>OY292277.1:12921281-13546281 GCA_958496175.1 Sisyra terminalis | reverse complement strand
AATTAAACTTTGGGTCACAATCGAAGGAGCATATTGGCCACTGATAATATACGACCTTTAAATTAGCATAGTATGAAGCACTTTATTTGACTATAAAAACATTATTTTGATTAAATTTTTTTAAAAATTTGCTGTTCATATCTCGGAATTATAAGAAACGTATTGCTCCATGCTTTTAACTTGTTAATAGTGGGAAAATAATTGTCATTTATTAATTAATTTTCAATTTCGTTATTGAAAAAAAATGGTTATTTCGAATAACTTGAAAACTACGTAAGATTAAGAACTGAAAATTTGTTCGAATTGTTTTTATGTGGTACAAAAACGATCTTCTAAATCCAAATAGAAAACATCGTAGGGGAAGATTCCCCTTTTATATTCAGCTAGATCCTTTATATTTTTAGATCAACCGAGTTGAAGTTTTATTTTTGTTATAAACGAGTGTTTTTTAACCGAGAGAAGCTCTTAACAATATAAATAATAATTTTTTTGAAAATAAATTTTAATAAATGTCGCAAAAAAGGTATTTTTTTAAGTTAAGAAATCAAAAACATTTTTAATAGGGTGTGGAGTCCTATTTTCAGATGCAAAGAGATGCGGCTCACGTAAAAGGCTAAAGCAGGCCATTCACGCTCCGACTTGCAGTCCAACTTGTGGTCCGACTTTCGAAGTTGAATTTAAAGTCGGACCGTGAATGATGTTGGAAGTTGGATGTCTAGTCAGACTAGTTGGATCATTTAGGCGATTCAACTAACAGTCCGACTAGTTGGAGCATGAATGGCCTGCTTTAGAGATATTTATAGATAAATATCTAAACCAGTGGTTCATAGCCTAATTGGAGAAATTGAGCTCCACCAGAGTCATATGCGTATTCGTCGAACCCTTTTTTATTGGAAAAGTAAAATACTATAGTTTCTTTAAATTCAAAACATACGTGTATATTTACACATAGGTCAAATGAATCGGGTGGCTTGGCCTCCGCCGAACCCCCGAAACAGACTCACCGAACCCCTGAGGTTCGATTGAGCCTCGGTTAAGAACCACTGCTTTAAACCATAAATTTAAAATTTTTATAAAATGAAACCTACAAATCATTTCAAACTTGCTAATATAGTGCACCAGTAAATTACAATAATTACAAGAACAGATTTTTAGGACAAAATCCTTAAATGTTGACAATATATCAGTTTAGGTTAATACACCTTGAGTGCCATCGAGAACCACCAGGTTACTATCATTGCTGCTTACTGTGACCAGAAATTGATGTCTTTAAACAGTGGAGTACTGTATGGTCTAGGAACTTGTATAAAAATGATTCAAAAAATTTGAGCCTCAAAGATATAATGACTTTTCTAAAATATGAATATATTAGTTAAATTCATAATCCATCTTGAAAAAGATTCTTGTATTCTGCTCTTGTATGCATCATTTTTAAACGTCGCTAAAATTAAAATAATATAAAAAACTTAATTTGATTTTACAGCAAATATCCAATATTCGTTTACATTTAGGAAAAATCGTAAGGTTTTTGCGACATAAATAGTAAACGAACAATAAGGATTTTAGATTTTCACAAATAATTACTTCTTTAATAGTTATTTACCGTCGCTATACAACTACTAAAGTCTTTAGCGAATCTAGGATTAATAAAAATCCGTATTCGGTACCGGTTTTGGAGCGTTTACCTTAACCACTCAGCCATCAGTAGGTTAATAACCATTGGTCATTATTATCAACCTTCATAACTGCCATACTATGGATTTTATTTCAGTCATTTGTATGTATTTTTTTAATCAGCACAACTTGTATATTCTGAATTTATTCTAGTTGCTTTTTTATACATTATTGATACAAAATGTATTGAGAAACCGTTACTAAAAATTATTATTCAAATATCTTCAGAACGTAAATAATTTTTCATACAAAAATTTAGCTCTTGATATTGTTATTTCTTGCCATATTTACTAAACGTGTATGAAGTTTTCTTATCTAAAAAACTTCTTTAAGAAATAAATAAATACACAAATTATTTTCGGGTATAAATAAAAAAAAATAATGTAAATACACTTAAATGATAATGAAAAAAGTGAAAAATATAATCCGGATTAGACATAATTATTACTAATAGTATTTATTTTTTTTCTCCATTTTCTCTCTCGTTTTACGTATGTATTAAACTTCACATTTTCTGAGACCGTTGAGTTTCAAAACGAAAATTTTCTACAGTATTTTTAAAATTATTGTTTCCATCTCATTAACAAAATTCTTAACTAAGTCTCATCTGTTTCGTACACAAATATCACAGTAGGTCATTAATATTTGCTTCGCTGGAAAAAGAACAAGAGAGTTGACGATAAATGACCTTAACGTTAAAAGTGAAAAAAAGAAGAAAAAAATTATCGCCAGATTGTCGTTTTTCCTTAAAATTGATTGATAATCGAAATCGTTTTCATGCTTTTTTTTTTGTAAAAAATAAATTTTGTTTTTATAATGAACAACATTCGTGATCCGGGACGGAAACAGGAACAAGATCATTGTCGTACCTGGGTTTTCGACTAGGACTTGGTCCATCACATGTTTTATCGACTATAACTCCTTGGCCCGTCGAGCTCGCTGTCTTCGCTTGCGTTTCCTCCGAATTCGTAGCTGGATTCGATGGAGCTTCCTGTAAAATATGCACGCATTAACAATCGAATTAAATCGCATAGAAAATTCACACCAAAACTACGCTTAAAACACATAATATCCTTGGTCCTTTTTCTAAAAGGAGGATAATTATGAAAACTTAAACACTTATTTTCGATTTGATTGAATGCAAATTTTTTATTGTTTGCTAACATTGTGTTAAATGAGAAGATGTTACAGACCAAATGCACATTTTAGAATCGATAACGGTCATTATTAAAATGAGCGATTTTTAGTTCTACAAGATTTATATTTTAACGGAAAAAAAGATTTAATATTATTGAGCAAATGATAGTCCGAAAATTATGTAAGATTATGGATTTTCGATGACGTCACAGTCCATTTATTGAAACCGAGATATAAAAAGATCATTGAGCGGTTATCATAAAAGCAATTATAATTTACAGAATTTTTTAATTTTCCGCCCGGAAAACATTTTTATACACTAAAAATTATTCTCAATCTTTCTTCCAAGGGAATAGTGTAGGAATTGTGTTTAGTGTATGTAAAAACCGGAAATACTACGTAATCATTTCACTACGGAGTCTTTTAATAGAAATAAGTAAAATTGTTTTTCCAAACGACCAAACTATAATTGCAATCTGAAGCAAAACCCAGTGAACAACTCTAAGATTTAAAAAATATTAACTAAGCTGGAAAATGAGGATTTTTTTTAACTCGTCATTGTGTATAACAGGGATGGCCAACAAGTCGACCGCAAAGGCTTTAAAAGTAGCCCGCGAAGCCAAAGTTGAACAATTTGTTCTAACTTAAATAAATGTTTGCCAATGTTAGGTGTTTTTCTCTTTCTAATAGTGTGAAAATGTAATTTTTGACCAAAAGTGAATGTTTGCAATTTAAATCGGCGATATAATGACTTCTTTAATTATCTTCTAAAATTTTAAAATTATTTGCCCATATCCATAGTCGATCGCAGACTATATTTTATGGAAAAAGTAGACCCTAAAAGCTAAATGTTTGGCCACACCTGGTGTATAATATAAAGTTTTAAGATATTTATAAAGTTTTTAAGGAAGTTTTTTTTTCAAAATCAATCAAATTATATCTGAAATTTGGAGAAAAGTATAGAAAATAATTTTCCGATAGTAAGGACGATAACAATGAAAAATCGACCTCATCAAGGTATTTTCTTCTTCTACACTTGACCCAATGTTTATCCCTACGGTTTGGATAATGTTTCCTTAGATTACAGTGTCCTGTTTACTATAGTCTAACAGCATTCTTATTTTTTTTTTCTGAAGCTTAAGTCCTTTGATGTTTTCTTAAAGATTCGTTTTTCATAATCTCCGAAAAATTTTCTACTGAGTATTTGTAGGAGATCTTATTTTGAATGTTTTCGATACGTGAATCCCAAAGTAATTGGGTCCTTTTTGGAGAGTATGGTAGTACTCCAAGTTTCAGCCTTCTATATCTTTTTATTTGGGATTAAATTGAAAAAGATGATAGATGATGACAAAATATTTTTTTTTAATTTAAAAAAAATATTTTTACTTAACAATAAGTGGCCAATTTGACTGAAATTTGGATATATTATGAAAATATATAAAGGCTAAACTCAAAAAAATAACAACCTTTAATCTTCATTATAAATATTTGAAGCAAATGATTTCTCTACTTTTCTGCTCGTATGATAAATTGTATTACTAAAGTGAATTCCAAACAACAAATTAGTATACATTTTCTTTAAAAAAATTGTAGTAAAATATACTTGATCTCATTAAATTTCAAATATTGTAAATGGTTTAAAGCATTAACATTTGGTTTGAACCGTTTGATTTAATCAACTTATTTGTGTTAAAATAAATTTGGCATAGGAAATTTTAAAGTTTCTGTACTGTGATGCCATTTTAATGCCGGGCCAATAGGAATAAGTTTTAAGCATTTTGAATTTAACGATTTTTTTTGGTATTTTAAATGAAAATTTTTAAAATTTTATCACGTTAAGTTAAAAATTATGTTATGATGTTAGTTTAAAACATTTTTAAAACATTTCAAATTATTTTTAGAACATGTGCATTAGGTCTATTCCAAAATTCCTAACGAGTAACTACTTAAGAGGTAACCCTGATTTTTATTAAGAAAAACCACGGAATACCATCATGAAATACTTTCAAAAACGATGTTTTTTACTTTTTTGTAGTAGATATCAAGGCCTTTGTTTTATGTTATCCACGATAGCGTTAATAAAATAAAATCTGCATATTCCTATTCTATTCATGATTCGGAATATGTACTCGCTATCTTGGTTTACATTTTACAAATACCACTTTAATTAAATTATTTCTTATTTGCATTCAATCAAATGTTTACCAATATCACTACAACACATATTAATTAATATAACACCACCACGTTATTGTTTTAAAATAAAAATCTAAAAGTTTTAATGTTAAATATACACACCAATTAAGAACTCTAAGTTGCCAATTTGTCTTTAAAAAAACCAAAATAAAATGGAATTTTGTTAGAACTAAAATTTCTACATATAAAAGATACACGACGTCAAATTATGAGGAAATCCATGAACGTTTATCGAAGAGTATTCCATAGATATTTCTTTCCTTAAACGTTCATAGAATGATTATTCACGAAATTAAAAAACGGAATTTATCAATTTTTTTCCGATTTTTAATACGCAAACCTCTTTTCCAACTCTTTATGATAGTATTGTATATATATTTTAATCTACGCTAGCCATATTTTTATTTTCTTTTGAAAGCCAATTGGTTCTGATCTAAAAAAGCTCATCTAAAACTCGAAAAAGATTGTTTTTCTAAACTACGGATAAAGCTTATCACCCAAAAAAATAAATGTTAATTGAATTTCGTTAGTGACGAAAATGATCTAAAACACATTGGAGTTTTCTTCACACGATGAAAATCTCAAAAAAAAATCTCTAAAAGGGAAATACCTACGTAATTAGCATTACAACGAATAAAGAGACGAAGAATATCTAAGAATTGTTTTTGATCGCGAACGATCTTTTAAAATGATCGCATATTGCGTGACCACCCGACTTACTGCGCTGACGACCATCGGAAAGGAATTGCAGTGCACGCTGCATTGCTTTCTGCGCCTTCACAACCAATTTGATAATATAATATTTGTAAAAGATAAACATATTCATCCACACCACTGACCCACACATTCGCACACAAAATAAGAGAAGAAAAGATGCTTAATCAAAACAAATATAAACATTTCAAAATCCATAAGAACTTCTTTTCCTTCTTATTTTATCATTAGAGCTAATATCTAAGTTTCTACGTACTTTGAAGAGTTTGGTAGGTGGTGCAACAATCAAATGGTATTTCTTCATACAAAACGATTCCAACAATTTAATTCCTAAAACAGAACAAACAATATATAATATACTTTTATTTTATTAATTATTTTTAGTATCCTAACTATTTTTAGTTTCCAATATACAATAAATCCCCGAGTTATGTTTTTTTACTCCATATTGCAGTGCTGATTTACTTTGCGTATTTCATTGAGTGTTTTTGCTAGAGATGCCACGAATATTCGGCCACTATTCGGTATTCGGCTACTTTTTTAATATTCGGTATTCGGTCGAATATTTTGCTTACTATTCAGCCAAATACCGAATACCAAACCATCAAAAAAAAAGCATATTTTACCCAAAAATGTATATAGGGAATCGGAAAGCAATGTCGTTTTCTTAATATAAAATTAAAACACAAAATTTTTACACAACCTTTAATTTCGAAGCATATAATACCGAATTTATATTCCCTTGGGAGTTTATTTAACCATTTCAGTATCCAGAGCTTAGAATAATAAATATTTTTAATCTTTTGTGAGTTAACTAGTCACGCTAATCTGAAAATGTCTTTAGGTACGACTTTGAAATTACTTATTAACCGATAAATGGCAATTGAATGTCAATAGGTTCAGTAATGGCATTCCTTTCCGATCCTCTTAATATTTATTTTAATCATAAATTTTTACACTTATTACAAAATAAAAATCAATCTGTGATACGTTGTCATGGATAAAAATTAGAAATGAAACTAATATTCGAAAATTATTCGGTGTTCGACTATTCACACCGAACAGTAAATTAGGAAAAAATGCATAATATTATTCAGAAAGGCTTTTATTTCACCAATAGCTTTTAACTTATAAATTTATTTTACTATAGCATATTAATACTTAAAATGTATCAGTGGTAAGTTATGATGAATGAAAACAAGTTTTTCAGCGTTTGTCGATAGCAAACGATTTCGCTTTTCCTCATAAATTATAAAGTAAGTTTAAACTTTAAACCTCACTCGCTAACGGTACTAAGTGTCGTCGAATATTCGGCGCTTTGGCCAAGAGACTCGCCGAATATTCGGTATTCGACCAAATCACTATTCGTGGCATCTCTAGTTTTTGTAAATCAGCAAATATGTTTGATTGATTAAATTATTCAAAAACTTAAGGAAAATATTCTCAACACTTTAGCATGTAATATATGACAAAGAAACATAGAAAAATGTTAAATTCTTTATAGGAAATAAACAAAGGTTTTGATTCATACCGTCATCCCTACTGTCTTGATATTTATTTTCCCATGCATCGAACAACCGATCGTAATAACGCGGTTCCATGAACGACATATACTTGTAACTAGATTTTGTTGGAAAAATCCTTTGGAAATCCCCAGCCACCTGCAGCTCATCCTCAGCTATCAGTAAATGTCGTACATCATCTGGTGTGAGCGAATTCAAAATATCTTCCAAATACTACAATGAAAAGTCAACATTTAAAAAAAATGTAATTCAAAGAATATAAGGTGAAAACCTCTTCTCGAATTTCATAGCTAATCATGTCCTCATGTTTTTGTCGCTCGATTTTTGTTAAAACCGTTGAATATATTCGGGAGTCGTAACATAAAGGCACTTCTTGAACACTAGCACGGCGTTCTCTTTTTTTAGGTGAGCGACTATGAGCGTTTTCACCCTCAATCGAATGAGGCCGATTGGAAAAGTCATTGGGCTGGGAAGTTACAACACCAGCCGAATAACTCTTCGTTTTTCTCAAACCCAAACAATTAATCACATGATTTCTTTGAGTTGGTGAAAATTTATCTACTGGAATATGATACTGAGCCATATTTAATAAAGATTGAACTAACGGACCCTTAACGTAAGTATCTAATGGTGATGATGAATGTAATGAGGGGGAAATATTCACCTAAAAATGCAATAGTTATACTTTGTCGTTATTAAAAATGATATCAATAAAGATACTTCTAACAGCCATGGTTTGAGATTTTCATCTAAAAGCACATCAACACCGAACAGCTCATAGCAATTATACCGAGATGCAACATTCGATCGAACCAATTGTGTTATTCCTGACTCCCCACAAATCATAGTACGGATCACCAAGTCCTGTAAATTAGCCCACAACGCATCTGTGTTCACACCTTCCTTACGTAAATATTCCCATAACGTTTGAATTGTCCATTTATGTCCTTGACAAGCATTTGCATCCTCATTAGCCGTATAATCTTTTGATAACTTATTAATACTGTAATTAGTCAAATGAATATACCGGTTTTCCAAAGTATTAGGATCAGAACTATATTTGACTGCAAAAAAACGAAAAATCAAATATCTATTCTATTTTCTTTTTCATAATATTACTTACCAGATGCAAATCGAGCTAAACCATCTGGATATAAATAAATTCTTAAAGGATCAACACTAGTTAATAGTACGTAAAGACGTAAATCGAATTTACTTCCATTAATTAAATACGGATTGTCAATATATTTTTGAACTACTAATGGTTTCTTTTTTGGAATTTGCACCCATTTATTTACAACACGAATACCCGTACCACGTGCCGAAGCCGGCTGAAATAAAAAATAAATAAAATAAAATTACTAAAAAGAATCTAGAATTCTGCAAAATAATGTCATATCGCTAGTAAGATGTAGGGGATGCATTCTTTTCTATTCTCTATTCTACTGTAATGATTTATATCCTCTTGTGAGTTGAACAATGGGCTGTACCTAACGTGACCATACGTCCCACTTTTGAGCTTTGTGTCCCACTACCCCCGAAGAACCTAAAAATGTCCCGCTTTGAGAAAAAGTGGCCTGTGATAGGTACCAAATTCATCACAACCAAAATCATTATACAGGTATACTGTGTACCGTATACATATACCTATAGTGTAAAATCCATAGGCCACAAACCAAAGTACATGGAAAACCAAACCGGATACTTTAAAGCAAATTTGTGGATCCGAAAAATATAGAAAATTAGCCGAATAATTTATCTACTCTATTATTAAATTATCATTACAATATTATCTAAGTTTTTTTGTCGTCATTTTTTAAATATTTTTTTTTTCTAATAAAGAAGCACTGAGTTCTACTATAATTCTAAAGTTGTCATTTTACGCAAAATTATAATATGGTTTTCCAATTTTCGTATTCAATTTACAGGTGTCCCGCTTTGAAACAAAAAAATTATGGTCACGTTAGCTATACCTAGATACAAAATTTCATCAAAATCACCAATTTTGAGTTAAAAGAATACACGTAAAAAATAAGAATAGATAAAATTTGGAATAAGGATATCTTAAAACGAAGATTTCTCCACAAACTTAAACGCTGAAATTTTATACAGGGAATAAAACTCGTAATTCAAAAAAAAGGGTTGAAACTACTGAATTTTTTAATTTCCAAATTAGTTTTCTCAGTTTGCTACCTTAATAGAAACCAAACATACCGGTTTCAAAATCCATTTTATTTCACCTTCTCCTTTCTCCCATGAATGACGCAAATGTCTAATATCTTGAGGCAATATATACGTTTTTGGAATAAAATCAAATCTGTAATAAAATTAACAAATTAATTTAGCAAACCGTAGTAATTACAACAGGAAATTTTTCATACTCTTTTAATCCATATTTCATTTGCAAACGTTGAGCGTTACGCCATAAACGATCCTTGCGTCCTAATTGGAATGTTCCAGGGAAATGATTCATTTTTTGAAAATCTTTCAACTGCCGAAACAATGGAGATTTGATATGTTTGCCCCAAACTCCAATCCAATCATTAACTTCTACAACTGGAAACAATTTGTAGATAAAGTTTTACATGATTGTGTTTAAGTCGATCCTGGTCATATCCCCGAATTTTTTTGAATTTCAACATTATACAAGGATATTAAAGTAAAAGTATCGAAAAAATATTATTTAAAGAATCATTCGATATAAAGTATGCCTGGATCTAATCTCAGCGGGTTAAAAATGTGCGAAAACGAGTTTCGTATTTTCAGGAATACGTAAAACATAAAAAATAAGGGTAAATAAATTCGGGTAATGACCGGGAATCAAGTCAATACCTTTATTTGTATCATTTCTTATCAATCGAAAACCGGTATTAGTCAAAATTTTTCGTACTATCATCGGTGTAATATTACTAAGTCTCCATTTAAGTTGTCTTTGGACAGAATTCGGGATTTTTGGTCCTTGGCACTCATGGGAAGCGAATAATAAATAAGGAGGTACGTTGGAAAATAAACTAGGACGAAGTAGCGATTTTGGAATATTACTATCTCCCGAATCTGAAATTTTTGTGTAAATATATAATTATAAAAACATAAAGGTATTTAAAAAAGCGAACCTGTAATTAATCGTTGATTGGATGAAAGCAACGAACGGAGTTCATTTTTAATTACTGCTAATTCACTTTGGTTTACATCTGAACTGATGTCGCTTTTTTCTTGGAAATCAACATTATTGGGTTCATCACTAAAAAATAAAAATGATATAGGAATTGATGGCAGAATTAGTGAAGATTGGATTACTCTGAGGAAGAATCCGTATCGGAGAGTTGGTTGTTGATAGTTTTGCTTCTCGTATGCCGAATTTTGTGAGACCCTGATTTTGTACGTTTTAAATTTTTTAGGTAATTATCACCGGGTGATACACTGTTTTGGTGGTCTTTTTTGGGATTTTCTGGTGCTCCGTTAGTGACGATGGCATGCGCTTGTTGCTGGACCCATTCGGAAGTAGTTTTAATTGGACTTGGACGTTTAATGAATTCAATTGGCACTGATTGTTTAGGGCTGATTTTGGAATATTTTTCAGTTCGTTCTTCGTCGTGGATTATAGGTACGCTCTGTTCTGTGATTTCTCGGAGTTTACCTCGCAGAAGTTTTACTTCCTCAACGAAACGGGTTTCAAGACTCACACCTGTTTTAGTGATATGGGTCTCCTTTAATGGTTCAATTCCGTTACAGGCGATATTACCGCATCGGGTAACAAGAGGAGCATCTAAGTGGTGTTTAGGACATATTTCTGAGTCTCGATCGAAATATCTTTTTGCTTCTTTGATCATTGTTGGAGATCCTTCGAGGATTTTTCGGAAAGTTGATTGGTTTGTGTTGGTCGAGTCGACGGATTCTTCTAAGATTTTACGAGTGGGTGACTTATCGTTGTCTACTTTTCGGAAGCATACGTTATCGCCGTGGCCACATAGGAAGTTGATGCCATCCCGGGGTGAATTATTTTCGCGATTTAGCGATTTGATGGGGGATGTAAAATGGGAACGTTTCGCCGAATCGTGAGTGAAGCCGTTTCGGATGGAGGCTTCGATGAATTTCGTGGTGTTTGCAGTTCGACGACTGGGTGATAGGTCTTCGGAAGGCTCGTGGCAAATGCCTCGATGTTCAGTCTTAGAATTTTTGTTGCATATGGGCGCCGAACGAACGTTTAGATAATCGTTATGTTTGCAAGAAACAGTACCATTATTTCGGGGGCGAAACGATTCGTATTGAACACAATCTGGTGGGCAAGAGCATCGTGCTTCGGCACAATGCCGTGCTGTAGGATCCATATCACACATGGGACACGAATATTTATACCGGGATAAATATGTCTGACGAAATCTGGAATAAGGCCACAATTGTAAACATGCTTTTAACTCGTTCATTTCAGGGATCTCTTTAGGGGTGGGATTTTGTACACATCTTTTATCCTTTCGTTTTTCCATTTTATATGTATCCGTTAGTATTGACATCCAATGAAACACATTCACTCTAAATGGAATAACTAATTTTTAATCATGTGGCTACCACTTAGGTTATATTTTTCAAATTTTAATTACTTTATAATATTTTTTTTACTTACAAAAAAAATATGTCAAAAAATAGGCTTGTAGAAAAAAAAATACGTAAACAATATCCTTAGTATTAAAAAGTAATGAAAAATAAAAAGATTTTGAACATTTTTTTCCAATAAAAGAACGACGATTAACCCACCACGTTGTTTTACCAAAAATTTAACCTAAACGAATATAAAATCATAAAATATATTTAAAACAAAAAAAAGTAAAATATAAAATGCTTCAGAATTAAAAGTAATCGAGCAAAGGCGGGAATTTGAACCAAACGGGGGAATGAAAAACTTGTAAAATTTTAACAAAAAGATCACATTTGAAATTATAAAAATATATTATATATGAAACAAATCGACAAATAAATCTAATGAAATAGTATTAGAGTGGTTTAATGGTTTGAAATCAAGTGATCTACATTAGCTATGATATTATTTTTTTAATACATACCAAGAAAAAATCATTGGAAACCTCGTCCGGCTCACATACGCCATTTAAACTGATCATGAATGCATTCATTTTGGGATTTTTCTGACTGGACAATATCTTGGGCATATATGTACACGAAAATATATGCATGTGTGGGAATTCGTGTGAGTGTATTGGTTTTACGCGTGCGATTTACACACTTTTCGTATAGGAAGTGGGTCAAGAATCATTTATGTATTATTGTTGTTGTTTTTGTCTGGCTAATGTCAATGCAACGCACTTCGTGTTTCATTCATTTGTAAAACGTACGTCGATTATTGGCGCAATACGGAGACGAATTTGAACAGAAATTCTCCCGCCATTGACCTTCCGTTAATTGCGTTTGAGGAAATAAAGCATTGAAAAAAAAAAAACGCTACAAATTAAATAATTTAATTCGCAATAAATAATTCAAAAAATTGGTTTCTCGATTTTTTTTTTAATGATAAAACAAGACTATCGATTTTTTTAATACTAATCACTTTTCACTATAACGCCATAATTCTAATGCAAAATTTATTTACATTTACTACAAATCACTATAAATCTTGTAACACACGTTTCTCGTTGAAATATATTTTTTTTAAATAATATTTTCACAAGTTTGATCAGAAGAATAAGTTTCATTCCTTCGATTCCTTCATTTTCTCTTGAACTTATGAATTTTTATAATTCATTAATTCAATTTGTTCAATTTCTTATTGATTCTTAAAATGCAATACTACTATGTATCTTGGGTTGCATATACGTAAAAAAGATGCGCAAAAATTATGTCGGCGCACTTTTTGAATTCTTCACTTCTGATGTTTCTGATCTTGATCAGTTCTAATACTTATAGTTTACATGTATTAAAAAATAAGTTAGAATTTAATTTAATAAATATTTCAATAAAAATATTTAATTTTCAAAATTTTATGCGTAGAAATTAAATCACGATTAAAATATAAGTAGTTAAAATAACAATGAGTTGTTTCCATTGTGATGTCAGAATTTATGAACAATCATAAGGTCATATTTATAGAAAAATTTTTGAGTCTTATTCTGTATTGTTGCTAGTAATGATGCCAAAGGGCTAAGAAGCTCAAATACCGAGTAAAAGAAATATTTCTCTAAAAATCAATTAATTATAATTTAATTAAGAGTCCTGACGGGTGAAATTTTCAATAGGCACCTCATGAAAAATGGAATCCTATACTTGTAAAAATACTTAAAAATTAAATTTGATTATCTACACTATTCGTGTACTAATTTTGCAGCCAGATCCTGTACTATAAGTTCTTCCATGGCGAATTTTAACAACAAAATTCAAATATTTTATACCTCCAATTCCCCTTGAAGCATTTTCGTTAAAATAAGGCATTTAAAATTTAAGTTTTTAAATGCTTTTAATAATTTTTTTGATCATTTTTAACAATATGTTGTACTCTAATAAGATTGATAGAAAAATAAGTGATTAAAATATTTAAAAAATATTTTAAGGTGAAGTGGAGTAAAATTAACTCTGTAATTGTAGAGTTTACTTTAAACTGATGAATTTTTTATCTATTGCACTAAAATATAATAATCTAAGTGTTTTTATTTAGCGCATGGTTTATTGTTAAAGTTGCATTAATTTGGATTAAAAATATCTTATGAATTTCTTAATAAACAATTAACAGTGCTGGTAGGGCGTTACCCCGGAACTGGGACAAAACTGCAACTACCTGTTTAAAAATTATTAAATCTAATTTCCTTTTATTATGGGATAAAAAGCGGTTTCCATAAACCCAGTTCATTCAATTAAAGCACAGGTTGCAAGGTATGTTAAGGGCTTAGGGCGGATTTGCCCCATGTACGGATTTACCCCCCTGCAACTTAAATACTTTTGCAACAGGACGTGAACATTTAAATGAATTTTCAATATAATAAATTTGTATTTTGCTACCATTAATGATTCCACCCAGCTCCCCCTTATAGAGTGGAAAAAAGACAACATATATCCCTATCTCATGAGTTCTTAGCCGTCAATAAGTTTTACAGTTGCATTTCCGCTCTTATAAAATGGTAGGGGAGAGACGTTTAAAGGCATTTTAATGATGAAAAAACCCACTACAAATCGTTTAAAGTTATTAAAGATATTTTAAATGTAATGATTTCAAACTGTATTTAAATGCCTTTTTTCAAAGGGATGAAAACGACAATAATAGAACACTTTAGAAATTAATTTCTACAGAAAATTACGTATCTCACCTATGCTTGAATAATGGAAGTCTCTATTAAAAGTTCAGATTAAGAAAATAATGATATTTAACTAGGAAGATTAATTTGTCCATTTAAAGTCCAAATTTGCAAATATTCTCCGTTATTCCAATTGTTGCTCACCCATTATTGATTATAGAAAATCGGAGAGGTGATTAAATCAAATAACGCAAAGAGACTTATTAAGTTTTAATTAATAAGAATATAAAATATTCAGTTTATAGTATTTTAGACTATTATACTCATTTATTGGGTAAATTCCAGATCAGTGGTAAACTTACATCAACAATAAACCGTAAGAAGTTTAAATAATTTGTTTTACTTTTCTTCTGGAGTGTTGCTAACATAAACTATTATTTAAAGTAAACATATTGTCAGGTTGTTATGCAAGGTATACATGTGTTGATAAGTTGGTAAGTGTATTTTTAAAATAAAAACTAATTTAATAAGCAATCAAATTCCACTTGTAATCAATTCAAATATTTAAATTTCCATTTTCAAAATATTTCCATACTAATTATGCAAATGAGTTGTTCAAATATATTTATCGAATTGTCATACGGGAAGTACATAATGTTTAAGAAATACACTATGGATTTTACAAACGCTATAATTTTAGTAGATTGAACTTAATTGGAATGAATACAAAAAACAAACTATACGAGTAGGTAATATAAAATTCCTTAGGAGTTTTTTCTTTGAAATTCCAGGTTAAACTTCCTTGATTATTAAACATAGTTTTCGTCCAGGTAAGGATCACTAAGGGTTGACAAAACCTTAAATTTTTAAACAATAATGAATATTTGATTTCTAGTTTATATATGGTAGATTGTAAGGAATAACATTTTTTTTGGACGCTGGCACCTATTTTGGTTCATTATCTAAATGCTAATCTATTTAAGGAAATGTGGAGTATAACAATGAAAGTAACTTGAAAAAATGCAACAATCGACTACCTATATATTAAATAGTTTAAACGCACTATTACTTAGTCTTAGAGTGTATATTTTTTTATTATTTAACATATGTAGACATTTTTGCTTTACTAATATTTATAAAAATTCGTATTTCCTAATATAAAAATAAAATATAATAATAAAATATTTATGAAGACCTGGCCTCTTTTTGATCATATAGTTATGACATTGCAGTGACCCTTCCACCTTATCAATGCGTATTTTTATCAACTCTATATTACTTTCGGTGAAAAATATTATTTTTTTTCCCCCAAAAATTAATATGTCTGATAACTCTTGCTTTTATATACCGATTATAAAAAGTTACATAATCGCAATATACATATATACATGCTTTATCTTAGACTTGAAGAAATCATCTGAGAATACGTCACGAAAAACACCCACCAAAATGGAAGATATTTTTTTGTTTAAATATTAGATTTTTTTATTAATCTTAAATCATTTTATCTCTTATTGATTTTTAGAAGTTTGATTTGAATTTTATATAGCGTAAGTGTATAAGGTCATTAATTAAATTACAGTTATAGGTGCAACTATGAATTTTCCATTAATGAATTCAAATGGTAACAATGAAGAAATCAAAATCACTATATCGTAAGCATTTGCCCTCAATTTGAGGTAATTTGCACAATACACTTTCATTATTGAGTAATAAATGAGGAAAAGTTAAATGAACGTAAAAGTATATGCAATTAAAGATCACATTCGTATCGTTAACTGATTGGAAAATATTTAAAGAAACCGAAGAAAAAATTAAATATTTACGTACATGCACAATAATCATGGATATATGTAAATCAAAGACTTTATGTATACTTATCTAATCAAGAAAAATTGTACAACTTTGAATCTTATTTTTAGATTGAAATCTTTAAAAGAGGAATATATTCAAGTTGAGAAATATTTTGTGTTTTCTAATCATTTGATTGTCGTCACTTGAGGACGACTGTCGCTATATAGTCCGTTTCTAGTCGCTTGAAATTATTTTGCCAAAACGCAAATTTAGAAAATTGCTTTCATATATTCGGTGGCTGTGCAATAATTACTTCTGAAATAATAATCGAATTATAAATGTGTTACTAATTAATCCCAAGTGATAAAAAGCGAGTTTATTAGAAAATAACCTTGAAATTGACCATTTAAGTGATAAAAAAAGTATATATTTTTATTATTTTTATAATTATATCATAGACATTAAGATGATAAGAGATCAACATTTTCGAATGTCAATGTAAGAAGTTATATTTATTTTACCCTGAAAGTTGGAAGGGAAAACTGGCGAGCACTAGTGTGGGTTTGTATTGTCAATGAGAAATTAATGAGGAACAGAATTTAAACGATAGCCAACATAGAAAGACAGTACTGAAAATATTTAACACATTTTTCCCCAATTTATAAAGAAAAGTTAAAGATAATATTTGTAAAATGGCAGTGAAATTAGAAAATTTAAAAATAAGTACCGAAGTCGTTGATGTGAAGGCTATTCCGGTGACTCCAGCTGCTCCAGCTATTCCCAATTATATGAAATTCGTTATAGGAGGATCAGCCGGGTAAGCTTTTTTTATTATAATTTTATCAAGAAATCATAATTATTACATTTCATAAAAATTAGAAAACATTAAAACCTGCTTGCAAAAAATGTTGTAGATAATAATTTAATTTATGACCAAAATCCTTTATCATATCATAACAATTAAATATTTGCAACAATGAGCAAAAGATTTGTGTAAACAAATGAATAATCCTTATCTCGGTTGCTATGGATTTATTTAATTTTGATGAAAAATCCAAATATAAATCTAATGCCAGGTTGTCATATAGGGAATGACGCGTGCGTCCTCTAAAAAAAATTTGAATTTGACATTAGATTAACCTCAAATTTTCTACATTGACATTTAATGGAAAACGAAAACATCAAAAGTTAAAATATGAAAATATTTCAAATAAATCACACAACCATTACAAGTCATTGCCTATGTAATGTTAACAAAGTCCACAAACAACTAAATACGGAAATAATGATATTACCAAAGGTTACCATTCGGTCAAAGACTTAATTTGAAAAAAAAAAATATTTGCATTTCTTCTCAGGACAAGAATACATTTCTTCTGGCGCTATGATTTAATGAAGGATTCTTATAGTTCTCGACGAAATGAAACGAAAATGAAGAATACAATTTTTCAATATATCGTTTAGTTTACGAAATATCGATACTTAAATATTGAAAAAATATTTTTTTTTCAAATTTTTTATACGTATTTTTCAGGATTTTCATGGAAAAAAAGATAAACGCTTAAAACCGTAGCCAAGCTTTACCAATTTTTTTGTCCTACATAATCTATAAACTAGGGGTCCAGAGGCGAAGCCTCGATGAGGGTTGGAAAGCGTCGCCCATACCTGTCAATATTGCATTTTCGATTTTATTTTTAATTTAATTCGCGAATTCAGGGCATAATTAAATAAACATCTCATTTCTTTTTTGGAGGGCTTCACCTCTAACCTCCACCGGTGCTTCACTCCTGGATCCCTGGAAATTTTGAGAAATTCGTCTAAAAAAGATAATAATTTGTTCCGTCTAGTAATTAGTTTTATTTCGTGGAAATCTATAAGAATTCCGTTAAATAGTGGCACCGGAAGAATCGAAGTATCCCCCTTCTTAGAATTATTACAACAATATTGGATTTAATTATAAAATACCAACTTTTTTCTTCTTCTAGAATGGGTGCAACATGTTTTGTACAACCGCTAGATTTGATCAAAACACGTATGCAACTTGGAGGTCCCGAATATAAAACTACGTCAAATGTGATTCGGCATGTTATTAAGACTGAAGGCGCCTTGGCATTTTACAATGGCCTTTCGGCAGCTCTATTTCGTCAAGCTACATATACCACTGGACGGCTTGGAGTTTATACTTATTTGTTCGATATGATGTCTTCGTAAGTTTCTATTTATAATTTGTAAATAAATCGCTTGATTTTTAAAGGGGTGTTCTGTAATCCTTACAAAAAGATTTGAATGGTATAAAGAGGTACAAGTAGTTTTTAATTGGAAGAACCTATGGGGAGTTGTCTACTCGGTTTGAACGTTTAAAAGCCGATGAATTTGAAATTTATGAAGGAATATAATCTTTTTGATATATTGTATTTAGTTTCTTATAAGTTATAAGTCATTCATTCTTATGTAATCGAAATACGAGCAAAAATTTCATCAATATTCAAAGAAGCTGGAATGAAACTTAGCCAAATAAATGTCACTTCTACTACAGTTGAAATAAAATTTAATTTTAAATAGTTTTACAGGAACAGTTTAAGGAGACGGTGAAGTCCAAACAAAGAGTGCAAAGAGCAAAAGATTTTTTTCCACTTGATGAAAGAAACGTTCTATTTAAATCCATTAGTTCTTTTCTTTCTCTTTAAAACTTGAAATATCAGAAATCAGATATACCCTTTAAAAGTCAAGTGGCTTTAATAATCAAAGTATTTTTTTTAAATATACGTATCAAAAAGCCTTTGTTTTCATATACCTAATCAAAATTTTGAGAAAAAAAAATATTGCAAAAATGTTTGTATTTTATTGAAAGATAAAGAACTCTTGTTTTTTTATACAAAATGGTGATAATGTAATTCAATTTTAGATAATGTAATACATCTTCGCAAACAGGTATGATTATTACGTCATAATAATTTGCTAGGTCTTTGTTGCTAATTGAGAATATGCATGTAGTTGAAATGTGATTTTTGTAAACAATAATATCCTTATACAAGTCTTCTCTGATAGGCTAGCTAGTAGTTATAAATTTTTAATAGAATTATACATAATGTTCAACAGAAAGCATATCCCCAAATTTTGTACTAAAAAATTCCTAATAACCAGACTCGGGAAACTGTATTTATTTCGAGTGAGTTATTAACCGAAAGACTGAAAATCCCCCATATCTTGTATTTCACCTGGAAAATAATTTAGTTACTTATCTAGTAGCTCTGCTATCGATATAAGTATAACTGCCCTACCCCCATTATTTTGCCAAAAAACAATTAATTGGTTATATATTCCTAGAAAATGTGTTATCTTTAAACGAAAAATAAAAAAAAATTGTGTTTTATTCAATCCCTGAAAAATTTTCAGTCATCCTTTATAATTAAAAACATATTTAAAGGCAGTTAATTTTTCAGTACTAATATTGCAGTTGTAATTCCTTGAAAAAAGACTGATTAAGTAAAACGAATCGGTTTATTCATTGGCAATCCCAATACGGTAATACTTACCCTTGACCCAGTGAATAATTCAATGAAATAATTGCCTTTAACCAATTTCATACAAAATATTTCAATGGCCAATCTATATTTTATTATTATCTAAAGGTGACCCCTAACATACGAGTAATTGTATTTGCATTTCGAAAAAATGAAAAATTTACACATCGAAATAAATATCATAAATTGCTACAGTTGGGAAATGCTTCATCCATTCATGAAGCTTAAAATATGTTAAATAGACTTTTCATATCGCTTTTTCGATAAATAATTATTGAAATTTTCTTTTTTTAATTTTTAATTAAGGATTATTTAAAATATCCTTGATGTAATTTTTAATTAGGATTTCTGCATATTTTTTTCTGTTTCTTGGCGATTTAAATTCCTTATTATTTAAATATTGCAATTTATTTTAATAAATATTAAATTATAAAATACATTTTTGAGAATTATTTTCTAATTACCCATATTTAAATTCAAAATTATGTTTTTTTTTTCGAATTTTAAAACTTAATTTTCTTAGCGCATTAGGTGTTAATTTTACATTGCAAGGGGAAATTATGTTATGTTATATATTATTTTCGAAGGCATTATTTTTAACAAATGGATTATAAAAAAAAACACTTAATAAACAAGGGATTATTTTTAAAAAAATGACCTTTGCTTTTTTGGAATTATTATCTTTATTATCAAACTTTAATGACTGATTTCGAAAGTAAAGATTTTAGTTATGAAGTACGTAAATTTAAGCGTAATATAATACATGAACTTGCGACATTGAATATAAATTTAAAACAAAATTAAACGAAAAAAACGATAAGATTTTCCAAAATATTATGATAAAGTCCAATTATAACTATTTAAAGTTTTATATTGCTTCCTGGTAGTTTTTTTTCCTTATAAGAAAATCAACCACACAAAATACGATATCAAAATCTTAACTGTTGAAAATATCCAAGTTTGTATTACATTTTTTTTTTTAAATTTTAATCAAATGTTAGTTTTTTATATTATTTACTTTACTACGATATTGTCCTTGTTATAACCTTGGAAGTCTTGGGACCAATAAAAAATAAACCATTTAGCAAGTATTATATTTGTTTTTACAGTGTTAGGCTTACTTTTATATTTTTTTTTTTTGTAAAATAGTCTTATCTCCCCGTTCTTAAATTTGAATAAATCTTTTTTTGGTATATTTTGGCGATGGTAATATTTAGTTATATGATGCAATTGCAGAAATGGGGAAAAGCAATTGAATTTTGCAACGAAAGCTGCTCTGGGAATGGCGGCTGGAGTTGTCGGTTCTTTTATTGGAACTCCTTCTGAAGTAGCATTAATTCGAATGACATCTGATGGAAAGTTACCAATTGCCGAACGACGAAATTATAAGCATATTTTTGATGCTTTGATTCGAATTGTTAAGGAAGAGGGTCTTTTTACGTTATGGCGTGGAGCTGTTCCGACAATGGGACGGGCTATGGTCGTCAATGGTGCCCAACTTGCTTCGTATTCACAGGTTTGTCATATTTTTAGTAATTCAAGGATTCTAATAAACCTAATCTATAAGTAAGCTCTATTACTTATAGACTTAAACCAATAAACAGTGTAATATTACACAATCATTTATGACCACCAATTTTTGAATAACTTCCTATATCTCTAAGCTTTCCATATACTGTATAAGTCCTATCTAAGGATATATATCATTATAAAAACCGTTCAATGAACCCTATGAATAATACTTTTTATTTTCAGGCCAAAGAAATGCTGATGTCTACAGGATATTTCGAAGAAGGCATTACATTACATTTCTGTGGCTCGATGATCTCTGGTTTCATAACGACAGCCGCTTCGTTGCCAGTTGATATAGTCAAAACTAGGTATTAATTTTTCTTACAGAAACAAAATAAAAACATATTTTTGAATAAATTTTCTATTGGAATACTTCCAATTTTTTCAATGACATTGGCATGTGATTTGCAATTCACTAGCTACATCTAATTTTGAAATTCAAATATTCCGTTATATAAGAAAAATTTGCAATTTTTTTCAGGTTGCAAAACATGAAAACGATTAATGGCAAACCAGAATATGCAGGCGCCATGGATGTTTTTACTACTATTATTAAACGAGAGGGTGTTTTATCGTTGTGGAAAGGATTCTTCCCCTATTTTGCTCGTTTAGGTCCACACACAGTTCTTACGTTCATTTTCCTCGAACAAATGAATTCGTTTTATAAGAAAGAATTTTTAAACGTTAAGTAGTTAGCCACTTTTAATAAATGTTAAAAGTCGATATTATCAAATATTTATAACTCAGATGTATTTTGTGATGTTTTTGATGCATTTCAATTTTTGTTAAAGTATTTTTCTATACTCAGAAAGAAAGAAATAGTTTTTATTTATTTTTTTGTTGAATTATATTGGGCCAAAGTGCACCTTGTACATGTAATTTATTTTTCTTAAAAAAAAAGATATTAATCATATTTAACACAATGTATATGTGCCTTGTCTTTTGTAGATAAAAGTAGTCAAATCTTACAACAACCATAAAATGGTTGAAAACTTTACTAACAAATTCGGACCATAAATTATAATAGATATGCCACTTATCTATACTAAATATTTTTGAAATTATTTGTTGAAAATTTTGGAAAAATAATATTTATAATTATTATTTACGAAAATTGGCAAACTTCAATTGGCTCGCCTTTTTCTTTTTGAAATTTAAAAAAATTAAATAAAAAATATTTTCATTATTCCTTTGGTTTTTTAATCTCTAGTTTTTTTTTAAATTTTGTAAGTTTGAATACAAAAATCCTTGCCTTACTCCTTTATAACGATTTCAGCTAATTTCTCTTTAGTTTTTGAGAACATTGTAGAAGGTAATGTATTGTTTAATATATTGTAAACTGTTATTATGAATATATGATAAATCACGTTGAAAATAAAAACGTAAAAATTTCCCTAAAAAGTTGTCTATATGTTTTTGTACAATAAATATTAATAATATCCTGAACCCGACAGATATTGTCCTATGGTTGTGAATGGTTGTAAAAAAATAAATTGAATTTAGAAAAAAGAGCTTGTGAATTATTAGAATCACCTCCCTTATCAACCCGCAGTACCACCTGCAAGTACCCGCAGTACCGCTGTACCAATTATATCTTACCTTCAAGATATACATTTATCAATTACGTTTTGAGAAAATTTGCTCTACCTCTAAAAATCACTACACGATCATAACAAAAAAGTATTGAAAGTTAGCAGCTATTGTATTGACCAATGAAAAAGCTGTTTTCTTGCGATCGAAGGTATGTTACTGACGTAAGAAAAAGATAAAAACAATCTTTAAACCGGATTGTATATCGTGACAAAATTTAAGCTAAACCAATGCAGAACTATTTGAGTTTTTGAAATCTACCCAAACCAATATAACAATTTTATATATGTAGATAAAAGAGACTTTATTCATTGTTTATTTAAATCAGAGGTTGTCAGAGGTGGCCAACCCGCGGATCGCAAAAGGCACCTTTGACAATTTTTTCGACCTGCGATATGCATCAGGCTTTCATAAAATGTATACCTTTTATAATGACCAAATTGGTGAAAAACGAAATATTAAAATGATTACAGTATATCTAAATTTAGTATGGAGAATTTGAGATATAACTTCAAAAGAGGCTCCCGGAGTTATGATGCATTTCAGAAGTGACCCGCAATATCATTTGGGTTGGCCACTCCTGATTTAAAATATGTTGATTTTTTGATATCTTAAAAAAGAGCATAGCCATTTAAGTAAAGAGTCCAATTTATAATCAATTAATGGGTTTCTGTTTATTTATTTTAATCGACCTTCTTCTGAATGCTACTTTTATTATAAATAATTATACGTAAATAGGCAACCTTTTCTTCCGAAGAAAAATTAGTTGAACTTGATTACAAAGTTCCTATCAAATCAGTAAAGTTGTCTTTAAATTGGAACCATAATTGAAATCAGAATAAAATATTGGTACAACTATTTAGATTAGACTTGTCTGGGAACTTCCTTATATTTTTTTTTCGGGCGAAACACTAAGAAGTACCTGAAAACAAAATATTATCGAAATCGATAAACCTGTTATTGAATCGTACGATAGAAATCAGGTAACAGATATTTACGTTCAAATTATCGACCTTTGTTCCATAATGATCATCAATATTGTGAGCGAAAAGGGTTGAACTTTAAGCAGGTGTGAAATTGAAAAGAATTTTACCTGCTCTCAACTGGCGATTAAAGGTGTTAATGTATTTATAATTGACAACAAATAATAAATACCTCAAACTGGTTCAGATTCCTTAAACGACATATTTATACTTGCCATTCTCTCATTTTGGCCTTCAAGCTTTCACTATGTTATTTCATATCATCAGTTGAAAGTACGATTTTAAGCATTCCACAATAGCTAACGAGTAAACTGGTTTCTCACTTAACGTGTGGAATCCATACTGATAAAAGCCATAATAAAATTAAACCTACTCCAATTAATGGTAATAATATTCAATACCTTTTAAAATCAAAATATTTTGCAAATCGCCTACGTCACAATCGATATGTACTTGATTATGTTATATGCAAATATTTTAATTAAAATATCAGAGGACCGGGTTAACTTTGTACCACCTAAAATTGAATTGTAAAAATTAATTGATATCGCTAATATTGCTCATTTTTAATTATTGAATTACTAACAATAATTATCAACAATTAAATTAATATAAATTGTATTTTACTTATTTAGATTACTTACTTAAATTCTCACCTATTCATGAGTTTAAAGACATACATAAATATTTCTAAGCACATTTTTAGTATTGAATATTTTGTATCTTTTGAAATTGTATTGTTCTTTTGGACAATTCGATCCTAAGGTCGCTATTAGTCAGGGATTGGAAGCTTACTGGGAATGTTCCTGTTTTCTTCAGTACTTCCTTAAACATAATATTTGGTTTATACGCCAAACGACGTCATTTATACTACCAGACAAAAGCACAGTAAAAGGATGATGAAAAAACCATTATAGAAACTAAATAGTGAAACATTTCGTTTTACAAGAACAGGCCAGAGTGGTAACGGGTCAAATATCTGCCAACTGTGGAATGAAGAAGCACTTGCATACAAAGGGAATAAATGTGGATGAACCAAAATGCAGGTTCTGCCAGGCAAAGGATGAAACCGCTATTAACGTTCTATGGGAATGTGGTTCTCTAGATCAATGGAGAAATGAGGAACTGGGGATAACAAGACCTGGAATTGAAATTATCAGAAAGCATCTAGGGCGACGAGTGCTGAGGTTTACCCACAAGAGACCTTGGAAGTACAATAATCCATAAGGCTACAGTATTGAGGGTATTGAGTTTCAACTAATCTCATCCTGGAAAACCCACTTATGAAAAAAGAGATCTAAAAATGCTTCCATTGGGAAATTTTTGGCTACTTCGCATAGTCTTAGAGTCTCGCGATCATTTTGACCCAAATTTCATCAGGAGAGACGGCTATAAATTTTGTTGTCCCATATCCTCTTAAAATGAAATTAACAAAAAAGCGAAGAATACAAATTTCGTAGTTCGAAAGAAATTTCTAAAGTTCAAATCAGAAAATGAAAATCTAGTAGTCATTTTTATTGAAATTGTTTTATTTTAGAATTTCTTTTCTCAAAAATTTTACCGAACTTTTTACAATTGTCAAGTTATTTAAAATTTTTGTAATATGTAATTTTCTATTGAATTTTTCGGAACTTCAGTATGTACTTTTAACAAAAAAGTAAAATTTAATTTTTAAAGATGAACATAAATCTGAAATGACTCAGAAAAAAGAAATACCAGGATATGTCCAGTTCATAGTGGGTGGATTATGCGGGTAAGTTGGAATTTATATAATCAAATGGCTTCACCTACTAACTTTCTTTCCTCATCTAACATGGTTTCTAAAATAAATATGAAGAATGACGGCACAATGTTGCGTTCAGCCGTTGGAAATCGCAAAAAACCGAATGCAAATGGCTTCTGGCAAAGAGAAGCTCTCCATGACTGGCATATTCAAGACGGTTGTTAAAAACGAGGGTTTCGCAGCGCTTTATACTGGATTATCGGCTGGTTTGACTCGGCAATTAACGTATACTGCAACACGTATGGGTATCTTCAACTATCTTTTAGATAGTGCTACTGTGTAAGATTAATAGGTAGTTGCCTATTAAAAATTACAAAAATTCGTCAAAACACGTTTCCCTTTAGAGATGGGGTAGGTCCCAGTTTTGCCATGAAATCTGCTTTTGGTGTAGTCGCTGGATTGTGTGGTGCAGTTGTAGGAACTCCGGCAGATGTTTGTCTAATTCGAATGACCACCGATAGCCGTCTACCCCCAAACGAACGTAGAAACTATAAAAACGTCGTAGATGCTCTGCTTCGAATTATAAGAGAAGAAGGAGTTACCGCTTTATGGCGAGGAGTAATCCCAACAATGGGCCGAGCTGTTGTGGTCACTTGTTCTCAACTAGTCTCTTATTCTGAAGTAAAATTAATGCAAAAGATAAAAGTTTACCAAGATTTTACAATTTTTTTAATTGTAGTCAAAAGATATCATTAAACGTCAAGGAGTTCAGGAAGGACTTCTTTTACATTTTGGAGCTGCTATGATTTCCGGCATTGTCACTTCTTTGGCATCACTACCTGTCGATATATTAAAAACAAGGTAGGAATTAGTTTGGAAATTTAGCTTAAAATTTCATCAATTTCCCTGTTTTAGAATTCAAAGTATGAAATATGTAAATGGAAAACCAGAATATACTGGTATGGGAGATGTCTTCATGAAAATTTGTAAAAATGAAGGAGTGTTTGCCCTCTGGAAAGGTTTAATTCCGTATTATTCCCGAATTGGACCAGCGACATTGGTTGTATTTGTAACTCAAGAAAAATTAATAAGTTTATATAAATCTTACTTTTGGTAAAGACTGCTAAATACTCTTAAAGCTTTACACTATTAATTTTGTATTATATTATGTGATTTACAAATATAAACTATTTTTCTATCGTTATGGTTCTTTTTTTTTGCTTTAAAATATAAAACATTGCGCATTCATTTACTTATATTTCTATCGCAACGAATCACTTTGAAAATTTTTTTGGTTCGTAAGATTTATTCGCTAGCCATCCCTTTATTTTCTAAGGGAAAGATCCTAAAAAAATCATTTAATTGCATTTACAGACCATTTTATTTAATCCTAAGTAATTCGAGAAGACCTATTAAGCTTAGAGCAGTGGTTCTTAACCTTGTTGGAGGAACTGAACCCTACCAAGTTTCATATGCTCATTCACCGAACCATTCTTAGATGAAAAAATAAAATTTGTGTTTTTTTTTTTTAAATTCAAAACATCAACATAGGTATATATTTATAAATAAGTAATATAAGTCGGGGGTGTATCTTGATCTTCACCGAACCCGCGAGACTGACTCATCAAACCCTTGGGGTTCGATCGAATCCAGTTTAAGAACCACTGGTTTAGAGCCTTTAACGAAACAATCAAGAATTAGTCTAACAATCTCTAGACCTGTTATCCTATGATGCATTTTGGTATATCAAAATCGTGAAAATCTAAGAAATAATTATTTAAAAAAAATTTCTATAGAAACATAAACGATTTCAAAAATGACTTTTTATTTTCATACAAATTCTTGGTTTCTTTAACATTTCTTATGGCGCTTTCTAAGTTCGTGGAATTTTGAATAATCAAAAAAAGATAGAAAAAAAAAGATTAAAAAAAAGAAGGATGACCGTAAAAAATGAAGAAATCATAGAAACACAAATTCCAGTGCACTATCATTTTATGTTTGGTGCTCTTGGGGGGTATGTGAAAAAAACTTAAAAACTTAATGCTTCTTGCTCATAAAACTTTTCTAAACAAAGAAAATATCAATATTTATTTTTATAAGTTTTATTAATAAATTTTCTCCTAACGATAGTGGAAACACTAAATTTTTTTGTTTTAATCGCTTGATTTTCTTTCTAGAATGGCCTCTCAGTTGTTTGTACAACCGTTAGAAATCATAAAAAATCGAATCCAAATATCGACCAAATATGAACGGCACAAAACAATGAAGCAAGTAGTACGTCGCATTACGGGCAAATACGGTTATTCTGGACTATACTATGGACTTTCTGCTGGTCTTTTACGAACAGCCACCCTCACGGGAACCCGTATTGGAGTTTACAATTATTTAGTAAAAAAATACGAAAGCGCTAAGTTAGAGCTTATAATTTAAACAGAAAATGAACCAAGAAAAATATAATTATCTTTTTAGTAAAGATGAACCTTTGAGCTTAACAGCTAAAACGATGATGGCAATAATTTCAAGTTCTATTGCTACTTTAGTAGGACAACCGGCAGATCTTGCCCTTGTCCGAGTGACTACAGGTGAAGCTTTAGGGGTGCTGGAACCAGTACATTACAAAAATGTTTTTGATGCAATGGTGAAAATTTCTCGGAAAGAAGGAATTTTAACACTTTGGTCGGGGGCTCCAATTACATTGGTCAGAAGCACGGTCACATCGCTTTATCAGTTTGAAGTTTATCCAATTGTAATCATATTATCTTTAATTGGTTTACTTAAGTTTTTAATTGACAGGAACAATTCGTAGGTTTCAGGTGTAATAGAAGTTTATTTAGGAATAACTGGAGTTGTGGGGGGCATACTAAGTGCAGCCGTAAATGGACGATTGCTCACCAGCATTTCTTGTCCTTTTGACATCGTTAAAACCAGGTAAATTTTAATGAATTTTCATAAATTATATATGGCACTGTATAACTTTTTTAAGTATTTAAATTTTTTAAATTTTAACTTTTAAAGTATTTCGTTGTATTTTAAGACCTTCAATGACTTCCTCTTTAAAAATTACATTTTTTGTACATAGCTTTAAATTATTAAGCCCTGCAAACGAGGGGCAAAAGCTTTCCCTTTGTACAAACAATATTGCAAAACGTTTTCAATCTTCTTTGGTTTTGGGTAGATTTCCTAAAAAAATTATTCGAATTATTTGGTGAAACAAAAATCAAAATGAAGTAATATAATATATCGATTAATAGTTCTGAACTAATGCTAGTGATTCTACTTTTAACGCAGACCATCACGAAAGAATTGAAGTTACCATAAAAAAAATCACGTAAAACTTTTTTTTATTTTTAAATTTTTGAAGAATATTTTCATATTTTTTGATGAGATTAAAAAGAGAAGCAAGAGTAATCAAAATAAGATCACAAAAGTGAATCATCACAAAGCAGTTACGAAGTGATCCAAACTACTTGATGACCACTGAGGAAGACCACTGAAATACGTATCTGAGTAATACGTCACGAATATTTTTGTTTAAACTTCTGTTCAAATTTATGTTTATGGTATGATTTTTATATATTATTATATTAAATTATACTACACTTGCTGATCCCCGCAACTTCGTCTGCGTAACGTAGGTGTAGATTATATATTCTTTTCAAATTTGCCATTTGTAGTGGTAAATGAAAATTTTTATTTTTCTTATTTCTTTTACGAAAAACATAATCATACTTAAAAACACTATTTTGTCAACTTTAAAAAGACACATTTAATAAACTATTGAAAAGAAAAAATTGTTCTATGTAATAATCAATTAATTTTCAAAAAATATTTATAAATATCTAAAAAAAGTATGTCTATTGCGTATAGCTACGGTAGGTATACCTACCGTAGACCATGTAATCTGTACATCAATCAGCATCTATACATAAATAAAAAATTTCGCCAAGTTCAATAAAGTTGGTCTTAATTATAAGTAAAGAGCGGTGACCATGCGACATTTTTCAAATAACTTACATTTTTAAACTTGTGATATCTTTCGAATGGAATATTCAAATTGAATAACTCAAAAAGTTATATAATGGTATTGAAGCAAACTTAAATATTAAGTTATTTATTTTGATAAGGATTAATCCCAAAGTACTAATAAAAGAGCTTTTATAGCGGTGGCATTTATATATATTTTTCAAAATGAAAAAACACTTATTGTGACATAACTATAATAGTTAGACATATGCTGTTGGTCTATTTTTTGTAGATAATGGTAGGTATGTTCTGCAAAATCGTAATACATTATTTTGTTCTATAACCAATATTTTCGCAGCGCACGCGATAAAAGAATTTTTTTTGGTAATTTTTTCAGACCTTGGGTTACATTATTGGAGTTTTAGTGTGGATCCCTAACTTTTTTGAAAATTTAATATAGCCTATGTTCACCAGAAATAGTGTAGCTTCCCAACAGTGAAAGAATTTTTCAAATCGGTCAAGTAGTTTCGGAGCCTATTCAAAGCAAACAATCAAATCTTTCCTCTTTATAATAATAGATAAATTGGACCGCAATATATCCTATATATTGTATACACAGCAGCAAGAGTAATTTAATTATTTACCTTTTGATATTATATTAAAAGTTAAAAAAATATAAAAAAAATAAGGAATTTAAAATATAATAGTCTTTAAAAGGAACGGCATTTAAAGGCATTTTAACGTTCAAAAAACCTATTAATTAATTTACATCTATTATTGAAATAGTCATTATTAAAAGCCCATTATTAAAGTAGCCCCCCCCCCCTTCCAAATTCAAGCCATAAATGTAATGATTTCAAAAGACCTCTAAATGCCTTTTTAGCAAGTTGGCTACTTTTCTTTTTGTACACTGAATTGAAATTAGGTGAAACCAAAAACAGTTCAGAACTAAAAAATACCAAAAATATCGATATTTGTCCTTATGGCCCCCTTATACTGTTTCATTAAAAAATTCCAATATGTCCAATATTCCATATTCAGTGATTGATCACATTGTTTTTTTGATAGCTATAGTGGCTATAGTAATGTCTACAGTTTTTGATCATTGGATTACTTTTATTTCTTCGTATCTGGCCATTGTTTCACGCATATATGTATTTTCTATTTAGTACTATCGGAAGGTATCGATAGCTGCTTTCATTCACGTAAGCTTTTGTATGACCTAAGTTGGTACTAGAATACAAAAAACGTATAGGCGTGAAACGGTCCTAAATCTTACCATTATTTAAAAATAATTTTCATTTTTCCAGATTGATGGCTCCTGTCCATACGGATGAATGGACAACACCTATGAAAACTTTGACTTCATTACTACGTAAAGAAGGTGCCGGTGCTTTATGGAAAGGGTCCATGCCGTATTATCTTCGAATTACCCCAAACACATTAATCACATTTCTCGTAGTCGATTACCTCATAAAACATTATGAAACAAAGCATGACATCGTACCTCGTTCTTAGAAAAATTAAAAAAAAAACAAATAATATGATTAATATAAAACATTTTAGTAAACGAAAACATGTCTTTAGTTTTTATAATTAGAATTGTATTTATTATATTTACATTTAATGTTAAACATTGCCATCAGTATAGTATTCATCAATCGAATTATTGGAAAGAGTCTAAATGTAAGTCTAATCTTATCAACTAAATTTCACTTACGTTACCAGTATTAGTTTGGACAGGTACCAGAAAAAATGTTGTTTTTTTGAAGTTTAAATTTTAATTATTCTAAAAGTTAAAGATAATTTTTATTTCTTATTTTTAATAAATGCTTATACCTATGTATAATGGAATGAATCTTTTTCTACTATCACTAACTATTGAAAATCAGTACATGAAGGGAAATAAAATAAAAAACCATAAATCTTATTTTGTCATTCTTTTCCAGTCTTTCATAACCGACAAGCGTCTTTAAAATTGGTTGCATTTAGTGTAATGAAGTAATCATCATGAATGTATCGTACAATAGCCTCAATTCGACATCCAATAATTCCCTCTTCGATTTCAACAATATTATAGCCTTGGCAAAAATGTAAATCTTTGGTTACGTCTCGACCATTAGCGATAAATCGGAAAACATAATCGGTCACAACTCCCGACTTGCTAGAACTGCGACTGTTTCGGTCTTTATACACCTCGAAAACCAACCGGGAAGCATAATGGGTGAAGTCATTGTTGTTGCGGATGCCCAAAGCTGTGCTTAAAAACTGTAAAGTTGAATCGTGGCCAGAGTAGAGCGTGAATTTCGGACGTTGATCTGATACAATTTTTAGCATTTGTGTGACAATGTTTTTGAGCAAACCATAGGATTTCAGCATACACGAATGTTTTAGGTAGACGTTGCGGGAATGTTGCCGAGTTTCCCATTCCGTATATGCGAAAAGACTTGCAACCTGATCTGTTTTGATACATATTTGGGGCTCATAATTGTCGGTTTCGAGACAAGGCAGTGATGCATCATGGCATATATAAGTTAATAGGGAATCCTTTAGTACTACTGGATTTGTTAGCAAAGACTTTTCCGGAACTTCATATATTATATTGGCGGCAGATTCAACAAGTTGTGCGACAGCAGGGTGTGATCGTAATATCTCATTTGATTCCTCCGTTACTAATCTATAGAAAAAAATATTTATATAGAAGTAAAAAAATGTGAATTTTAAACTACTCAAAATTTAATATGTTAACTTCTTTGGTGACAACCATTCTCCAGGAGTAAAAGTCCTGTCTTTTAATTTCTTTTAATAAAAGAATTAAAGATCATACCAGTTTGATAGATCCTCCTTGACTTAGGGGACTCCACAATCCACGTGGTCTAATGATTTCAATCTTCGACTTAAGGGTGGATCACCGTCAGAAAAAAAGAATTTCGATTTTTTTTTCCATAAATGTCTTCTTATAACATTCAAGAATAACGTGTTAAAAGGATTGGATTAGCTGACTAATGTATTTTCACTGGTAAAAATTGAATAAATTGGTAATAACATAAAAAAATATCTTAAAAAAACTTTAAATGCGTTTTTCTCGAAATCAACTTTTCAGAACTGGGAGACAAGATTTCTCAGAAACTATCCGACGGATTGACTTGAAACTGGAAAGTGTTATAGTTCAACACGTCTTCTTGGTACTAAACCTCTGACATTGGCCAAAACTCTCCCCTCAAAGTGGGAGAGGGAGGAAAGATCCAAAAAAAGGTCGTTTTTTTTAACTTTTTTTTCAAAGTCGCGCCATTTTGTGAATTTTCAACTTTTTTCGAATTTTCGAGGTTCAATACCAAGACGACGCATTACCAAAACCTACATTCTTTGGAAAATCATGATCTGACTTCCAGTTTCCGAGAAAACTTGTCTCCCGTTTGCCTACTCATTTTTGAGAACCCTTTTTCAAAGCGCTGTAAAAGAGGGAGAGGGGACATATCGGGGTAAAAAATAAAAATAGTTCAAAACTTCAACTTTTACATGCCGAAGACCGTTTTTTAATATCTCTAAAAAAAAATGGCAGCAGTTTTAAAAGTCATTTTTTTACGTTCTGACGGTGATCCGCCCTTAACAAAATTGGTGATATATCGTTAATGAAAATGGTAGAAAAGTCAGGAAATCTTATAATAAAAAAAAAAAACAACTTTAAATTGTTTTACCACAGAGGAACGGTATCCATATTCCAACAGAGTATAAAGACAGATGTATATAGTTCCAATGTTTTTATGTGGAGTGCTTACTCTTTTCATCCAATATTAGTCTTTTCATAAAAAAAAATCTTTCTTCCACACGTAAAGGTTCAAATTAAATCCAATTACAACCAATTAAATCTTAAGACCAGTGCACCTGAAGAAGTTTACACCGTAAAAAAAATCATGCAACAAAAAGATTACCTTGTTAAATGATCGGCTCCATTGCACGCACATTCGGAAAAGCAAAACGTATAACTAGAGCTTTCTTTGATTTGGACTTTGGTCAAAACTTCCGTTGGCAAAAAACCGTATAAAAAACTTAAACCCGATTGAAAGGTTCGCCTATATCTTGTACTATACACCAAAATATCATCGGCACTAATATTATCGAAATTCAGTCTGGATAAATATGCTTCGTTTAACATTCGTCCAATAATCAACAGTTGTGCTACGCCAATGTACGTCAGTTGTCCCAAATGACATTGGGTTTCACTCACAGGAAGCATGGGGAATCCATGAAACGGGCCTGATTGCGTCCATGGAATTCGTCCCGACAATGTTAAATTTTGAATAAACACCTGAAATAATATTTTTTAGTGTTATTAATTAGTTATTAACATTATTTAAAATTTTAATTAATATTTAAATTTGATAATATAGATGATAAAACTTAGATCTCAGCATTTTAACGCCGTTAGATTGTTTTATTTTTCAAATTTGCTACGTTTCGTTGCCTATGGCAACTTAATCTAGCGTCTATATTGTTAATATATTTAAAAGCAAAACATAGTTCCCCATAGTTCATTTAACAAAAACGTAGTTGTTAGATGAGCTTTGTTTGACAGTTATCTACCTCTTAAGCACTTGTGGTCATATTTCGATAGGTCATCCAAAAGAAACGAATAATAATTTAAAAAGAAAATAATTCAAGCAAAAATCATGCAGTCGTATCTTGATCAATTACTTTGTATTGTTGTAGTAGATGCATCGAAGAAGTTTTAAGCGATCCAGCACAGTTTACAGCACTTATATTTCTAACATGGGCCAAAGGACCTCGATCTCCATGCCGGATCAGTACTAAAACTCCCTCCAAACTCCAATTTGGCGAGCTTATGAGTCCTAAAAAGAACCTACGTGTAACTTTAGTTGCCTACACTAAAACACTACAATCACCTTCGCCTCCATAGGAAATTTCGTCGGGATCGTTACAAACCGCAAAGATTCTTTTGCTTCGTATATCACTTTTGAATCGTTTGGAAAAATCACGGCTCAAACCACCAGAAATTAAGGAATGCTTATAAACAGGATTGTCTTCATTTGAACCTAAATACTTGTAGGTTCCGGCCACTAGCAGGAAAATCCATATACTTAATCCTAAGTAACAGTAACGGGCACGTTGTTGGGCCGTCATTGTTATAAACTCGGAAATTTTTTCAGCAGTTCTTTCGAGTGGCATTAACGATGTTCTTGTGTGCTTGGTATTATGTAGGTATGTTTTGTCTAAAACCGAACATAACCTTGGAATTTTTTACATAGAGTATAGGGAAATTCACGTTTGAGGAAATTTAATTAAGGGTTTTGTTAATTGTTCATTATCGGATTGTTTTTTGGAAAACTTTTTTTTCTGGGATTTGTTTGGGGGGAAGTTATGCAACTAATAGTACAGTTGTGACCTAAGCCATAAGCGTTTAATGTCGACAATCCCGACCTATATTCATGTATATGTGCTTGCATACTATTATGTATTTTATGGAGGATGAAAATAAACATGTTATAAAGAAAATTGGGTAGAGTAAAACTTGAATTTCTTTTTTGAATTGTTGAAACTTTTTGAAGGTATAAGTTGTAAATATAATTAAGTTATTATATTGTAAAAAAATTTAAATATTGCAGCAATTGTTTATCTTTTATAACGCATGCGTTATAAAAGTGAGTCGATGACACGGCGTCGTCGCAATAATACAATTTTAAAAAAATAACAAATGCATTGAAGTGTCATATTAGTCAAACAATGTCAAAATAGTTAACATTTTTATTTTTCATTAACATGTAATTAACACAAATCGAATTATTTTTTAGTACATAAAAAAAAAAAAATAAAGAGAAAAATTGCGACCAAATTATTGTGGTTATTTTATGACAGAATAGTGATATCTGTCTGGGAAATTATCAGTTAAGAAAAAGACCAGTTGATGTTGAAATTTTTGGGAACATTGCTCTTGTAGAAATTGCAATGCATTTGATTTAGTTGAGATTACCACGATTGCCATGTGATGGCCGCATGGCAAAAATTGTCAGAAGCCCGACGTACAGCCGAAAGTGGTGGGGCGGCGGATTGAGGCGCGTCGATGATACAGGCGAAACGGAAAAGACGTAAGACGGCGCCTAACGAACGTAGTTACTGTTTAGAGTTGGAGTTGTGAGGGACGAGACACGTTTGCGCATGCTTCCACATATTTATGTTGTGATTGTGAGGTGCATGAAGAAATTTCTGAAACCGGCAGAAAATTCCAAGCACAATTAAGCTGTCAGCAGCGTAAAAGCACAAACTGATCCGAAACGAGCTGAACAGATTTAAGCTTTTTCGATTCCATTGAGCCAAGAAAGGCTGTCGCCAGCCGTCCTCTTCATTTGCTTCGGTTTAAATAAAGACGACAAATACTACGCACAATTTATGAAACGTACATAAATTTTTGGAAACTATAATTTTTTCGATGGTACAATATTTGGCTTCGATTTCCTCAGTGCTTCGATCATGTAACATACAAATAGAAGAACTTTCAACCAGTGACACATAGTGATTCGAAAGACATTCCAAAAAAAAAAAGCACCCGAGCCAAAAAACTTGGACCTTTATTTTTTCTTATTTTGAGTGAAGTGTTGATGTGAAAGTTTGGTTCCAACTCCTGCCGTTAAATCCCAAACAAAATTTCAAGTTTGCTTCCCATGTTCTTTCACCTTCCATACGGAACAAGGAATTCTTTTTAAATTTTTCAAAATAAGACGATGTCCAAGTATGATACTGCGATTCATCTCATCGCTGGCGGGTAAGTTCCCGAAAAACAAACGACATTCTACCCCTTAAAACTATGATGTTTCACATCATTTTTCCAAAAAAAAAACAACGAGAAATAAATATATAACAACTAGAAAATAAATGTAAACAAATTATAAATTCATTCTATTTATAGACTGTGTGACAAGGATATGTTGAGACTTGAGACGAAGAGAAAAAAAAAACAATTGCATGATTGAGTGAAGTGCATTCATGAATTAGTAAATGTATTATTAGTAAATGTATTTGAAGGACGAAAAAAAGAAAATCGTAATTTTCTAATCAAACTTTATTTTTCACCAAGCATAGGCGTAAATAACCAAACGGGCGTGTGCATGTCATTGGCTGCATAACACCACAGGAAAAACGGAATGTAACTTGCATCAATGCAGTATTATGTAATATGTTTGGGAAAATCACAGAATGGAAAATAAAAGTTCATTTTCCGTGGAAAAAAATATGTATTAGTCAGGCTTCTCTAATCAAAATTTCAGAATCAACGTTTAATCAATAATCTTATTTTCTTAAAATTTTCCTTTATTTTTCCTACACTCATATTATATGAACCTACTGATTGGGTTATCAAATGAAAAATTAAGTAGGAAAATCAAAAATATTATAAAGTTATAATACTTGTAAACCAGGATTTCCAATTCTAGTTCACGATTTCCTCCATTTGAGCTTTTATTTTCAATTAATCTTTCCTGTTCAATTAACTATGGATCAGTATGTATGTATTGGAGTTTCCCATTGGGGAACTCTGTTGTAAACAGTTGCAAAGATTGATAACCAATTTTGAAATTGAAAAGTGTTCTGGTAGTGAATCAAGAAAATTACCTTGACAGTATCTTTATTTAAAAAAAAAGTCATTGATTTTGGTTTGGGTGGAATTTTTATCGTATAGAATATCTGGTTCAATTTTCTTTGATTAAAATAAACCTGTTATAAAATTAAGTATAAATAATCATATGGTCAAGTCTACTGGTGGCCAAGTGGTCTAGGTCAGTGTTTCTCAAGCTGTGGTTCGCAGATACAAAATTTCATTAGTAGGGGAAATCCAGTCAAAGTGAATAAAGCGAAAAATCCTTACTATTCCCAAATTATACGTTTAATATAAACTATACGGTTATAGTAATGTTAGCTCATACTTTCTTAGTAAGCGGAAAACATCTAAATTAAAGTTCCGTAGCGTTTGTAAGACTATGATTTGTGATTACAGTATAATCTCACTAATCCGGCACCCTCCTCCCATGCCACCCTCACCTCTCTACATTTATTCTCTCTATGAAATGCTTTATTTTATTACCTATGACTTTTTCACTACAATCCAGTAATCCGAACATTCCAATAATCCGGCACCCTCCTGTTTTTAATAGTGCCGAATTAGTGAGATTATACTGTATTTATTAATCAATCTTGGACGTACTATGGTTTTATTACTTGTTAAAGTAGCTTTTTATAATATGTTGAATAAGGAATCGAAATTAATTATTTTAGTATGAATTGAGTAAACCTTAAAAGGGGTTGAGTTAGGCAAAGCGGATATAATATCCATTCCAGCGAATATGGATATAAATATATCCCAAACTTCTTGGAAAGAAAATTTAAGAATATTACTAAAAAATTAAATATGGAATCAATAAAAGTTCCTAGAAAGACTGCTAAAAAAAACCATTAAAATGGGTAAACAACCAAGGAAAATTAAAAAAATTGAAATTATTGGATATCTTTTTTGCAATAAAACATATTGAAATCCACTTTGTCCAGACCCTCGGGCAAAATGGATACTATCACACCTTTGAAATTTCATTTTTTCTTACTAATTATTTTAATTCTTAAATTAAATGACTACAATACCCTATACCTGTGAAAGCAATTAATAAAGACTAATTTGGGATAATTGTTTTACTTTTTATCTCCTATGCTTTTTCTGATAAAGCCTTGAACATCTAAAGGTATTAACTTTGCCTGTACTTCTTCCCTATTAATAGTTGGCCTTTTCGCATAAATTTAATATAAAAATATTGATTTTTTTTATGTTGGTGGTCCGCGGTTAGCGTGGAATTCTGAAAATCGTTTGCAAGTATCAAAAGTTTGAGAAACACTGGTCTAGGTGAGCACTTTAAAACTAGTAAGTTTTGGGTTCGATCTCCGTATTTGATTTTTCTTGATTACGGATTTTTACTAACCATAGATTCACTAAAGACCTTAGTAGGTTAGACCTTAATAAAGCGACGGTAAATAACAATTAAATAAAATCATATTGTAACTATTAGTATCACGAATGTATCTTTAAAACATTTTATGAACTGCTGCCCTTTTTACGAGAAAAAAAATTCGTAATGGCCATCTACTCTGTAGCTAATCTTTTTACTAATTTCTAAAAAAGGAAAGTAGTTACAATAGTCTTGATCAATACTTCCTTCTAGAATTGTCTAGGAAGTTGTCACTGTCTTAAAAATGGGGGACCACTGGTTTAAAAAAAATTAACATTCAAGCTTGAACTTTTTAAGCTCTATGCTTACAACATATTGAAAAAATAAGCCTATCAAAGGTATACTTGAAAAAGGGTTTGAATTGCAACCTTTCCTACCTGGGGGACCGAAAAGTAATGTCATTTTTAAACCTATAGACATTAATTACCATTTATCGGCTCATAAATTATTTCAAAGTTATACTATAGTTATTTACTATTTAATTTTATGTTAAAAAATGACATTACTTTCTAGTCTCCTAGACTAACAGCCATTGCATATATTTCAAATTTTAAATTAAAAACATTTAAAAAAATCATATGTTTCGATTTCTTGTCGAGAAAAGAAAAATAGTTTTTTTTTTTTGTTTTTCTTTACGAAATAATTTTCCTTATACGAATGTTACAATCACAATAATGAAGTCAATGAAGCCATTCTATATATTTTTTTCATTTTCATTTTTATTGAATTGTTTGTTTTGCTGATATATATTTGCGTCGTAAATATATGATACAATTCATTGCTCGAAAAATAAAGTAAAAATCGCACATGAGTGCAATAAAAATTTCCATTCTATGCTTTTATGATTTGCGGATGATAATTGCTGTTAAAAATAGATTTCGCGATTAAATTAATCTATAATACAACAATAAATATAAGTAGTACTTATTCAGTATTTGGGTTGTGATTAGTTCTAGTTGCAATAGTGGAGAATTGGGCGTTTGAACTTTACTTGGACAGTTATTTTTTTATTGAAAAAAATGTTTTTTTATCTTTAATTAAACAATATAATTAATTAAATTGAAAATTTTTATCTATATACTGCCTTATAACTTAAGTTAACATATCTTTATAGTATTGAATATAAAATAAATTAGAGTATAACGTATAACATAAAAGTAACATTTGTATTGTTTGTAAACCAATTATTAAATAAAAGCATTTTAACTTAAGAAATTTCATAGTAGATTAAATCAATATTTATTTTTTGATGGTTACTAAAATTTAAATTATTTATGCAAAATTGAATCGCAATGAACCTAATGCGCATGATCTAAAAATAATTTAAAATTTTTTAAGTGTTTTAAAGTAATTTCAAAAACATAATAGAGCTATTAATTTTTAACTTTACTTGATAAAATCTGAGAAATATTCATTTAAAAATCCAAAAAGATCGTTAAATTTGAAATGCCTAAAGCGAACTATTCTATTGCCTTAGTATAAAGATAATTTCATAGTAAATAAACTTCAAAATCCCACGAACGTTTTTTAAAGGGAAAGGTTGTTTAACTCGTTTAAACATTATGTTAATGATTTAAACTATTTACAATCTTTACAACCATTTTCCACGATGGAAAATTATGACAAATGTCAAAAACTGTTACAAAAGTGGTTACTATAGAAACAGTAATCATTTACTTACTGTTTCTATGGTAACCGCTCAATGATCTGTTTATATCTAGGTTTTAATAAGCGTATTAATGCGTACTGTGACGTCACAGAAGACCCAAAAGGACACATATTATAATTTTTTGACTCAAATTTGCTTATCAAAATTAAAACTTTTTTCTGTCAAAATACAAGTTTTTCACTAATAAAAATTGGGGTTTCCTTATATTAATAATGTCTTTTAACTATTAAAAAATTTTAAAAAAAATGTGCATATTGGCTATTAAAAAAATTGAAATGAGACGATATTTGCTTCGTCACGTTTCGAATTCGTTATCTATAAGACTGAGAATAGTCTCGCTTGTTTTGAGATTACATCATAAAAATTAGCATTGAATTTCATTTCTGGAATTAAAAAAAATTTTAAATTCAAATTTTATGCTATTTATTTGTTTAAAATGTGGTTTCGATAATCGAAATTTTCGATCTGGTTTTACCCTTGGCCTCTGCAAACGATCAATCATGAAAATATTTAATCGATTCATTTGGAAAATTGTGCAATGAAAATTCCTGAGTTTGAAGGTGTTTATAGTTATTTGATTTTCATCCCAATTTCATATTTAATTCGAAACAAAAATAGGTACCTAAGAACTCTCTTTGTAGAAGTTAAAACGATGTACTGTATTGATCTATTTTCTTTTTTATAAAATAGTTATAATTTAGAAAATTATCTGTTAGTATAATTGACCTTATAAATAAGATTTTCTCGAGTAGTTTTATAATGATTTCAAAAATAGATTATTAATCATATGTTTATTTAAGTTGCTTAAAATATAGTCAGTGAATAGGTACTTTTTATATTTTTTTTGATATCAAAATAAACACATTTTTTTCTCTTATTACACTTGTTTAATATTCATTAATATTTGCTAGGGGTTTTCAATAACGTTTTCATAATAAGCATAGGATAAATGATTTAATTTGGTATTTCCTAGTGGGAAATTTTATAAAAATATTGCATCATAATTTTGCATCATTTATTTGACCTACAAGGGTTTTCCGATTGCCAATGCAAATTGATAGATTGTTTTATTTTTGCAGAAAGAGCAAAATTGGAAAAATAAGTTACCTAATTGTTTAAATTTTAGTGAACTTAACGGTGAAGTTATCTTTAAGGGTCTTTATTGCAAATTTACACTGTTTTTCTCGCCATTTTTTCGATTATTACGCCATTGAAGAAGGGAAAAGGTGTCTAAGGGGGTTGAAAAACTTTCAGGTGTCAAATTTTGTTAACTACGAATAGTTTATACCGATTTTGGAATAAAATTAAAACGCAAAACATTGAAATTTTTGTTAAGTTATATAGTTGCTACTTTGTTCTATAATCTTTAGTCATCTTTTAGGCAACTAAACATTCAGTTCTTCCAGAATCTCTAAAATTTTTCAGGGGAAAATCCAGACAATTCTTTAAGCCACCGAACGGAAATTGCCACGAAATTTCTAGGTAACCTAATAGTTTTCTTTATGTAGGATGCGAAAAATCGCCAGGAAACATCAATGTAGATTTATACAAATCCTTAATTTTCAAACACTTATAGAAGACAAGTACTATGATAGATGTTTAATAGTTTTTTTTTTAATTCGTTAGTTATCGATAGCTATATTTCAAATTTACGGTTTGTCGCAGGTAGACTTTAGTGTATTACAGAGGATAGTTGGAGGAAAATGTTATAGTTTCTATTTCCTCCTATAGGGTAATTCAAGAAGTGAAAAATTCTGATTTTTCTTTTCTAAGGAATTTGTTTTTTTTTTTGTTTTATTGTTTGGTAGATAATTATTAAATAAAATAAATAATTGAACTTAAAAGAAGCGCACTTCCTTGAAAATAAATGACAAAATAGCAGAGCCATCTTTTCTTTGTATTGCCATTTATTTTCTCCTGAATTTCACTTGGAAAATTCTGAGTAGGTAAAGTTGTTCCCTATATCCATATTATCTACCGGGTTTAATTTTGTAACCAAATTTAGCCTAATTGGTTATAGTATAAAATAATCGGTTAAATAGTAGAAAAGTAAAGCTTATTTACTGTGATACCAAATAAATTGTTTAACAACTAAGAACATCAATAAGAGTTATAAAAAGGATACCTTATCGCTTATTTAGCCAACTTATCCAGTCATAATAAATAATAATAGTAATTTACGTTAGTTTGTGGTTAGTTGAAGTAGTAATTGCACTGTTGTAACCTTTTGTGTATTGTATTACAAGGAAATTAATCTTTGAGATTTAGTTATCATTGTTACGTAATTTTTAATTGCATTAAGTTTTCGAAAACAAAGTAATTACGTTTTAAATAATAAATGATACATATACTTTTAGTATGCTTGTAGGCAGTGGCGTGCACATAGATTTTAGGCAGGGTAGAAATTTTTAAAAGCTTCTTCAATATAATCAAAAATGCTGCATGTTGGTTTTAGTTCGTCGTTATGATGAGTAAATAATGAACCCAATACCGATTAGCCAACAAAATTTTAAAATTTGAATTTTCCGAAATTTTTTTTTGTCAATCGATGGGAAATCGTTCGTAGAGGTATGTGAAAGAAACCGTTTCGATTGTGACAAAATAGTTTAACGCTAAAAAATTAATTAATTAATTAATTAGTCATTGATATAGTAAAATGTTAAGAAAATATGGTTCAAAGCAGCATACAATAACAAAAATGCGGGAAAATTTAGGAAACGGTTGGTTATATGTAAAACTAAAAAAAAAGTTAAGGAAAACTAAACAGAACCTCCCCCTACGAAAAAAAATGGAAAAAAAGGCAACACAGAAATTAATTTTTTTCGCCAAATTACTAATCAATGACTAATTAATTAATTTTTCTTAATTAATTGATTACCGCTAAACTATTTTGTCACAAACGAAACGGTTTCTTTCACAAACTTCTACGAACGATTTCCCATCGATTAGCAAAAAAAATTTCGGAAAATTCAAACTTTAAAATTTTGTTGGCTAATCGGTATAGGGTAAATAATGATGTTGATATTTTTTACCACGAATATCCATAGATAGACTCATTTTGTAAACTTTATTAAAGAAATACAATATAATCGTCTGGATTAAATAATACAGATAATAGATAATACATTATTAAAATTTATTAGAATTAAATAATAACAATGTACGTAGATTATTGATCGTTAAATCGATTATTGAGATCAATAAAATTCAATTTTGTAATTGCAGCGTTAATGAATAAGAAACGATGCTACTTCGGTAATTATCGTAATTTGTCGTGTTGTAAGAAGACAGTGTCCACTTGTATACTGTATAGATGATATCTGTTAAGATTTTTTCTTTATTGATATTTGATAGTACTCGTAAATAAAATAAAACTAGATATCAGAACAAAATTATAAATATTTATCTGAATTATGTAGGGTAGACAGTGTCTTTTTGTCTATATGTAATGCACGCCACTGCTTGCAGATAAAGAATACGAGACATGAAAATATTATTAAAACAATATAAAATTATATACAATATAACATTTGATATATCGATTAGTTGTAGCTATCTAATCGCTCGATTTTTAAAAATTTCAACCATGCATTTGTAATGTATTTTTTCCCATCAAATATTTTTTCTTTAGTTATAAATAGGTACAAAATTTCGTAAACATTAAATAGGACTTATCAGTAGAAAATTTGTATTTGTGATAGCGATTTAAAGATTTTTATTGGCAATATTCTTTTAAATAGATTTGATTGTAATGGTTTTAAATATAGGCACAATTTCCTGGGAAAATTCAGTGTTAAATTTGTACAGAATTATGGATTTACTATAGAACAATGAATATTATTATTAGGTTCGGATTTTTGAAGATAAATGATAATTTATGGTAGGGATAAATCTTCATTTCACTTCCTTCATCTTTTAGACAGGTTAAACATTTAGTCCTTTTAGAATTTCTAAAATTTTCCAGTGGAAAATCCAGACAATTCTTTAAGCCACCAAACGAAAATTGTCACGAAATTTCCCGACAGCCTAATAGTTTTCTTTATATACGATGCGGAAAAGCGTCAGAAAACATCAATACAAATCCTTAATTTTCAACCACTTCTGGAGGATATGATAGATGTTGTTTTTTTAATTCGTTCGTTATCGATAGTTGTACCTATTTTCTTTATAATAATATACAAAAATATAATAATATATAAACTTAATATAATATTATATAAAAATCATACCACCAACATAAATTTGAACAGAAGTTCAAACAAAAATATTCGTGACGTATTACCCAGATACGTATTTCGATTGCCAAGCAAGCTTCATCAGTGGTCATCAAGTTCAAGTTCTTTAGTTTAGTATAAAATAAGTTCAATTCTTTTTGGTTAAAATCTCATGAAGCATTTTTTTATCAAAAAATTTATAATTCAGGTTTTGATACGAGTAGTACTATAACTAAAACCACCCTAATATCAAAGATGTAAATATCGTTCCATATACCGCTTTGTACGACAATTTATAAATACAAATTACATAAATTATATTTATATTCTATTGATTATTCATCATGTTTTACCATCTAAAGTCATTTAAATCAAAACTTAATTTAGTTACTCAAATTAAAATAATTGAGCATAGCGTATCTCGTTAAATCTTTCGATAATTTTAAAAGATAATTAGTTTTTTTCTTCATGAAAAAATTAAACTTGAGTTTCCTTGAGTTTTAATGTTTTTCAACTCGTTTTATTTTTATAAAAAATGTATGGTAGATGTACGGCACCAACACTGACCTATACCAATGTTTTGCTAACGTAATATACTTCAGTTTCCATTTTGCATTCGTATTATGGGAAAATCCAACATTAATATCTACAAAGGAACCCATTTTTCATGATAATTATTTTCTTGTTAGACCTACGATTTCGAAATTACCGGATTTTTGGCAATTTTTTTACCAATAACACAAAAGAAACGAACCTTATGAATATTCATTAGTTGATTAATTTTTATTGAAATTAATTTGTAGTGGTTGATCATGTTGTTGTTAAATACAGGTTACTCAAAAGTTAGTCCCCATATAAGCAAAGTGGATGATGGAATCGGAAGATTTTTTTTTTTTAAATAAACATTGTTGTATAAGTGGAAAATAATTATTTTTTTTTTAAAATTTGGTTCATTAGAAAAGTAAATTTGTTTAATATTCTTGTCCTCTCGTCTTCAATAGGAGGAATCAATTAAGTTATTACTATGTTTTCGTTTATTTTTAATCGAAGAGTTGCAAAATTGACTCCAGTAATGTAATCCAAAAATAAAATGAACTGGGAAATAAAAATTAGTTAAAGTATAAGTTCCTAACGTTTAAAGAACAAGAAAAAATATCTAGCGCATTTATATCTCGTAGTAGTACTAATGGCAACTTTCTATAAAGGAAAATTCACCATATGGTAGTTATTGTGAACGCATAAGTCGAGTATTGTTTTTAAAGCCATTGATTTCACCTTAGAAAATCCAAGGGTTCCCTAAAATGGTGATGTAATCTTCGTGATATCACTGATTTAAAGCATTGTATCAGCAGCTATGGTCTTTAAAGACTTCAGGATTATTAAAAATCCGTAAACCGAGAAATATTGGAAACTTGTGAGGACATTTGGTTGGACATTCGAAATGGTCACCTTGACCACTCGTCCTTCAGTGCACTAACGTGTTAACTAATGTTTAACAAATGTAATGTTTAGGTTTTTTTTTATGACATCCTTAAAAATCACATATGTGGGAAACCAAATGGGAAAGCATGAATTTATTTGGGAAACTATATAGGAAAGCATGGATTTAGGTAGATTTATATGGGAAATAGCTGATTCGTCTGCGTAACGTTGGTGTTGATTGTTTTCATTTTAGGTTTGCTTCTTGTCGTAGTAGTATAGGGAAATTTTTATTTTTCTTATTTCTTTTACGAAAAACATGATCATACTTAAAAACACTATTTTGTCGAATTTAATTTATTAATTTTCAAAAAATATTTATAAATATCTAAAAAGAGTATGTCTATTGCATATAGCTACGATAGGTTTACCTACCGTGGACCAAATAATCCGTAAATCAATCAGCATCTATACATAAATAAAGTCGGTCTTAATTATGACTAAAAAAAGTCGAAAATTATCAAAATACTCGCGTTAAAATAACAGAAGTTAAGGGTCTAGATTTTGAAATATAGTAGGAATCTCTATTAACATCGCTATTAACATCAACTATGTGTCTTATATATATATAAAGGTTTATATTTCAAAGAGGTAATTTTTTAAACTTTAAATTGAATTTACTGTGCTTTTCAGTTCAACTAAAAATATTTTTACAGATTATTTTCTAACTTTGAATTACCTTTCCAATGATATATAACTCACCTATCTAAAGTAAAAATTTCTGTTTTCATCCCTAGGGAATACCTTCCCTTATTATTTTTTTTTGGAATGATAAGTAGCCTATAGTATGTGGGAAATTGTGTTGTATCTTAATACCAAATTTCATTAAATTCGGTTGTTCCGTTCTTTAGTTAAATCGGGACACACAGACAGACAAAAATTTTAAAATTGTTAAATTTGGAATAAGAGCCTCTTGAAACAAATATTTACCCTAAAATTGGGTTCAAAATCGAAATGTACAGACAGACGTAAGAATTTTATATATTAGTATATAGATAAAGACAGTGAGAGCTAGTTGCTAGTTAACATATCCAGTTAGCGGACAATAAAAACTATAATTTTATTTTCAAATTAAAATTTAGATATTCTATCATTTCCTCACCCGATAGTATAAGAGGCTATATCCAAAATCAGCTTTTTTAAAATCCTTTTCTTTTTTTGTCAACGTTACTAGCTCTTGGACTACGAGGTTGCTAGATATTTTGCGCAAAAGTTTCATTTTATTGCCTCAGATACGTATATCGGTTGCCAAGCAAACTTCAACAGCAGTCATTTTTAAAACAAAAAAAAAAAACAATGGAAAACGGATCCGAAAATATAATGATGCCTACTTTTGTAAGAACGTATAAAAATGATTCACTTATACTTTAATAATAAATACACCTCACCAGTAAATAACTAAAATATATCAGAAAGATATAAATTGATGTCATAAAACATAAAATATGAGACAATTCTGCGCAAAATAAATTCAATAAACAAAAATGGATCTATTTACGTCGCAAATAGGTAATCATAAAGTTTTAATCGAGGTTGCATGTCACATTTGGTACAAAGCATTTAATTTTTTGGTTGACAAAATAATTTACTCAGAAATAGATTTCATGTTCAATGAAAAGATGAATATTTATTGTAGTGTACGACGCTATATAACTAAAAATAGCTAGCAATGCATTTTTTTATATATATTTATGTTTTCCGAATTAAAATAAAATTTGCATATTTCTTTCTTAGTTATTAAATTTGCTTTACTGAGAAAAAAATCGGTCAATAGCTTCTTTATTACTTGCTGTGTGTTCCATTGAGAAATTAAACATATTTTCAATCATTTTCTCATATTAGTTTGTGATTAAAATTAACCAACCTTGAACTTTTAGTTTAAAAGTTATATTTATTTTAAGTTGTAATGATATTATGAAAAAACAATTTTAATTTGAGTTTGGACGACCTTTTGAAATGAAATCGTTTAGAAGTTTTGGATGAATCAATTTATGAAGAAAATATTATAGTATCTTTCATTTTATTAACGTTTTTCTTGTTTAATAAATGATAATTTCAAATTACAGTCATAAAAATTAGTATCATCCAGACATTTTAAAACCAGGTCACTAAATGGCCCCATTAAATTTTGCTTTTCACCCCGTTATTCAAGTTAAAACTACTTCTTAGAGGAGAATATGGAGAAAAAAAAAACGATGTGACGATTAACATTAATCTAAATGGGATCGAATAGGTCACGTTTTAATGAAAATAAAAGCAGAAAATTCCGGATTTTCGTATATGAGCTGATGATAATGTGTTGACTGTTTTGTTTTAGAACGGCTGGCACGGTAGGTGCTATTGTTACATGTCCTTTGGAAGTGGTCAAAACTCGATTGCAATCATCGTCGGCGAATTTTTGCGTGGAAAAAATTACCGTACCACGAATTGCGAGCGATAAACCTAGCGGTCATGTCACCTGTAAAACGATATCGAATGAACAACGGCGTCGACTTTGCACCACGATTTTGCGATCCCATCCCCAAGTGGTTACGTTATCACATTGTGGAATTTCAACGACACAACGACCCTCATTGTTACAGTGTATTAGGTATGTATGGAATTCTATTTAAAACTTTCTTAATCAAAGGTACTTATTAAGTATTTCATCAAAATAAGGGTTCCATAACAATTGTAACAGTCCCCTTACTTTCGGTGTGATTTGATACATCATTAGTAGGGTGATTTTTTTTTTGGTCCCATCGTGAAATTTTGTTGGAAATACCAAAAAAAAAAATTCTCTGAAAGTTTGAGCCCTTAATATTAATTTTAAGTCCTCGACCAAGACGTGTAAAGATTTCCCATAGAAAATACACGGAAAATCTGATTTTTTATTTTTAAATTTCTATATCTCAGCGGCATTTCATGGGATCACTTTTACCGGAGATGGTTTTTTCTCAGAACTAAACGCTCTACAAAAGTGCCCATTGCGACAAAGTCGTAACTCACACCGGTGAGGTAGTACGGGCCACTGAACCTGATTTTTCCATAAAATTCAAGGCTTAATATCTCGTTTAATATTGATCTTCGCGATTTGGTCTACAGGAACTTTTTTGTAGGAAATCAAATTCTCTACAAGTTTTTCATTTATAATTTTTCTGTAGCTCTTGTTATTTACGAGATAAATGCAAAAAAAAACGCGAATTTTATGAAAAAATCAGGTTCAGTGGCCCGTACTACCTCACCGGTGTGAGTTACGACTTTGTCGCAATGGGCGCTTTTGTAGAGCGTTTAATTCTGAGAAAAAACCATCTTCGATAAAAGCGATCCCATGAAATGCCGCTGAGATATAGAAATTTAAAAATAAAAAATCAGAGTTTCCGTGTATTTTCAATTAGAAATCTTTACACGTCTTGGTCGAGGACTTAAAATTAATATTAAGGGCTCAAACTTTCAGGGAATTTTTTTTTTTTTTGGTATTTCCAACAAAATTTCACGATGGGACCAAAAAAAGTCAAAAAAAAATCACCCTAATCATTAGGTATATCGAAAAAAATCAGAAGACCAAAATATGATACACCATAGTTTATCTCTTAAAAAAAAAAATAACCAAGAAAAATGAATATCGCAATACCCTTAAATAAAGGTTTCATATTTTTTTGAATTTCTAAATGAATAAGTTTAAAAAACAAAACTTTTTAATTTTTATCCTTAACCATTTATCATTATAAAGTTTACCGTACAACTTAGCCAAATGAAGCAAGGAAGGAATACATCCTAGGATTCATGGTTATAGAACAAAAATATCTTATTTTTTACTCTGAAATAATGTTCTTTAAATAGGTTTTCAAATTGCCATCAATTTTGACTTTGAATGGCACTACTGTGCTTCCATCAAGGTGGAGGACATTTCATAAATTTTCTCATCATATTTTCAGATCTAAATTCAGATTTTCAGGATAATATTAAGTTACCAGATCTAACAATTATCCTAATTTTTATTTGCTTATCTTTTATATTTTAAATTTTATTAACATCTGAAATACATTAATTTCGCCATTTACTCCTCAAAACCTATACTTCCCTATGTTCTAGAATACTGTTTTTTCAAAATGGGATACGCGTACCCCGTGGGGTACAGGAAGAGTTTGGTACGGATACGCTTAGGGTCTAACTATGCTGGGTACCTCAAAATATCTATTTATTGGAGTAACAACTGAAACACAAAAAAAAATCCCTTTTTTTGTCAAAATTTTTTGATGAGGCGTTACAAAAACTATAAAAGATTTACACAGATCCCGCAAGTTTGAAAAACACTGTTCTAGAACAGTGCTTTTCAAGCTGGAAGTTGCGGTTCTCCAGGAGGTCCTAGAACTCCTGCCGAGGAGTCGCGAAATATTTCAGTATTATAAATAAAAATACTAAAAACCGGATTAGAGAGGACGATAGGTTATACAAATCGGTTGAATTTTCTTAAGATCATAATAACTTATCCGATATGAATAAATAACCTAATAATGATTATAAAAAATTAAGATGTTTTAATAAAAAGATAATTTTTGCCTCAAGTCCCTTTTAGATTGTCCAATATCTGGCAAAGTTGTATTTTCTACTTTGTTTTTAATTTAATTCGCAAATAAATCGGCCCATAAAGAAAATTTAGCTACAAAAGAGAAAATATCCCATATTAGAAATGAATGGGGGGAAGGTGATGATTTGGGGGATGATTTTGGGGAAGAAAGCCTTGGATTTTATTTTCCTAACTTAGGGAGCCGCGATATGAAAAACGTTTGAGAATCACTGCTCTAGAAGACTGAAATTTAGTATGCAGGTTGAGATTTCCAAATAAGTAACAAAAAACTAGCGATCTTTAACTTTTACCATTCAATCCTTACAAAGAAGTATGCCGATAGGGTCAATCCTAGCAACGGGGTAGTGGATGCACTGAACGCGGGCGATTAAAACAAGGGGCGGCCGGAAATTAAAAATTAAAATAAGTTAAGATTTTTCAGGAAAATTCATAAGAAGAGCGGCATATTTGGTTTTTGCATACAAGTGATCGACACCTTAAAATCGGTCCTGGATTCAGGGCTGGAAACCAATAAAGGCTTCCCGAAATTCCGGAAAGTATGGAGGCTAGAATTTGTTAAAAAAAACCTCCTTCAATCTTTTTCAATCTATTTAAAGGGGGTGCAGGTTTAAATCAACTTGAAAAAGAAATTGTAACATTAAATATGCAGTATAACATTAGACATTTAATGTGCGTTAAAAGCATCATTAGTAGAATAGTAGTTCATATAGTTTAAGTGGATTTATAAACCGCTGTAATAAGTTCACCTAATTAAATTTAATGATAATAATAACTTAGTAATTGTTTTTTTTTAAATATTAAAAAATCAGAACATGTTTGTCTCTACAAATATTAGTTCAAGGAATCGTTTTTTATCATTTATTGAAATTAGTAATCTTATTTTCATTTTCCATAAGATGAACAACCTTTAAAATAATTGCATTATTTTTTTCGTATTAGATTGTGAATTTTTTGTTTACTCTATGATATTGTTATAATTGTGTTGAATTATTCATGGTAGTACTGTCAACAGAATAGAACTCGTCTTACAAGACTTACAAATGAGGCAATTATATTTCAAATTATAAATAATTACTATAATAATAATACCTTTGTGCATTTATTTTTAGTAGATATACACATTTTGCCTCTAATTTCCTGAATTTTACACTTGCAAATTGATGAATTATTATACAGAAATATGTGATAAATAAAATTGATCTTGAACTTGATACTAAGATTTTTCAATATCAGGAGTATAACATCAATTATATAAAGTTACATGGAAAGGACAACATCAAGGTGGACTACTAAATAAACTTTGCACTACTTAAAATTAATTCGGTACCCTTTGATAAAGACAATTTTTAATTAATCTCTCAATCTAATCGCATTTTTTTTTTCTATAAAGAATGTACAATATATTTATTTCAAAGTTATTAATCATTAAGTTTATTTCTTTAATAAGAAGGTAGTTTAAAATATATTTAAACAAAAAACACAATAGGAGTACTTAACCTTCGATTTTATGTAGGTAATAGTTTTTATATTTATATGATATTTTTAATTTCCTTAGGAAAACAGTTAAATTACCGAAAGTATATGCTTCGTTTTTATTTTATAAGTAGTTTGGTTTGAAAATGGTCTAAGTCAATTTTAAGGTCAAGTCCCTATACTACTTTTATTTTATCTTTTATTTTGAGAACCAATACTTAATTTGTAGTACTAAGAAAAAAGCTACGATAAAAGCTATTGATGTCAGATAAACAATATATTAAATAAATTGTGGTCTTATTTATGTAATATAATTTATAAAAGTAAACTACAAACATTAATTTAAACAAAAGTTCAAACAAATGTATTATTTACATATTGCTCAGATATGTATTTTGATTGCCAAGCAATCTTCATCAGTGGTTATCAAGTAGTATTGGATCACTTCGTTACTGTTTTTAAATCTAATTTAATGACGGTCAAATCAATATTCTTTACCTTTAGATATAAGATTTTTTATTCCAATACAAAGATATATTGTATTTTGGGTTGTCTTCAAATGGGACATATTCCACTTTCAAAATAAAAGGCTCATATAAAAACGAAACTTTTTGAAACTATCATCAATTTAATCATATATTCAACAAAAATGATTTCATTATATTGAACAAAATCAAACAACAGAAATCAGAAATTTTCCATAAATCATTTTTCTTAGTAACGTAGTATAAGAGAATGAATTTTTAATAAATAAAACCACGAGTTTTCACTGAAAGTCAAACAAGAAAAGCTAATAAATACATCAATTTGTTTAAATTAAATAAAATGACCTCTACATGTTATTCTTTTCGAAAATATTAGCAAAATCTATTGATAAGGTATGCATTTTACGATAACTACAATATAATTTGGTCAATTTTTCGTCCAACTAATCAACACAAGTTCATCGTCATTTTTATGTCACAGTTGGGACTCGCGAATGCCTTATTGCCGCGTATTTATTTTAAAATTATTGGACCGAAAAAATATTCCACTTGGATATTTGCCATTTTAATTATGTAATAGATTCTTCATTTTAGTACAAAATTTGTGTTAAGAAACTTAATCGTAAAATTTTAGCAATGAAATTAAACAAAATTGGATTTTCCTAATATTTACAGTAATTTTTCATTGATAGATTTGTACTAGCCCTATTGACAACGATTAACATTACATTATAAAGCCCGTATGCAAATATATCGTCTGTCATAAAGACGTAGAGCTATTTAGATAATTTGAATTTGACCTTGTATCAAAAAAAAAAAAATATATTCGTGACCCCTTTTCTCAAAATAAAAAAAAAATGTCTAATTGTTGTTGAACTAGAATTCTTCACACTTCCGAATGTAAATAATTCAGTATTTACTTAAAAAACTTACAATTTATTATGTATCTTTATTTTTCAATTAGAATATATTTTTTTTTAAATTCGATTGGGTGTATTACAATCTTTACCATTTGTTTACTTGGCGCTTTTTTAAATTTCTAAAAATAATTTTGAAGAAAGTATTGCTACATCTTTGAAAATAATAACAACAATTTAGTAAAGCTTTCAAAATAAAATCAGGATATTCATTATCAGTGAATTGATAATTGAATGATACGATAATTGAATTGAATGATCAGAAAGTGCAATGAAATTGCATTTTAAATTAGCAAAATAAACTATGATTTTCCTCACGTAGCCTGGTGAAATGAATGAACTACAATTAAAATTTATTATAAAGCTTGCGAAATGATGACACAAATTTATTTTTACGGATATTTATTTTAACAAAGCGTTTATTTGCACACTATATTCCATACCGAATCCTATTCCATAGAAGGATGCAAACGATACATCGATTTTTTCAAATATCAATATATCGTTCATAAATATCGATGTTTTTATGAGCAATGTTGCATCCCTACTTCCATATAATAAACCCAATTTTATTTCTAAGTTATGAATAACATTTCATTAATTATTTTATCTAACGCTAAGTGGTGACTTCTGTTCATTTATAAGAAACATTGAAGACAACATGTCTCTTTAAGTTTTAATCCAAAAAAATTGTTAGAAATCTCAATTTTAAATCCTATATTCTACAAAGTTCTAATAAAGAAATGTTCATTATTTGGCAATTAAACCATGTAATTAAATATCAGCCACATTATTTGTCACGAGGATAATTTTTTTTTCTTTTTGTTTTCCAGACACATAGTAGAAAATGAAGGTCCCAGAGCCCTTTTCAAAGGTCTTGGTCCCAATTTGGTTGGGGTGGCTCCGTCACGAGCCATTTATTTTTGTACATATTCGCAATCGAAAAAGTTTTTCAATAGTTTTCTGCCCCCGGACACGGCGGTTGTACATGTAACGTCCGCATGTTGTGCAGGTATAATTTTTATAATGATTTTTTGCCTAATTATATTAATCGATTGTTTTTTTAGGATTTACGGCTAGTACAGTAACGAATCCAATTTGGTTTGTGAAAACTCGACTTCAATTGGACAATGCAAATAAAATGACGGCGATGCAATGTATTCGTAAAATTTATCGACAATCGGTTAGTTATTCCGAATTTTTATTTTTTTTGAGTAGTTATAGAAATGACTACTTTTATGTTAACTATAATAGAAGCAAGGCTGAGGAGCTAACTAAATTAGCTGAGATTTTGATTCTAGATTCTGTTAAAAAGGCATTTTAAATGTTCAAAAAGCCCATTAGAAGTCATTAAAGACATTTTAAATGCAATGATTTCAAAGTGCTTCTAAATGCCTTTTTTAACAAGGCGCCGACTCTACCTCTAAATTGCTATATCCTAAAGGTTTATATGAGTCACTACCGTCAAACACCAATTTAAATGTTATTTTATTGGCTAGATGTATGAGGTTCCAAAAAAGTATTTTATAAGTATTAAACATATGATTGTTAGGACTTGAAGAATAAATATAATATAAATTTTGATAATCTCGATTTCGGCTCCGTTAAAATCAATATAGCTTTAGCTCTTTCCTATCTTTTGCCTCAATAGCTTCGAGCTCCAGCTCCCCAGTCTTGAATAGAAAGACATATGATTATTAACTACTTATTTTTACTGCATATATAGATTGATTCACAAACAACAAAAAAAGAAAGAATAATGTAACTATCACCCTTCAAATCTTCGGAGAAAAGGGTGCAAATCTGTATATCAAACTAGGATACTTCTCGAAATCTTAGAAAAATTAAATTTGGTATGCAGGCTGGAATTTGCACATAAACAACACAAAAAAAAAATAAGACATCTGTAACTTGCACTCTGTAACTTCCATAAAGACGAGTGATAATAAATTTATCGCTTAGTATTTTTAGTTAATAGAAAATAGTAAAACCATGTAACGTCTTCAGTAAAAGATGATTTTGTAATTATTTTTTTTTATTTCAGGGTATTCGTGGTTTTTATAAAGGTATATCGGCCTCATATATGGGAATATCAGAAACTGTGATCCACTTTGTAATATATGAAGCGGTCAAATCGCGATTGATCGCTCACCGTTCGCGACAAACCCCAGAGGATCGAAGTTCGAAAGACTTTTTTGAATTTATGGTAGCTGGCGCTTTTTCAAAAACGATCGCCTCATGTGCAGCATATCCTCACGGTATTTATAGCAATCTTTAATCGATTTCGTCAGTTATTTCTCCGAATGATCTTTTCCTTTAATTTATCTTTTTGGTAATACAAAGTATACGCAACTTTTTATATTATTATGAGTTAAGATTAAAAGTTTAAAATCAATTTTTTTTGGGGAAAAAAATCTTTCGGGAAATGATCAATTTCTTTTTGTAGTATTAATTAAATAAATACTTAAAAAAAAATATTTTATCATTGCAGAAGTGGCACGAACAAGACTACGTGAAGAAGGAACCAAATACCGTTCATTTTGGCAGACTTTGGCTCTTGTTTGGAAAGAGGAAGGTGTACGTGGTGTTTATCGAGGTCTTGGAACCCAACTAGTCAGACAAATACCAAACACGGCCATTATGATGGCTACATATGAGGCTGTCGTTTATATCCTATCCAAAACTCTACGTGATCAATCTGAATTCTATTCGGAGACTGAAAAAGAATGATCCTACTTTCAATGGATAAGGAATATGACATAGATTTTCCACATAATTTTTTTCAAAAATTGTGGAATTTCATTTCATATTTCTTATCCATTGTATTAAGTATGTCGAATTGAAAAAAAAACAATGCCATAAAAATGATATGTTAACACCTAATTTTCTCAATGCTACATAATTCATATGCTCAAAATGAAAACAAATGTTTTCCGCGCAAAAAAAAAATGAGAAAATATTGATATCTAAAGTGTGACTTCTAGTAAAAGTACTTTAACTTTAGACACTGGGAAAATAACTTAATTTCTCTTGTGCCTATAGAATTTCCTAAAGCTTTTAATGTGATGGATTAGTATTTAGAATTAAAAGAAGAAAAACAAATGTTGAAATCACCAACAAAAAGATTTTTGCATATACTGTCCCTATTATACCGTGGTTTATATGATAATGTTGTCTGTTTTTATAATCATTTTAATATTTACGTTTATTATTGTTAAAGAAACTTGAAAATATTGTTTTCGATTTGAGTTCATAAATTCCAACAGGAGAAACATGCCATCATTTTAATTTAGATTTGTGTTAATGTATTGATGATAAAATAATTTTTAAACAAAAAAAATTGAATAAAATTTTTGAAAAATAATTTAAAAAAAAGCAAACATTAATGTTAAATACGTGTATTTGTAATATTTAATAATTATTAGAAAAAAAATATATTGACACTTTTGAAACAAAATAATGTGATTATGAATTTGTAAATATTTTTAAGAATAATACAAAACATTGAAGTGATAATTTATAATATAATAAGTTAAATAAACGTTTTCTAGACTAGCCTTTAGTGTGCCACACAGTTACAATAGCAGCTTTAAAAAAATTTACGAAGAATATTAACAAAAACATATTTTTAAACAATTGTGTCTAAAGGTAGTTAAAGGGATCTTCCATTGATGTACAAAATTTAACGCAACCAATTTGCAATAAAGAAGTGCTTATAAATTTTTTTTGGAATAAAAGATCAATACACATAGTTCTCCTGTTTTCAATTTATTTGATGCACATTTTATTCCGAGTACACCACATATATAATCTTTTGAAGAAAATAGATATTTATATATATTAAAAATATTGATTGTTAAATTAGTCAGAAGTATAATTTTAACAAAAAGCAAATGTTAAACATATAATGTTTTGGAAATATAAAGCAAATATTTAAAATGATTTGGTGTTGATATTTTCAAAAATCCCACTCAATTGATTTGAATCGTTCGTTTCACTTCGTGTGCTTTCGTTACCCGAGTATACGACGCGGCCATTCTTTCTATTTCCGTATCCTGAAGCAGCACGTCATATAAAAATGGTAATGTTTTAATTTCTCTACAATTTATTTTATTTAGTTTAAATAAATTCGATTTATTTAAATTAAAAGAAAAGCCATTATTTTAATCGTAGGTACTATTTGTTTTTCATTTCCTAATTGATTAAAGTTGCTTTACTCAATTTAAATTTTATCCTAACCTCGATGCTACCATGCGGTAGATTACATGGATATAGTTCATGATGATTTTTTTAAATATTTAACCATCTTTCGGGACTGAAAGTTGTGCTGATAAATTTAATCTGACGATTTCTACCTATAGAATATCTTTTCTATTACCAAAATTGCATTTTATTAATATGTTTCTTGTAATTTATAGACTCGAAAACGGCGTAATGGAGGACGTTCAAAACATGGTCGAGGCCACGTAAAGCCTGTTCGGTGCACAAATTGTGCCAGATGCGTCCCTAAGGATAAAGCTATCAAAAAGTTTGTAATTCGAAACATTGTGGAAGCAGCCGCTGTTCGAGATATCACTGAAGCTTCAGTTCATTCTCGTAAGTTTCCTTCGAAAATAGCAAATTGTCTTTTTTTAAATTTTGACATGATGAAATCTTTTTAAAATACCATCTTTCGGGGCTGAAAGCTGTGCTGATAATTTCAATCTGAAGAACTAACTTTAATATCAAACCAAAAACCTGACGCACATAATAAATTTGTAAGGGAAATTTTATCATCTTTAATCACATTCTCGTTTTATGCTGTGCCTCACGTTTTACTTTGGTATTGAAAAGATTTCAAACAAAAATTTCTTGATCATTTTTAAATACAATTTATACATGTTGTATTGTTGTTTTAGCCTACGTTTTACCGAAACTGTATGCAAAATTGCATTATTGTGTATCGTGTGCGATCCACAGCAAAGTTGTCCGTAATCGTAGCAAAGCTGATCGACGAATTCGTACACCACCTCAACGCAACTTCCCCAGGGATAACATGCGCGCCCAAGCGCAACAGCGAAAATAAATTTAAAGTTTAATAATTGAATACATCTTTAAAAAAATTTAAAAAATAAAAAAAAAAAATATAAATATATGGTGTTCTACTTTACTTAATATCCTAATACTCCTTAGAAAGGCTAAAATTGTTGTGGTTTTTCGCAATATTGTAACGTTTTTACTATTTTCCATTTAAATTCATTGGATTGTATTCAGTATAATTCTGCGACTATAAGTCAATGATAAATTATGTAAGAGAAATTTAAGTCGTTTTAATTTCCTATCCTAATCAGTAAGATAAAATTAAATTCTTTTAATAAAATGGAGAAAAAATGCTAATCCTGGGTGTCAGCAGTTAAGGATATTCGAAAAAATGTCTTAAAAATAAATATGTACAGAATCAATGCATCGAAATGCGTATACTTTATTGCTGCGGCTATTAGTGATTCATAGTTTATGTAAAATTTAAGTCATTTTGATCCTCAGCCTATTCAGTAAAAAAAATTAAATCCTTTTTGTTAATAAAATAGGGAAAAAAGGGAAATTCTAATCCTAGATGTTCGGTAGTCGGGCAAATTCTTAAAACATGCTATACAGAATCAGTACATCGTATACGTTCGGTACAGGTCTCTTAAACAAGTTAATACAATTAATGAATATCGATACCACTCCCTTAGTTTTTTTTCAAAATTATTTTTGCAAGCACGTAAATACAATACATAAATATACACAAATTTAAGTACCACCTCAAACTTCCAACGAAGTAAACCTCTATTTTTTATTGCTATTAAAAAAGTATTTTCACTGTTAAATGTTAAAATATCTAAACTCGCCAAATTTAATTGTAACCACCAACCCACTTCTTTTTCTCGATAAGTTAAGCTGAAATTTTTTGCAGGTAAGTGCCGTTACATAAACTATAATAATCTCCCAACCGATTAAAGTTTGTCAGTTTATTTTTTTCAGAAAAAAAAAGCTAAGAAATATTGGCTCAAGTGTACTTTAGCACACCCACAATCTGGCAACGTTACATTTTCGACTTTGTTTTTAATTTAATTCGCGATATTTTTGTTAATTCAATTCTAATATGGTATAATTCTCTCTGTTGTGGCTAAATTTTCATTATGGACCGTTTTAATCGCGAATTAAATTAAAAACAAAGTCGAAAATGCAACATTGCCAGATTGTGGGTGTGCTAAAGTACACATGAGCCGAAATATTGATATAAAATTTGATCTAAATGAAATCGACTTATTAAAATGATGGAATACAGGAATTTATGCAAGCTGCTTTTCCCTTTATTTATTGATAAATTTTAGTTGCTTCAAAACCTCGATTTATTACTTTGGATTTTAGAATATAAGTGTTTCAGATATGTGACTCGTTTATTTTGAAAGTGGCGTAAGTCCATTTCAAGGATGGTCTATATGGTGATTCTTCTTCTTGTAACTAGAACAAAGTATGTTAATTATTTAACTGCTAAGTTTTCAGAAATGACTGATATCATTTTAGTTGTTAACAAAAACAAATTATAGGGATTGTTCTTGAAATGGACTTAACTCACTTTCAAAATAAACGGCGCATATATTTTGTGGAATAGGCCTACAAGGGGATACCACATAAAAAAAAAACGCGCCTTGTATTCTACCTCAAGGGTGGTGAGGAAAAGAGTACGTAACAACAACGAACACAAGCTAGATGCTTTTATTACATTATGAAATCCCTATCAATGTTGAATAATTAATAATTTTTTAGAATTGTATTTAAGTCTTAAATAAAATTGAGTTTGTTTTTTATGTTACAAATTATTATTCCAAATACATCACATTTCGAAAAACAATATAAATAGCGGTGCTAAAACGTGGGTCGAAGATTTGGGTATTTTTAAATACAGTGTTCCACTAACAGCTATAACTGACTATAACTGGTTTCAAATTCATTAATAAGATTAATTAATTAGAACCTACACATTTTGGCGTCTTGGCTTTTATGTTAAAATTTCTAAGTTTGCCAAATTTAATTATAATCAACAGCTCAATCAACCACTCCTTCTTTTTTCCCGATAAGTTTAGCTGAAATTTTTTGCAGGTAAGTGTCGTTATATTCGTAATATTTTTTACTATCCCCCAACCGATTTAAGTTTGTTATTTTTTTTTTTTTTTTGAAAAAAGAGCCATTAAATTTAAATGCAAAATTTGATCTAAATGTAATTGATTTATTAAAATGATAGAATAATGGAATTAATTTTGGCTTCTAAGTTTTTATTAAATTGTTTAATAGATACGTTGTTTGGAATTCAATCGGTTTGTTACGAAATATAAAGTGATAAAAGACAATTTTTGTGTCTCTGGATATCTTACTATCACTCAAGACGGTTTTACCAATATCGATTATATATTTTATTTGTAGGTACAAGGTAGTGTTCCACAAAAAAGAAGATATAAAGATATTTATAAAAGGTCACAAAAATATTAAAGAGTAATAATTATATATATTTTTAACAGCTTTAAGAATTTCAGTGATATTTCATATGTAAATACAACTTACTTTTCCGTAAATAAAAGTTTTGTTGAAGAACAGAAGAGTATTATTGTAGTCAAATCAAAATTTTTATCTTAGTGCATATGGCTCGTTGTATATCAAAAACATATCTTCGAATAAATTATTATTTCTTGTATAAGAGACCACAATAAATAATTAATCGGAAAATTGTTGCATTGGTATTCCACTGAAAGTAAATAACTAGTATTATTATTATACAACACGTAATAGTATAAATAATTTGAATACTTATATTCATTTTATGGGTGTACTCCCCCTTTATTTTGCTAGCATTCTACAAATAGTCAGACCAAACATGGCAAAAATTTATATTTATATTTTTATAATGCCAAATTTATAATCATGCAATTTAATATTTTGTTACACACAGGGAGCTTACGCCCCTAGTGATCTCTCCACCCACCTTACCGAGCTGTCGATTGCTGAAAGCTTCAGTTCAATAACATTTTATTGTATGACACGGAAAGTTAAAACGAAATATTAAAACAATGATAGATATGGAAAAATAATTTTAAAAAATTAGGCCTTGCTGTTTAACTTTCATTATTGAAATCTGAAATAAAATAAATCTGAAATTATTTGTCATTTCTTGATTACTAAAGATTTACTCGAATTATTATTGTTGTCAAGTTTTAATTCTATAAAAAGATTGCAACAATTTATTACAATTGAATAAACAATTGTAACAATTTGTTACTTACGGGGCTCTTACGCCCCGCATAATCCACCCAACCACCTCCCCGAGCTTTTAATTAGTTTATGACTAGTTATGAGTTTATATCTTCAGATTGGGGTTATTTACTCTTCTTTTTAATTCCCGAATTTCCATTTTTTATTTCTGCGACGATTGTTAAAAACTTTTTTCAGCATTTAACGCATTTTTTCCAATTGATGATCATCCATCCTTTATCGGCTCTTCTTAATATTTTTTCAGTATAGTAAATATCTTATACGTTTAATTTTTGTCATTCTTCTCGAGCATCACATTTCAAAGTTCCTTAGTTTCCGTATTTCTTGTTTCTTAATAATGAATTTATTTGGTCCACATAAAGTTTAGTTCATTTTTTGACAATTTCTCCAATGTTTGATTTCCAATTTCTCTGCTAAACAATCCTATTTCCATTACGGCTTGTCTCTCCACAGGTGACGTTTCTGCAATATTAAAAGAGGCTTCATATTTTCGTGCTTCATTCTCCTTTTACATTGAATAGAGCTTTTTCGGTCGTCTATATCTTAATAATTTTCCACTGTATTCTTCTATAATGTAAACTTCGGCGATGGTAATAAGATATTCCAAGGCTTCTTTTTTAACTTCGTCAGCAGTATTATAAAGTTAATGCATTTCATAGTTTCAAAGATTTTTTTCCTCCATTGCAAAGTCGTTGTGGATAGTTGACTTATGTTTGAAAACTTCATGTTGATGTGTAGAATAAATCTAAAATTTAAAAGATGCAATTACCAATTCTTGAAAGTAAAATAATTTTTTCCTTGTTACCATCATATTTTCTATGACTTTTTATTTAATGTGGCAATGTAAATATATGAAACATTGATTTTTGTTATTGCATCAAAAGTTTCCCTAATAATCTAATTAGGAAAACCTTAGTTCGGAAAAGTAAAATGAATTGGTAATTTATTGCAATGTTTAACTATTAAAATTCATCTTTTAAATGCACTAACAAAAATCAAAATGTTTAGTTCTTCATTAAAACATCGGTTTGATCATGCTTCAAGAAGCTCTCAGGAACACAAAATATATCTGAAACTTTTAAGTAAATTTACTTTAAAAATTTGTCAAAATATAAATTCCTAGTTGGTAGGTATGTAGTGAAAAGTTTATTAAAAAAAATTTCACTCATCAATCGTATGACAAAAATTTGGATTTCTAATTGAATAAAAACTATTTCCATTTTCCGTAAATTATTTCCAAACATTTCCATATACAATATTTATTATCTTTAAATATCCATATAATAAATATATTCATCACCTGAAAAAAACATTCATTAACCATAATAAAAAAAATAAATTAAGCTATCGTAATACTTAACTTCTCAAACAACAGGCTTCGTTATCTTCTTTGATTATATCCATCGTTGCCTCTGTGAATTTTAATGCCTAAGTGCAAAAAAAGACACAGAAGAAGAAAACACTTCACAACACTTTTTCCCCGCCCTACCTATCAAGGGATCTAAGAAAAAGGTTACTGCTTTGAGCCAGGGCAAAAATATCATAGCACCTTACGATGCAACTAGGATTCGAACAGCAGGCCTAGTATCAATTGATACCCTAGAATCCATTTCCTGTAGAATAAAGGGAAAAAAACCGAAGAAAAACAGGGAAAATGTGGCTCAAAACAGCAACCTCGCGACCCATCCCCCTGAGCTGAAACGGCAAGAAAATGATTAGCGTGAAAAGAAAATCTTAGCTTGACAGAAGTCTTCACAGCAACTCAGCTTCCGGAACTGCTCCTCCTTATCCATCAAGTAATCCAAAGGCACTTATAACACTCACACAACTAAAAGAGAAAAACGTGGCATAAGATTATGATAATCTAATTAGAAAATAAAGCCCTTTAATTTTTTTAAGGGTTTTTTTTTCGATATTACTATATTTAAACATTAAAGAGCTTGTATTTTCTATTCATGAAGTTTGTAAAAATTGACAAAATATTTAAAATTTTGAAAGAATTTTTTAATTCTTTTCTAGATAAAAAGTTTGTTTATAATCAATAACCAATATTTGTCTTAAAAATTGGGCTTAAATTGGGGCCTTTAAAAAAACGAATAAATAGTAAAGCTTGGATTTCGAGAAATTAATAAAGTTTGAAAATCAATTCATTAAAAAAAAATGCAATGACTAAATGCTGAAAACTTTAAAAAATCTTTTATTGGAACTTAACTTTTAATTTAAATTGTTTACTAAGCATTGGTCAAAACAAAATTTGTTGTGTTCAAAGTCAATACGTCACAATCAACAACGAGCATTTGTTTTTCATGATCCTTTACCCATATCCATATGCAAAATATTAAACTCCAATTTACAACTAATTAATACCACTAATCACTTTTAAAAGTGATTAATTCCATAAAAACTTCATTAAAAATAATATTAAACATAAATTTTAGGCAAAGATATGATAAATTTCGATTATCCATGGACATGCAAAACCAACGCTCTCCATTGACGCTATCTTTTATCGATCAATTATTAAAAAAGTTTACTTACAATTTCAAAAATAATTAGTTGAATTTATGCACCGAACACTTAATTATCACTTTGGATATTAATTTCGAATTAATTCGACCCGATTAATTAATAATGCAAAGATTTTCACAGCTTCACGAAACTTTACACCATTGAAACTTGAAGAAACAAAACACTTTGTTTACGACACCTGTATAGCCAATGCCCTGCAACAACGGAGAAAACAAGTGAGAGTCAATTGTTTTTGGAATCGTTTAGAATTTGACCATCAACAACTAATATGCAGCGAAAGGATTATTAATAATCCATAATATTCTAATAACAATAAGTTTTGGCATAAAAAATTAATATTTCATTATACATTAAAATTATAAAACTTTACTTTTTTTTAATAATTTTAAAAAAAATATTATCTCCATTCCAAATTCATTAAGATTTTAAAAAGAAATTAATTTTAATAATTAGTAATTCTTATTTAAATTATGTAGATCCGTTTTAAAACTTTGATGAAATTGTTTTAATTTTAATATATCATGAATTTTCAAATATTTTTAAAAACGTGTAATATTGCAATATAATCCAATTTCCTACTTTTGATTTTGATTAATATTTATAAATCGAATCCAAATTGACTTCTCACCAGGTATCATTCATCATTTAATTGAGAAAATTATATTAATAATGCATAATGAAATTGACAAAGCCTGGATTATTTCTGTTGTACCAGATTTAATCATAATCCAATTAGACCAATACTATTTGTACCTGACAAATCAATTATTTAATCAACACTTTAATATCCAATTAACTTACTTAATTCGAAATTTACATTGTCAAGACTGGTCAAGACTCAGGACTGAAAAAATGTAAACAATTTTATGTACCATTAACTTGAAGATTCTTCAGGAAAGATTTGATGATTTCAATACACTTCTTGAATCATATGTTGATCTTTAAGAACAAGTTTCCGCAAGTTACTGCCTATAACAGAAAAAAATCAACCTCAAAATTTCAATTTATAGTAAAATCAAATCAAATTCTTTACTTAACCTTAGTCTTTTCATTTCTTTCGGGAACCACTCAACCACCTACTATCCTTTCGAGTTTTAGATGATTACTCCACATTTGAGTTGTATTGTCAACTGAAATTACGAATATAATGAAACTTGTTCCATAAAACAATATAGAAATAATAAATCACCAGATTTTATAAGATTATTACAAAAAAAAAAGCAAAAAATTAGTTAAGAATCTAAACTGTTTCCTTACCTTTTTCTACACTGAACAGATGTGGGTACCGTTAAGAAAACGAGGATAAATAGTCTAAAGACAAAGAAGTTATAAGAAATTCAACTTGGGTACCTGAAATTGAAAGATATAAAACACGTAAACAAATTCTCCCCTCATATAACATATCTAACTATATGACCACTTACTATTTCTAACTTTTCTTACTAAGTTCTGTCCTTTTTGTGGATACAACATACCACATACCTATACTCAGAGAAGACAATTGTAGTGGTGAGATTGTAATATATAAACGTATTATTATAAGTATAGTAGTCATACGAGTGGCTTTAGTACGAGATTTACTATGGACATTATTGATAATATTGTTTTGTATCCATAAACTTATGTGTGAAACTCATCCCATAAATATCTATCAGATTTAGGCTCCCTTTGTGAAACAAATATAGCTTGCGGTAAAAATCTTTTGCAACAATGAACTTAAGATCCTCTTAAAATCGATATCATCAATATTATTTCAGCTCATCTAAAATGCACTTTTTAAAGTTCAAGGATTATTTTGGGAATGTTTCTTTTCATACAGTAATATTTTCATATTACTAATATTTATACTCAAGAAAATACACCGTTGTTAAAATCGTCAATTAAGATAAGCCTGGTATGGAAAACCCATCCCAGGAATACCCCTTACAAGTGATATTGGTTGAGCTTAAATCCAGTTAAGCTTAGTCTCCCTTTCTGAAGCTATTACACTTTTCAATAAATATCTATTATAACAGTTTAATTGTTTATTTAAGATCTTCGTAAAGAACGAATAAAAAACATAGTTTTTATGCTTAAATCGACCAAACTTTGACTTCTTTTTTCAAGGGTTTCATCTTCCCAATGGGTTTCTGATTTTGGAGATGGCATTTCCTAAAAGGATTTATCCCTTTAAGAGGTTTTTAAAGTGTGTATGGTGTGTATTTATTTGGGGGATAACTGTGAAAATATTTTTTTCCTGTGAGAAGAGCGACACCTCCAAACACTGAAACTTCTAAAAAGGATAAAATAACATTATGGGGAGTTTTAGGTTTTTTTTGTTGAAGTTATTGATTAGAAAAATCGTTGTTAAAGTTTTTTCATTTAAAATGGTTTTTTTTTTGTTGTTAAATGTGAATCATAATCTTAAACTATTTAATCCTGGAAAATAGTCACTTTTAAGTATAAACATTTCTTTGTAGGAGTTAGTAGTAGTTAATTTTTTAAACTCTTTAAGACTTGTGTCTTGTGTATTTTACTGTGTATAAATGGGACGAATATTTTTCCTGGAGTAAAGAAACGTAGGCAACCTTTAAACAGGTATAAAGTCTTAATATAGTATGAATCTCAAGGATAAATCATATTTTTTTATTATTTGATTATACTTTTTGATTAAGATCTTACGCTGATTATTTATAACAGATTAAAGCAAGAAAAAATACTGAACATATATTTGTATGTTTATGTAGATAAATTTCTTTTAAGACAATGTGGAAGCAACCATTGGTTACCTGTGTGTAAGTAGTTGCCTATATCAAAGGACATGTACATACAATTATTGAAAGCATTTTACGTTTTAGACTAAATTTTATTAGTGTTTTTGTTGCAGAAATTGATTTAAATAAAAATTAATCATATTTGGTAGCCTGTTAATGTTAAATATTGTTTTCTGAGCAAAAAAAATCAAAATTTTTAACTTCGAAGAATGAATTCTTATAATTATCATTCTTAATGTTATAAATTTGCTACAACAGATGTTTTTTTCCAATTAACTTCGATGGCTATTTCTTTGGATAACTGTCTCAGAGATAACTTAGTTATTTATTTTCGATTCGATAAAATAATTCCTTAAAAAGTATGGTCTAAATTAGAAAGATTTTTGCCAAAATTGATAAACTTTTAGTGTTATTTTTTGATGTATTTTCTTAGAATATTTTTACAAAAAAATCAACGTTAAACTGTTAAAATACTGGAGCATCCTATATTCCTTTCTCCTAAAGTCGCTTTGATAAGTTTTGAATGATTTTTATGGTTCCTACGGATTTAAAACGAATATTTATCCAAAAATTAAAAAAAAAAATATGAACAAACATTCAAATGTACAGATTTAATTAATTATTAAAAAAACATAACTTTTCTACAATTACAATAAATTAATACTAGTAATTTATTTAAAATATAAAGATTGAAACGTAAACATTTCTTGGATAAACCAAATGTAATTTTAAAATAATTAACTTAAACTGAAACTATCTAAATATTCCGAAACTTCTTCGGAAATAAGAAAATAATTACTTCCTCCAACAATAGCTTAAGTAATACAAAATTGTAGTAGAATTTAATTGGTACATAATATGTATTAGTGAAGTTTTGAGGAAATTTTTTAACCAATCATAGCTTCTTGCGGTATAATTGGCTGCATTGGTTCTAGTCGTTCCTTCTTGATTTTGGGCTTTACATCGTGAACTTCTTCATCGTCATTTTGCACGTCGTCATCTTGGCCTTCATCTTTACTGTTTTCGTGGAGAAGAACATATTCGCGTGTACTATATCCAAATTTGAGTACATCTTTTTCGAATAGTTCAACGTACTTTTTTGGTTCAATTTTCACGTTGTTAACGTAGGTGCCGTTGGCAGATTCTAGGTCTATGATGTAGGGTCGGACACGTTTTCCAATTGAGCCATCTTCACGTTCAAATGGTACCAAACGGTACTGTAATGCTGCGTGTTGTTTGGAACACGATGGATGATCCAGAGGAAGATCGACGACTTTTCTTTCACGGCCAAGTAAATATGCGCTTTCGCGATGAATGTACAATGTTTGCATTGCTTTTTCGCCTTTGAATGGGTATAGCCTCCATCTACGTTTTGGTTTACGAGCTTCTGGAGGTTCGGAATACTTTATTACTACGCCTCGGTAGGTCATCATGTCTTCGGCTAGTTTTCCAGAAAGACTGAAATTGGGCTTTTCTTTGTCGACAGGAGGTTTCTTATCCGAGTTATGTGACTGTCCTTGTTTTCCCCATTCATAGTTTTCTTCTTTAGATTTTGAGCGATTGCGACGTCCGTTTCGGAAGTTGCCGCGACGTTCAGGAGATCGACTTCGGCCAGATCGACCACGGTCGTTTCTGTTCCAGTCGTCATCCCGTTTACGGTCACGTCGGAAGTCAGAATTTTTATTGTCGAAATCACGTCGATCGTTCCGGCGATCTCTGTCGTCGTAACGACGATCATTTCGATTATCTCGATTCCGATCGAAATCATGCCGATTACGATCGTATGGTTTTGAGTTATCATGACGTCGATCGTCGTATTTTCTAGGACGATTATCATATGGTTTACCCCGATCCCATTCTCGAGTATGCGATGGTCGATCTGGAGAGCGTCTTCGTGGTTCATCTGAAGATCTACCAGCTCGATTTTTTTGGCCTTCCATGATTTTATCACTGGGACTATCCCATTTTGATGCTTCTAAATCATGTCTGGAAGCTTTTAGTCGAACATCAGCGGTTTTGCGTTCTTTACTGTTGTCGTCATCGTTGGATTTTTTAGTAGATTTTTTCGATTTTTGTTTCTTATCACTGTCATCACTTGATTCGGAATTACTAGAACTACTACTACTGCTGCTACTGGATTTGATTTTGCGTTTTTTGGATTTCTTTGATTTTGCAACGTCCGTTTCGTTCACATATTTTTTCGATGTTTTCTTATCATCACTAGAACTCGAGTCGTTAGATGAATCTGAGCCGTCTGAACTTTCTGTCGATGACTCTTGCTTTTTTTTCTTGGTCTTCATTATTTAAAAATAATAACTTGAAATAAAAATAAATATTTTATGAAATAACCTTTAAATCGTTTATAGCAATGGACAGCAAGTTGAAGTTTGTTTTTAAAGCGGACAAGTCGCGAATCAATTCGAAACCATTCGTTTCAATTCTGACTAGTAAAAAGTGATTTTTGAAATAATAATTTTTGACCTAAACTTTAATAATTTATGCTTCTTATTAACGTAATTATGTTTGAGTTCAAAGATTTTAATTTTTTGCGGCATAAAATAAGAACTATGTGAACTATTTTGGAGTATTTCAAATCAATAATTTCAGTATTATTTTTGGAATAGAATTCTATAGGAGCGTCCATTTGTTTTCACCAGTTGTCAAAAGTTCACCGATTTAAATTTGTCAAACCATCTTGAAAAGAAATTAAAAAAAAAACTTTATTTTTTCAGTTTTTAAATTTATTTAAAAATGAATGACGGTAAATAATCTAACATTTATTTCGTACACATTTCCCAATTGATTAATATTTTTTTCAATCCAGAGGAGGTAATTCGGCGTCGTCTCCTAATCGATGGCGATGGAACCGGCGATGATCGCCGCTTGAATGTTCTCCTGAAAACCTTCAACAAGTGGTGTCAAACTTCAAATAACACCGAAAGCCAATTGGTTCACGACCGCATGCTTGCCCAACTAGCTCAGTGCGAATTCGCCGTCAAGAAGTCCCAACTATCCGCCAAAATGAGCGCCCGTGAACTTAAAAACTACGAAAAAATTTCAAACGAAATCGAAAAAAACATAGAAAACGTCAAATCACTGATCGAAACTTGTAAAAAAGACCTTAAAAAAGCAAAAACCGTTCGGAAAAACAAAATGGAATATGATGTTTTGGCCAAAGTTATCAACGAACAACCGGACCGAAAGGAAAACACTAAAAAACTCACAGAATTGCGCAACGAATTAAAGACTTTGGAGGAGCAAAGTCAGAAATTAGAAGCAAAATTAGATATGAGACGTAAACAGTTTCACGTATTAGTTTCAAGCGCAAATCAACTCAAAGTAATGATTGAAACTAGTGAAAACGAGAGTAATTCGATGGATTTAGAATTAGAACCAATTGAAGATGATTTTAGCAATCAATTTATTGGTGATTTTAATACATAAATTAATAAAATATTATTTACCTAACTGTATTTTTAATTTACTTGTCTTTGGTACGTGTCGTATAGTTAACGATATCCTTGTACTTCTTTTTAATTCTTGTCCTACCTGATATTCCTTTCCACACTTATCCAAATTAATACAATTCTCGCTTAGTACATCACTATGAACTTCTTCTATTTGATGCAAATATTTGTTATACATATCATCTTGTAAAATTAATAAACTCCGAGGTTCTAATAATAAATTGCAAATATTTTTCCCACCGAGAGTTTCTCGAAATGATAAAATTGTATGCGAACCACAGCTAATTGTTGTTACAGTTGGATAAAAAAGTGGCCCGTCTAAATGTGATAGGATTCCTTGCCCTGATAAATATTCGTTGATTAATACATGATTTGCTAGCTTTTCATTCATTACGTTTAAATTGTTAATTCGCGTTACATATTTCTGTAACCATTGGGGAATTGGTTCGGCAATCATTCCATTTTTGTGTGGGATTCCGCCCCAATTTTGGAGACGACGATTAGCCAATTGGGTCCATTTTGGCTTGGGAACGCTGTTAACTGAATTTAATATTTGTTTTTCTTCGTCTTCAGTGATAAAGTTGGGAATGTAATAAACGGTTGCTGGAGCCTAGAAGTATAAGATTATTATTTAAATTTTGAAAAGAATATTTGTAATTTGATTGTTTCGATAAGTAGCAAATATAAGATAAAATGCTTTCAGAAAGTGACCTATTGAACTGTCTTTTAAAATTTCTCGTTTTTGTTGTTATTGTAGATAATAATTATTTCTGAGAATAAGTGGCTTGAATGTTGAACTAGAATGTGTGTCAGGAAGTAGAGTTTGAACCCTGTTTCAAACAATACAGGTAAGGATAGTTACAATTTAAATTTAAACTGCTACTTTTAGAGTAACTTACAGAAAGTTTGTATATAAGTAGGATTTAACATTAAATGTTTTGTTGAATGATTCAAAACAATGAACTTTTACAACAATTTGATGTCTCTAATTTAGTAATAAAAACATAAAAACATAATAATATTATTATTATTATTCATTATCTGTAATTGTTCAAAAAGCAGTATCAATAAAACTACTAAAAACATTAAACAATTATTATCAAAAAGTATATTGATTAGTTATTTTTCTAATCTCTATACGTTTTGAATTATCAACTTTAATTTCAGATTGATGTGAACATTTATAGTTGAAAAATGATTTTTCTCCAATTTCCAATCCAAAGTCTAAAATTGAACTTCTGATAGACGTCAAAAGCCATAAAAACCTTACAACAATGGCTAATCAACATAAAAAACAGGGTGAATAAAACTTATTTTTTAATTCCTGAATTATATTTTGAACTTATGGTTAACTACATAAGCTACTTAGTACCTACAAGCCACGAATACTTTATAAAATAATCAAAAAGCTCATTTGTTTACAAGTAAATCTTAAGTCTGGTTTTTAGAAAACAAAGGGGCTTCGCCCCCTGCTCACAATATTCACAAAGTCAAACCTTTGACAATCAAAATTATATGTACTGTTTTAGAAGAGTCTATTTCAAATATTTTCTTGCATTGATACCCAAAAAATTATGTAGTATACTTATATTTTAATTGATAACCGATATTATTAAATATCTCTTGAGGTTGTGATAACGAATAAATTTCAGAAGAAAACATTTTAATTAAAAAGAAAAATTGGTAAGGAGACAAGTCCAAAATAAAATAGCATAGACCGAAAGTCTTCACTTCACTATTCACATTTTCTTAACAATCAATTATTTGTATATGACTAGGTGAAATAGTGAGACCCTAGCGAATTATAAAAGCATTGGGATTATTGAAAGAAATAGTAGAAGGTATTAAACATTATTGAGATTTTCACGGTATAATCAGTAGAATTTAATTACATTTGTAATAGTTTTAATTGATAATAATCAGTAAAATTCTTATCAAAGTTAGGTTAAAAATGTATTATCTTGCAATTGATAAAAATGATTATTTACTTTGGAGAAAAAAACTTACTTTTTCGATTTTGTATTTTGATAATTCATACATTTTTTTATGCTACGAACTAATTAAGTACGCAATTAATAAGCCGCTTTTATTTTTGAAATATCCGCAATTTACATGTATGGAACGCATGCGTGATTGGTCACTATTTTTGAAGTTTCGAATGTCAACTATGGTCAAGTTGTCAAGACTGACATTTTGTCGAACAGCTGTTTTCTGATTAGAATTTTGTAAGCATAGGCAATGTTGAAATCGCGGGGAGGTTTTTATTCACATCCTTTGTTATTGCGTTTATAATCTTTATTTTTAATAATAAGTTTCTACAATCATTGTCGAAGATGTTTTAGTAGTGTAAGGCACTAAAAGTAATTAACAAAGAGTTGATTTTTTTAACATTTTAAGTAGTGTTTTACATGAGCAAATGTTTGTTTTTGTTTTGAATATGATATTATGTAAATAAATTTGTGTGTAAATATTTTAAATTTTGGGGTGTACGGATCGCAATGTCTTCGTTACCCACAGAACAAGACCTTCGTTTAGCAGCAGAACAACTCGTCAGTGGGTCTTTGCCACGGAGGCCACAAATCGCGACAATTTCATCTCAATATTATTCGTATCAACCCCGTCCAACGGCAACGATAGCGGAAGAAAACAATCCTTATACAACTGATCTTTGTATGTAAAAATTCAAATAAGTATTATAATGATAAGACAATAAAGAAAGCAGCTTAAGTAAATCATTTAGAATTTTTATGCAAAACATAGAAATTTCCTCATTTGATAATAGTTTTTATAGTTGTTTGATTGTTCCATTGAAATTTAAAGGCATTCATGTATTTACATATTCAAAATGGAATTTTACTTCATAATTATTTTGTGGCTAAAAGTCGTAAGTACTGTACGAAACAAAAGTTTTGATTGAATTGTATAGAAAAAAGAAAAATTAGGGTTTTTTGAAGCGTTTTTTACCGTCGCTTTATAACTACTATGGCTTTTAACAACTCTTGGGTTTATAAGAATCTGTAATCGAGAAATATCGAAAATTTGCTCGATACGAGGGTTGAACTCAATATCTACTTCTTTTGGAGCGGCCACCTTGACCACTCGGCCACCAGTAGGCTTGATTGAAAGTGGTAGGGGATGTAATCTTTTTTAAAATAGGTTACTTGATTATTATGAAAATGTAAGGAAATTTAAATATCCTTTAGGACTTTAATTGGTAAAAACATAACTGATGTTGAAACACTAATTCGTTAAATCAAATTCTATTCCATTTAGGGAAAATATTTAATTCCATGTTTTAAATTCCTAATCAAAAACAATATAAGAGGATGCCAATTTTTCGCCTTTTCTCGAAAATTCTTGTCAGTTTTCTAAGGGTTTATGTTAGGAACGTACTTACAAAAACGGTATCCAGGGTAAGCATCATTCTTGCCTCCTTTCTTCATAAATAGAAAATTAAAGTACGTTTATGTATGTTAAATAAAAAAGTAATATCAAATTAGATTTTGTTTTGCTGACTTTGGACAGTTATACTGTTCATACAATATATAAATATTCGATGACTACTGAAAAAGGTTGCTTGGGAATCGAAATACATATCTGGGCAATACCTCCGTAATACATTTGTTTGAACTTTTGTTCAAATTTACGTTTATAGTTTACGTTTGTAAATTATATTACAGAAATAACACTACATTGTGTCGACAAGAAAGTAGTAGTTTTCAAAATATTTATGAATCTGATTTGAAACAAATATTAGTAGTATTTATACATTTTAAATTGTCAATAGTTTAAAATTATTCCATTATTTGCTTTCTGCGTTGTAAATTTAAAAAAAAAGAATGCAATAAATGAATTAGTCGAGTACGTGAGTAATGTAAACGATAGATTAAGTTGAGTAGCGGAATCAAATGCCTTAGATAAGTAAACTATTTGAGTTAAAGTAATATATAACAACAATATTAAAACCTACATTAATATATTGAGAAATATTTAAATGGAAGAAAAATCAGGAGTTTTGAAAACATATTTTTACGCATTTATGAGATATAAATATGAAATAATATGTTTAATGGAATTATATAGTAACAATGGAATTAAGAATACGTGGTTCATATATACAAAAAAACTGGTTTGTATTGAATGTTTGTGCTAAAATTGGAGATGAGAACAGTTAATAAAAAAAGTTAATTATAAGAAAGAAAATTGAAATAATCCGCTGCTCGTAAAACAACATTCAAATCTTAAACCCAAATGTTTAGTTATTACCTACTTACTTTTGCCTTCATATGAAACATAAACACGTAAAAAATAAATATTTGGAGAAAAACATTTTTTTTTGAATCACAAATTTTGTTATCGATTCAATTCAAATGAATATTTTATGATGCATAATTTAAAATATTTTTTGTAAATTTTGCTATTTGTGAAGCTGAATAATTACTAAATTAAACTTCGTATTTTTGAATTTTTATATTGAATTTTAAACAACCAAATTGTAAATGTTGTTAAGCCGATATATTTGATTCAAAAAAATAAAAAGTATGCAACTGCGTTGCATTTTATTCTCTATTTACAATTGATTTATGTTTAGTAATTAAAGAAAAGAAGATAAATATCTAGGATCTTCAAGGGTTGGATTAAATTAAATTTAACGAAGTAAAAAAGTATAGACTATGTAAAAGCGACGACAAAGTTTAAACTTTTAATATTAGTGTATTGATATTTGTTATTTCGATTTCTTCACAATTTAATTGCAAAACTTTACAATTTTTTAATGTTGTTAAATAAATGAGTGATGGGGACTACAAACTAGAGGGCTGCAATCTAATTAGCGCAGTCTGTAAATTTAGTCCTGCGATTTTCAGCTACTGGTAAAAAAATATTCTTTAAGAACCTAGAAACGAAAATTGTTCTATAGTTAAAACCTTATATTCGCCATGCAAAATTACAAGCTTATTTTTTACGGAATTTTAATCAAAATTTGTTTTCAAGGTACCTTAGAGTTTTGGTATCATTACCTTCAGTTATAATAGTATAGCGGTGATTTAAAGATTATCTGTTGAATTGTGCTTCACTATTTTTCTCTCGTTCTTCCATCTCATAAATACAAGTACTGGCAGCCATGTTTTGAGAGGCCACCCAACGGAAACGACCTACCCTGTGGATATTCAGTAGTTCACATTAAGTTTCAATGGCACATTTTTTTGAACAGTTGTCATGATTTTGTATAAGTTTTTATCTAATTTTTTTTTTAGTGACAGCAATTTTAATAATGCCGTATTTTTATTTTCAGCACATTCGCATAGTTTAAATACAATCCCATCGATTCGTCACGAATATGTTTTATCGGAAGATTTCCTTGCTGGTCACAGATACAACGGTTCTATGTCAAACGTTAGGCGTTTTTTCTGTCTATTTGTTACGTTTGACTTACTTTTTATTTCGCTAATGTGGCTTATTTCTTTAATGGTAAGTAAATAATGCTAAGGACATTCTAAGAAATAATCAAAATTTAATATCTATTGTCTTCTTATGTAACGAAAATCGAGCTTATATGGGGGTGTATTGTGTAAGCTGATTAAAGCGTTACATGCTTTATAGGAAACCCATTAAGCATCGATTTTCCAAAGCTTTAGAAAATTATTTGCGAAATAAGTTTTGAATAATGAAAGAATTAATTTTAGGTAAGTGGTGAAACGGTCAAAGACGCTGTTAGAGATGAAATTATTCATTATAATATTCATGATTCCTTGTTCGACGTTGTGATGGCAGCGATTTCTCGCTTTACTGTATTGTTATTATTTTATGCGTGTTTATATATTAACCATTGGATTATAATAGCCGTAAGTTAAAGTTTTAAAATATATTTTTCTTCTAGTTAAAAGATTTTAATTGTTTTTTCTAGTTGTCCACAGCGGGTACAAGTGCCTTTTTAATATCGAAAGTATTTCTTTATGACGTAAGCAACTAAAATCTTGAAAATTACCAAAAAAATGCTGAAAAATACTTAATAATTTCAGTGGGATAAACATACAGAGCCTGTGTTCAAAGTAATGCTCATTCTTATTTCGTTTGTTATTTCCTGGAGCGAAGCGTGGTTTTTAGACTTCAAAGTGATTCCCCAAGAATGGATGGCAAATATTTTTTTACCCCGTAGTAAAATATATACAAGAGAAAAAAATATGCCAAACTAAACTGTAATTGTCATTTTAAGGTCATCAAGATGTAGAACGAGCCCCCTTAATTCATTCGTATCTCGATGATCAGCACCCATCAATACCGCCCGAAAGTGTTGGTAACTTTTATAGTCCTATGGAAAGTCCTTCGGGATCTCAATTTGGAGACTTTGAGCCACGTCGTCTGGACTATGACCAAGAATCTCTACTCAAGGAAAGTGCTGAATTTACGGCTGTACCTTATGCATATTCAAAACGGCGTGTAAGTTCAACCAATATTGCAGTGGTAATTTGATACAATGTGATTTATAAAGACAAAACTCTACTAGATATTTGGGGTAGGGAACTTGTAGATGGTAGGTTGTATCAAGGTTAACAATAAAGTATCTTAAAGAAAAATTTTAGGGGATGGCTTGAGCCTCTTAACTCCTCACTGGATACGCTACTGCAAAACCATATAGATATGAATTTAAGTCTTTGGTTTTAAACTCTCAAAATTTACAGTATTGTGTTTCTTATTTATTCTTTTTTGTAAGCAAAAATATCTCTTAATATTCTCTTAAAATATTTCAATTCTAAATCAAGGTATTTTCAATATTTAAATCTTATCGAGACAATTTAATCGAAATGTAAAGTTATATGCTATAAATATGTAAAAAAGATGCATTAAACTCGTTCACGGGGTCATATTTTCCATAACGATTATTCACCAGAATATTATTCACCAGAAGGGTAAAACTTGTTCAAATCCAATTATAAAAATGTAATCAGAGAAACGTATGAAACGGCCACAGAAAAATCATCTAGATTTCATTTGAAATTGAGATATTTCAATTATAAGTACCTATTCTATGTGAAGTTTTAGAATGTTTTGTGTATTCAATATGTTAATTTTGTGAATTTTTATCTGGTTTTACTGTAAACGTTAGAAGAACGTCCCAGATGAAATATCAATGAGTTTAGTCGAATCTTTCTTTCTCGATGAAATCATTTGTGATTTCAAATGAACTTTTTTAACTTAAATTGGTTTAATAAAACTAAAAAAGATGAGTTAGATGTTTCTGATGTAATATTGTTGTTGAAATAAAAAGAAAAATTATCAATAAATCTATGTTTTTAGTTAGAAAAAATTAAACAAAAAGGTTTAAGTCTTATTGGACTAGCATGGGATGAATTAAATAGTCCGGAATGGAAGCTAGCGGTTAGTAAATCGGAAGGAGATAAGATTTATCATCGACAAATTATTCATGATGGAAAAATGTATAAAATCAGTGTAAGTTAAATCAAGTTTTTCTTGAAACTAAGTGATTGTAAAATTAAATGTTTTCTTTAGGGAATAATTCATTTTCCACCTAAAAAACTTTTTGATGAGCTATGGGAAAATATTGAACACATCACAGAATGGAATCCAGCTGTGGAAGAATCTCGACGCATTCAAAAAATCAATGATCGGGTTGATATAACATATCAAGTGGGGGCTGAAAATGCCGGGGGTGTTATCAAAAAACGAGATTTTGTTAGTTTACGTAGTTGGGATATAATAAATGGAGTATATTTGATCGCTAATATTAGTACGACTCATCCAAACGCTCCACTTCGCTCGAATTTTGTCAGGTAAAAATCTTTTCATTTCAATAAAACAAAATCCTAAAAAAATCTGAATTTCAGAGGTCAAAATGACGTAGGATGCTGGGCTATTCGTTCAATCGAAACCGACCCCAATAGCTGCCAATTTGAGTGGGTGTTAAATACTCCAATGAAAGTTTGGGTACCGCAATACATTATAGACGCGGCTCTTACTAAAGTTTTACTTGCATTTATGGAAGCAATACGCTCTCGAACGAAAAGAATGTCCGAAACCAAATCCGAAAATATAACTTCAACCGAAACAATGGACGTAACAGATGAATCTTTTACCAAAACTATTTAATTCTATAACCGCACGATTATATTTAGTTTGTATATTTATATTTAAATATAGATATTTTGTATTGTGACTTGTGAGAGTAACAACTATTTTTGTGATTTTTATAATAAGAAATGTAAGTGCTATTTTCAATTGAATACAAACGTAGAAAAGTAAAATTATATCCATAAGGTTCAAATTACCACCGCAGATTTTTTGTGAAATTTCTCGGAAATTGAATTTGTTCAAGTGGATTAAGCGCCATCGATTAAGAAAAAGCTATTTTCGACGCTAGATCGATAACTTTTACATCAACAATGACTTCTTAATAGTCATATCGCTGCTATTGGTTAGGCATTTTCTCATAAGCTGCCATGTTGATGATACTAAATAATCAAAAAACGGTGGTTCAATTTCAAAGTTTACGTATTGTATTTTTGATATTTTGTCAAAGTTTTGGTCAAATTTTTAACAAAAACGCTTGAGAAAGCTTAATAGATGTTTCCAGAATGTCCTTGATTCGTTTAATTATTAATATGGATTATGCTACGTTTGTTTCAATCGATTATTATCGATCAAATATTGACAAATTTAGAAATACCTCTTAATCTCTTCCTATTACAACACATGTAGAAATTTTTTATAAATAAATGCTTTAATAAAAGAATGTGTGTTTTTTTAACTATGCCTCTATATTTTATTTAACGAGATCTACACGATTACATTTTACTTATCAAAAGCATAACTTAAGTAATAAAAGCCACATATTTGTATAAAATTATAAATGAAAATCTACACTTTTATTCTACATATATAATTATAGATGATCAGCCGAATGATTGGAGGAAGTAACAGATATCCAAACAGTTCCTATTTATTTTCCTGGGATGGAAACCAGGATTGGCATGCTTCATTTGCAATTTCACACATTGTTGAGAGAGTTTTTCCAGTTAAATCATATTCTGTGAAAGTAATAAGTTAAAATATATTAGCAAATCCGAAATGGCACTTAAAAGTATACTTAAAATACTTAAAAGTATTTTTTTTTGGAAGAACTTACCACTTGAAGATCCACGTTTGCCAAAAATGATGCCATTTGGTGGTGGTTTTCGGTAAGCAGCCTCTGAGATTGTTCCAAACGTGATCAACATAGCCACAACAATGAAGACAATGGCCAGTTTAAGCTGCATTTTTGTAGTGGAGTAAAAGGTTTGTGATTTGTGATTGTTGTAGTTAGTTCTGTAGAGCAGAAAGCGGCTGACTGATACCACTTGCTGTACAATTTGTTGCTTTTATAGGGAAAAATTAACGTAACCATAGCGATAGAAAATTCATTTATCTTCCCTCAAGAGATATTCCATCTAACGCAATTTCAAAATAAAGTGCTATGATCAATAATTTCCCATAAACACAACTTAATCCCTATGGAAGGAAAGCACATTGTGGTACAGAAGAGTATTTTTTCTGGTAAATACGGCAAGAAAAATCTTCAGGTTTCATCAAAATCAACTATCGATAAAATAACATTCGGAAAATCTAAGTTTAAGGTAGTAGAATAACTGCAAATTGTCATATATGAATTTTAATGTAATATTTTTATCTTTGTTTAGGTAACTTATTCTTATTATAGCTTTTGAGTAAGTATGGTAAGTACTCAATTTTGCCGCATTTAGCTTAATATATGAAACGTGACAATTTTCCGCTTTAGCGATAATTTGATTATCTTCAATGTTTACCAAACAGTTATTGGTGTGGTCATCCCAATTAATGAGTGTAAGAGCTTTTAATCATCCATGACATAACTTTGAAGCAATTTCACGTAAATTAATAAATTAAACACATGTGTAGAAAGATTTGTTTAAAAAAAACGCGTAATAAGATGAACGAAATAAAAATATAGTATTCTTCAGTTCGTTTTATTTCTAATAGTCCAAAAGTAATGGAACATTAACAGAATAATTCCGGTTCAAAGTTTCTCTAAAAAGTAAATTCTATAAAACTGTAAGTAATAGAGCTATCAAGATATAAAAAGTGCCAAAAATATCGTTATAAATCGTCTCGGTATTAAAAAAATAATTAATAACCATCGCATACTATCGTATTGAGTTTGTGGCATATAAATTGTGATTATTGTCGACAACCTTTAAATTTGCCAAAAGTTTAGTCATAATTGAACAAAATTGGGGAGAACAGGTTTCTACTTCCTAAATAATCAAACAAGTCAATAATATTTACATTTTACCAATATCTGCACTGGAAGTGAAGTCTCTACTAAGAATTTATTTTTAATGAGAACAAACATTAAAACATTTAAACTTATGAAACGAGAATCAAAAAGAGAACATTTGCTTAAAGAAAAGTCCTAAATATTATTAAATAGAGTCCTTTTGAAAAGGAAATATGGGCGAAACACAAATCATACACTTAATTGTTGCAATACTTCTTTATGAATGTCATATTATAATTATAGGCATTAAGTATAAATATCATTTCTGGAAAATAAAAAAAGCGTTTAAGGTGAGGCCTAGACAAATCCAGTATAATATATTTGTTTATCAAAATAAAACCATATTCTGTAGGAATTTTGGACTTTCAAGATGTCTAAAACCGACTTCTATTTTCAAGAAAATTCTGATATTTTTTGAAATATGTTATTTATAATATTTTATAATAGATATTTATATAGAGTTCAAATAGAACTCGTGAAAACCTCTTGAGTAGGATGTAAGATGCGCAGGATGACTATAGAGAATTAATTTTGAAATTTCCTGATAATTCTAGGTTTGCAGGACATTTTACATATTATTTCATGTCTTGAAACTATTGCATTTGTCCTTAAGCTTGAAATTTTGAAATTTTTTCACCACATGTATTATTAAGGGGAATAGGTTCCAAAAATACCATTGGTTAAGAATTTTATATTCATTTCTTACAACTGGCTTTGTCATCAGAATAACTTCTATAGTTCTTAACACTTTTTAAAAATGCATTTAAAGGTATTTTAAATATCCAAAAAACGCCATTAAAGCCATTCGAAGTCGAATAAATTATTAAAGGCATTATAAATGCAATGATTTTAAAATGCCTCTAAATGCCTTTTTTTAAGCAGGGAACCAATCTTGAGCAAACTTGGTACACTTATCTTTCGAAAAATTACCTTAAACGAGCTTAAAAATGAGCCAAATCGGATCACTAGTTGAGAAATGTTTTGAAATTATTTTAATTCCTTAACATTTCACGACTAAATTAAATTTAAAGATAACTTAAACTCATTTATAATGCTCAAAAAAACCATTAGAAGTCATTCAATGATGTTTGAAGTTGTTAAAGGCATTTTAAATGTAATGATTTTAAAATGCCTCTAAATGATTTTTAATAAAAGTACCTACAAGAAACCATACCTAATTTTAGATTAAAAATTTTTGTTCGACTAAATCTAAAAGTTTCAAGATGATTGGTAAACAAATTGTACTATGATTCATAAAAATAAAGCTGTAATCATATATGACGAATATGCATAATAAGTTTTAACGATAGAAATTTTTTCCAATATTCTCAAAATGGCAAACGGGCTTAAATTTATTTGTAACGAAAAAGTTTAAGATTTAACTATATTAAATTATAATTTACATACATAACTGTTAATTATGCGACGAGGTCGTATTTTTTTAGCATTATAATGACAGGTTTTCAACAATTAAATTTTTATTTCCTTTTTTTTCCTTAATGATCGATTTCTTTTTAAATTAAGGAATATTACTGATAACACTTATGCAATTACTAGGTTTTACATTTCAAATGGGATACTTTTTAAATCAAATTGAACACTTTTCCCGTTTTAATTCTTCGGTGATTATGTGTTTATTAAAAATAGTAGTTAAAGAAGGCATTGTTATGAATATTCTTTTGCAGTAGTTGCTGCTAATTTAATGTAAATATTCATAATATATTTATAACAATTAATAGAAATAACGGTGGTATTAAATTGACTTATTACATCTTCCAAATTTGAACAGTATGTTGAATCCGTTAACCAATTTCAAGCAGAAAATTTAATTTTAGAAAATATCTCTTCGATATCATTGGAAATATTTTAGTAAAATAGTTTACTGGTTTTTGTCCCAGTTTCTTAAGTGTGATGAATACTTTCGTTATTCATACCCATGTGGCAACTCCCAATATTCACAACAGGGTTAATCCTTGGGAGGGTTAATCCTTGGGCAAGTTGTTAATTTCCAAACCTTGGCATACCAATCTGCCCCAAGATTTGGTCAAGCATCAACACCAGATCATATTTCATCCAAGATAAGTGAGCAAAAATAAATTCACCATAATAAGAATCGTTTTTAAATTATATAAGGCTTATATAGAATTTATTTTTAAATTTAAGTTTGAATTGACTGTGGTTTCTAGGCCTGGCCCATGGATATCATTTCGGAGTTAGGCCAGTCTTGGATTAGGCTTGGCAAGTTTTGGCTCAAGCCTGGGCCATGACTAGACCAATTATAAATTCCTACTTGGGTAATTCTATACAGTATTTACAATTTTTTCTCCTAGTTCTTCAATTAATCTTTTAAGGAAATATCCAGAAAAGAGCTAATGAGTATATAGTGTTCAATTTGATTAGTAAAGTCCCCAATTTGGAGTGTAAATGCTGTAAATAACATAAATAGAATTATCTTGTCTCAATTTTTCTATTTATTCCGTTATTATTATCCTCATAATTGAAGAAAAATTGCTTGGGGATTTCGGGAATTGATCTCATTTCGTTGTAAGAAATTGTATTATATTTCAGTTTTAAACTTCCAGTAGAGTAAAGTAATTAAATCTGGTATTATTGAGAATTATTCTTTTCATAATATGATATAATTATATTTATATTTTAAAGGTAAAGTTTACATATTAAAAATATGGTTAAATTATTCTGAAATTTTGTAAATAAGTTGGAATCACAATCATATTTAGAGCTTTGAAAGCTTTTTTCTAAACTAGACGTTTAGTTTTAAGCACTGGTAAACAGATGGTAGCAGATTAGCGGTTCATTTTTTGAGATATTTTTGGTTTGAGACTTCGCTTCCCCCTCTCGACTAAAATAGTTGAAAATCGCATATGTTTCACCCCGCCGACGACGTTCATTTATCAGAAACTTTAAAATGGCGTTGGTCGTGTGTTGTGCGGTTCGGTAACATGAGAGTTTTTTTGAAAAAATACGCTGAATTACGCTGAAAAAATGGACAAAATTACGCGTGTGTATCTGTGAATGTATTTATGTTCGAACAAAAAAAATTCACTTCATAAAAATGTCTAGGACTAATAATGTGGCCGTATTATTATGGAAAATGTGGGCGCTTCATTGCTTTATTATGGCCTTACTGTTTACATTCATGCAAGGTAAGAAGACACCGAATGTTATTTATTTTTTAATTTAGATTTAGTTACGGCCGTGCTGGTGCCATTTGGGCCCTATTGTGCTATTGGGTCCCATTCAAATTTAATTATTTTCTTGTAAACAACGCGGCTTTTCACGGTTTTAACCGTGCATTTTGAGATTGAAGACTTCTTCGCTCGAAGGGCCCAAAACGAGCACATTGCCATTGACATCGGAGTAACTTTTAGCGGGCAAAATATACATTTTATTGCTTTTATAGTCTCCGTATCTCAAAAACATGATTCGATTTTGTTTTTTCAAAGGAAAACAATTGCGATCAGATTTGATCGGAAAATGTTCTGTTTTTCCGGCATTCAAATTTTTTGGCATGACAATCGTTGAAATCAAAGTTTTATTGAAGTGATAAGAGACTAGAAAACCAGGTTCTTCGGTGTAAATTTTTTGCAAATTTAGTAATAAACTTAAGGGTAATTTTTGAGGGAAAGTTATTTGGTTTAGTAAATATAAATAAAAACATCACGCACGTACTTATCTGTAGTTTATCCAAAGTTTGAATTTGGCTATTCAGGATACTTAAATAAAATGCATTTTCTAATAATATTAAACACCAAGGTGTACTTTCCGGTCCCACGATTTAATTTTTTAATGAAACGAAGAATTTCATTCAAAAATTAGCATTTTTAAGTTATGAAGTTAAACTCGGTTTTGACGATATTTTGATAGTAATATCCTTTAACTAATAAAACTAATAAATTGAATAACTAGTGACCAGACACTTGCCCAATAGAAATATCCTCAGACGAAATTTGACCATACATATAAAATAAAGTTTTTTTCCTGTGGGTTAATTTCTATGTAAGGGTATATCATGCTATTTGCGGAATTTTCTATAGGTATGAGTAAATTTCTATGTGAGCAACTTTCGTGTGAAGAATTTTCTTGTGGGTCTATCATAGAACCTTAACAACTATCTAAACTTCTTTTCATTTATACATCTTCTCGATTATAGCGACCAAATATAGTCCCTTAAGAAATGTCGTTATAATAAAAATTGATACTTTTTGCAGTTGAAATGAAATATTTGAACCATAATCTACATAGTTTAAAAACTGTTTTTTCTTTACGGTGTTGGCCTGGTATATAAAAGTAGTGCTTCTAAAACTTTTTCATAGGATGGCCTTTTAAATCAGAAAACAAATCCAGGTTCCACTCCTCAAAAATTTTAGACTTTAATGACCAACAGTACTTTATTACTATTAATGATTACGAAAGACATATTTTGCTGTTCTCTGGTAGAAAATCTGGGTTCTTTTGGGGGGCGCAGCCCCCCAATTTGAAGCGCATTCCCTTAAAGTACCGTAATTGTGCTTCAAAACTTGCAAATTTTAAAAACAATTGGTTGAATAAATATATAAGACTACATACTCTATAATATTTCTATGATTTCCCCTATAAAATATGCTTTGATAACTTTTTTAATATACACACTAAAATATGAGGAATTTAATATGACAAAACAGAACATTCCCTTTGTCCATAAAGTTTTACTTTACATGTTCTTCGTTGTAGATATTTTGGAAATTTACTAATAAACTGAAGGGTAATATTTCAAGGAACGTTATTTGGTCAAGTAAATATAAATCAGAATCAAAATAAGATTTTTTCCGCTGACTTTGAACAGTTATACTGTGTATACAATATATAAAATATATTGCAGTCCAATTTATGTAGTATAATTTAACATAATAATATACAAATTTAATATAATAATATACAAATTTAATATAATAATATATAAACTTAATATAATAATATATAAAAATCATACCACCAACATAAATTTGAACAGAAGTTCAAACAAAAATATTCGTGACGTATTGCCCAGATACGTATTTCGATTGCCAAGCAATTTTCATCAGTGGTCATCAAGTAGTCTGGATCACTCCGTAACTGCTATGTGATGATTCACAATAAGAATATTACCCAAGGACTTATCTACAGTTTATCCAAAGTTTGATTTAGTCTATTCAGGACACTGAAATAAAATGCATTTTCTAATAATATTTAAACGCCAAATTTGTATTTTTCGGTTGCACAATAGAATTGTTCAATGAAACAAATAAGTTTTATTTCTCTTGTATTTCCGCGATATAAATGTATCCCAAGAATATTTTTTTAAATTCGCAAGTTTCGAAGTACACAATCAATTGATAAATAGAGATATATTGGAATATTCTATTAAGAATTAGAATCTTAAGTAAATGGTGCAACCAAAAGTACTTAATATAACATTATTGTTGTAGTAAATTACTAATTTGAATTTCTGTAAATTATCGGTATGTGTACCATTTGGTGTTCTCGATGAAAGTTTTACCGCCACTGACAAAGGGGTGATATCAACCCCGTTGGTAAACCAGTGATTTATTGAATTATCACATAACTGTATTTGTTATTTAAAGTTGCCATCCTTAGTGATCGTTATTTTTTTTTTTTTTCAAATTAAAAATGATTATTTTTTGATGATAATTTATCAATATGATTTTTTGTCAATTCCTTATCACCAAAAAACTTGTTTTAAATAAATTAAATACACGCAATAATTTATTGTCAGATAAATTAAGAGTACGAAGTACAATAACTCAACTGACCGACTAGACACTTTGTCTCCTCGTAATTGAATTCTCCTTTCAATAGTTTACCATCGGTAAAATTTCCGATTTGAATCTTTCAATTTGACCAATTACACATTCATTTGCTTATCCATCTAATTATATTTGGTGAATGCAAGAAATTCATTTGGAATACATATCCTCGATTCTTTGCTCAAGTTTTCGTCGTCTCTTCTTCCGTCTATTATGACCGGCCGTTTTATTTTAAATATTCCGTTTATGAAAGACAAGGCCGGATATCGAATTGACTGAACCATTTAAGTATAATTACGCTAATTGACGTTATTATTCACTAATAATATTTATTATTATTTTGCCTCTGTCTCTTCATTTTTATGTCAGAAACATTTCCCACTTATCTTTGCCATGGACTTATGGATGAAGAAAAAAGTTTTTGCCAAAAGTTAATATATCAATACGTATCTACTACACTTATTGGCCCTCTTGAGATCCGTTAAGAAATTAGGAGGCGTTAAATGGTCGATTTTTTTAAAGACCAAAAAAAAAAGCCAAAGACCAGATGACGAAGACCATAAGACGTGTTCTTCGTCTACCACAACACGTTTCGTTCGATTCTACGGCCGAAGAAGTCGAGACCGAAAACCAAGAAACCTAAAATCTTTGGTTCAGGTAGTCGATTTCAAGTCTGAAACGTTTTGAGTTTGAAATAAATTTGGAAGTAAAATTAACTTCACTCAGGTGTTATAATAATGATATGATGGTAATCGTCTAGAAATCTCATTTAATTTAAATACAACAGAAAAAAAACGACATTATTCCACAAAAAATCAGGTGTTTGAGTTGAACAATTTTTCTAGAGGCGATCGGATTGAAGTTATATTTGGAAATGTTTCCTCGTTTTTTATTCTTAACACTTGAGTCTTACCACATATTAAAATATTTGATGAAATTAAATTCAAAAATACACTTCGTCAATTCTCAAGAGTCTAAGAAAAGTAAATTACCATTAAATATGGCATAAACGTCTTACGCTTAATTACGTAAATTATGATTGAGATAAAATCATACTTTAAAGCAGCCAAAATTCAATTATATTCTTCTTCAACTGCTTGTTTTGTTTCTTTTGAAATTCCCAATACAATGGAGGTTTTTGATAGCAGTAAATGAGTTAGTACCTTCTTAAAATAAAATTGAAAATTTGGAAATTGGAAAATATTGGTTCAAAAAATAAATTAATCTTATCATGATCAACCTAGGTGTCCGATTCTCCGGAAAATTGGAATCTCATGGAAAATTATTGAACAAAAAAATCCCTTGGAAGTAAAAAGAATCTATATCAACACATATATTTAATTATAAACTAAAATTCTACCAAATTGTTACAAAAATCCTGATAATTGTAACTTTTAAAATCAACTCCAAGATAGTCCACTTTCTCACCACATTGGTTTATAGAAATAACATACAGTGTCGGACAAAACTAAAGCACGGGTTGCACTTTATTTGAATTTTATTCAATAAAATTTTAAAGCATATCTCGAATTCAATTTTTCTAATTAATATAGAAAGAATATACACTGACTGTTATAAAACAACAAAAACTTATTATTATTTTCCATTAAAATAAATAATATGCATAAAAAAGTAGTAATAAGTTTAAATCTGCCTCGACAAAACTAAAGCACATACCATTAGTTATCGGTTATCATTTCATTTAGTTTTTAAAATTTAATAATAATAAGATCCGTTAAATCAAAAGAACGTTATTTTCTGAACACAGTGAGAGTGTTTAAATTTATTTTTAAACGACTTTTGATTATTATTGCTCATTTACGGTCTCCGTTTCTATCTGAAAACTTAAATTTATTAAAATGGCGAGAAATAAGTATTCTGTACAGTATAAAGAAAATATTATTAGTGAATTTAATAAAGGTGAATCGGTATCAAGTATTGCAAAAAAATTCAATATTAACCATAGCGTCATTTCCCGAATTATAAGTCGTTTTCGATCTTTTGGCTCACTACATACAATTCATAAGGGTGGTAGACCGCGCAAAACCACCAAACGCGAGGACCAAGCAATCATTCGTCTTGTAAAAAAAGATCCTTTTGTATCAGCTAGGTCTATAAGAAGTGAATTAGATTTAAATATTTCATGTAGGTCCATTCAACGACGAACTGTGGAGGGGGGTTTAACGACATACAGAAGCGTGAAAAAGCCGTTTATTTCGCAAAAAAATCGACGAGCAAGACTCGAATTTGCAAGGGCGCATATCAACTGGACTGTTGCCAAATGGAGAACCGTGCTTTTTTCTGACGAATCAAAGTTCAACATGAAGGGTTCTGACGGATTGGCACTAGTGCGAAGACCAAAAGGACAACGCTTAAATCCACGTTATTTGAAAGGCACTGTAAAGCATGGAGGAGGCAACGTAATGGTCTGGGGATGTTTTTCCGGCAATGGAATCGGTCCAATTCATAAAATTAACGGAATAATGGACCGCTTCATGTACAAAGATATTCTCCAGAATGTTATGTTGCCATATGCCGAGGATGAGATGCCGTTAAAGTGGACCTTTCAACATGACAACGATCCTAAGCATACAGCTAAGTGTGTCAAAGAGTGGTTTGCTGCTAATAAAATCACTGTTTTAAAGTGGCCCGCCCAATCACCTGATCTCAATCCCATTGAAAATCTATGGGAGATTGTAGATCGAAAAATTCAGCGCGAATATTGTAAAAATAAGGATTCTCTTTTCCATCAAACAGAAAGTGCATGGAAGAGCATTCCTGGGGAGGTTTTAAACAATTTAATAGAGTCAATGCCGCGCAGATGTGCCGCAGTCCTGAAAAATAATGGATATGCCACCAAATATTAAAAAAAAATGCTATTTAATGTTAATAATCTTATATGTGCTTTAGTTTTGTCGCGGAACTTTAAAACAATTTAAAACTTTTTTATGAATATTTTTGTTTAAAATGGAAAAAAATAATAATTTTCTATTGTTTTGTAACACCAAGTGTATAGTCTTTCACTATTTATAAAAGAAAATTAAATCCAAACGTGTTTGAAAATTTTGTTCAGCTAAATTCAAACACGGTAAGGCCCGTGCTTTAGTTTTGTCCGACACTGTAGGTACGAAAATCCTGTTTTATTCTTTGGAATTTTATAAATTGGTTCCTGCAGAGAGTTTATCGATCCTTTGCAGTAGTAACGAATTTATAAATTTGCCGCCCTTATTGATCTCTGAAATTCGATACCCAATTCCAAAATCATATTAATTACATTTATTCTACCAATGGAATCGCAATTTGTGTTTTATTGCCGTTATTACATTAACTTTTCCTGTGATTAGCAAATTTTTAGGCCAAATTTGCCGCTCTGGACTTTAGCCGGCTGGTAAATCCGCCACTGTTTTGCAGATAGTTTAATATTATACCATAAAAATTCTGTTGATATTACGTTCAATGTAATATGCATTCCCTTCTTTATTGTAATATGATTTATATGTAATGGAAAATGGTTATAATATAAATAACACTTAATAAGGGTAAAAGATTGATTTTAAATAAAGTAACTTTAAGTAAATGTAAAATATATACCGTACTAGTTGCGAAAAGACTCCGGGTGGTATATGAAAATGGGGCGGCATATTAATATTGACAAAATTCCATAAATGATTTTCTTTTGAGAAAAACCACGAAAAAAACATTTTTAAATAGTTAAAGAATTTATAAGTATTTGACATTTTACCAATTTTCTTGGCTAATGACATGAAAAAAATAGATGACGGCGAATTTCTGATCGATTTTGGGCGGCAAAATCGTCCACTATGCCACTAGTACTGCTAGTCTAATCGCAAATTTCCTTAAGTCCTTTTGTGATCATTTCGAGATTTGTACCCAATCTTATATTCATATACAATAGTACTAATACTTAATAGAGTTTCACATTAACGGGTACATCGAACGATGCTGTGGGTTATCAAACTAGGTTTTTTATATTTATTTTTTCGCTCAATTTGATATTTTCAGAAGTGTAACAATTTTTCTTAAAACTTGATTGATAGATGTTTATCTTGAAGGGAAATTAAAATAAGTACAGTGAAGGATGCTGCGGGTTTCAAAGGGTGGCGTTTTTAATGTTATTACGAAGGACATATATACTACAATAACTACATTTGACAATAGTTATAGATAGCTTATATCAATTAAAATTTAACATCGAATAACTCGTGAACTTCTAAATTAAGCGAAAAATCATAAGAGGTCTTTTTTGTAGAACATTAAATCCTCTTCAAAAATAAATATTTTTCAACACTTTGGATTTATTGGTCAATGACTTATAAAATTTTAAAGAATAAAATACCTGTGTTTTTCATGTGTTATTTTCATAACTGATGAAATAGTCAACTACCTTTAATTCATTTACATTTTAGGAGTCTTTCTTTAGAGTTTCTTTGCACTGGAAGGACTATTGCACCTCCTTCTAGACTATTTTAGAATTGATTCAAAGCCAAAATTTATAGAGAATTTTTTTATTAATTGAGAACGTCTTAAGCTCTTGGAAGCATAAAAATTTGAAGACACCTCTGTATAGGGTTTGGATCCACCAAATTCGGTGTAAAAATATTGAATTTTTATCATTGGTACACATAAGTACCTATTTATTGGTATTTATCTCATAGTAATTGATCTCATATTATAATCTTCTTTTGTTTTGGAAGTAACATCAACAATACCTCAATCAATATTGTAATTAAAATATAAAAAATTTGCAAAGTTTGACTAATATTTTAAAGTATTTTTTTGGCAACAATTAGTGAAGAATTTGTTATCACCAGTGTTATAATTTAGACTAATTTGTTTCTACATTAGTATTTATTTTTGTTTTTAAACTAACACTTTAAAAAAAGAAGAAGTCTTACTAAGTAATAAGAGAAGAGGATTAGAACTTTAACCTGATTAAATTCGTTTCTTAATGTATCAAATATCATTTAACACATACATAATATACAATTCCCATATTATTCCTCTACATAGAAGGTATTATATTATCTTCCTAAGTTAAGAAGTCATTCTAAGACCATTTTTTGTTGATTACTACCTTAAAAAATATAAATACAGAAAGAATAATGGAAAGATTCTTCAAACTGAAATTACTATCGTGTAATTTTATTTATAGAGACAATTGATTCAATTGAATTTTGAAAACAATTGAAAATAACAAATGCAGTTAGTCAAAAACATCTGAACGTGCTATACCACATTAATGAGCTTTTTCATTAAAAAAAAAACACTATAACCGGGTGGTCTACAATCGCTATACTGCGAATCTTATGTTTAGTGCATTTTAAAAACTGCACTCAAAATGCACTTTTAGTTGGTTCATTTCATAGAGCTTTATTCACCTTCTCTACGCTCGTATATAGTAGGTATACATCAATATCCATATGTTCTGCTTTACGCGATTTTGTTTGTTTGTTTGTAAGAACGACTTTGGATATAAAACATTTTATATCGAAACCTCCTGCAGTTAACGTTATACACAATAAAAAAAAGCTTCACCCAGAAAGCTTTCACTCACTCAAATAGATTAAAAAAAAACAAGTGAACTCGACCGTGCTATGAAATAAACAAACGAATATCAAATCGTCGCTCGTCTTTTTTTTTCGCTAGCTGTATAAAAGCCAAACTTGTTTTGAGGAAATTGTGAAATGTATATTGGTAACTGTTCTACACACTTATTGATTTGGGAAATTAAAAAAAAAATGTGTCTTAGATAAGCGCTAAAAGAAGCCATAGGCCAATAATTGTTTGGTTTTAATTGGATGAGTGGAAAAAAAGTGACGATCTCTTTGGCGGGAGATAAGCTCTAATCACGAATGCTAATTTTACTCGATTTCAACTTTTTCGCATCTTTTTTGTTTTTCAATCAGCATTAATTTCCGGATGTTTCATGAAACGAAATACTATCTATTTATCTTGGCGCTTATCATCTCATTTTGTAAGAAGCAGCAAATTGGATTTTTTGTTTCATTAAATGCGCGAAGAAATGATGAAGACGAAAATAATTATTGAAATAATCGACAGTCTATATATTATAGTCTTTTGTTTCATGAAAATTTAAGTTTTTTTGTCAATTCAATGCAGAAAATCGTAAATTTAGTGGATTGTTTCGAATCTTTACTTCTAGACGAAGAAATCAAGTTCTAGGGTCCTTTTTTACATTTTAATTGTTCTATACATGGCATAACAGAAAAAAAGGTAAACACCCCTTTAATTCAGGGGTAGTATCATTGGATTCATTTTCTTATTAAATTTTTTTCTGCCTAATTGCGATTCAGTTTTCCAGGTAATTGAAACCATCTTTTAAGCACTATTCGTCGAGGGGAGGTCCTTTAGGCCAAAGAATCCCTCTTTTTAATAAATCCATGGTTTATTTTTATTATTTTTTTTTTGGCCCAATTTTCTTTCTACAACATTCAATATGAATTTTCTCTTCTAAAAATATAACTCATCAAGTTTACTTCCTTTATCTATCAGTTAACCAGTTACCCCTTATCCAGTTAATCTTAGATCAATAATTAAGGAAGTAATAAAAAATATCCAAATTTTATTTGGGAAAATGTGTCTACCCCCCATGATTTTCCAGACCACTTAACTATTTTGTAGTCATACGAAATAATTTTATTTTATTTTCCCTTATACTGTAAATATTCCAAGATTAAAAGCTTTTTTTATAAAGGCAAACTTTTTAGTATCATTGGATTTATTTTCTTATTAATTTTTTTTCTGTCTAATTGGAATTCAGTTTTCCAGGTGATTGAAACCATCTTTTAAGCACTATTCGTCCTGGATTAGATCCTTTAGGTCAAAGAATTCCTCTTTTTAATAAATTCATGGTTTATTTTTTTTTTTTGACCCTATTTTCTTTATACAACATTCAATATGAAGTCTTCTCTGGAAATATAACTCTGGAAGTAGTTTACTTTCTTTATCTATCAGGTAACTAGTTAACCCTACCCAGTTAATCTTAGATCAATAATTAAAGAAGTAATAAAAATATTTAAATTTTATTCGGAAAAATGTGTATACCTCCCACGATTTTCCATGCCACTTAACTGTTTTGTAGTCTTACGAAATAATTGGATTTTATTTTCCATTATACCGTTAATATCCCAAGATCAAAAGCTTTTTTAATAAAGTTCAACATTTTAGTATCATTGGATTTATTTTGTTATTAAATTTTTTTCTGCCTCATTGCGATTTAGTTTTCCAGGTAATTGAACCCATATTTTAAGCACTATTCGTCCTGGGTTATATCCTTTAGGTCAAAGAATCTCTCTTTTTAATAAATCCATGGTTTATTACTTTTTTTTTGACCCAATTTTCTTTCCACAACATTCAATATGGTTTTCTCTTCTAAAAATATAACTCATCTAGTTTACTTCCTTTGTCTATCAGTTAACCAGTTACCCTTTACCCAGTTAATCTTAGATCAATAATTACAGAAGAAATAAATATATCCAAATTTTATTTGGGAAAATGTGTGTACCCTTCCCATGATTTTCCGTGTAACTTAACTGTTTTGTAGTTTTACAAAATAATTTGATTTTATTTTCCATTATACCGTAAATATTCCAAGATTAAAAGCTTTTTTAATAAAGTTAAACTTTTTCATATTTATCATTTACATATTTATCATTTATATTCACAATATAAAAAAATTATAATATAGTCTCGTTTTCTTCTGAAATAACCGGAAATTGAACATTTCTTTCGTCTTATTTTATGCTTTTTTCATAATATTTAATCCTAAAAAAGCAATCTTTTCCATCTAGTTCCCATTATATTTTCTTCTTATTCTCCACATAAAATTATAATGCAAATAGGAAAGGACATCTAAAACATAAATGAATTTTTAACAAATCTCTAGCGTCACGATTGTGGCAAAGCTCAAAAAAAAAAAACGAAAGAATAAATTTAAGGGTTGTCGTGCATATAAAACATAATATAGTAATCATACAATAATCGTAATAATAATAATAATAGAGATAATAGGTAGGTGCGGGCCTAGGCCATTTTTTCAATGTGTTTATTTCTGTCCATTTTTTTTCCTACTACGCCTATTTTTTTTATTTTTTTTTTATTTAGGGAAAAGGAACTTGCATACCACACCTTGCTAAATGATTTAAAAAAGGTGAAAAAAAAACCTACCTACGTGAGAAATTCGATTATAGTTAAAGGAAAGATTAAATTTATCAACGTTAACGGAGTTTAATTTTTAATCTTTCACCTGAGAACTTTAATTATGATATCAATTTTGTTGGAAAATCGATAATTTTTGATAAAATTGTTTTTAAAGGATTTAAAACATAATATCAAAGTTTGAAAAAATTACCGTAGTCAAACAATCTAAGTAATATTACAAAAGAAATGATTATTTATAAAAAGTTATAACATTATTACTAAACATCGGATTATATTATCAAAATGCCAAATATGCACTTAAAATGGGCGAAATATGCACTGTCAAAAATTCATTTATTATAAGAATTTAGGTTTATTTTCACATTATAATTATTTTTATATATATATAATTCTTTTGTACTTGTGTACAAGGCTGAACTCTTAAACTGCCGGACCTATTCTGCTGAAGTTTTCTGCGTATATTTGAGTGGGATCCTGATCGGTTTAGATTCACAATGGGATCATATAGGGGAAAAAGATGAAATACTAAAAATTAACTTTCGTCGACGTTAGTTTACGTTACCGGACAGAACTGGAAATTTGGCGAAATTTTCAAAGATCTCATCAGGATTTCTTGTTCTAATATTTCCAAAGATTTGCACAAAGAAATGTTTATAGTTTCTCAATTGCATCGAGTATATTGCTGAAATTTGTTGTAATAAGAATAATACTTTTTTTTGACTAAAGGATCCTTAAATGCCAGCTGGTTTTGAATTGATTGCAATGGTGTCTGATCTTTCAAATTTTCCTACTACTTCTTTTATGGCTGGAAATTCTCAGCAAAAAATAATACAGCTTTCTGCCAAGTTCCCCAACGTGTTAATATTGGTTCTGAGGGTAGTTCTACGTTAAATAGTTGCTTTTTATATGCTTGTAGTCCTATAGTGCTTTTAAAAGCACTTTTTTTTGTAGAAGAAATAAATTATTGACTATCCCGGATTCGTTTTTGATTTTTTCTGCAACATGATGTAATCCCTGGGCAAAACAGGTGATGTGAAGCAATATTGGATGCAATACTTACAGAGCTTGACGTAAGGGGGACATGTCGACGGTATAATACAACAACCCTAACACGTTTAACTACCAAAATATGCTTTGTCAATGAAAAAGTACCAAAATAAGCAATAACGCTATTAAATACATATATGCAAACATGCAAATGCATATAATCCGATGTCTAACTATTAGATGCACAATTTTATATAATAAATTGGGATTAGTTTTAAATAGTTAGTACTGTTTTATAAGAGAATCATTGTCTCAAATTTGAACGAACTAGTTGTTGTCGTTTGTTTCAACTGAAATTTCGATTTTTTGACAATTGTGTCAGTTTTGGCTGTGAATATTTTACCATTTCCCGAATTTTTTCATTACTTGATAACATCCAAAAGCTTGAAAAGCTTCCTTATAGTTTTCTCACCTCTCCTCTTCACAATTGTGAACTTAATAATTTCCTATTTATTAGTAAAAATGGGTCAAAATCCACTCAACAAATACCGAAATTTAATTCGATGATTGATTTAGTTATATCCCTAACCATTACAAAAAACAAAAAAGTTCCAAATGATTGATTTTTTTCTATAATATATGTTTAACTATGTACAATTATCAAATTAGAATGCATTTAATTAATTTAAAATTTTGATGAAGACAAAAAATACAAATTTTGGAAACAATTTTGTGGATTAAAAATTATAAATTTTGTTTTCCGGAAAATACTGTGGGAAGAGAACGATTTTCGTGGCACCGCAATTGTGTTGTGGTAACAATGCCTAAATTAAGACGAAAATTAAGAATACAATTTTTCGATATTTCGCATAGTTTTGGAGATATCGATACTTAAAGATTTTAGTTTCGAATGGTCTGGTACAGGGGTCGGTAAAGTGCGGTTCCAGAGCCGCGTGCGGCTCTTTCGCTCCTTGAGTGCGGCTCTGGCACAAATATCCAGAGATGCAAGGACATGCAAGGACATTGTTCGCGTTAAGTGTTTGTCATTCATTGTCATTTGGCTCTCAGAATTTTTTTGAATTGTTGTAATGTACATATTTGGTTTTGTGGCCAATAAGTTTGCCAACCACTGGTCTGGTACAATAGATTGCGCTTAAGACTTAAGACTATATCCCTAGTAGAAAGTTTATTGCGACTAGTAAATGTTATTCATGGAATTTTCTTTCATATTGCAGATCTACAAAATTTGGTCCATTGGAAAACTCTTGTCCTAATAGGTTTATATAATTCCTTTAGATTTCCTTTAAAAACACTTTTTCAGTCATTCTGATTTTTATTCAACTATTCTAGAATCCTCGTTTTGAGTTTATATACAACAGTGTTTGGTTCCAAAGCTAAAGAAACCTGTAATCTAAATAATACAAACATAAATATGATGCCAAGCAATATCTTTGGTTTTCTAGTGCAAGAATGACAAATTATGAGCCGCATGCGGCTCTTCAAAAGTTTAATTATTGCTCAATCTAATCATCAAGTTCAATTTCATTAAAGATCTAGAAATTTTTGATTTAAAGTTTTCACGACTCGTCTAGCCTAATATTTATTGGAACCCTTCAAGTTGAAGTTATGGGTTTCGGATTGGAATTAAATTTCCATTAAATTGTGATTGAAATTTGCGAAAGCTACGTTAATTTTCTATGAAACTTTGCATGCTTTTCAATTCGCTAACCTTATTAAATTAACTTTATCCCACAAACACCATATTATAATCTTAAATTTAAAAACAATAAAGATTTTAATTGTTTACGGAAAATTTCTTTTGTCGTTGTCCTAGAAGAAAATCTACGCAATAAAAATAAACATATTCATGTATATAAATAATTATAATTTCCTAATCGAAAAACGGATGTATAATCATCGCCCAGAAAATCTCAATATTTTATTCGTAGAAATATATTTTTATATTTATTGAGCTAATGAAAAAAAAAACATCTTAAAATTCTTGTAATATTGCTCCAACTAGAGATAATTTCCATTCCCGATTATCAATAACAATATTGATTGAAAACCACGTTATTTTTTCAAGACAAATCTCATTTGTTTGCGGTTTATAAATAATTTCCCGCAAAATAATTCCGACTGATATTTTTTATCGTTCGCATTTTTTACAAATCTATCAATATAAAAATGATAATTCCAATTTCAACAAAAATAATTGCCATAGGTAACATAAAAAACAAACACTGAACATGCGCAAATAAGCCATTAAACAAACAAAAACTAAATGCTTATCAATAAACAATAGCAAGCTTTACTAATATTTGTTTACTTGATATTAAATGTTATAATTGAAAAAATATCATGCACTCATTTTGATTTATCTGCAATAATTTTTCCGCTAATGAATTTTTTATTGTGATTTTATTAAAAATATTTTTAATTCTTTTAATTAGAAATGTCAAATAATTTTTAATTTACTAAGTTAAAAAGAATATAAATTATATTTAATTGAGGTTAATTTTTTTTTTATTTCAAAGCGCTCTCCCTTTAATTGCCACCCTTAAATTGAATCAAATGAATACAAAACAAGCTTTATTATTTTCTCTATTAAGTCCATTTGTATTGAAAGCAACATAAAATGCAAACATATTAATCAAATAAATAGTTTTTTTTGTGTTATTTTTTTTTATAAAATATCAATATATAATTGAGGGGTTGGATTTTTATTGCGAGGATTTATTAATCCAGCTTGAAATTATATAAACATATGAAGGTAAACATTGGAAAAAAAAACAGATAAAATGCAATAAAGGAAATAAAAAGGCCGTTGACGTATGTTGGGGTACCATTTATTGTGTATTAATTCCTTTTATGGTTATAAATGTTATAATGGTCAATAATTATTGTGAGTACAGCCCAGTAATTCAGCGATTGTGATGACAAGTTGCGAAAGGAAAATGGGGTGGAATTAGGGATGAGAAAAAGGGTGTCTTTTCAAGTTGATATTATTTTTTTCTTTTTTTTGAAATTTGGTCGTGACATGAATGAAAACAATTTAATGACCATTTATTTTACTAGCTTTGGAAAAAAAATATAAAATTATCATTTTTCATTGTTAGCAAACCAATACTTATCCGTTTTCTATTGGCAAAGCTATGAAAAGCTTTTATATTTTCTATTCAAAGTTTTCAATATAATAGTTCTTCGTTACTATACATTTTTAATTAAGAATCAATTTTATGTTTTTCTAAACTTTTAATTCAATTGAAATATATTTTTAAATGAAAAAAATCTTTGTCAATTAAATTTAAAGTCAATCCCCTATCTTTAAGTTTCTCCATCAACCCTTATTATATTTAATTAAATCAATTGAAATAAATAAAATAATACGGCATGGATATATTACAATTGATTTATTTCAGAATCAGTAAACATATAAAGTTGAAAACATTTCAAATAAAATGAAAATATTTTTAAGGAATAAATTTTGAAAATATTGATTGATTTTTTGCTAGGAAAATTTTAGCGTCAGTGCTCATAAATAAAACGATATTTTTATTGGAATATTTAAAACTTTAGCATGACTTATTTCTATTATTCATCCTATATAAATTATCTCGTAATAGTTGTGGAATGATTCAATATTACTCAATATAATCGTAAATGATGCATTGCTTGGAAATTTAAGTACGTATCTAATAGGAAATAGGTCACAATAAAATAAATAAAATAAAAACGTAAATACAGTCTTAAACACTTTAACGTTAAAATCTTTAATGAATAAATTCTTTAATGAATATTGAAACTTTCTAAGCCTGTGGTACCCACGGGTACCATGATGACTATTTTACAAGTGCCCACCTCTGGGTTACTATAATAAAAATTTTGATGTTTTTTTAACTTTTTGTATTGTACGTTTTATTAACAAATCGCAACAATGAAGTTATCTTGAAAAATCAATATAGCTCACCATTCGATTGAAATCCTGGAGTGAGCTTTTATCCTCAAAATATTTGGGGACCTCTGTCCTAAGGGGTTGATAATAGCTGCCAGGACACTGTAATATCATTTTTCCCTAATTTATAAAAAAGGCTATTGTCCTATATAATTTGAAGTTTTGTTTAAATGAAAATATTTTGTATATTCTTCAAGTATTCATGGTAAAGAACCAGATAAAATCGAGGGTTGGTTTTCAACAGATGGGAATTTCGGGAAACTATGAAACATATGAATTTGTTAATTTTCTGCTTTATTTACCATAAAAAGTGCCTGATGTTTTAGTCGATTACTTTGTTGAATAATAGGATATACTTTAAAAAGCAACCCTTATCAGAAATTTTCCTTTGACCTATAAAAAACATATGTAAAACCTTTGATTTTCTGGAAAATTTTTTTAAGGGATCGTGTTATAGTGTAAACCAATCGTTTTGATACCATACGAACCCCATTATTGATTTTTGGAAGTTCAAAATGTTCAACTCTTGGAGTTTGCAATAGAGTTGGACTTTATTGAAACGTCTGAGGTTGACCTTTTAAAACTTCCCATTAAAAGGCCAGACGCTTTTATCGAATTTCAACCATTCGGAGTTAATTTTTTACGATAAGGGGTGATTTTGAATCCCTACAACTACCAACCAAACGAATAAAGTAACTAGACGGAAGATTGGGCATTTTTTATGACAAATAAGTCAGAAAATAGGATAGCCAAGATTGGTTCAATTTCATGAACATTTTTTGTTCAATTTCTCGAAATTTTCACCAGTTGAAAACCAACCCAAAAGCTTCTTTATAGTTTTTCTCACCCCTCCTCCTCACAATTGTAAATTTAATCATTTCCTATGTTTTGGTACAAATGGTTTAAAATCCACTCAACAAATACCAAAATTTAATTCTATGATTGAACTAGTTATATCCCTAATTATTACAAAAAACATGGAAATTCCAAATAACTACGATTTTTCTATAATGTATGTTTAACTGGGTACAATTAACAAATTAGAATTTACTTAATTAATTCGAAGAATTTGATATAATAATAACACACAATGCGTTTTTGGGAAACAATTCTGTGGATAAATAGAGTTATAAATTTAGTATTCCAGAAAATACTATGGAAAGAATAAAATTGTACTGTGGGAAAACAACCCAAATTAAGACGAAAATATACTCGTATATTATAATATTTCTATATTTCGCTTAGATTTTGAGGTATCGATATTTAAAGATCTTAGTTTCGAATAGTCTGATATAATAGATTATGCTTAACATTTCGTCTTTATTAAAAGCTTTATCGGTTTACTTATATCAAAAATTGGGTATAAATAATTATAAAGAGAATAAGGTAAACTATTTTTTCATAAATTAAATAGACTAAATAAGAAGACAATTCAGGTTGTTTAAGATCGTTTTTTTTATTATAACTTTTTAATATTTAAATTAGCTACGTTTCGTTACGTATCGTAACTTCATCAGGCTTCTTGAATCACAAAAAATATTTATGATGAATTTTATCATCTATTAAATATGCTATTTAAAAATGGGAGTGCAAAACCGGAGAAGGGAAACATTGTAAAATGTAAAATATTGTTAATTGAATACATAGGAAATCCAATCCAATAAGTCGTAAGCAAAGTCTACTGTAGGTACATTAACAAAATTCTTTAAAATATTCACTGCTTTTGTAGTTAATCCAATCCCAATTTAAGGCCAAAACCAACTATTGTATTGAAAACTAATTGAATAGGGATGCAAAATGCATATGGTTAATTTTCCTATTATTTTGGGTTGTTTTACCAAAATGTATCGTCAAATCGTATCCTCACAAATAACGTTAGAAGGTATCCATTTCGGAAAATTTTCGGATTTCGGATTTTTTTTGATTAAAAATTCATTATTTTATCATAAGTTAAACTGTATATTTCTGTTTTTATTATTAAATCCTTTATATTTTTTCTCTTGTTCTGGGGGCCTCTCTTGAGAGTTCCTCTGCACTGCGTCCTAAAAGGACTATTGTCATCAGTGGGGATTATTACTAATCCCATATTGAGCAAATGATGATTAGGAAATATGAATCGTTTTTCATAAAACATTGATTATATTCCTAAAATGTGAATCATATAAAATGTGATAAAAACAATTCCACTTATCCAATCGAGCTGAAATGGTATTCCTGTGGATCAGGCCCAATTTATTCGCGAATTAATGTAAAAACAAAGTACAAAATCCAACGTTACCAGATATTGACGTTACTAAAAGGGATAAAGACCGATTTTATTGTATTTGCTGTAGATTTTGATTCAATTTTTGCGAATAAATTGGACCGTAATGGTCCTGATCCACTAAGATGTGCCTGGTTCCTGGAAATACCTAACTAACTTTATGAAATTCTCACGTTTAGTAGTGGAACTCTATAAATGTTATTTCCAGTCTTCTAGAAAACCACAAATGTTTTAAAAGTAGAAAAAGACGTATGATGATCAGGAAATATGAATCATTTTTCATTAAACATTGATTATATTCCTCAGGTGTGAATCAATTTTACAATTCTTTATATTAATTTCGCGTTCTTGATGGCGACTAATTTTGGAGGTGATAAAAACAATTCCACTTATCCAATCGAGCTGAAATGGTATTCCTGTGGATCAGGTCCAGTTTATTCGCGAATTAAAGTAAAAACAAAGTATTAAATCCAACATTACCAGATATTGACGTTACTTAAAGGGACAAAAGCCGATTTTATTGTATTTGCTATGGATTTTGATTCAATTTTCGCGAATAAATTGGACCGAATGGTTTTGATCCACGTTGACTTGCCTGGTTCCCGGAAATACCTAACTAACTTATAAAATTCTCACGTTTAGTAGTGGAACTCTATAAATGTTATTTCCAGTCTTCTAGAAAACCATAAATGTTTCAAAAATAGAAAAAGGACGTTAATAAATCAAATCGAGTGTTAAATATAAAGGATTATGAAAATTTGGTTTTTATGAGTTAATTTTTTTTGCTTTTTTGGTTGAGACTGAAATGTATATAAACTTAAAAGCCTCTAAAGTATGAATATATTTGTTTTTTTTTTTGTATATATATTATAAGAAAATAGGTTAAAGATTAACAAGGCGATTTATAGTTTGCAGTGAATACATTACCTATACATTAAATCCCGCAGCGATTAAATGCTATATGGAGAAATATGTAATAATTTTCCTTAATTTCTTTAATTGTCGTTTTAAAAAACATACAAATTGTTTCAAAGCACGTCATTAGAAAATTAGATTTAGTTATTAAAAGAAAAAAAAAACAGTATATTTTCCAAAAGTCATAAACGTCTTTGATCTCTACAGTATTTGAAAAAAAAATGATTTTTCGTCTTTCTTGCGCCTATGAAATGTGGGCAGTGTTCTTTGGTGTCGTTTATTCACGAATATGGAAATTAGAGAATTTAAAAAAAAAATAATAATATATAATTCATAATAAAATATGACCCATAAAAACTTCCGGACTGTAAAAATCATATCGGTTTATTATTTCACGTAAATAACGCCTGAAAGCCATTTTTTTTTCCAAATAAATTTCTTTTTCAAAAGCTACAACATTTCGTTGGTGAATTGAATCGAATCGTAATTTGTAATAAAGAGCAAACCGATAGATTTTATTGTTCATTTTTTTCAATAAATTCAAATTTTTTTAATTAAAATTTATTGTGAAACGCGAGTTTTTATCGCCCGCGTTTTTTTTTTTCCCCCCGAGGAGAAAATGTATAAATTTTATGAGATTTTTCTTTCGATTTTTTCTCTCGTTTTAACATTTTAAACTTTAATATGAGTTTTATACGACTTTATATTACCGGTTCATGATGACAGGTTTTATCGTGAAAATTTTGATTGCCAAATATAAACTTCATCATCATCTGTTGTGCGATGGAACATCGCGTTTACTCCTCGTACCAAAGTGTAATACGGAAAAGATATCTTTATAAGTAGCAACGTTTTTCAGTGCCCAGCTTCATCCTCATTCTTCCCGTTGAAATTTATTTAAATAAACTTGAAACTTTGTTTCTATTTACTTTCTGGTAATATTACCTTTTCGTATGAGCGTAAAATGAAATGAATGGGTGGCGGGTTATTTAATTTAATATATATTTAATATCATAGAAAATAAAATCTTTATATTATTAGCTCCAGTAAAAGCGTTTTATAACCTCTATTTACATTCAAAACGAAAATTATCATCAAAATATCATTTTTATTGGTATTAAATTTTGAAAATGGTTAAATTAAATTTCATCGCTAGTTTAAATTCAACTTCTTCGTATAACATCCACAACATTATCATTATAACGATTGTATCCCAAAAGTTCAATCTCGAAATTGCCAATAGATTTTTTTCCTCAATGGGTGTAAAATTTTCTAAATCCTTTCACGTAATTCCACGAACGATTTGGATTTGTTTGTAACATATGATTGCCTATATTTTCATCCCTCTTTTTTTTAAAATTGTTATTTACCTTTGGTTTATAACTACTAAGGTCTACAGCGGCTAATAAAAATCGAAAAATATTAAAAATTTGCTTGATACGCGGATCGAGCCCGAAATCTACCAGCTTTGAAGCGTTCACCTTGACCACTCGGCCACCAATAGGCTATTCCTCTTTAGGAACCTAATTTTTTGTAAAGTAAAAACCAGAACTGAGGAGCAATTCCACGAATGATTTGGGATTGTTTGTAACAAAAGATTGCCTATTTCTTCATCCCTCTTTTTTTAAATTGATATTTACCGTCACTTTACAACTACTAAGGTCTATAACGACTAATAAAAATTGAAAAATATTGAAAATTTGCTCGATACAAAAATCAAACCCATAACCTACCAACTTTGGAGCATTCACCTTAACCACTCAGCCACCAGTAGGCTTTATCCTTCTTTAAGAATCTAATTATTTGCATGAAATTTGCAAACCAGAACTGAGGAACTGAATTATGTTAGTTGATTCTGGTTTTCAGCTCCGCTTTAAATTTTTGTAATTCATGAGGTAATTTTTTGATGATAAATTGCTATCGATTGAAATCGATCATAGATTTAAATGCAATTTTCTGGCACTGGGATTTGGTTAAATTTATGAGGTTTCAATGAAGTACTTTTTTGACCCTTTGCACTCAAGGGCTGCGGAGTGAAGCCATTTAAAAATTGTTTTCAAATTCAAGAGCTTCGCTATGGAGAGAATGTCAATAATTTTCAGTTTATAACATTTGGACAAATCATAAAAACTGTTGCCTACAGGATATTCCAAAATGGTGGAGAAAACTATGTTTCTGGAAGATTGAAATATGTGTAATAATTTTATATATAGTGTACACTTCTATCAAAACTATATATAATGAAAAACCAATGTCACAGTGAAATTTGTACAGTTATTGATGGACTAATTGGCTAACAATTTCGGACATTTCGAGAATACATTTACATATCAAGGATTTATTATTCACTATATTATATTAGACATTTGATTGTTAGAAGCTATAGATAGCTATAGCTATCCCTATAGATTTTGTTGACCCCGAATTCGCTAAATCAATAGTTTAACTCCAGCTTTTCTAGTTCCAATTCTTTATCCCCTTTTAAAATTGTCAGTAGTTATAGAGAATTACGATTTCCTTTTTTAATATATCGGAATTTGGTTTAAATCATTCTGAGTTTTCCGAATCGAAAATCTAGAGGAAGAATTGTTTTTCCAAAAGAAACATTTTTTGTCCACTTCTTGTAAAATCTTTTTATTAACTTATTACATTGCTTAGGGCTTATTGTACTTCCTGGGTCCCTATTTCACCTAGTTAAGACCAAGCAGCTGAGCGAACTTCAGCAGTTCCTCATTTGTCCTTTTATTCAAAGTTCCACATTCCCATAGAACGTGAAAAGCGGTTTCATACTCTGCTTTATAGAACCTGCATTTTGGATCATCCACTTGTAATCCCATTGTATGCAGATGCTTCTTCATTCCACAATGGCCAGTTATTAGACCCATTACCACTGCTCATTGACCTGTTTTCCTGTAAGACCAAGTATTTCAGTAGTTAGTTTCTGTGATGGTTTTCTCATCATTCTTTTACTGTGCTTTTGTCCGGTAGTGTTCTTTTATTTTATGCAATTGTTTTTGTAAATCAATTTCTTGATCGTATATGAATGGTTTGATGAAGAATCTTCCGACGCAACTTCTTTTAAGTCGTTTTTGGTCTTGTTTATTTAGTAAAAAATTGACTATTGGGTTAGTACTGAGTATGGTTCCCAATCTCTTGTAATGGGCTTCAATTTTTGACCCAATGAATTTTTTGGATGGTCTTTATTTCCAAGTAGCAAAAGAATATCTTTCACTACATTGCACAGAGTATCAACAACCCCTCGTAAGCATTTTATATTAAGATCGCTGTAGAATTGCAATAGATGATTTATTGGTACAAGTCCAAAGCTTTAATCCATAGGACCATATCGACAATAATATAATATACAGCCTTGTGTAAAAGAATTTTGTTTTTCATTGACAATTTTAATCTTTTGCCCATGAGCAGGCCAATACAACCGTATCTTTTTTTAAATTGATGTATTTTGTCGATTTTGTCAATTTTTGTATCTAACGATTAAATGATATCGAAAAAAGACCATAACTGATTCTTGAAGGAAATTTAATGCTCTACAAAAAAGGTTTTTTTCCGTTAAGTAAAAAACAAAAAAATTAAGATTTAAATTTTTTCTTCGATTTTAATCGTGAATAACTTCCGAAGAAGTGAATTTTGGAAAAAAATTAATTGGACCTTTTTTGTAGAACATTAAATTTTTGTATCTAACGATTAAATGATATCGAAAAAAGACCATGACTGATTCTTGAAAGAAATTTAATGCTCTACAAAAAAGTTTTTTTTTCCGTTAAGTAAAAAACAAAAAAATTAAGATTTAAATTTTTTCTTCGATTTTAATCGTGAATAACTTCCGAAGAAGTGAATTTTGGAAAAAAATTAATTGGACCTTTCTTGTAGAACATTAAATTTTTGTATCTAACGATTAAATGATATCGAAAAAAGACCATGACTGATTCTTGAAGGAAATTTAATGCTCTACAAAAAAGTTTTTTTTTTCCGTTAAGTAAAAAACAAAAAAATTAAGATTTAAATTTTTTCTTCGATTTTAATCGTGAATAACTTCCGAAGAAGTGAATTTTGGGAAAAAATTAATTGGACCTTTTTTGTAGAACATTAAATTTTCTTCAAGAATCAGCCATGATCCAACGAGTCGGTGATCGCCCTCGTTTTCTTTTCTCTTCAGGTCATTTCTAAAAAACTTGAAGATTCATCCATATGTTAGCGAAGATGATCTTTGGACTGGGTTAACGATCATGATCATTTATAAGGTTCCTCAAAAAATTAAACGGTAATTCTTAATCCTTGCTGGGAACCAATCAGGAATAAAGAGCTGATCTAAACTAATTTTGGCCCCGATTTCGGAGCCAATGTTTAATTCTTGCAACGGCTTCGACTCTAATCTTAATTGCTTTAACTCATTAGCATATTTTTTCGGTTGCAAATAATTACCATCAAACGCCGATTTAATATTTTTTATATATTGATCATCAGAATTGTGGTTCTTTTATCCAATTTAATGGCAGGAATTTAGCATATTAAAGAATACTTTCATTGGTTTATATCTTAAGCATTATGTAGGTAAGCATTATTTCTGTGGCACGATTTGATTAACCCTTAGAGTGCTGGAAAGCCAAACTATGTTTCTAGAGGATTGAAATATGTGTAATAATTTTATATATAGTGTACACTTCTATCAAAACTATATATAATGAAAACCAATGCCACAGTGAAATTTGTACAGTAATTGATGGACTAATTGGCTAAAAATTTTGGACAAAAATTTCGAGAATTCATTTACCGATTTTCCTGCAATATCAATGTTAGATGGAGATTTAAGTTCTTATTAATAAAAGTTCTTAATATTATAAAAATTTAAACGACTGCTATTAATGTTTTCCTTGATCAAAATCAGCAAAAATGCCTCAGCACTTTTAGCATATTAGAAAATTAGTTCGTTTTTAAAGGGTTAATGATCTGAAGTTCCATTTTTTTCTTTAATTAACTGCTGAATTTAGCATAAGATTGTTTAGAGCTGGAAGTAGTATAAATTTTAATGGTTTCAACTTCAGTTCCGCCAAAATTTTCCGGGACTTCCCATCCCTGATGATAATATGTTTATGTTAACAATAGAAATTTTTGTTCCATATCCTTTTGAAATAAATTGTTTTGATAAAAACTATACTGCAATACAATCTCTATATTTTGTCATTATTAATTATAGTATATGTTCTACTAAAAAGCATGTTTCATAGAGTACAAAGTAATTATCTTTGCAATTTCAATTTTGTATGCAAGCTGCATATATCCACCAGACTCTGCAAAATAATTTATGAAACTAACAAAAATTCCATTCTTCATTCATTCTAGATTTTGATAGACTGAAATTTTGTATTCAAAAAAATGTTTTTTATTTTTAAATGCCTATTATGTAATTATCCTACATAAAAGTCGACTATCTCTTTCCTTGTAATATACTCATGTCATTACAGAGACATACTGGCAATCGTTTGTAATTATATTACCGTATTACATCTCTAATATATTCATTTCGCTTTTTTTTTCTTCTGTTTCAGCATAAAATTATTTATTTCATATTTAAATGTACAACATGCAAATTTGATGGAATTTATATTATCTGTTTCGCATAATTAAATACTCCACTGTTTTCAAAGGTTTATTATTCCGTTTCTGTAAAAATATTTTATTTTTTGTAAAATTCATTTGGGAATTCGATTTGTGCTTCATGATTTCCATTTAAAACACAAAACTTTTCAACTTTGATCCAACATAATTCCGCAAATGTAAATATGTAAAATCAAAATTAGAGATTTGTTCAAGTCTCGCGTTTAATATTCGTTCCATATCGTCATATATGTCAAAAATTATCATGTACAGCGGAATATAAATTTTTATTGCGTGGTGTCCGTTAGTTTTAATGGAAAATGTGTAATTCTCGAAATTTAATAAGGCCGTGATTTAATTAACCACACAGATGATGCCGCTCGTTAAATTTTATACTATCTAGCGTTCATATATAGAGATTTCTGTGGAATAACTAAAACAAATTAAACAAATTTCGACAATAAACGTGTCACACTGCAATATGAAATATTTGCGCCGTAAAAGTTTTAAACTATCACAGTGTACAATGTCTTTTGGTGTTTCTTTTCCCTGAAACGGAATCAAAGACTTTACAAAAACCAACAAGTTTAAGTGCTTTGCAAGTTTATTTATTTTGAGATGAATAAAAATGACCGCAATAATAAAATCGGGCAAATGATATTCGTCATTATCATCAAAAGAGCCGATTTTTTTTTCAAATTTTGCGCTTTTTTGATGTGTAAACTTCCGGTGGTGGAAACACATTTAAACACCTGCACGTCTATATTGTCGCCCGGCTTTTTTTGTTCTTTTTGAATTTTGCATCAGCAAAAATGAATTTTTAATAATTTGCAACTTATTCTTCCATTTAAAATCTTACACCCGATATTGTATGAGGTGTGATCAATAAATTTGTCGATCAAAGAATGTGAATTTACTGTGTATACAATATATAAAATATATTGCAGTCCAATTTATGTAGTATAATTTAACATAATAATATACAAATGTAACATAATAATATACAAATGTAATATAATAATATACAAATTTAATATAATAATATACAAATTTAATATAATAATATATAAACTTAATATAATAATATATATAAAAGTCATACCACCACCATAAATTTGAACAGAAGTTCAAACAAAAATATTCGTGACGTATTACCCAGATACGTATTTCGATTGCCAAGCAATCTTCATCGGTGGTCATCAAGTAGTTTGGATCACTCCGTAACTGCTATGTGAAGATTTACATGTGAATGCTATGTGAATGCGGAGTGATCCAAACTACTTGATGACCACCGATGAAGATTGCTTGACAATCGAAATACGTATCTGGGTAATACGTCACGAATATTTTGGTTTGAACTTCTGTTCAAATTTATGTTGGTGGTATGATTTGTATATATTATTATATTAATTTTATATATTATTATATTAAATTTGTATATTATTATATTAAATTTGTATATTATTATATTACATTTGTATATTATTATGTTAAATTATACTACATAAATTGGACTGCAATATATTTTATATATTGTGTACACAGTATAACTGTTCAAAGTCAGCGAAAAAATCTTATTTTGAATGTGAATTTATTTTATTGGTCCTAAATATTAGGTTGGGGAAAAACGAGTCCATTATATTACCGGAAAATTTTACGGCTTATATTCCTTTTGGGTCGGTCAATATCTAACAACGTTGTATTTTCTATTTTAACTTTATCTTAATTCGTGAATCAATCGGTCCATAATGAAAATTAAGGTATGAAAGAGAAAATTATTCCCTATTAGAATTAAATTGACCAAAAAAATCAGGAATAGAATAAAGAACATAGTAGAAAATACATCCTACAAGAGACATGAGCCGATTAATCTATGAGTACATTTTAGATTTGCTAAAGGGCTATATTTATTATATGAGTCGTTTATTTTGAAAGTGAAATAAGTCTATTTCAAGGACGGTCTATATGGTAATTCTTGTAACTAGAATAAAGTATGTTAAATATTTAACTGCTATGTTTTCACAAATTACTGATTTAATTTTAGTTGTTAGCAAAAACGCCAATTATTCCCTCCTCCTTAGTATCTTATGTTTCCATGGTTAAAAATGATAATACTATAGGGATTGCTCTTGAAATGAACTTAACTCACTTTCAAAATAAATGGCTCATATATTGTTTAGGATAACTGTGGTGACATTATGGTTATTGCTTAGTTCGGTTTTGAACCAACTTTCGTTAAACACAAAGATGAACAAATAAAAATTGGTAAATTTTCCAATTTTTCTTCAATTCAGATAACAATGGAAATCAGACAACTCAAAATTTTAAATTATGTACATAGTTTTATCTACTCTGTTCCGGTAATTTCACCAATATGTTGTATCATATTTTCATTTGCAAATCTTTAGTAAAATGAAATGAGTTCGATATTCTTCTAAGAAAAATAATGATAACCGGCGATAAATAAATCGTATACAAGTATATCTTATACAAGTAAATCTTATACAAATATATTAATCGTTGAATGTCGATAAAGTGATCCAAATGATAACCAAACAAGAATCAAAAGACAAGCCAGAGTGATCATAGATTTGGAAGACCTGGAATTATCAAGAATTTTAATCAATCTTGTAATACTATGAAAATATCAGGAAATTTTAAGATTTTGAAACCATTTCTAAACTAGTAGTCCGAGTTTGCTCATCTTGAAACTATTTCATGATAATCTTTCGAGGAATAAATGTATCAAGTTTTATTAAGATCTGTTGAAAACTATAGGAGTTATCTTTTTGATAAGGCCAGTTAAATTCCATGAATGTATAAATTATTTAACCAATGGTATTTTCTAAACCTATTCCACTAATAAACGGGTACAGGTGATGAAAAAATTAGGCCAAAATTTCACGATGAGGACAAATACAATAGTTTCAAGCCATCGAAAAATATCCTGGAAAACCTAAACTTTTAAATTTATAATTAGTGGTCACCCTGTTGGAAAATTTTACTATGTTTATGATATAACTGAAGGACTTTTGTGTACCATGAATTGACATCCAATAAGTAAAATATTTTTCACACCTCCTCTGCCCAAAATTGAATCACTTGTAAATAGTAATTGATCAAAAAAGATCAGAACTGAACAGTAGAAAAGATTTTGTGTTCCGTCCGGAACACAACTTCGCATGATTTTAATGACCCGGAATAAGTTCCTGGAAATTGATTGAAGATTCTTAACCATTTAATTTATAGTTTAGATTTGGCACCAAGCGATTGTCTACTGTTTGATCTATGGCAAATGCTCTCCATTCTTGTAAAACTGATTTCAATTGAAATGATTGTTGGTAGTTGAGGAAAAGTTGAGAAAAAAATTAATCAATATGATGGAAATCAATATGAATAATTATCAATATGATGGAGAATTAGGATATCGAATTTCAGAGGTTAGTAGGGGCGGCAAAAATTGAATAACCTACTGAAATCCGCCACTGACTTTACTAGTTTCAAAAAAAAAAATCCATTAAAACTAAAAATATTTCTTGGATAAATTAAAACAACTAAATAATAGAGTGTCTGTTTAATATAGGTGCCTACATTTGACAGGTAGGTGCAAATTGGCGTCGTCCACTAAAAAAATAATTGTTGTGAAAACATTTCCAAATGTTTTTTTAAATGAGATTAATTCATTCGCATGTATTCTAACAAACCATAAATTTTTGTTGGCTTCTAGTGGAAATATTTGAATGAAATTCACGTAGAATGAATTACACGAACGCCAATCGTGTCATAAATATCTTTTGTGTGAAGTTTTGATTTAGTTCCATTTATAGTAGCGCTGATTTATGTTCACCGGAAATTTTCGTTTCCTATTTACCCTTTTTAACCGGCAAACCACCTTCGTATCATCCTAACATCATTGGCTCGTTTTACCTATAAATACATTTTCCTATAAGGCCTAGCTATCGCCTATTCATTACGTATTTTGTTTGATTTAATTCACTTAGTATCCGAGGTTTTCGACCTTTTTATCACACACTACCAAGCCCAATCAATTTACGCCTTTTCCTTTAGAAAATCCAACATTTCAAACCAATTCAATTCCACCAACGCAATTTTTATAGGTCTAAGTCAATTGTAATTTTGTAGATGTATTTTTGGCGAAATGGGAAAATTGTAAAATTCAATTACGAAAACAGGAAATCTCGTTTTCAAGTAAACTGATTAAATTTGACATGCAGAGTTTATATACTACCTAGTTGCAAGAAACTTTTCTGTTTTTCTATTCCCAATGCAGTCGTCCTGGACTTTTTCCCTCTCTCTCTCTCTTTTTTTTTTCTTTTTAGATTTTTATTAGTTGACATAATCCTGAAAACTAGCGGTTCGTTCGACTTGGTTAAAGTTTCTATTTTAAATCCAGTATGCTAGCAAAAGGATTTGTAACAAATCTTGAAAATCTCTCGTGAATTTTATTTATTGTATCGTATATTTTGTTATAACAATGGAGAAAAACTATTAAGAGCAAATAAATATAGTCAACACAAGATTGGAGGCAAGGGCTTACTGGTTAAACTCTTTTTTTATGATATTAAAGCCTTTTTGCACAAGTTACAGCCAACCACGCCTTGTCTTTTTATTATTTACCAACAAACTAAAGAAGCTTTATATGGTATTTTTGTTTTCGCTATGATTAATGTGTTATGTTCCTAATATTTTTACTCTTTTGTTTTTGACATTACAACCTTCAGGTTTATACTAATCCAAAAGGGAAAAAAACGGGAAACTTTATTTAAATGTTTAGATTTTATTAAAGTTTTTCCCAAATTTTCGTTATTAGCTCTACAAACAATTGATCTACTTTACTGACCATCAAGTAGCGCACTCTGCAATTAAATTAAGCTCATCAAAATTCAGCCCTTGTTTTTACAACAATGATATTCTCTTAATGTACGTTTAAAACTAATAACTTTCAATAATTAACTTCTAATGTTTGAATGTTTTACCTAACATACAATGTTCCTTAAAATTTTGAGCTTTTTTTCACCAAAATAATTGCTTTTTCGTAAAAATATTTTCCTCAAATCTTAAATAACGATACGTTTTTGAACTATGGAAACCTAAATATTTATACAATTAAAATGAAAATCAAACACTACGCCATTCGAATGGTTTAATGAACTAGCAAGTGGGCAAACAAATTCTAAATTTTTTTTCGGTGGTAAATAATTGTTTTTCTCATTTGCTTTAATTGTTAAAATTATTTAAACACATTTATTTGCGTTTAATATTATCTTATCTTTGCTCAGCCTTGCTCCAAATAAATTTACGAGTTCTCCAAAAGTTTTCATCATGTCTGAAATAATGTTATGCTATTTTTTTTTTATGATTTTTAAGTAAATTCTAATCGTCTTCATAAAATAAGCAGCCGTTTTTGTTTGATAACATTTTTAAATGTCTCACATGATCACTTGTAAGTGTATATCTAATCATAACTACATTCAACTCTACTGCATACTGTAATGGATTTGCATAATTCCACCATATTATTTTCTTATATAAAATATGGTGCTTGTTATCGAAAAATGATTACATTTTTCTTCAAGGTTTAGATCTTACATTGTAATCATTAAAATTGTTGATATTTTCAATTTTTGGTTCTAAAACTAGAAAATTACGTAACCAAAATTGCTGCCGTAGTAACGCAAAAATGAAATTTGTGCTTTAAAGTTTTGAAGAATAGCAGTTTGTGAAAGTTAATGCTGTATGTTTTAAAAATAATACTATCATAGATGTCACGCAAACGAAGTTGCGGGCATAAGGTAGTAAGGGATCAAATGCAAATTGATGTACTTTTCATTTTTATTATGACTTTTGTCAATATAGATTCCACACGTCAAGTTCGAAACCAGTTTACTCGTTAGCTAGTGAGGAATGCAAAATATCATACTTTCATTTGTTGATATGAAATAACATAGTAAAAGCTTGAAGGCCAAAATGTGAGAAAAAGTAGAATCAAAGATGCCATTTATGGATTCGGAAACTGGTGTTAATGTATTTATAATTGACAACAAATAATAAATACTTGAAACTGGTTCCAAATTCCAGAATAACATATTTATACTTGACATTCTCTTGTACACACATTTTGGCCTTCAAGCTTTTACTATGTTGTTTCATATCAACAGTTGAAAGTACGATATTTTGCATTCCTCACTAGCTAACGAGTAAACTGGTTTCCAACTTAACGTGTGGAATCTATATTGACAAAAGTCATAATAAAAATGAAAAGTACATCAATTTTCATTTTATCCCTTACTACCTGATACCCGCAACTTCGTTTGCGTGACGCCTATGATAGTATTATTTTTAAAACATATAGCATTAACTTTCACAAGTTGCTATTCTTCAAAACTTTAAAGCACAAACTTCATTTTTTGCGGTACTACGGCAGCAATTTTGGTTACGTAATTTTCTAGTTTTAGAACCAAAAATTGAAAATACCAACAATTTTAATGATTATAATGTAAGATCTAAACCTTGAAGAAAAATGTAATCATTTTTCGATAACAAGCACCATATTTTATATAAGAAAATAATTGATTTAAAGTATAAATATGTATTTACGTGTTATTTCAAGCCCTAGTTGAGAGAAGCAGAGTTTAATTTTGAACTTACCAGTATATTAGACCAATAAAAAAATACATTAACCTTACTTTAAGGTCATAAATATTAAACTATATTTTTATAATTTTATTAAAAGCTATCATACCTTCAAAAAATTAATTTTTAATAGCTTTTTCCAACAAGCTTCCGGCTAGTAAAGCTTTCTGTTCACAAAGACACAATGTACACTTAATACGATAAAATCAGTAATCGTCGTTTAGTCGTAACAATGATGATAATGTAAGGCAAACGATTTGTTAATTTTTTGTTGCATACATTGAGCTTTTAATTTAAATCAAGCTCTCAAGCGCTTTCTAAATGATCAATTATTCAGATGCTTTCCACTTAATAAATGGATTCTTTTAATAAAAAATCAAGTTTGTATAAAAGAGTTTTATGTAAATTTTTTAATAACGGTTCACTTGATTTAATTGATTGTAGCTCGCTTACTGCCTTTTACAAGTAATTAGTTCTTTCCTTTTTTCTTTAGCTTTTTCAGTCGAGCATTTATTTTTTAGTTAGAGTTTAAATTGATAAATTGATGAAGTTATTACTATACTAGCTATCCCCGCGACTTCGTCTGCGTAACATATTTTATTTTTCTTATTTCTTTTACGAAAAACATAATCATACTTAAAACACTTCACACTCTTGAAAAAGACACATTTAATAAACTGTTGCAAAGAATAAAATAGTTCTTTGTAATAATCAATTAATTTTCAAAAAATATTTAAATATCTAACGAGAGTTTGATTTATTGCGTATATCTACGGTAGGTATACCTACCGTGAACCAAATAATCCGTAAATCAATCAGCATCTATACATAAATAAAAAGTATCGCCAAGTTCAATAAATTCGGTCAGAATTATGAATAAAAAAGTCGAAAGTTATTAATATGCTCGCGTCAAAATAACCTCATCCCACAGTTTCGATTCCAGAATGAACCTTTTTCCAAAAACTATTACACTATTGTACTGTACAACACAACCTCGAAATTGAAATTTATACAATTGCACGAAACCCAGTTCTTCCATAATCATATATAACCATTATGTATTTATAAACTTATTATTAAAATATCTGAATTTCAACTATATAATTAAACCATATTGGATAATCAAGAGTTCACCATACACGATTTGGCGTATGCCTTTTGCTCTGGAAGAGGATTTTAAATTTCTTTTATCATTATGATGATATGATTATTTATTATTTATCATTATGATGATTTCTGGCTGGAATTGCGAATTTTTTTCGTGATCCCTTTCACGCACTTACAAGTAAAAGATATTGTGCCCCCCCCAATAAAAAAATCCTGAATTCGCCCTTGTCTGTTAGGGTAGGAACTTTCAAAAAAAAATCTTATCACATGCCTACTTCCTATAAGGAATACACCAAATATTAAAATTTCATCATTCAGAGGGGGTATATTCACACGATATACACGATATACACACGACATATACATACGATTTTATATATTCACGATTTTAAAAACGTATTTACTTTAAGCTTTATTTTTATTATTATTATTATAACTATTACATTTTTTTCGTTAATATTTCTTTACTGAGCAACCCTAAGGATATATTTACAACAATTTTGTAAAAAAAAAAGTTTACTGTCTGATTATTATCTATAAAAACATTTATATTTCAAAAAGGCAAATTTTTGTACTTTTAATTAAATAACTGTGCTTTTTATTAGTTCAACTAAAAATATTAATACAGATCATTCTCTAACTTTTAAATACTTTTCCAACGATATATAACACGCCTATCTAAAGTAATTTTTTTTTCATCCCTCAGTTTTTACTTAGGGGGAACATTCCCTTATTATTTTTAAAGAATGATAAGTAGCCTAACGTGTGTGGGTAATTGTGTTGTATCTTAATATAAAGTTTCATTAACCTCGGTTGTTCTGTTCTTTAGTTAAATCACCAGCGCACACGATGTAAGAAAGTTTCTTAGTAATTTTTTCACACATTATCGGAGTTTTAGTATGGATTCCTATTTTTATTTGAAAATTTAATATAGCCTATGTTCACCGGAAATAGTGTAGCTTCCCAACAGTGAAAACATTTTTCAAATCGGTCAAGTAGTTTCGAAGCCTATTCAAAGCAAACAAACAATCAAATCTTTCCTCTTTATAATAATATAGATATTATAATAGGAAAATTAGGAAAACGATTTTCTTTAAGTTCTTATAAATCGATTGTTTAACGTTTCACTAAGGCATTGTAGTCCTTGTACTTATTATCAACTTTCGTATAAGTATTTTATGTTTAACAATAGCACAGCTTTATTTGATAGTATTGTTGATAACAATAGAGTAAACAGTAGGAATTATTGTAAAAATTCTGCAAAGCAATCATAGTTTTAAATTGTTGAACTTTTTATCGACTATTATCAGCAGTAGGCACCTGAAGAAGCCAAAATAGTAATTGTTTAATTCGCTATTTTAATTACCAAATAATTGGTGCATCAAAGTGCACTGGTGATTGCAAGTTTTAACAAATATTGTTAATTTTCTTCAGGTAAAGTTGACAAGATTGCTTGTATTCCCTCGGTCTGTTTTTAGATACTTTCTTTAAGTTTAAAAGTATTCTAAGTTTGTTTTATGCATAAATCATGTTTATCTTATTTGAAACGTTTTTTGTTTTGGTATTACTTTTGTAACTTCTTGTCTTTTCATTTTCCCGACATAGTCGTCTTGCATGTGTCTTTTTTTGTGTTGATGGAAGTCGACTTGGTCAACTTTCGTTTCATCTCCACATACACCAGCAGTGTTGTTGAAAAGATGAAAAGAAGCAAAAGTTTTTCGTCGTTTACATTTTCATCTTTGAAATGAAATTATTCGTCATATTCAACAGCTTGAACACAAAGTTATTATTTATTCACAAGTTGTGGTTGTCCTTTGAAACTTGTTCCGTTTTTTCTCACCCTCGGTGGTTTTGAGTAGATGTATGGGGGTTGATTTTTTCGTTAGTGATGTGTTCGATTTTTTATTTCCAATCGTTCGTGACTTTCCCAATGGGAGGTATCCATGTACCACGTATATGTGGTGAGAGTCGGTTAAGTTGTTGAAACTTGGGAATATTCTGGATTTTTGTCTGGGAATTTATGGCTTTTCTTTTAATATTGAACGTTTTTTTTTCGATGGTTATTTACCGTCTTTTTTACTAACTGTAGAATTAGTGAAAATCCATGCATTGAATATTGGAAAATTTACTTTTCACAAGTTTAGAATCCAACGCTGGTCAGTTTTGGAACGCCCTCCAGAGGATTCGATAGATTAATTTGATTTTACTACCTGCATCACTTTAGCCAATCCGAAATTTAATTTCCAATTAAAATCACCAAAGTTTTGATCTTCATTAGTAGTTGAAAATCGATCAATCTTTGTTCGAAAGTATCTTTTAATTAATTGTTTAATTTTCTCATATCATCCAATATTAAAATATTGTTCTAATTTTTTTCAAATCTCACGTATAAGAATCTTTCAGCCATTCCAACATAAATAACGTTCAATGTTAAATTTTGTTTAATTTGCGATAATATTTTCTTTGTTCCACGATACAACCAATTCACAAAATGTTTTAGGCTTATATCATAAAAGTAATGAATAGGGTGACTTTTTTTCTTTGGTCCCATCGTGAAATTTTGTTGGAAATACCAAAAAAAAAAACCCTGAAAGTTTGAGCCCTTAATATTAATTTTAAGTCCTCGACCAAGACGTGTAAAGATTTCCCATTGAAAATACACGGAAACTCTGATATTTTATTTTTAAATTTCTCTATCTCAGCGGCATTTCATGGGATCGCTTTTACCGATGATGGTTTTATCTCAGAATTAAACGCTCTACAAAAGTGCCCATTGCGACAAAGTCGTAACTCACACCGGTGAGGTAGTACGGGGGCCACTGAACCTGATTTTTCCATAAAATTCAAGGCTTAATATCTCGTTTATTATTGATCTTCGTGATTTGGTCTACAGGAACTTTTTTGTAGGAAATCAAATTCTCTACAAGTTTTTCATTTATAATTTTTCCGTAGCTCTTGTTATTTACGAGATAAATGCAAATAAAAACGCGAATTTTATGGAAAAATCAGGTTCAGTGGCTCGTACTACCTCACCGGTGTGAGTTACGACTTTGTCGCAATGGGCACTTTTGTAGAGCGTTTAATTCTGAGAAAAAACCATCTTCGGTAAAAGCGATCCCATGAAATGCCGCTGAGATATAGAAATTTAAAAATAAAAAATCAGAGTTTCCGTGTATTTTCAATGGGAAATCTTTACACGTCTTGGTCGAGGACTTAAAATTAATATTAAGGGCTCAAACTTTCAGGGATTTTTTTTTTTGGTATTTTCAACAAAATTTCACGATGGGACCAAAAAAAGTCAAAAAAATCACCCTAGTAATGAAACATCATTCAATGAAGTATCAAATAAAATTATCAGTTATAATTCTTTGGCATGTTTTATTTAGATAGTCGAACGAAATGCTAATATATTTAATAAAAAAATAATCAAAATTCATTACATATTTATTGAGACGAATGGAATTGGATCACTGAATTATTTAAATGTTTCTCAATATCGATGTTTGTGTCTGGCAATTTTCTATCAAGAATGCGGAAGACGTTTGGGGGGGTATATTAAATCAATCAGGCTTAAATTTTGGACATCACTATAATTAGTGTCTACGCTAATTGTTCTTTAGAAGATATAAATAATTATTTTATAGAAAACTTAGTTTCTGTTTACGCCATCTTGTGGGATAAAAAGCACCAAGAAATGGATACAAGACCCTTTTTAAAGAGTAAAACATTTCCTAAATTTCCCAATTCCAAGAATTCATGTTTACATTCATTTTTGCATAATGAACTCGGCCACCATTCTTGTAGGCCCCTGAAAAGAATTTCTATCAAAATCTCTTTTAAGATCTCACTTTTTGAGCATCTTACCGTCCATAAAAGTTTTACATTAAAATTCAGTCATTATCCTTGTGTTTTCTTCCCAAGTTCGCTCGTCCTTATCTCTGAAATCTACAATTTTAATATCTTGAGTACCTACGAGTACGTTAAATATCTGAATAGGTCGTTTGTTCTTTTATTACACACTAAGCCTATAAAACTCATACATATACATTCCCATAATATACATGGAAAAAATATAAAAGACAAAGCCCAGCCACAAGTTATAATGGGCTTATGAAAAACCCTAACGCCATCGCAAACGTAACATTTTATTATTTACTTCAGCTATTATACAACTGTGGTTATTATTATGCCAACAACAAACTTGTCACTTGTTAACAAACGAACGAAAAAAAAAACATATCTATACAAACTAGAAACAAAATACAATCGAAAACTCTGTAAAACAAAAGAGAGAAAACATTTGACTGTAGGCAAAGTAAAAAAAAAAATTGAAACACGTAACTAATTAGTATAATATACTATATACGGTATACATAAGACTTCCATAAAGTATAAAATATATTACTTAATTACGCAAACGTAAAACGTGGAGTTGAATAAACAGTTTGTATATATTATTATTATTATTATTAAATCGACGACCTATTAGAAACAAATGACAGTCCAAATAAGTATACGATGCTAATGTCTACTACTTGGGCGATTGTATTTTGTTTTAAGTATTCGCCTATCAAATTTTACGTGTTCTTGTTTACGCTCAACTTGATCCTAATAAGTGTTGCATTGTTGCGTTATCGTTAATGAGAAACAGCGAAAAATCACTTCTGGTCATATTTTGATAACGAATTTAAAGTTCGGAGAAATTTTTACATTTTTATTTTTAGTACTTACATCATAAAATATAATATCTGAGTTTAAATTACAGATAAATCTCACTAAAAATTAATTAGCCATTCGATTATTATATATTGAAGTTGTTATACTGAAATCAGGAGAAAGAGAAACGATTATCCAAATGTGATGGATTTTTGAAGGAAAAACTAATTTATTTATATGCCATACTGTCCGTCGACCGCCACTTGGCGACTGCTGATTTAGAAAGAGAAAGAATTCAAATGATTTATGTAACAATAGCCAGAACACCTACGGCGAAACTATCGAAAGTATGGGAAAGTACATCCATTCGGAAAATACTAAAGTAAAACTAGTTAACGCTGAACTTTGTGAATCATCACAAAGCAGTTACGGAGTGATCCAAACTACTTGGTGACCACTGATGAAGATTGCTTGGCAATCAAAATACGTATCTGGGCAATACGTCACGAATATTTTTGTCTGAACTTCTGTTTATGTTATGATTTTTATATATTATTATATTAAATTATACTACATAAATTGGATTGCAATATATCTTATATATTGTATACAAAGTTAACGCTGATTTTTTTTCAATTACCACATATGTACGTTTATATGTACGAAGCTTGGTGCCTAAAGATGCCGACAAGCAAAAGATTAGAGCTTTCATATTATAGATATGTACATTGTACATACAGATGCATATGAAAAATCTCATGAATGGAGAAAAGAACTAATAAATCCATTTCGCAAGAACTAAACGTATATAATAGATTCATAAGTACAATAAACACTGTATACTTGTGGTAGGTACTTCAATCATATGGCTAGGATCATATTGGAGAAATGGAACTACCAATAGTTCAAGGAAAAGTGAAATGCAAACGTAACAAAGGGAGATGGTGAAGCTTTTTGAGGGGTGGGTCAAATTTTGATCTTTTTTTTTAATACTAGCTCGTGGGTCCCTAATATGCATGGCGCCCATTAGCGCCTTACAATTTGAAACAGAGAGGGGACGATACAAGTGCTATGGAAGTCTTTTTCTACAAACATAGCAGACAAATGGTTGCCTAGCTATCGTGGGTCAATGTTTGACCCATGGGTCATAGGTTCGCCATTATTGTCTTACATGATGGTCTTACATGATGGTTTGACTGTGTAAAGAAGTTAATTGGTCACCTGAAACCGCATATTTAGCACTGGATAGGGAAACATGGAAAATCACCAAATCTATAAGGGATATAAATGCATGTAGTAAATTTACCCTGAAATTCATCGTTTTTGAGGGGTGGCTTTTCTTTATTAGGGCATATTTTATCAAAGGATTTTAAAACAATGCTCTTAAATGAGTAATAATACGAATTATTTTTGTCCTGTGTTCAAAAGGACACGTCCTATAACGTATTAAAAGGACAAATTTCGAAAAGGACAATTTTCAAGTACATAAAAAGAATATAAGGGATGTTTTTGTAGCTGAAATTGAACAAAATATTTTAATGTAACTGCATAAAGAGAATTTGCATTTAGTAGCTAGATCCTCGGGAAATCAAGACGGGAAGTTTAGAAGGTAAAAATGCATGCATCAAATTCACCCTGAAATTCACCGTTTTCAAGGGGTGACTTTTCCTAGAAGGACAGAAGTGAAAAAGTCTAAAGACCAATTTTCGGAAAAGAAACTTCCTTTTTTTCAAATAAAGTATTTTGAAAATTTTGTTTACCTACTTTCAATCAAGGAATGGCTGAACCAATTTTGATGAAATTTAGTACTAAAAAATTTATACGGTTTATGTCCATTGTTACTTAAATGCCTTAGAGTTCATGGAACTTGTGAACTTACAAATCAAATCTTTCCTAATGATTTTTATTTGATCTTCGTACAACGTTTCGTCTTTTTTAGGGACTTTTTCAAATATTATAAGAAAATATATACAGGAATAGCATCACACCAGGAAAAGGGACGTAACGTTCTACGAAGATCAGAACGTTTCATTCCTGTTTGTGACCTGATGATATTCATGTTTATTTTTTGTTAAAGTACTTGAAAAAGTCTCTAAAAAAGACGAAACGTTGTACGAAGATCAAATAAAAATGACCACCAATAGGCTTATTCAACTCACTGTTTCATTCATAATTTGTCTAAGGACATTGTACATATAGACAAGACATTCCCCTAATATTATTGAGGGGTGAAATCATTAAATCTATATAAACGTGTAGAATATCGTTGGATAGGCAATTAAAATTAATAATAAAAAATATCATATAGTTATTTATGTACCAAGGGCATTATCACCTAATAACACCTGAGGTGCAAACAAACTTTTATTTTTCATTTAATTCATAAGAAAAAATAAATTTAATCTCAATTCAAAATTCGCAAAATATTTTCAAATCTGTAAATTCAATGTTTGTTTGTTTACTGAAAAAGGGATGCATGGTTACAAATTGGAGTCATATTGGAGTTAGCAAAATATAAATATAAAAGCCTTCTTAGCAAAATATAAATTTGAGGGCATTATGAAAAATAATACCCCCAAATTTCCAATGCATTTCTAATAGGTTGCCCTTGACCTCGGGAATTATGAATTATAACGCCCGCTAATATATATCATACAATGTATTATAGTAGGCATAAAAGATTTATTCACCGTAGTATTATATTAGAATAATAGCTAAATAAAAAATAAATATTTTTTTTTGTTTACATTAATAATTCGCTAGGCATACACTTGAAGAGTTATTAAAATTACCATTGAAGAATGGTAAGTATACTTAAAAATACTGGCACCTATATAATCACAAACGTAATCATAGAAAATATTCTGGATTAATAAAATATCAACAAATCTACGCCAATTTTCCAATCTCAAAAGTTCTACAAAGATTTAGTGTATCACCCTTTCTGACTTATATAAGTATCTTAAGTGATTTTTATGATTTTTCCTCTCATTTTAGTAGAACAACTTACACCAGTTTCTATAGTATGTAACAATAGGTGGCAAATTGGAACAAAAATATTATTGGACATATAAAAATTAAGTATAAGACTAGTTCAATAAAACGCATACGGAAGTATAAAGTTACTAAGTTTTTTTGTCGACATTTCACTGTAGCAAAATACAATACCATAAAGTGTTTCTTGTTTTGGTTTTTATAGTCTTGATAAATAATTTCATGAACATTTTATATCCAACGATAATAATAAACGAGTTCTTTGACAAAAGAAGAAATTATTGCTAAAAAAAATAATAGAGGTTTTGCCCTGATTTCGCGAACAAAGACAGATTTATTAACGAGCATTTACGGTTGCATCGTTTTTCTTTCTTATATTATTATGTATATTTAAAGTTGAGGAATTCATAAATCATATTGTATGAGACACTGTATGGCAAAACAGTGGCAGTTTCTTGGTGCAAATTAAATCTATTTTCTCAGACAAGAAAATCGGAGTTTATTCTAGGTTTTCCGCAAGTTTCGGTTGTGGTATTTTTCTTTGTGTTGTATATGGTTGATTACATAAGCAAGTAAATGGAAGTTTTCTTTTAAACAAAACTATAAATCCTTGAACGGAAGTTTATTTTTTGTTTCATCTTCATTTGGTTCTTTGATGCCTTTGTTTTTTACTACATTTGTATTAATCAAATGAGAAGATTTTTTTTTTCTTTTGGTTAGCACATTTGGTTCGAGTTTTGTGATTTAAATGGTTTTCTTTGGTTTCTTTTTTTCGTAAGCCTTAATTATGTTTGAATTCAAGTCTTTCATTTCTTACACCTGATATTTTGTACGTTGGTTGAGATAAGAGGAAAACCTGTTTTTTCAAAGACAAATTGTTTAATAATGGTACTTGAAACCGTATATTCAAAGTAATAAAAAATGGCATTAAAATTGAAGGATCTATTTCATAATGTGGGCAATTTATACTATGCTGAATATATACTTTGAATTTGGAGGGAAAATAAAGTTTTATTCTTTTTTAAAAATTTCTATGAATAATTATTGGGAGGGGGGATTGTGTGATCGTTTTAAATATGGACAAGCAAATTAAATATTCGTAGAATAATTTTTTAGTAGATAATATAATAAATTGAAATGTAAATTTTCCAAACTTTAACAAGAATTTATTAAATTCTTATCAATGATTAGTAGAAACCAGGAATTATTACTATATTAGTAAGGAATTATTTGAGTGTTTTCCCAAAAACAAATGTAATATCTTGAAATTTTTGCAAGCTATTTTCCTTTTTTTTGTGTACAATTTGGAGCTTCCACGTTAGCAGAGTCGGATTTAGAGGTCTAGAAGCCTTCGGGTAACAAAGGAGTGGAGGCCCTCTTATTCAAAATTATTTTCCAAATAAAATGGACAATTTTTTTCAGTCGAGTTTTCCAATAAATAATTTATGGTGAAACCAAGTATGGATTATTTTATTATTTAATAATCGTTGATGATTTCATTGACATCCAGTTCTCGAAATAAATCATCTTCAATGCTCAGGAAAGAAAGCTTTGAAAGCTATTTTATACAATTTTCATTTTTGAAAATGAGCGCTTTTTAGTGCAATTTGATAACATCAAAATCAAATAAATTCTCAATGCAATTTCAATGTTGTTTACTAGTCTGAATTTGATTATTTTTCCGAAGTCTACTATGGGGGCCCTTCTTTGTGGAGGTCCCAGGGCTGTAGTTCTAATTACCCACCCATAAATCCGGTCCAGTACGTGAGTCTTCGGTCTAGATGAACTCCAAAATATTTATCGTGATCTAACGAGAAGATCTCGATGGTATTTAAGGTGGCCGGAAGGTATATTCTTTTTCGTCGTGTGAATTTGATTTGCACATTAAATTTGTGATAAAACTTGCACTTTTGATTTGAAAAATGAATCCCCAAAAACCGGAAAGTATAAAAACCAAAATTTTTGTTAAAAACATTAAAATTTCTGGAACAATTTCTTCGTAAACTAGAAATTTTGTCTTTAAACACATTTCGATAAACCTAAAAGATGAGTATTGCAATAACTATGGAAGTTTTTGTCATTTTCTTGTTGCAAGTACTGAAATATTAGTTTAAAAGGAAAATTTTAACAATTTCTTTGTTGTACTGAAAATCCAAAAAAAAAATACTGTTAAGTTATAAATATATAACGTAATAAAGTCACGGGTATCTGATATATTAGGTGTACTGAAAAATAAAGTCTTTTTTAAACCAATAGTCATTTAATTACCATTTATCTGCTTATAAGTTATTTCAAAGTGGTACTAAAGACATTTTATGATTAGAGTAATTCATCAACTTAGTAAAAATTGCAAAATTTTTTTTTATTCCAAAATCTATATTGAAATGGTATGACCAAAAACCCGAAAAAATATAAATTCGGTATTGTATCCTCATCGAGTTTCACAGGATAGCAACGCAAAGTTGATAGTAAAAACATTTTCAATGTTCATCTAAATGCATTAGTAGTTCATTAATGCCAAATGAGTTTTTTAAGTTTAAATTCGATAATTTTCATTTCTCCAACTAGTACCAACGAAATATGACGAAAAAATTATCCAATAAAAAGTTAAGGAGGGAAATGGTGCCAAATGTATGCCAGAAAGTCAAAGACCTGTCAAATTATCCCAATCAATCTTAATCGATCGACCAAATACCCAAAAGTGTCCAAAAATTGTTAACTGATAAAGTTTTATGCTGCAACATGGTAATGTAAGACTCCTTTGTAGAAGAAAAGCTCTGGAAAAAACTAATTTATTAAGGGGGAGGTGATATTGCCGTACTATAATCATCCAAAGTTATTTCATCGAATTTATATTTATTTCAATCGTTAGTACATTTATTAAGTGGTAAAAAATTAGCTTAAATGATTTTCATTTTTTTTTTTTTGTTAGTTTCCTTGCTAATCAAGTGATTAGGATATATCCTTATAGGGAAAATTTGGTGCATGTATTTGTACTAGGGTGATTTTTTTTTTGGGACTATTTTTTTGTTTTTGCTCCCATGCCGAAATTTTGTTGGAAATACTTCAAAAAAAATTCCCTGAAAGTTTGAGCTCTTAATATTAATATTAAGTACTCGTTCACAGCGTGTGAATATTTTCCATTCAAAATACACGTAAACTTTGATTTTTTTTTTAAAATTTTTATAGTTCAGCGGCATTTTATGGTATCGCCTCGCTCAAAGTTGGGATTTTTTTACAATTGTATGCTCTACAAAATTGCCTATTTTTAATAATTTTTAATAAGGAATAAAAAATCAATATTTTCTTAAATTTTACTCAATAATCCGTAAAAATTTTATAGTAAGAGAAATTTAAGGCTCAATATCTCGAGAAATATCGATCTTAGCAATTTGGTTTTCTGGAACTTTTTTGTAGGAAATTAAATTTCCTATAAATTTGCCATTTACATTTTTTCTGTAGGTCTTGTAATTCATGAGTTACTGAGAGAAAAACGAGAAATCTATGAAAAATCTAGGTTTAGTGACCCGTACTACCTCGCCCGTGTAAATTTCGATTTTGCCGCAATAGGCACTTTTGTAGAGCATGCAATTGTAAAAAAAACTCCGACTTTGAGCGAGGCGATACCATAAAATGCCGCTGAGCTAAAATTTTTAAAAAAAAATCAAAGTTTACGTGTATTTTAAATGGAAAATATTCACACGCTGTGAGCGAGTATTTAATATTAATATTAAGAGCTCAAACTTTCTGGGATTTTTTTTTGAAGTATTTCCAACAAAATTTCGGCATGGGAGCAAAAAAAAATAGTCCCAAAAAAAAATCACCCTAATTTGTACATCCTTAATTCCCGTTTTGTTTCCCCAAGAATCTACTCATTAAATGCGATTTTTTATGCAATGCCGTTAGGCATGATCTAGTTTTAAATATTCTACTTAATTTCAGCGAAAAAAACCATCCCTTATATCCTTTATATGCACTTGAAAATTGTCTTTTTTTTAACTAATATGGCATTAAGAATTTGGACCCTTGATGTCAAAACGTTGATACTATCGAGGCTGATTATATCATTGATTTATAATCAATTGTAACAAAATTTTGTGTTTCAATTGAATATTGAAAAAACGACATTCTTTTTCGGTACTCCTATTATAATATAATTCAATGAAAATTAAAAAAAAAACGCCAGATTGTGAAGGATAATGAAAATTTAAACTCAATTCTTCTGTTGGTCTTTTGAAAATAGCCGAGCCCCAAATATAATTTGGTATTCAAACTGGTTATAGTCAACATAAATAAATTACTGGAATGCTCATTTTTTTTTTGTTCTTATTAATGTTAAACGAAATCCTTTGTGTAGTTTCACCTCAAACCTTTATTTTTACATCCTTTTTATCTGAACTTTCTAATGAATAACACAGATTTACTAGGTTTTCGTATTGAATGATTCATTAAGGCCATTTGCGTTCCCCAGATGAGAGTGGTATATGTACAACTAATTCCAACAACTTCGGCTTCAGTCTTTTCATCATTAATTTCACTGTAGTGAATTAAATTTATCTAATTACATTAATGAATAATCGTAAACAAGGTTCTTTAGATTGATTACGATTGCGAATCTCATTACATATTCCTGAAGGATATATGAGCACATTACGTTTCCTTTTTTTTGGGAGATCTTAAAAATAAAAATTAAGTGAATAACGTCTTTGTGTTGTACGAGCCATGGTGACATTTTCCGTCGAGTTTCGGCCCCCTTTTTTACAATATTAATCACCCTTAGGAACTTCTAGATCGTTTATCAGTGCGACGTCGTCAACTCCCAGCGTATTTTCAGTACAACTTGTGCTTTGTTTTGCTTTTACTTCAACGGCAACATTCATCCATCACGTGCTTTGAATATGACCAACCCATTTTTTTTTTTTTTATAAATTTTTATGAGATACCTTGGCATTTTTATGTAAAATTTTTGTGTAGTTGGTGGAGAAGAAGACGTGAATGATTTGCTTTAAGCCTAGATGATGATGATTTGATATGATATAAGGGATGCACGACTATAAAAGAGAAATGAAATGACGACTATTAAAAAAGGGCTCTTACGATTCGAATAAATAAAAGGCTTCAAATCTCTTTTGTTGGTTGGGTGGGTGGAGAGGGATGAGACCATTTGTGTCGTTTCTTCCTTCATTATCTCCACGTAAGAGGCTTTTCCAAAGCCTTTTTGTGTCTAGGAAAATTTCAATATCGGTTTAAGCGCAAAAAGAAAAAAAAGAATATATATATATGTAAAAATTTATACCTCTAATGATCAAACGTGGTACGTTTTCAAGTATCTCCTATTGAAATTCCCATTATAAAATGTTCGTTTTGTTAAATTCGTTTTGCTTGCAAAACACACGCCTCATAAAAATTGCAAACTTTTACCCAAACTTTTGATACATTTCAACGGAGGACAAGAAAGTGAATTTTGTACGAAAAGCATTTACATACATAAGATACGCAGTTGACTTGAACAACATTTGGCATCGACAAAGGCGATGAGGAACCTGTTAAGGGTGGAGTAATGGGTGGAAGACTTCACATTTGATCCTTCAACATCGATTGTCGATTCAATTGTGTGTCATTTGTTGGCAAGAGTTTGGAGAAGAGTTTGTTCCACTTGAAAAAACAATAGGGCCTCAGACACAAACTTATATCTTCTGCTGTTCTTTCTATTTAATATGAACCCTAAATTGCCTATATCTGCATCCTCCTTAAAAAACAATGCGTAATTGTAGGCTTTTGCTCTTCACGCCTGGTTTCATTCGAATCATAAACGTGAAACAATACGAAAGTGTAAAATAAAGTTTTGTTTATTTCGCTCATAAAAAAAAGGAACTTACCTACGGAGAATTCGATGGAATCGAAAAGCTATAAAATATATCTTTCGAGCTGTTAAATTTATCGAATCGAAATGGTGGCATTTAAAAATGTACGTTCTACAATTTCTTCTGACATCTTAAGTATATTTTCACCACATGTGCTAAATAAGCCACATAGTATATAACGTATACATTTGTTTTTTTATTTTTTTTTTAAGTAGGATAGTGGACAAGAAAGGATGTAGATCCATGTACTAATTATTAATTTTGTGACATGTTTCGGTCTTTTATTAGACCTTCATCAGGCTTCTAAAATCATACCAACACATGTACAGAATCCTTCTAACATTACTAATTGTTTAATTACCTTAATATGAAGTACACAATATACATCACAATACAATCGAAAAAATTTTCTTCTTTATCGCACACATACTATTGTCCTTGTACTTGTACTTGTCCACTATCCTACTAAAAATAAATAAAATTATGTAAAATATGGACACACCCAATTAGTGATATACATTTGTGTCCAACGGTTTGGGAAATTTGGAAAGTTAAAAAATTTCATTGGGGTTGATATAAAGCCTAAGCTGGGCCAAAAAAATCGACTATTATTTTTTTTTGAAAAGTATATCAAAAATACTTTTCAAGGTGACAAAAAAAAAAAAAATATCGGGAGAGTTTGAGCCCTTAATATTAATATTAAGAGGTCTACCACCTTCAATTTCGATTTTTATTTGTGCTTTCATTTTTGCGTCAATGCTGTCAAACTATCAAGGTAAAAAAAAACATCTGCACATATTTTTATAGAAAATTAAATTCCCTACAAAAAACGTTTTGTTGAAAATTTTTGCCAGACACGCCGTTTCCGAATAATCAAGCTTCAGACATTGATATAATTTTTAGATTTATCTTCTTTATTTTGGAGTTTTGTAACTAACGAACAAATAAATATATAGAAATTAACAATATAGATTCTTGAAGGGAATTTAATGCTCTACAAAAAAGGTCTCTTAACGTTTTTATATAAAATCACTTTTTCGAAAGTTATTCACAATTAAAGTTGAATTAAATATTAAATTATTGTTTTTTTCGTTTTCCCTTAATATTAATATTAAGAGATATATTATCTTTAATTTCGATTTTTATTTGTGCTTTCACTTTTGCATCAATGCTGTCAAACTATCGAGGTAAAAAAAATCATTTGCACATATATTTATAGAAAATTAAATTCCCTACAAAAAACGTCCCTTTGAAAATTTTTGCCAAACACGCCGTTTCCGAATAGTCAAGCTTCAGACATTGATATAATTTTTAGAATTATCTTCTTTAATTTGGAGTTTTGTAACTAACGAACAAATAAATATAAAGAAATGAACAATATAGATTCTCGAAGGAAATTTAATGCTCTACAAAAAAGGTCTCGTAACGTTTTTACATAAACTCACTTTTTCAAAACTTATTCACAATTAAAGTTGAAGGAAAATTAAGTTATTGTTTTTTTCGTTGTTGAACCAATTTTTTTTCTTTCAGGACGAATTGATATTTAATAAGATCGAAAATCATCATTTTATCAATCTAATCGCTTGAAATAATTAAATTTCATAATATATCCAAATCTATTCTCGGTTAACAGCTATTTATTATACGAAAACGTAGATTCACGGTCTTAAACTAATTTAATTTTTCCTTCAACTTTAATTGTGAATAACTTTTGAAAAAGTGATTTTATGTAAAAACGTTAATAAACCTTTTTTGTAGAGCATTAAATTCCCTTCAAGAATCTATATTGTTCATTTCTGTATATTCATTTGTTCGTAAGTTACAAAATTCCAAAATAAAGAAGATAAATCTAAAAATTATATCAATGTCTGAAGCTTGATTATTCGTAAACGGCATATCTGGCAAAAATTTTCCAATAGACGTTTTTTGTAGGGAATTTAATTTTCTATAAATATATGTGCAGATGAATTTTTTTACCTGGATAGTTTGACAGCATTGACGCAAAAATGAAAGTACAAATAAAAAATCGAAATTAAGGATGATAGACCTCTTAATATTAATATTAAGGGCTCAAACCTTCTCGATATTTTTTTTTGTCACTTTGAACAATATTTTCGATATACTTTTCAAAAAAAAAAAAAATAGTCGATTTTTTTTTGGCCCAGTCTATTAAAGCCATTATAATTTGTCCATTATTTAGTTAGTATTTAGATTGGAAAAGATGTAGAAATCATCGTAAATATATTTTTTAGCCTTAAGTATTGGATTTCGCACGTTTAAAGAAATACCTACCCTCCATTTTTTTTCAAAAAAAGTATCAATTTACATAACAAAACTCATAAATATCTCTAAAACAAGTTTAGAAAATAATTAGCCAGACCCATTGATCCTTTTTGTTGCATAAAATCAAGCCAAATTTTATATTAATTTTTTCAAAGCTTTGTTGTGTTCAAGTGGTATTAAATTTATGTGCGAGGAAAATCGTGAAAAAAAAATAAAGCTTATTACCCAATAAAGCTGAAATAAATGTCTTGAAATATTTGTTCGATATATCGTAAAATTTATTCAAAAATACGTACACATTGATTTATGTTATCTTTTTTTATTTGTTTCAGGTAATTTTCTTTCGAGGCGTGGAAAAAGTATTCGACAAACTTACCAGTATCGTGTTGGGAGAGGTTTGGGTCGTGTTGATTTATTGCCGAATTTACGATTGGAAAAGCCGTAAATAATTGAACGAAAGCTTTAGTTTTATGAGCGAGAGGTTTTTGTTTAAAGAAATTTATAGTTACAAATCAAGTAAGCTTTGGTGGATTCCAATATTATGTTCGGCGTGCTTTGAAATTTACAATGGGTGTTATACGAATTCGGGTAGGCTTTGAAGAGCTTTCGTAGTTTCAAAGCTCGCTTGTAATCTATGGAAATTAATTTAATTAGGGAATAGTTCTGTTTGGAGTGTTTTTAAGTACAATTTTTAAAGAAGTTTATAGACGTATTGAGAAATAATTTAAATCAATACTGTTGATGGTTTACCATTAGAGTTATGTCCTTTTAAAGTTTCAAGTCGATTTGGAGCTTATTAACGGAATAAAACGATCGTCAAGTTACCTAAAAAATAACGACACATTTTTTGAAATATTCCGAATTGATTAATACCAAAATCGTCAACATTTGGAGGTTTCTAAGCATAATATTTCATCATAAAGATAGAAAATTGTGTCAAAATTCAATCCGAATGTATAAAGCCTGGCAGAAATATCGAAAACGTTTACTTAATATAGGGAATATACAGAGAATATATACGGAAGGAGCCAAAAAAATTGGCTTAATAAAATACAATTTGACTTAAATAAAATAATTGTTATCGTGATTAATTGAACACTACTTAAACTATAATTTGGACCACTTTTTGGCTTTTAATCAAATCAAAGTATTTTATTATGAACAAATAAAGTATGAATGAGTAAGCAATGCAATAACATCTGTGGACAACACACACGTCAATGTACGAGGCTATCAACCAATGGAATTGCTAGATTTGAAGATGTTCATTTGTTTTGATTATTGAAAATTTAAAAATTTCACAAAACCACACCCACATCCAATGCCATTCAAGCAGAGATTGTATACAATACAATGGACATATACAGGTTAAGCACAGCGATTGTCATTAAGCGCGGAAGTGGTTTTTATTTTATTTATTTTCACTATTTAGTAATTTTTCAAAAAATCTGAAAAAATTCAGGTATTATAAAGGAAGTATGTAGAATTAAGAAAAATATTTTTAAAGCGTTACCTAAATTGTTTAAAAAAATCTTTTTGAAATAGATATTATTTTAGTATGGCTGGTTTAAAGTTATAAAGTTGTTAATTTTTTATATAAAAAGCATTATCAACACTTGAATCATATTAAATTTTCCATTTATTTTACTTTGTTCAGGAAAACTCATTGAGATAGCTATGTGAAACTTCCAGGATCTAAGTATTTTATTAATATCTACTTAACTACCATATTAATTATCATTGTAATTTCTTCGCAAGAGCCGATTTATGGACATTAGGGTGACCCAAAAATATAAAAGACCTTTTCTTGAATGCATATCCTCTTATTTTATTTGAATGTTGTTAAAACAATTGTAAATAGGCTTTCATGCCTCTAGAACTTTTGCAACCCGTGGCGACTTGCATCGAAACATGCTAATACTTATATAGAGCTTTCGTATCGTGAGCTTTTTATTGCTTATTTGATTTAGAAGTAAAAGTATCGTTTTTATGTATTTCTAAGATAGGAATATTTTTAATAGGAAATGTAAAACATCAAATTAATGGTTCTAAACTTCCCTCGAATGTATCAGTACAAGCAGTTCTGTTCTAAACTAACAACCGTAAACCAAATTTAAAGAGATTTACAAAAAAATGCAAACAAAATTCTATTACAAGAAAATCTGTCTTCTAATTCTGATATAATAGGTTTTCAAGAAAATTTGCCCATTTCAACTACGGGCATACAATTCGATGCTTAAGGAAAAATTTTCTAAATAACTCCAAAGTTAGTGTTAGTATTAGATAGATGTCAGTTAATTATAAGGAATTTTATGTTTATTACTGAAACAATTATTGTGCTACTAAGAAATACTATCGATAATAATAATTCAAATAGTTCGTAAGGAAGAGCGAAAAGAGTCGATTTCTAAAATTAAAAACTTTAGATTTCAAATTTGAGGAGATAATTAGTCAAACAATTCTAAACAAGTCCTAACATTCTATTGTTCAAAAATTTCCGAGAAAACTGGAAAAATATCAACCCTTAGCAAATACAGAGTTGCACAGAAAAGTTATCATACCTAAATGTTTCAGAAATCAACAAAATGTTAGAATTTAACCGAATTGAATTGACTAAAGAAATCATTAGAAATGACTATTAATAATTAATCTTTTCACATTAACTATTGACATCCTACGTTAGGTCTTGACTGGAATACTATTTATTCATAAAAGCATCTTACCTAGATTTATACTTCTTAAAGCTTATAAAATACTATATAGTAATAGTTATAAAATGCTATCATGAGCTTATAAAAAGCTCATGAAAGCTTACAAAATAATAGTCAAAAGGATCTCAAAAGTAGCTTTAAAGAAGTTCTGCCAGCATTTATGGTATTTAATGGATGAATTATTTGTCTTATTTCTCTTTTGCGATGATTTAGAATGTAGACCAACAACCAAAAGAGTAAATGATTAATAATTTTACTAAAGAAAACCTTTCAGCCCACAATAAACGCTATATTCCATCGAAATAAGAACTTAGTGGCTCATTTAACGGTTATTATTGAAGAAATAATTAGTCAAACAACTACAAGTCCTAACATTCTATTGTACAAAAATTTTCGAGAAAACTGGAAAAATATCAACCCTTAGCAAATACAGAGTTGTGCAGAAAAGCTATCATGCCTGAATGTTTCAAAAATTGACAAAATGTTAGAATTTTACGGAAATGAATTGACTAAAGAAATCACTAAAGATTGATAATTGATCTTTTGACATTGGCATCCTATATTAGGTCTTGACTGCAATACTATTAAGCCTAATAAGCGTCTTACCAATATTTATGCTTCTTAAAGCTCATGAAAGCTTCCAAAATAATAGACAAAAGGATCTCAAAAATAGCTTATAGAAGTTTTGCCAGCATTTAGGGTATTTATTAGATAAATTGTTTATCTTGTTTATCTTTTACGATGATTTAGAATGTAGACCAAAAACCGAAAGTGTGAATGATTAATAATTTTGCCAAAGAAAACCTTTCAGCTCAAAATAAACGCTATATTCTATGGAAAGAAGAACTTAGTGGCTAACTAAACGGTTAGTCTACTAAAAAATAATATTAGTTTTATTTTTTAATTATATTTACGCTAAGGGTATGCCCTTTCTTAATTTCAGAGAAAATATCGATGATTTTGCTTCAATGAAGTTAAATACTGACTATAAAAGCAAACCCTGAAAAGAAAAACTATTGAATAATATCCTTTTAACTATATAAACATAAGAAATATAAGATACTGGTAAAGCAGTACTTTATTTACTTAGTAAAAACTCAGATTTAATATTCCTTTATGATTTTTATATTAATTTTTATACATTTAAATTTTTTAATACATTTATTGATAAAAAATCTTAGGTAATTATTTAATTTAAGGGGTTATATACAGTTAGAAGGCCGAAAAATAGCGAATTTTCCAGAATTTTTTCAGAGAAAACTTTTAAATTAATTGATCTAAAAATTTGTACACATATTATGGTATCTTTTAACTGTACTTTAAGACTTAGTATTAGTAAAAATATTTATTTGGAAAGCAGCTACAGCTGATTTCCGGGAGCTCCTCTCAAAAAAGACGTTTTGCGGTGATCACTATATCTCTGAATTGGATCCTCTGAATTTAAAAAACCAAACAGATTTCGTTAAAGTAATGTTAAATCTAGTAATTAATCGAAGGAATAAGCAAAATAATTTTTTTTTGAAATGGCGGTTTCTCAAAAAAAAAAATCGATTTTTGACCAAAATTTCGGCCTTAAATTGTTAATAAAAAAAAATATTTATCGGTGAGAAAAAATCTTCGATAAATTACTAAAAAGTATATTTCAGAAGCTCGTGTTAAAATCTGAGACTAATCGGTTTAACCGTTTTGGAGTAATGTTGGTCACCGACTTTGAAAACACCATTTTTAGAAAAACGCGTTTAAAGTTTGAAAAGCACTTTACATAGGATAAAAACGCCTTTTCAAATTTGCGTGTAACTTCGAAATATTCACCGGAACGATATGAAATTTTCTGTATGTATTCTTAAATATATGTACATTAAGAAAAGAAAAGAAAAAAAAATCGATTTTTTGAAAATTCTAACTGTATATAACCCCTTAAGTAAATTAATCACTTTCATCTTAGTTTTTTCATGAAATGATTCATGGCTCAAATTTATAGATCTATATAATAGTCCCAGTACAACACTCGCTTTATGAGAAATTGGATGATGTGACAAGAAATTTAGAAGTCTTCCAGATGATGTGGGTTTTTGGTACCAATCCGTAATTAATTTACCTTCAGGTAACCTCAATACCAGGGTATCTAAAAATGGAATACTACCATCACTTTCTAATTCCAAAGTGAATTGGATATTTGAATGGATACTGTTGAAATAATTTAGTAAATTATCTTTTTCTATACTTGATACTGCCGCCAAAGTATCATCGACATATAAATAAATAAATGGAACCTCGACCGGCAAAATCTTCAATATATTTTTGAATACGTAGTACATAAATATATTAATTTTTATTATAAAATAAATACATTTTTCAAATAAGATTTTTTTTTTTGTATATTATTGTGTTAAATTATACTACATAAATTGAACTGCAATATATTTTATATATTGTATACACAAAATACATTTTTATTTTATAATAAATAAATTAATTTTTATGCTAAAAGTTTGAGATCAAATTGGCACGAGTTATTGTTATTCAATAGGGATAATATTTGCTTTTTTAGTTACTTGGGCCGTTAAAGCTTGAAACATCCTAACGGACATGACTATACCCCTAGATCCTTTAAAGCTTTTATATTATTTTTGAATAAGAAAAATCATTCAAATTTTTCTATTTGATTGAAGTATTTATAAGTTTAGACATCATCTTACCTTTCGATTGAGGTCGAAAAATCGTTTTTCGATTTATCTGCCAGTTTTCATTTATGTTCTATCTGAAAATCGTTACATCCTATGTTATACATTTCCGTCAACTTGACTTGATGATTGTGTGGGTGTTTTCAATTTGACAAATGACTTTTTGTTCGAATTCCAGACACAGTTTGACAAATTATTTTTTATACGACCCCATTTCGGAAAAACGAAAGTTAAATTGTGAATTTTCCCTCAGTTTCCGGTATTTTTTTCATTTCCAAAACAAATAGATTTTTTTCTTTAATATAAAACTTTTAAACTGAATGATAAACGTTTTATTTTAACGTAGTTTTAGTCGTTTAAGCGTTCGATTCGAAGAGGAAAATCGTTATCATTAATTTTCCCGTGATGCGTTGTCGTTGATGTCTAATAATTTTCCCCGTTTGCAATCGACAGATAGATGCGAATGGAGATGATTCATTTTTCTCCTATTGCAAAATGTCTTCAACATTGAGATTATTCATTAAAAATAAAAGCAACGGGGGATGAAAAAACAAACCAATGAAAACAGATTATAGGGTTTGTTAAAGACGTGTTTATTATTTCGTTTGGGAATTTGTAAACAAAATTATATGACTTGAAACCACGAAATGGCTGGAATTGGGGGAAAAAGGGCTTTATGACGGTATCATAAAAACCGAGACGCAGATTTAAGGGTTAGAAAAAAAGTATAATAAAAGGGGTTGAAACGCTGGGGGATGTCTTGAGAATAATCGTTATACAGCCGAAATATTGGCAAAATATTTTCGTAGATTTGATTTTTTGATTAAATTTTAATCAACGATATTGTATTTGGTAAATATTTTCGTTCCATATGACATAATTTTCGCATAAAACGTTTCATAGTCGAGCGACTCAATAAATATGGAAAACGTGACATAGAAAATATTCTTCGTCGGAACATTTAAAGAAATTAGTTCATTGGCGTAAGAGCTTTTAGCGATATCAGAAAAAGCCGTTGTATTTTCCCGGCAAATAAATGAAGTTTTCATGATTTTTCCAATTTGCCGAGGTTCGAAATGGCGCGCATCTATCCATTCAAGTTAACCTCTAACCTTTGCATCCACATCCCCCGTTTCATTCCCCTGCATTATAACGTTTTCGCAGTTCTGTGCATCGTTTTGGACATTTTCTTGCCACCTCGTATACATTTTTCTATTTTCCTAATCAGATCACGTTTTGCACCTTAACTACATCCTGCGACTGAAATGCTGTTCTCGTACGGAACATCCCTTACGCTTGGATTTGCACCCCCTAGCTGTCTGACGGGAAGGTTTCGAGGGTTGTGGAAACATTTATTCTTCTTATGCTACATTTTTAGTTGGTATGAAAGCCGACGAATAGTGGCAAGGAATCAAAGATGCACTGTCAGAATCAAAGACAGGGACAATTTGCAAATATGCACATTAAATGCAAGTGTTGATGCAATGGTTTTTGATGCTGGAAAATTCTTTATTTGCAATTTATATCACTATAACTATGTTATATTGTCGCATTATAGTCTAGATCTGTGATTCTGAAACTTTTTCATGGGATACCATCTACGTTTCTTCATATTTAATCCAGTAGTACCTAATACGTTGATCCACTGATTCGTAAGTTTGATACTTTGACTTGTCCCCAACTAAAAGTTAGCTATATACATTAAGCTTTAAAAGCTTAGCTTTTAATAGTTGCTTTTTTCATCGGTTCTTTTGGTTGAAAAGTTTTTTTCTTCATAGATTCGGATTTGTTAGCCAAAATTGTCAACCTGTGTATATGGGTGAATTTAACAACCTTTAAACTTTTTTAAACCTTTAAACTTTAAACTATTTGACAACCCTTAAAATTTATCTATTCTACTAGAAAACACTATAGTCCGATCAATTGTCAGTTTTTGCAGTAAAAATCAGTTTTTCTAGATTTAGCAAGTTGCTTTCTTATATCTCTTCTTGGGCGATGTTTAGAAGTATAGCTAACATTATATTGTGACATATTACAGTCCAGACTTATTATACTTCGTAGAACTCAAAACAACAGTTGCATTTTGGTCACTCAGCTTAATTAGCTAATAGCTAAATTAGAATCTGAAATTGCTTTTCGACCTAGTTTCCGTGGTAGCGAAATATCTGTAATTGAAGAAGGTTTTGGCTTAGGAGAATTATAACGATTTTATTTCATCTCATTATCTTTGATATCATCTGTAGAAGAAGCAGGTGAAGATAAATCGCATTTCTTTTAAATTCGGGTACCTTTTGCATAGATCTTTTGTGCTTGTTTGATTTAGAATGTTGACAGATATATCATTTGGATGAAAATTTCGCATTCCATGACCAATCAATATCAATACCAAAGTTGACCAAACTTGATTGATCTAGAATAACTTGAAGAGAAGTAAATTTATCAAAAAGAGCGAAGATACCTTTTTTGTAGAGCATTTTATTTTCTTTAAGAATATATAAACATTTAGTTCTAAATATCAATTTGTTCATTAGTTACGAAATTTTTTTTTTCGTCTTCTCCAATTTAGCTTCCTGAACTACTATGAATTGAAAATAATCTATCGGATCGGAATCAATAATAAATACATATAGTATACCCTAAGATATTTTTTAAATTCAACTTGGTATTCTCAGCTTAATTACATTCGTTATAGTGCAACATGAAAGCAAAAGCGTATATTATTTTGCTGTGAGGGCGATTCTTGAACATATAATGGAAATAATTTAAAAAATGTTTAGTAAATACCGAAAAAACGGTATATAATATAAACTTGTGAATCCCGGTATTAAAAAATTGTACAAATGAATACCGGTATTCAGTATCCCGATATACCAATATTGTAATCTCTAATAGTACTTTATGGTAGGTAGTTCTCAAGGTTTATAAATTACACAGGTTGTCCCATTAGAAAAAAAAAATATGACGTCATACGAAGAACTTTGAAATTTGAATCAGTCTGAAGATATGTACGAATTTCTTCTGGATACGCCACGTAGTAATAAACCTTGGGTAGTTCTTACTTTGGATAGATAAAGAGAAAAATTCAATTTTTTTTTTTTGGTTTGCAAAAGAGTTTGAAGACAAAAAGGTTGTAAGAACTTGGTACACATTCGATTGAGAAAAACTAATATTGAAAAGATAAAGATAAAATTTTTCCGAGGCGAAATACATTGAAAGTTTGGTCGAATTGTTCACATAATCGTTGGACGAATAATAACGAGAAAATCGTCTGATTGTTTGTTTTCCCGTTCGTTCATTTTCAATTCTATCAACGGTCGTCTTGAAATGTCCACAAGATTTCTTTCTTTGATTGCGTTTTTTTTTTTGCTTCGATTTTAAACGAAATTGGTTCAAGTCATTGACGACCGAAGAAAAGATACAATAACGGAACGCTAAAGCTCCGATAAACACAATTAACGGTATTTATTTGATGTTTCAAATTTAAAACGATTGATCCAATAAACAATACTTTTCACCGGATTTTCTTTTGCCAAGTTATCGCAAGATTAGAACGGTTGAATACATTTTCGAGATATTGGTGTATGAAAAAAATGGAAGAATTTTCCGGATTGGAACATTTATATTTCTATTTCCGTCACATGGAAAAATCATTTTTATATGTTATATCAACGGAAAAGCGTCGGTGATTGGGGGAAAATTTATTTGTGTGGAATCAGTAGGAGTCGTAGATAGGTGAACGTGTTTATAATGGGATATTTTTATACGGAAGTGAAACGATAAATGGTTTTTGCACGAAAAAGTTCACTTATGTTTCGCATTTAATGCAGTTTTGCAGTTTTGCAGTATTTCAATACGTTCGTGACAGGATTTGAAACCCGTCGAGTTGTCGTGTCACGTTTGTTTGCCTATTTGACCACACTGATCAAAATTTCTTTGTAGTTTCGCCACGGAAATTTAAATTTTCGATCGTAAATTTCAGGCGCATAATTTTGAAGTTGCAAACGGGAAAAAAGACTTTTTAAATTTGTCTTCTAAAAGCTTGAACATAAACATACATAATATACCAATTTATGTTCTATAAAATGATTTATTTCGCGTCGTTATTGCTTTATTTGTTCGCTACCCGTATAGCTTTCTAGTTTCGAATTAAATTTGAATAAATTCGCTTGGTTTGTTGTCAAAACAAAGTTTTACACAGCAAAATTGATTTAACAATGAGTTGGACTTGGAGCCGTAAAGCAAACAATTTATAGTGGTTTCATTGCATAGTCGAAAAGTAAAGTTTTCTACTAGTCGCTAAACGTTGAAATGTTAAACCAAAATAAACTTAGTTTTTTTTTTACTAAAAGAACGGTTTTTCCTCATCTAAATAGTAGCATTTATCTTTCAGATAAAATTTTATCTAAAGGATAGAGAAATCGTGCGTAGTTTCACGTGTAGGATTAATTTAACGTATGAATTTCATCTAATAGATCTACCGAAACATTCTGTCTATTTTTGGAATAAAAGAAATACAAATTTTTCTCAGTGCCAAATAACTTCATTTAATAATATTATTGTCATTATTATCAATGACCTCTTGCCAACGTGAGGGCAATTTATATATTCCATTTTTGAAAAATCTTCCATCTTTTGATTCGAAAAATTCAACCAATATTTGTTTGATATTTGAATTATGAAGAATAAATTCTTAAGAAAATGAAGGACAAAAATATTTTATGATTTAAACAAATCTCCTGGCCATCGATCGTTCAGGATTAAAGCGTCTTGCGTTAGTTAATAAAGCTCAATTTAAAATGATCCAAAGATTTTTCATTTCAGTGGAATGAAGGACCCAAAATGGAATTATCTATTGAAATAGTAAATACATTTCTTACTTCTTAGTGTCATTCATTAGGTATTCATAGATAAAAACAATTTTTCAATTATTATAAGATGGCTTGAGTGATTAGCGGAACGGTAAAGAAGGAATCGCTATGTAGGTACTACATGGTTCTATGGCTATATCGCAATTACACATAACTACTATGTTATCTATGGTTTTTACAGAATTAGCTGGGTTAGATCTTTATTAAATAATCGAAATAATATCCGAAATTAATATTGAGATTGTTGACTATTACCGTAGAAAAAATGAATCATAATAATGCATTACATCCCTTGTAGTTTTTAAATTATGCGCTTCTGCGTCAATGCAAGATCTTCCCAATTGGCACAAAACAATATTTTCATGGTTTATGTAGTTTTCCAAGAAAAAAAAAACAGTTGTTTTTTTTTTATAAAATTACACATCCCCCATATAAATTTCGTCTATAGCTTGATCTTTCTGGAAAAAATTACAATGATTTTTTTTGCAGTAGTGAATCCGGTGACCTCATATTTTTTATAGAGATTAATAATATAAAAATATTTAACTTTGTAATAATATTTTTTTTTCGGTCCATAAACTTAAATTTAGTGAAAAAACGCTCGAGTCATCTTAAGTGGGGATTTGTTAAAAATGGCACAGAAGAACAAAAAGAATATTCAAGTGCTAATTTACCATGGATCTCATATTTACTTTTAAATGAATAATTCAAGCGATCCATCAGCATTTGTACAGTTTCATTTTAAATTGCATAATTTACATTTTTTATGAATTTTTCTTCTCGAAAATTTGGCCTCTTCAAAAAATGCTAATTTGTTATTTGTATTTTTATTTTTTAATTAACTAAAGTAACATTTTATTTAAAATCATTAAGTCGAAAAAGAAAATAAAGAGACGCGCTTCGTTACGCCACTTTGCTCGCCTGTTAATGAAGACAAATTCACTGGGGCTCTCAAAGGGCGTTAAATTAATTCGCCTTTAACATTGTTGTAATTAAGACGTTAATAAGGCCTATAGTACAAAATTACATCTTGAAAATCATTTCCATTCCTCACCCCTCACGAAAAACCCACCCCATTTTACCGCGCTACCCTCATATTTTCCGCGACAACCCTAAGAATATAATGGGCCGTGTCACATTTGCTTTTATTTTAGAATTAAATGGAAAATAAATTATTTTTACACCTTTTGAGTTTCGGAATTAAATGGCTCCAGAGTTTGGTGGCTTGTTGAATTTGAGAAACTTTAAGGGGTTGTTCTTATAAATTTCGACCAAAAAATTGTTCTTGTTTTTTTTGACATTTTTTGATACTTTACTCTATGTGCTATGTATTTCCAAGAGAATTAATTTTTGAATTTTTTATATACCTTCTACTCTGTTAAATTAACTAGCCAAAATTTCCACCCTAAGAACCAATTCACCATTTTGTCTAACTTTGTATTGCAGGTTTCTTCAGAATATCTTAATTTAACCCAAAATTTCAAACGGTTTTGAGGAATCCTTCTATAATTTTGGACCTATTTCCCATACCATTTATTATGATCGAATTGACTAAAATACTTTAATTAATTATTGAAAAAATTAAAGAATTGTTTATTTATTTTGGTCTACGAAAAAAACCCATTAAATTCAAAATTCCAAGCGGTTTCATGGAATCCTTCTATAATTTTGAACCTAAGTATTTTTCATACCATTTCCTATGATCGAATTGACTAAAATACTTCAATTAACTATTGAAAAATTTAAAGAATTGTTTATTTATTTTGGTCTACGAAAAAAAACCCATTAAATTTACCATATTTTTTGGTTTCTTAATGAGAATGTCTTTCCGTAAGAAACGAATTTGTTGTTGAAGTTCATTGCTCGGATTCTTTACAGTTTTCTTTATTGTGTCATGATCTTCTAAGGAAAATAATGGCACGATGATTAAGGCCTTTTGATGTATCTGAGAATAATAAAAAGAAGGCTTTTATGGTCCATTCACGACGTGCCCCCTCCTCATGTAAACATAATGTTCCAATACATTTAAGACCATCAGATAGGATCGTCGAGGCCATGATTGATGTTAAATACGTCATTTGTTTAGGAAAGAAAAAATAACGATCGACTTCCATGGCAAACGCGATAATTATTTGGAAAAATGTTCAAGAATATCAAACACTAATCCTTATGGACAATTTTTCTCACGAGCAAATCATATAATAATTCTATCAACCTAATTTTTCCAGTTTGCTAAGCAAATATTGCTGATTAAATGTAAGGCGATATCTTGAATTGGTTTTTCTTATTCAATCATAAGAAAAACGTTCGTTCATCCAAGAAAATAATTACAGAAAATTACATTTTCTTTTCGCTCGCGAATGTGATACTACGCGCTTTATAGAATTATCTTGACGGGATTTCGAATTCCCGATATATTCCCTCGTTTCGTAAATGTTAAATGTCTTTCGTCGCTTTCATCAAATGTGCACAGATTTTCTGTTTCCCGTTTTCCTGATATCCTTTTTTGTTGTGTGTGTGTTTTTTTTCCCATTCGGATGTCTTTGCGAACGGCGTTTGTTGTGTTTCAATACAATCTCTCATTCGTCTAGGTTCCTTGGGGAATTGTGCGAATGATAACGGAATGGATGGAAAGGTAATTCCTGACATGTCCTATATTTGGTACATTACCTTAGGGGTCGCATAGAAAAAACGACTGTTTATGGAAAGTTGGAGATAGTGGAATGTCAAAGAAAAAAATTTAAATGAAAACTAAATATTTACAAAAGAACTTTGGGTCGATAACGATGTAAAAACATGTACATATTTTCGCAAATATCATTGAGAAAAATTGTGAAAAGTCAGTGATTCAGTGTAAATTAAAAAGAAATTAAATCTAGGTCTTGATTTTTCGGAGATATTCTTGGCACTATTTAAAAGCGGTGCAAGTCCATTTTTTAAGGTTTCGTACTTCAAAAGAAAAAAAAAGAGCCCTTCAAAGATTACTTTATTGCATATTTCCACGTTTGCACGTCGCTAAATCTTTTGAAGCAGTGGAAAAATCAGGCAATTGAACACAATTGAAAAAAATCCTGGAATAACTACTGTGGAGGCAAATTTTCAAAACTGAAATATTAAAGAAACCTTTAAAAGACTTAATCAAATAAAATACTCCTAAACTTCGAAAGAAAGGATATCAGAATACTGGAAAATCTATTAATGGGACACTAAATTTGAGAAAGCATCTCCAAACTATAGGGATAAATACTGAATCAAAAACATCCAGGAAATGCGAAGGGGGAAGAAATTTCCTACGTACTATTCTACAACTCAGCTATGACTCCTCTTTGGGCCATCAGGACATGAGCTGGATGATAAGCTTAAAGATCCAATTGGAGTGAAAAACAAAGTTGGGATACAATACTTCTTTTAGAAGGTAATGCAGAGGAACTCTAAAAAAGGTAATTTTTTAAGGTTTCACACTTCAAAAGAATAAAAAAGAGCCCTTCAAAGATCACTTCATTTCCACATTTGTACGTCGCTAAATCTTTTCAAGCAGTGGAAAAATCAGGCAATTTAACACAATTGAAAAAAATCCTGGAATAACTACTGAGAAGGCAAATTTTCAAAACTGAAATATTAAAGAAACCTTTAAAAGACTTAATCAAATAAAATACTCCTAAACTTCGAAAGAAAGGATATCAGAATACTGGAAAGTCTATTAATGGGACACTAAATTTGAGAAAGCATCTCCAAACTATAGGGATAAATACTGAATCAAAAACATCCAGGAAATGCGACGGAGGAGAGGAAATTTTCTACGTACTATTTTACTACCCAGCTATAACTCCTCTTTGGGCTACCAGGACATGAGCTGGGTGATAAGCTTTTCATTCCAATTGGAATGAAAAACAAAGTTTGGGTACAATACTTCTTTTAGAATGTAATGCAGAGGAACTCTAAAAAAGGTACGCAGAACAATGAATAAAAAGAAGAACATCTAATAGTGTAAAGGAAGATTTATTCTACATAATTTTTAAAGTTTTTTCCTCTGTTTCAATTCAGTTGGTATTATAAAATACACTTTTATCATTATATTTTTATGGTACACAAAAATCACTGAATCCTAGTAGTGGCCAGGTGGTCAAGATGGCCTCTCCAAAACTGGTAGGTGTTGGGATGGAATCTCGTGTCGAACAAATTTACTCTTACAAATTTATTTTTTAACTCTAGAGTCACTTAAGACTTTAGTTCGTATAAAGCAAGAGTACCTAAATGTAATGTATAGTAGAACTCTAAAGCTTTCTACCATGTATCAGTTAAGAAAAATTCAAAATTTGCAATCAATTTTCATCCGAAATGATAGTGCTTCTATATATTTATACCTACCTAGTAAATACAAGGGAGTAGATAAATAAATAAAAATAAAATAAAATTTATTACTCTTATAATATACATACAAATACTTTTGTTTACAATTTTTTTTCATTTTAAGTGTGATGTATCTTGCATAAACTATCCAAGCAGTGTTTGTAGATCCTGATCTAGGATAGTGAATAGTTTACGATATTGGAGTTGGGAAAAAACAGATGGCAATTCTTAAAAACCCCGAATATTGTTCCTGCTTTCAGTTTATTATAAGACCATATGTCTTATATTTTTATGTTTGTATTTGTGGAGTAGGTCATCGAGAATGTAGTCACTGATGCTTCTAACTATTTGCTTAGGGCTATTTTTACAATTTGTGTAGAATTTCCACGACAAAGTGAGGATATATAAGTCTAGGAGTAGTTCCTTAATTCCTCATGAAGAACGTGTACCTTGTATTCGGCTGGGTAGTTTCCCAGCATTGTTAGTAATTTATTTTAAACTCTTTATTGTCAGATACTTGATTTTGCTGACTGAACTCCAGATTGGACATGCACTAGTCTGAACTCTGTTTTATAAATTATTAATTTATTGTTGGTAGACAACCTTAATTGTCTATTTATCAATGGCTATAAGATGCTAGTTTGGGCCATTAATTTGTTTATAGATGGTTTAATATATTCAGCAAAGTTGAGTCTGGAATCCAGTTGCATCCCCAAGTATCTAACTGTTTTTGCTCATTCTATATTTTCCCATTTACTAATACCTTTTTGTTAGGTCTTCTTCTAGTGAATAGGATAGCTTCAGTTTTGTTATCATTGGCCTTTATTTTTCATTTTTTTAAAAAAAATCATTATTCTTTTTAAGGCCTTAGTTATTCTGTTGGCCACTGTATCAGCTCTCCAGGAGGATGCAAAAATTGCTGTATCGTCAGCATATAGGGAAAGAAAAGTTTCGGGTATCCGCGGGATATAATTTATATATAGTTTAAATAGAATAGATCCCATAATAGACCCTTGAGAAGTCCAGCCTTAATTAATTTGCCATAAAACATTTCATTTTTGATTTGCACACAAAATTGGCGCTCTTTGAGATAACTTCATATTATTATTATTATAATGTATCTTGGAAATTTCATTTTAATTAGTTTGTATATTAGCCCTTCATGCCACAGAGTATCAAAAGCCTTTTCCAGGAAGTAGATAAATAAAAGTCACAAAGAAACAAACATTCCAAAATATGCAAGGAATTTGAAACGTAAAAGATGATCCCATCTTAATGCGAATTTGATTGCCAATTTTATTATCCGAGAGGTCAAAAATCGATTTTTGTCATATAAATTACCAATAATTCATCAGCAATTTGCATACCTAATTAATTGACCATTGAACGATTTCATTAAATTTTCAGTATTTTTAATTGGTTTCAATTAAATTTGCAGGTGCCTCAACTAGATTTATCAAAGATAATCATTTTTTTTAATGAAAATAAAAAAAATACTTTGTATTTAAATGTTATCAAGCAAATATTTTCAATAAGTTGTTAATTTCATTGAAGTAATTTTATAATCGCTTCAGTAATGATGTATAGTACATTTTTTATGAAGGTAACAATTTGTAAATGGATATTTAATAGATTTTACTGTAACTATTAAATTTTTTTCATAATTTATATCTGTAATTAATTATATTTCATTTATAATTTATGTGACACCTGAAGTCTATAAATTACAAATAAATGATAATTAACGTAAAGCGACGCTCGAAAAATGATTTTTCTAAATAAAATTTAATGAAGGCAAACCCAAAATAAGCATTTGTAACTCAAAGCAATTTGTCTAAACATATTAAATGAATCTTCATTTAATTAAAAATTCAAAGGAGTGGTAAATAAACGCTCGAGTGAATGTAACCTTAATAACATTTTCTTAAAGAAAAACGAACTTGCTGACATTTTCCTAACGTTTTTTTTTTTGTTATTCTTCAAAGAAGAAAAAGGAAAAGGTAAATAGATAAAAATACGACACGACGACTGACTTGAAAAGGGAAGAGTTTTGTTGAGGTGCGACAAAAAGTTGGTGAAGTATTTTTCGCGCGTTATGTCTGGAAATTGTGCTGATAATAATGACGCGGAGGCAGGAAAATGGGGAAAATCCGTGGGGCCGAAGAGCCGTGGTGGATGCGTCGCGACGCAAGTCGAGGTTATGAAGGAAGCGTGGCTCGAAAATGTCACATATTCCCGTCATTCCCGTTTTCGATTTCGTTCGAAACGACGCTGACGGCGTCGTAACGATGGACGACACACTACGTGGAGGAGATGTTCGAGTTCAATAAACTAATGGAAAAAACGGAAAAACGGGCGACGCGACGTCAAGTCGCGGTATCGTCGCACTTTATAAACTAACGAACCAACTTAATAAATGGCTAACTTGCCAAATGGAAAACGCGACGTGAACGCTGGAAAATGAAGAAAATTAACATTAAAATTGGCTGCTCTTTGCCATAAATTAGTGACGTTCTTGCTGCTAGGAGAGACCGAAGAGGAAAAATAGCATAACAATATTTCTTGAACGAAAAAGTTTTGCCAACGAAAAAAAGTACTTGCTGACTTTCCTATTAAAATAGTTGCATCTTTTTCAAAAACCCTTCCTAAAGGGAACTTGGGAACTTTGTTTTCTAATATGTACCTAGGTAGTTCTATCAACAAAAACGAGAAAATTATTTCAGGTATACGATTACGAAAAATATTTAATCATAACTGTCAATAAGTTAAGGGGTTATATGCAGTTAGAATTTTCAAAAAATCGATTTTTTTGCTTAATGTACATATATTTAAGAATACATACAGAAAATTTCATATCGTTCCGGTGAATATTTTCGAAGTTACACGCAAATTTGAAAAGGCGTTTTTATCCTATGTAAAGTGCTTTTCAAACTTTAAACGCGTTTTTCTCAAAATTGTGTTTTCAAAGTCGGTAACCAACATTACTCCAAAACGGCTAAACCGATTAGTCTCAAATTTTAACACGAGCTTCTTAAATATACTTTTTAGTAATTAATCGAAGATTTTTTCTCACCGATAATTTTTTTTTTTTATTAACAATTTAAGGCCGAAATTTTGGTCAAAAATCGATTATTTTTTTTGAGAAACCGCCATTTGGTCAAAAAAAGTGTATTTTGCTTATTCCTTCGATTAATTACTAGATTTAACATTACTTTAACGAAATCTGTTTGGTTTTTTAAATTCAAAGGATCCAGTTCAGAGATATAGTGGTGACTGCAAAACGTCTTTTTTTGAGAGGAGCTCCCGGAAATCAGCTGTAGCTGCTTTCCAAATAAATATTTTTACTAATACTAAGTCTTAAAATACAGTTAAAAGAAACCATAATGTGTGTACAAATTTTTCGATCAATTAATTTAAAAGTTTTCTCTGAAAAAATTCTGGAAAATTCGCTTTTTTTAGGCCTTCTAACTGTATATTACGCCTTAATACAGCCCCTGGTCAAATTATTAGACGTACTTAAGATTTTTTCCAAGTTTATTGATGAAACAAGTGCATTAGAAAGTTTGAAGTTTCTTTTTCAATTGAATTTTTCTGATAAACTATTAGAATTAATTTAAGATCTTAGGATAGTACTGGAAACATGGAAGACTTTTAAAACGTTAGCTGTGCCCCAACTTTGTTTTTCATTCCAATTGGATCTTTATGCGTATTAGGGTGTCCGTTACTTCCCAAATTGATTTTTTAACATCGATCGCCCCCTGAATTTTTAGTTTAAGATATAAAAAAAATTATCCAATACAATTAAGCTCTTAATTTCTTAATTAAACCATGTCGGAATCATGTTACTTTTACCATTTAAATAATATGGGATTATTTGACTTTTTACTTTTATTTTTTTTTCTCAGAAACAAATGGATGAAAAGATTTAAGAGCAAATTATTCTGACGTAAAATTTAACGCTCTACAAAAAAGGTCTCTAATGAATTTTCGATTAAATCACTCCATTAAAAGTTATTCAACATTTAACTTTTTAACGACAAATCAATCGACTATAGGCTCAAAAACAAGTTCTAAAAAATTTCTCTTCTCATAGATGGCGTCAGGTGAAATGGTAAAAATTCGAATAATAATTGAACTTTTGTCGATAGTCTCATTAATTAGTATGAAATTCACTTCTAAAATCCCATTTAAAATGGCAAATTAGAATATATTAGAAATTGAAGGAATTACTGTTATCATGTGAAATAATGACATGAAATCGACGGAAAAATACGGATAAAAAATCAAAAATCAACCCTTCATTTTCATCAAGAAAAATGACTCATATCAAATAAGAAAAGCCTGAAGGATTTTTCGCCTATTTTTTACTCGAAAAGCCATCGAAATTTGTCGCCAACTTTCCAATCTAACCAAGTTAACATCACCTCTCATTGCGCTTGAATTACAATATGAATTTTCCCTCGTTCAAATTTCAAATCAAGCCTGTTAAATCTACCCCTTACGAAAATATCATCCTCGTTATCAAATCAAACATCGTAAATTTCCACATCCATTCCAATCACGTTCATTTCATCTCAGGTATTTTACAAGCTTAATGCAAAAGCCTCTGAGCCCCCAAGGCATCCCCGATTCTTCACTAATCACCCCATTCCACTCTCTATATACCCACTATGTCTATTCTATTTACAAATCAAACAACTTATAGTGGAAAATTGATGAATTTTAAGGACGACATATGATTGAAAATAAATTAAACGAGCTGACATACGGTTATGAATTGAACACATTGAAAATCGGTATGGGGGATGTTTTGTCCTTATAGGAAAAAGGGTAAGAAAGTGATTTCAATTTGCATAAATTTTTTAAAAGCATAGTTCAAGCTAAGCATATTACTACACACTATACATCCAAAAAGTGTATTTGCATATTTCTTCTTGTCATCTAATACATATTTAAAGGTTTCAACAACGAAAATTATTCAACCCTCCATGTAAAATAGACTTCAATCATATTAAAGTTCATCTAAAAACCTTTCAGCATAGCCTTTTTGTTCTTTAGAAAAAAAATTTCCATCATACGTGCTGAAAATCACGTAGATTTTGGAAAATTCACGTAAATTCATGTGAAAAAGAAACGAATATAGAACACGAGCGTTATTTTTATTTGATTTACATCAACACGATGAAGAAAATGAATAAATAAAGGCAGCTATGAGAAAACAAATTTTCTTTATGTTGCCATAGTAATGATATACAAACAAGAGAACAACGAAGAAAATGCGAAGCCAAAGCTACCAATAAGATTTATTTATTGGAAAAATGAAGAGAAGAAAATTGAAAATGTGACAGAATACGTAAATATATATTTCTCTAGAATTTGATTAATTTTTAGTAATATATTTATTTTTTTCTTTTTTTAGTAAACATTCCCTAAATCTGTTGTTCATATTTTTTAATTAAATTTTGTCAAATGTTTGAAAAAAAAAAACCCTAACCGGAACTACAGGGGGAATTTAAATGACTTCTTTAGCGTGTGTTGGGGTTTGAATTTGAAAACAAAATTGATTATTTGCGGTTGGTTTTTTTTTCCTTGAAAAGTGAATATAATTAATGAAGGACTTCTGTTTTTTTTTTTACTTTAAATGAGAATAAGAATGACGTTTAATAAGGGAATCTTCTTCAAGGGTGGCTATTTGAAATCATTGAATATTTCTTCTACTAATAACACTAACAAAGTCTACAGCATTTCTATCAAAAGACTTTAACAAGGGTTTTTTACAAAGACGTATTTTATAGATTTTGTGGGCAATATTAAAAGAAAATACCAACTGAAACTTTAATTAACATTAACATTATATATTCATAAGATAAATGTATTATGTCACCAAATAAATTCACTTATAAAAAAGCTTTTTCTGATGAAAATTCAAATAAACAAATAAGATGTTGCAAATTTTCCTAGTTGTAAGACTCTTTTGCTTAAAGATCCAGAACTAAAATTTCATAAATATGAAAAACTACCATTTTGGCAAAATATTTCGAAAATAGGTTTTCAGATTTTCAAGGAAACGAATATCATTTAAATTAATTTTTTATGGTCTTCAATGTTTGTTGGCATTGTAAATATTGATTTAAATTTCAATGCATTGAAATGCTGCAACACGGTAATGCAAGACTCCTCTGCAGAAGAAAAGCCCTGGAAAAAACTATTAAATTAAGGGGTGAGGGGTGAAATTGCAATACCCACTATAATCAACCAAAATTATTCCATCGGATTTCTATTTATTTCAATCGTTACTTTTACTAAGTAGTAGAAAATTGAATGCTTAAGTGATGTTCAAAATGATTTTTATAAACATTTTTCTTAAGTAATTAATTGTTTTTTACTAATTTGGCATTAAAAATTTGCACTTTAGATGCTAAAACATTTGATACTATTGAGACTGATTTTAACCTTTATTTAAAATCATAAGTTGCAATAAAATTTTGTGGTTTAATTGTACATTACACATTTAATTGTACACCTAATATAATTATTTATTCATTTAGCTAACTCTTAGCTAATTTATTCATTAACGGCGGTATAACATTTGGCTAATAATTACGAATTTTCTCAGGAATTTCGGGAATAAAACATTCAGATTATAGAAAGGGATACTGTCGTAGTATCGCTGAATAAATAAAACAATTATAAATTATTATCATTATTTAAATAGGGCTGATTTTCAGAAAGCTTAATGAATAAATAATTATATTAGGTGTACAATTAAATGTGTAACATACAATTAAACGACAAAATTTTATTGCAACTTATGATTTTAAATCAATGTTAAAATCAACCTCAATAGTATCAATGTTTTGGCATCTAAAGTGCAAAATTTTAATGCCAAATTAGTAAAAACCAATTGATTACTAAGGAAATTATCACAAATTTATATTTATATATAGATCATTTAAGGTTTCCATTTTTTTTACACTTAATGAATGTTGTAACGATTAAAATAAATATAAATCCGATGGAATAACTTTGGACGATTATAGTGAGTACGGCAATATCATCCCCTTCCTTAATTTATTAGTTTTTCCTGGGCTTTTCTTCTGCAAAAGAGTCTTGCATTACCGTGTTGCAGCATAGAATTCATAATCTTAGAATTTTCTTGATTTGTTTAACATTTTTGTAGGTTTTGGATATGCTATGGTGTCCAAAACATCCATCCATGTTCTTCTTTTATTCATTGAAAATTTGCGTTATCTTTTCAAAGTTAATCTATTTTTCAAGCAAAACTTTACTTAAATGACCCAAATCCGGATAACCGGAATTTTAGAAATCTGGTTTTCTAAAGAAATTTTATTAAATAGTCTTTTGAGAACAAAAAAAAATCGAATTACAAACATTGCAGTTTGCACTGAATATTATAGAGCAAAATTTAAATTTTAAATTGTATGCAAAACAATACATGTTTCATTTAAAATTTCTTTCTTTTTTGCGCTTTTCTGTTGTAATTTAAATAAGCAATTTGGCCAATGTTAAGTACACAACAAGTTACTGCGTTATAAACATGTCGTAAGTTGTGCAATAAAAAGTCGAATTTAAATTTACAAATTCACTTGAAGCTTGTTTCACTTTAGTCATTTCGGTAACGACAAAGTTTCCTCTCTACTGGATGGAGGTATATATGTACATATAAATGATGTGTGTATGTTTTTGCCACGTGTGATATACCAACATTGTGTTATATATATATGCGAGCTAAAGTCGATTAAAGCCGTTTGTCGTGTCGTACCGGTGAATTTAAGCTGTTGTCGACAACAAATTACACGTGTGCAACTTTCTGTTCTGTTGAAAGAGCTTTCGCAGATCGAATAAATGACACAGCTCGATGTTCGTTCTCGTTTGAGCTTTATGGACACGATTTAAGCTGTAATAGTCCAAGACACATCATTCTGACGCTCGACCCTTATCATCAACACCGACTTCATCTGCGAAAATGTCTCGTAAACCATTCAAAATAAACCACAATACAGAATTACTTTAACTCTCGAATACTTTTTCAAATGTAAAACACATTTGTTGAAATGAACAGAGAATTTATTTTCCTTACAATACTCAAAAGCTCGATAACTTCATTTGGGTCAGTCCAAATAAAGTGGTCCAAAAATAAATGAAATGGTTGCTCGACCATTTTAAAAAAAAATAATTTTTTGTGTGCTATCACCCCAACATGTTGGTAGTTCAAATTCATCATTATTTTAATTTTATTGTTTTTAGTTTTCCCGTGGTGGCCATATTAGTTTTACTAGGCGCAGACATTTTCGCACTTTTAAGGGTTTGCGGAAACTTGATTATCTCAGGCCCTATTTGTCCTATCAAACTGAAACTAAAAGCAGTGTGTTCATAAAAATATAAGCTATAAGGTTGTAATAAGATGTTTTCACCTAAATGTAATTCTAAGGGGTGAAATTTCAGCCTAAATTTTTAGCTCTCATTTGTAAAAACTCCAATTTTCACGGAAAGATTGTGAAGGAAGGGAAAGAGTCTACACGTTAAAACTTTTTTTACAAACCAATAGGTACTAGTTGTATTCAAAAACAAAATTTGAAGTCTGAGACTTTAAGCCTTTTTAAAATAAAAAATAACAAAATTTGGAAATTTTCAAAATTTGCAATTTTCTGAGCTCAATTTCTCTGGTGGAGGACCAGATAAAATCTGAAATATCACCCTATTATAGTACTGTATGATAGTATTATGCACCTACAATTTGGAGTTTGAGATTTGACTAGGAGCAGAGGTATTGCAAGCACAAAATGTCAAAATAATGCATACTTCAGTAGGTGAATATAATGTATTTAACCATTTAATATGTGACATATACTTGGCAAAAAGGGCATTTTACACAAAACAACATATACTCTGGGCTAACTGTTATTCATATCTTAAATTTAAAACATATACAAATATGTCAAATAAAACATATTTTTGCCAAGTATATGTCACATATTAAATGGTTAAATACATTATATTCCTACTGAAGTATGCATTATTTTGACATTTTGTGCTTGCAATTCCTCTGCTCCTACTCAAATTTCAAACTCCAAATTCTAGGTGCATAATACTATTATACAGTACTATAAAGTAGTGATATTTCAGATTTTTATCTGGCCCCCCACTAGAGATATTGAGCTCAGAAAATTGCAAATTTTGAAAATTTCCAAATTTTGTTATTTTTTATTTTAAAAAGGCTTAAAGTCTCAGACTTCAAATTTTGTTTTTGAATACAACTAGTACCTAATTGTTTGTAAAAAAAGTTTTAACGTGTAGACTCTTTCTCTTCCTTCACAATCTTTCCGTGAAAATTGGAGTTTTTACAAATGAAAGCTAAAAATTTAGGCTGAAATTTCACCCCTTAGAATTACATTTAGGTGAAAACATCTTATTACAACCTTATAGCTTATATTTTCATGAACTCACTGCTTTTAGTTTCATTTTGGTAGGACAAATAGGGCCTGAGATAATCAAGTTTCTGCAAACCCTTAAAAGTGCGAAAATATCTGCACCTAGTAAAACTAATATGGTCACCACTGGAAAATTAAAAACAATAAAATTAAAATAATGATGAATTTGAACTACCAACATGTTGGGGTGACCGCAAAAAAAAAAATTCAAGCGATCAGTGCTGGACCGACTGAATTGGACTGACCCATTAGCAAAAACTAAGTTATTAACTCTTATTTCTTCTGTTTCAGGTATTCTTTTTTTACGATTCAAGCAGAAAAGTCATCTGAATAAATATCTCTCTTCTGGAAAAGGTTTGATCTTTTTGATTTGTCGCAAAATTTACGATTGGGGAAGTCGTAAAATATATTTGGTCTGAATGGAAATCTTTTGTTATACAGAATTTTATTGCTCAATTATGAAGCTTGAAGTTTTCTTTGAATTTCAATATAAATTTGACACATTGGCTGATCTATTTTGTACAAACGAAATCGAATATTGATTTTTGTTTAAGTTTTGATTGGAAAATGGAGGAAATTTTATATACTTTTTATAGAAGAAAAACACGAAAAAGTTTCGATTCCCATTACGAAAAAAACGATATGCACTCCCATAAAACAAACGTGAGTCGGAAAAATAAATCCAGTGAAAAATAAGCCTTTCAACTAGCCTAAAAAAATCCCCTTGAAAAAAAAAATCCCTACGGTTTTTCATTGCGACACCGCAACCCTTCGAAAACCCGTCAAACAGCCGTTTGTAGAGTTGACGAGTTCCTGACATTTCGGTGCCATATCAAAAAGACGGTACAGAAAATTGATTTTCCTGAAAAATAAAATATAAATTGAAAAAAGTTTATTTTTTGAGGAATACATTTTTCCATCAGATATTCGTTTTGCGAAGTTTGGAATTATGGAAGTTAACAAAAATACATAGAAATTTTTAATTTGGTTAATATTTAGATCGGAAAAGCTATAGTCGTTATCTTTAGTGAGCTAATTATGTAAAAAATTGCTCATTTATTAATGATTAGAGGACCCGGTGAACTTCGTACCACCTAAAATTGAATTGCAAAAATTAATTGATATCGGTAATGTTGTCACATATTTTATTATTAATATGGATATAATTAAATACACATACTAATGCTTGATTATAACAAATTAAGTGTCTTTTTTAAGTATACGTCTTATTTTACATATTAAGATTCATACCTATATGAATATTAAACATATTAAAACCCATTTGCATACAAAATTCATAAAATCTCACTTATTCATGAGTTTTTGGACATACATAGATATTTCTAAACACATTTTTATTTTTGAATCATTATAGTTCCTTATAATTGTATTATTCTTTTGACCAATTTACTCCTTTGGTCGCTATTATTCAAGGACTGAATGCTTACTGGGAATGTTCCTGTTTTCTTCAGTACTTTTTTAAACAGAACATTATTTTTTTTTATCATTTAACACTTCAGTACATAGTTAAGGAGGCACATCTTTCTGCATTAGTATAATGTAGCTATTTAAATGTGGTTCAATGATGTCCCAATCTTATTCTAGTAATTATTTTTATCCTTTTTGTCCTTTAGTTTGGGGTAAACCATAGTCTTAAAGCCATCGTACGATGTGTAATATATTAAGAATTGTTTGATGAATTGCGCCGTTTATTTTGGAAGTCGCTTAAGTCCATTTTAAGAATAACCTACAGTATATCATTTTTAACCATGGGGAAGATAAGATTTTTTATTAATTCATAATTTTTTTCTTAAATATGGATTGAGTAATTTTATTCGGACCTTTTGTACATTATTGAGCATACTTTCGACAATATAGGGTAATTTTTTCATGCAGAAATATTGAAGCATAAGCCGGTAACAGAGCTTCCCCCAGAACGTCTTAAGAAAAAAACAATTTACGGTGTTCACCATAACTCGGCTGGAAATTATTTGAAAATAAAAAACCAAGAGAAATTAGTCAAATTATGATCAAATCTTCCCCCCCCCAACGTTCTCTGATAATTTTTTTTTTTCATTTAAAAAGTTGTGGCGACCATTTAAAATGTAAACTGTTATTTTCCAATAAAAATTCCGCCATTTCGGGGGTGGAAACCACTCTTAATGTAAAAAAAAAATTTTTTACTAAACGTTGGGGGGCGGTATTTTATATGTCAAAAATGTGTGTAAAGTTTGAAATGAATCGGTCAAAAAGTTTTGAAATGATAGTGAACACGGATTTGGAAAAAGTAGTTTTGAAAAAAACGCCTCTAAAGTTTATGCCAGGAGATTAATAAGACATTAACATTAAGAATATTGCTTCTCTCGACTTAAAATTTTAAGGACATATTCTTTAAATGTTAAACAATAAGATAAAAAAAATCGATTTTTCGAAAGTAAAAACCCTGTCCCCCCCTTAAGTAGTTTCTGTTATTTCCGAAGAATATTCTGGCGATGAGAGACGATACAATTTTTCCACGAATTCTTTGAAATCCCCAAATTTTCTCAGGGACTAAATTTAATACACATAGATAACACATGCTGAATACTAATTCACCTTGCCTTTGAGGAAAATGGGTGATAACTCTTTAAGAATATTTGTTTTAAGTTAATGAAAATCTTGATAAGTTTTGTATGTTAATGTTAGAATAAAGAAGTTGGGATTAACAATGTTAGAACTAGGAAATTTTATAGTTTCGTATTCTAGCGACGCTTTAAGGGAATAGTATTTAGGCTGAATTTTGAGCTTTGAAAATAATCATTAAAAAATAAATTATGCAACAAATTTTGCGTGGATGAAAAGATATTTTTTAATCACGGGGAAAATGAAAAACGTTCACCTCATTTCTCTCGTATAATATACGTACCCGATGAAAAGACACTTTCACTTATTGAGTTTGGCGCTTTGATCTTCATCCCCCGGCCGAAGATGAAAAGCTGCTCCCTCGATCCCTTCCAGGGATCGCAGACAAAGAGGGACACACATACCATTAGAAAGGCTTTCGTTTTTCATTTGCTTTCACAGATGGGAAACATATAAAACGATGTTTCGCTTTCATTTTTATTCTTTGCTTTAATAAAATAACGATTACCTATACATTACGCGTTTCCACATGTGGTTTACATTATGGGCACGTGCTTAACATTCATACAATAATTATGATAATTATTAATATTTGAAGTTTGTTTTTTCTGCTGACAAAAATAAGTTTTGAAAAAAATTAATGTCTAATTTCAATTATACGGACATTAACTAAATGCATCGAAATAAAAGTGAATTATTTAAATAAATATTTGTTATGGTACATCTGGATCATCATAAGTTACGTTTTATTTTTACTTTTTTTTTTTTTGACGAATAATATCAAGAACTTGATCTAGGAAAAAATTCCAATAACGAAGACAACTCAAATAGGAAATTGTAGTCAAAAGGATTAAGGAATAATAAATTGATAAAGGACTAAACTTCAATAGAAAAATCAAGTTCACATACTTGAATAACTATTGCTATCGCAAAGGAATAACACCTAAAGTTAATTTCGTATCACTTCAATGTCCATTTGAGCGACAGTACCTGCTGGTAAAATATTTTTTTTTCATTTTTCTCAAAAGAAAAATTTAATCCTTTAAGAACTCCCACCGTTTTTCTGATGTGGCGACGCACATCTGGAATTCGATAATTTCGTTTAAAGCCACGCGTGTTATTTGATCGGCCGTTTGAAACGCTGAAAATTTAATTAGCGTTTTCACTTTGACATTTGTTTCGTATTTGAGTTATTGCCGATGTTTACAAATATTCAATATCCAAATTTAGCTCGATTCCACTGGAATTGTGAAAACATGGGAAATGTAGTGGAGAAGTAGACGTACATAGTTGATACAAGGATATACGTATACATATACCTAAGTTTAATGAACCGAGAAATGTTTGTTTGAAAAATAAATAAATTTCATTTATTATTACTTATATTAGTTTATTTGACATTTCCAAATCGAAATAAAATCGAATAGAATAAGGGTTATTGAAACTTAAAAATGGTGTTTTCAATGGGTGCATGATTTTATGTAAGTTTGTGTACAAGTTTGGGCACCCTATGGTAAAATATGACTTTAAATATTTGTAAAAAAAAAAGCTTTTTTTTCACTTTATATCAACGCCACATTTCAATTTGAGCACATATTTGATGAAAAGTTCAAATTTGTTGACCATTCAAAATAATGCTGGGTTTTCCCGGAAAATTTGAACTAAGTATTGACACCTACGTACTATTAATTTCCTGGTTCGGATGATAAGCACTTCCGGTGGTTAATTGGCGAATGTAACTTAAAATTTTTACGAAAAAATTTATTAAAAAATTTGTATGCCTTCTTTTATTGTTGAAAAGCACAGACTTCTAATCGTACGCACAATTAATGTTTCAAGAGCAGTTTTAAGTAGAGAAAAATCTTTTTTTTTTTATAGCAATATAATATATTTTTCTTTCTTATATATACTTTGAAGAACATATAGAATGATCAAATAAGGGTTAAGATTTTTAATTTGAAGCAGAGCTAAAAGGGTAGGAGATATTAATTTTATTTTCATTTCTCGTAACTATTGCTCCGTAACATACTTATTTAAAAACGATTTTAAATCCTCTGCCGGGAAAAACGAAATTAATTTTCTAATAAACCAATTATATTGTTTGTTTTAAGTTCGTTTATTATTTTTGATTTATTGGAATGAACTAATGATTTAACATAGCCCCAAAGAAAAAAAAAACAGGTTAGTGCCTAGTTTCAATCGAAATTTTTGCCAGCTATACTTGTTGTTTAACTTTTCCCTCAATAAGTTGATTATGTTTTGTTATATATGACATGTTACACCATTTTGTTGAAACCATATATCGTTTAGGTCAAAATCATCGAATTCTAGCCAGAAAATTTCTAATTATGTGTCTTTAGTTTTCTTCATAAATTATAAATGCGATACAATTTCCATTCTCAAATAATATAATTTGATTATTCCACCTTCAGACCACAACCCTTAAAAACTTGTTAATTTTTGAGGGTGTTAAGGTGGTTAAAGAATAACATTTGAAATTTCTTCACTCCAAATACGATAACGATGGTTGTTTACGTAGAATTTTATCCAGAAATACGCTTCATTGCTGAATATGATTTTTCCATAAAATATTGGATCTTTTTCAAGTTGCTCTTAAATCCAATTTGCAAAATTTCTACGTAATTAATGAGTATATGATGTAAGTTCTTAAATCAACCAAGTTTTATATGGTTTAATATGGAAATATTTATGAAGAATATTTCACGTAGTGACATAAGAAAATTTTCATATGAAAATAAGATTTTCATCCATACTTTGGTTCATAACATCGATATTTTTAACAGTATATGCTTACATTTTTGACAAACTGGGTTCCCAAAATCACAAAAAAATCCATTTTTCTCATTTTTTTTTAATTACGTTACGAATAGTAAGTTCTGTAAGTCGATTATGTTGATGAACGCCCGAAACATAGCCCGAATAGATTCATTACTTTTGTAATAAATTTTTTACAATTTCTTAACGCCTTGTAAAGGGGGAACTTTCCTTGATGATTTGTCAACCGGCAATTTTGGAGATAATCAAACCAAATATGACCAATATAATATATGTAAAATTTATAATACTAATTGGATGATTAAGTGAATACTTGGTGATCTAATTATTTGGCATAAGTTGGTGTTACTACTAACTTAGGTATTGTTCCATTAATAAAACAAATTATATGTAGGATTTATTACAGAAGACAAATAAAGGAAGACATTCTTTCTATATAACAACGAAATGAAAACTTTACAATCATTGGATAAATTTGTAACCATTAATAAAAAATGTTTCAAACACTTATTTTTTAATAAAGTTAATTGCTTGTATAACATACTTTTATAAAATGTAAATTCGTGTTTCGAAATGTGGGTAATTTTTTTTCATCGGAAAATTGGCAACAATTTTCATATTTCAACGCATATTTTAACGTTGATAGGTAATATTAATGGAATTTAATCTTTTCAAATTATAAAGGACTAAAACATTTTCTTTGCAAACTATTCCCATTCCATTTTCTCTGATTTTTCGTTCTGTTTTCTTTTATTTTCTCGCGTGGTTGAATTCTTCCCCCTTCTTTGCCTCATCATAAAAAAAAACCTTTTTATTTGTTTCAGAAGTTTCTTTTTTTTTTGTAATTAAAATTTGCTTTCCACATAATTTCGTAAAAGTTGTTATTTCTTATTCAAATAAATATTAGTGGTGCTACAACAATGATCAGAATTTATGCTCAAATATATGGATCTTTAAAAAAAATTTTTAGACAATTCTCTATTATATTATATAATTAATCAACCCAATGATTAAAAGTTCTATGAGATTATCGGCAAATCTGTCGTATAAGTACTTTTGTGATTTTGTGGTTTAATTAACCCTGAAATTTCCAAATTTGGGGTTGGTGTTACCATGGCTACGTCGTCTTCATTTGTCATTTGAGAAAACTTCTTCAAAACGAGTTTAGTTTTTGGCACCGATTCTATTCCTTGGTATCTTAAATCTTACGTATTTTAATTAGTACACTATTAATTAAATTATAAATTTAAGACTGTTTCAGAAAAGTTCTTGAACTCTAGGTTGACTACAAATTATCTGAAGGATCTATGTTTTATAGTTATTAGGTATACCAGAATATTTTCAAGAAAAAACCATTTATATATATGATATATATATATTTTTTTTATAAAAACACTATGAAATAATTTGAAACTTCCATTTTTAAACACGTCTAGGTCACAATGCATTTTTTGACCCCTAATATTATAGTTAAAATTATAGTTAATTCAAAATACTCTAGAAGTAATGAACATATATTTATAAGGGAAGAAAATGTGCTACGAAAAATCCTTAGTCGTCCTTTTTAAACTGATCTGGCTTTAATAAGTTGCTAAATAAAATATGTAGCCCATTGTTATGAATTATATTTTCTGATCCACAACCCCTAACAAAGTTTGGATGTCGGAAGTTAGAAAAAATATCGATATATCGGTCAAAGCTTCAAAAAATTTTGCATTTTTAAAATAATCGTGAATTTAGCTATAGTGAATATTAGGTATCAATAGTAGTTTTTATACGAAATTTACATTACTTTAATGTAAAAAAATCTCAATAAAAATGAAGGTATCATTATCAGAATTCCTTCCATTTTAGGAAATAATTTTTAAAGTATCAAAAACAAAGCTTTACGGTTTTAGATTCTAGTAACTTTAGTTACAAAATATATATATAGAGTTTTTTGATACAATTCCGGTTTTGGATATTTTGTATCGATATATTGGATCAAAATATATCGTTTAAAATATCGATGTTTTGGATTAAAAATACCAACACTTATACCAACACTTATTCAACAAGCCTATAACATAGTCGATTACCTTTAAATAATTTGTTGGATTGACTAAATAATTATTTTTAGTATTGGAACTTCATTTCCCATCTACCCTTTACCGTTTAGTTACGATTTGTGGAATATTTTGAATAGTGTCTGAAGCCATTTTATTTAAAACTATCTTTTTATTATTGCCAAAGTTTAAAAAAACTTTTCACAATATTTTACTTTTTTCAAAATATAATGTTACAATTAAAACCTTCTACAATATTACTTCCATTAAAGATATTAAAAGAGTAAAAATTTATAAATAAAAAAGTCGTTTATATAATTAGAGATAAACTTTAATAATTTTATATCTTGCAAAAGCAGCTAAAGTATAATTTTTGAAATATTTCCTCTCGAATTGTTTTGCTAATATTTAATAAAAGCAACCCCTCCATAATAAGAGCGATAATATATCTAATTGAAATTGTTTTATTCAAATTAATTAAATATAATATGTTTCGTCTTCATCATTCACATTTCATGAAAATAAACAGGGAAAAGTATTCGAGAACAAAAATTACTTTTGTGTAAATTTATTAAGCAATAATTTCTCTTTTCACTCGAATTAATATTCTCCAATGGAAAACATCGACCTTAATATTAATAACGCTTTATTATTTTCGTGTACCGCCTAAATTAAATGAGGAAGGGTAGGTGAAGCTTTTGAATACCTAAAGATATTTTCAAGATAACATAAATTTTCTCTTGAAAAGGAATAAAAATGATCGTCTTTTTTAAACTTTTTAATTGGCAGTATTTAATAGGTACCCACGATTTCGCCAGGGTTACATAAGTATTTTAGATTATAAAATTAAATCAATAATAAAATTCTTATTGGGAAAAGTGTGTTGGAGCATAATTTGATTAAAAAAACAGTTTTTTGAGGAAAATATATGTAGTTTAAATATCTCCTATGCACCGTATACGAGTACAAATGTGTAATAAATGTTAGGCCTTAGTTGCCGAAGGGTAGAAGAGAACATTTACCATAGTAATGTATATTTTTTATACCATCAGAAAGTAGAGATTTCAACGAATATAAAGCCCGCCGATTTTTATAAAAAATAACATATATATTAACGGGAGAATTTTCAATTCTAGAAAGAATATAAAGTAATGAAGTATTTAAAATATAAGTATATATTAGACTGATTCAAAAAAAATTATGATTTTTTTTTCTTAAATATATCGAAAATATTGTTGGGAATGACAAAAAAAAAATTATATAAATTAAATAACATGGGAACAATATTCTCTTGCACTTTGGAATTTTATAGCTCACGTTGGTGATAATATTTCGGAATGACCAAGGTATATTCTTGTAGAAAATTGAACGATCTACAAAAAAGGACTCATATAAGTTTTTGATATATTTATTCCTTCAAAAGTTATTCGAGGTCAAAATTGAACTAAAGAGAAATTTTAATATTTTTTTCAATTTTTTGACGCAACTATAAATTTTATGAGAAAATTTTATAGAACATTTTTTCTAGAGCACTTTTTTTTTCTATAACATTTGTTATAACGGTATATAACAAAAAATCACCATTTTTTTTGAATCAGTCTAGTATATATAGAAAGAAAATTTATTTGTTTAGTAGCTAATACTCATCTTAGGTCTAAGTCAAACTTTCGGCCTAAGTTTGGCGGAATACGAAAGTATTTTTTTTCCAAAGATTTCCTCCAAAAAATCCACCTACAGTTCGTAAACTTCCTCTTTGAGTTATAAAATCCTTATCTCTGGGAAAACTTAGTTTTTAGTTCTCTCAAATACTGACATCTGTTTAAAGTTCTAGTTTTACATATTCAGAAAGCTCGACAGTATTCAATGTTTCAACAGTTGAAGTTGAAGCTTTCTTTTTCAAGTTCATCCAATTATCCGACAGTTTACTTCCATAAATCTGCGTTAGTGTTCATATTATACTTTAATTTTTTTTAATATTTATGTTGAAATGATTATAATTTATAATTTATTTACCCTTCTTCAATCTTAACGTTTATAAAAGGAGAATCTAATTCGTTTTTAAGAGACTCCAAATTTCAGTTTCAATTTCATCCTATGTTTGTATAAGGCTTTGTTTCAAAAAAATAATTTATTTCTGCTATAAATTTGTTTCAAAGAAAAAAATTTATATGAAGCGGAGGGTGGTTTGAAATGGGAGTTATCCGGAAAGTATTGTATTTAAATATCAAAGCAAATTTAAAAAGTAATTTCACTTATTTTTTTGGAATATTTTTTTGAAATTTAGTTGTATATCGTTTGAAATTGGTTCGTGTATGTTTTCCACTTAGATACCTGTATAATTTTTTCTTTAAATACGCAAATTATTTCCTCATGCAAGTGAAATTTGAATGTGAATGTTTCTCGTTTTCCTCCCTTCTTCCTTGCTCTTCCTTTCTGCTTTGAACAAATTTAACTCCGGAACGGTTGTCTGTACAAACATAGATTTGAATATTTTAAATTAAATATTTCCCCATCGTGCAGTAGCACGGGGGGAAGTCCGTCTGTATTCTGTATTCGGTATGGCATGCATCTCATTTCCCCATAATCCTCATCATACTCACCACATTAGCACCAAACTCCCCCCGATATTAAGCACCTTCCGTTTAGTCATGGAAATGCAATGACGTTATTCTTGCGCTTTTTTTCTCCACGTAAAATGATAAAAATTTATATGTTTTCCCATTAAAATTTGCACATTGCGATGGAAAAATGAAAAGAATGAGGAAGAAAATTAAGACGAATGAAGACGGTTGTGTCACATAAATCACGTAATAAGTCGCAGAAAGGCGTGAAGAAAATTGCATCTGCGACGGGATCTTTTTTCATTTTTAATTTTTCTGCTTTTGACAACAGTAATTTGGTGCATGCCATTCTGAAATCAAGGTCTGGTGAACACCGGAAAGCTCGAATCGGAGTATTCTTTTAGCATTTTCTCAGGGGGATTTAATTTATTAAAAATATTTAATTTGTAAAATTCAAAGGCATTATATAAAGATGTGCCAACTTTAGAAAGAAAGAACTATTTTTAGTTGAATTTTATATCTGGAATATATTAATTCTATGGTCCATTAACCCAAGATGCGTTTATCTATCCAATACCATTTTTTCGGCTAGTTTTATCTATAATATTTCTATCGTGAAATATAATGAAAAATCAAACCTAATTCCAAGCAACTAACAAAATTCTTATAGTTAACAATTAGATCAGAAAACCAACTAATTAATTACTAAATTCCAAATACTTCATTATTAAAATACACCCAATTTCTTTCCACTTAAGTCGCCACAATACATATTTTTTTTAAAAAAGCTCAGGTGTTTAAATATTATCCACCCATCTCCATATATTCCATTAAGGTTTCAAGCCCGAATAAATTTCATATAAATTAATAATAAATGCATAAAAGAACAAACATTAAATACACAAATGGATGGCAAGATGTTGAATATTAAAAGGCACAAAATGAGGAAGAAAGCTTTTATCCCCATTTTTCCACTGCTGCTTTATTTTGTATTGGACAAAGTAAGAGTGGAGGACACTTAATATATCGTATTCATTCCGAATTCATATTAAAAATGTGTTAAAATTCAACGTATCACATCCCTAAATATCTCCAACGAAAATGTATACCTACGCCATAAAGGTGAACGAAAGGTTACAATTTACATTTGAATACAAATATGTTTTCTGTTGCTTTTTGTATTATTCGTCTTTCCTGGATTTGTTGAACTTCAAATATATGAATTTAAATTGATGGAATGTTTATTATTGGAGGGAAAACCTTATAAAGTAACATTGAAAAAATTGATCAAATATATTTTTATTGTTTCATAGAATTATGGAAAAACCAATGATATGATAAGAAGAAAAAAAATTTTGCAGATAAAAAAACTCTATTCCAGGATCATATAGTTCTAGAACTTTAAATTTCAATTTGAAATTTTCCGCTTATCATCTTTTTTAAAATTTTTACTAAAACATATACTGTTTATACAATATATTAAGTATAATATGGTCTTACTTATGTAATATAGTTTACAAAAGTAAACTGTAAATATAAATTTGAACAAAAGTTCAAGCAAATGTATTACTGAGACGTTTTGCCCAGGTACGTATTTCGATTGCCAAGCAATCTTCCTCAGTGGTCATCAAGTGCTCATGTGACTCATAACATATCAATTCGGAAACGAACCAATGAGGAAGACTGCTTAGCAATCGAAATACGTAGCTGGGCAATACGTCAATAGTACAATTGTTTAAACTTTCATCCAGCTATGATTAGTTCTTGGTGGGAACGCCCCCTCTATGTTTTCTGCTCAGTTGTTTCACTGATTTTCGATCAACAATCTGTAATTGGGGGAAGATAGGAATGACCCTGCTACGTTTTCTCTACGTTTCGATGTTTTCAGCTTGATTCTTCCACTCGACGTAATTGCACTCGTACGCCAAATATATATCTATTGATCAAATCAAAACTTAAGTATTTATTTCATATTTCAGCCGACTATAAGCCTCTCATATCAGTTATTTAAAATGCAAACTTGGAATCTGGAAAAATTTATAATATACTCGTATAAGGAAATAAACTGTAAAATAGTTTTTAAACTTGGTATGAACATTATCTAAGCCCTACAATTATTCTACTCTGGAAATTTTACATTCGTTCCATTATATTGAAATTATATGAGGAAGACTGCTTGGCAATCGAAATACGTATCTGGGCAATACGTCAGTAGTATAATTGTTTAAATTTTCATCCAGCTATGATTGGTTGTTGGTGGGAACGCCCTCTTTATGTTTTCTGCTCAGTTGTTCCACTGATTTTCGATCATCAAGCTGTAATTGGTGGAAGATTGGAATAATTCCTCTACGTTTCGATGTTTTATGTTTGATTATTCCACTTGACGCAATTGCTCGTACGCCAAATATAAATCTATTGATCAAATCGAAACTTAAGTATTTATATCCTACTTCAGTTACCATAAGATTCGTATATCATTTATCCAAAATGCAAATTTGGAGTTTGGAAAAATGTATTATATATAAGGAAACAAATTTAAATACTTTTTAAACTTGGTATGAACATTATCTAAGCCTTACAATTATTCTGCCCTGGAAATTTTACATTCGTCCCATTATCTTGAAATTATATGAGGAAGCCTGCTTGGCAATCGAAATACGTATCTGGGCAATACTCAAACTTCAGTTACCATAAGCTTCGTATATCATTTATCGAAAATACAAACTTCTAAATCTGGGAAGATTTATAATTTATAAGGAAATTAACTGTGAAATAATTTTTAAACATGGTATCAATATTATCTAAGCCCTACAGTTATCCTGATCTCGAAATTTTACATTCTTCTCATTATCTTGAAGTTTACACTTTTGAAGGTTTCACTTCTTTCGCCTGTGAACTGCACACATGTGTTTTTTTTTGATTAAAGTAACCTATTTAGTGAAGATACGGAAAAGTTGGTCTACTTTGCTAATCCTTATTTCCGGAAGTTATTACAGTTGTAACGATAGTTAAGTACTTCTGATTTTGGTCAACAGTTTTTACAATTAACCCGGAAAATCAGGAGAAGTCAAAGAATTTTATTTTCAGAATTCGATGGCCACCTTATCTACCTACTGAATAAAGATTTGAAAAAAACTTATATCACAGGAAAGGCCTGTATCAGTTTTTTTTAGATTTAAGTAGCCTATTTAGTGAAAATACGGAAAAGTTGTTCTATTTTGCTAATCCTTATTTCCGGAAGTAATTAAAGCTGTAACAATAGTTAAATATTCCTGATTTTAGTCAATAATTTTTACCATTACACCCCCGGAAAATCCAGAGAAGTCAAAGAATTTAATTTTTAACATTCGATGGTCACCTTATCTACCTTCTGAATACTGATTTGAAAAAAACTTATATCGCAGGAAAGGCCTATATCAGTTTTTTTTAGATTAAAATAACCTTTTTACATGAAAATACGGGAAAGTTGGTCTATTTTGCTAATCCTTATTTCCGGAAGTAATTAAAGCTGTAACAATAGTTACACATTCTTGATTTTGGTCAACAGTTTTTACCATTACACCCCCGGAAAATCCAGAGAAGCCAAAAAATTTTATTTTCAGAATTCGATGGCCACCTTATCTACTTTCTAAATATTAATTTGAAAAAAAACGTATAGCACTGGAAAGGCCTATATTAGTTTTTTTTTATCTAAAAGTAACCTATTTAGTGAAAATACGGAAAAGTTGCTTTATTTTGCTAATCCTTATATGCACTTATTTCCGGAAGTAATTAAAACTATAACGATAGTTAATTAGTCCTGATTTTGGTCAACAATTTTTGCCATTAAACACCCGGAAAATCAGGAGAAGTTAAAGAATTTTATTTTCAGAATTCGATGGCCACTTTATCTACCTACTGAATATTGATTTGAAAAAAAATATATCACAGGAAAAGTCTATATTAAACCATTGATTAAAGACAACAATGGGTTCATTAACTCTGTTGTTTCATTGTTAAAAATCTCTGGATTTAACTTGACTAATAAGATCATTAAAATGCAGAACCACCTCGACTTGAAATAGCAATCTACAAGTAATGATTTCATGATACAATAAAGCATTAATATTTTTTTTACATTTTCGATAATGTCTTTTTCTTTATTCCGAAACAATTCCCCGTAAAACCGTTCGTTCTCGACACTTATTTATTAGATTCGAGTGCACAAAGGGGGCACATATAATTTGGCCTGAACTCCTTACAAGAACACATAACACCCATATAAAAACGTGTGTTTCATATTATTAAAGGCGTGATGCTGTTTTATTAGCCATTATGAGTTCATTTAACGCTTTATTATCGCCCGTTTCGATCAGCTAAAATAAATGCTGTTTTACACTCAAAAGAGTGTCTAATCGATTAAAATTTGTTCAAGCACCTATAGGTGCTGATATCGAAACGGTTCGTTTTCGAATATTTTCAGTAAATCGATAAAAATAGACCCTTGATTGAGGGAGTGATTTCGTAACCGCGACTGAAAGTATCGTTAATGTAGTTATAAATTTTTTTTCAGCTCAATGAGGTAATATGGGCGTTAATTATATACACACGGTATACTTTCTTATCGCCCACGTAGAAATATTTGAATCGAATGCAATCTTTTCAAAATTGCCTCGTTAATTATTGATTGGATTGTTTTCAGTTAGATGGCTTGCTAATCAAATGTCACATTGACATTCGGTTTCCATGGAAATGTATAAATACGGATTTTCAAAAATAGACATTTTATGTTCAAAGATTTAGCGGTCGTTCCCTTTTATATATATATATTTATATGAAAAGAGGGAAAGATGAGTTGCCGCAACACCCTATAACCGTTCATTAGAACTGTAATTCTTTTTTTTTATTTATTTGAAAAATTAAATTTAAGAGCGCGAAAACATTTAAAGCTTCCTACTTTAAATATTATTGTGTACTAATGAAGAATAATTGCTCATTACCGATGATTATATGGCGGGATTTTACAATAATTTATGGGCCTTTAGTCTTTTGACTTTAGTTTCGTTGACCTATTAATGGCCAAGGCATTTTTGTAATTTCTTAGAAGAAATACTAACACCTACGAGGACATAATTTTTTTTAAGTAAATTTATCAGTTGATAGTTCAAAAGTAACACACATATGTATGTTTCCAATTCTATGTGAAATAGACAATCAAGAATTTCTCGTTTCAATTGAATTGTCATTTTTGCAGTGCAAAAATATTCGAGAATAATCCGTTTTGGTCTTTTTGGAATTAATAAAACGACCACGTAAATACCCACGTGTCGTCGTCAATATACATTGATATGCGATTATAATCAATGTCACAATTGGTGAATAATAAAAATATTGTAATGGTCGGCTTTATCAAAATTGGAAATCGAAAAAATCGTTTGTGTGTGGTCTTGGTTGGGACAAGGAAATACACAAATTGATTTGAATTTAAATCGAATCACAATAGTAATGTAATTCGACGCGGTATACGTATTGTACATTCTTCAGAAACTTCAGCTAATATCATTGAAACCATTTCAAACTTTAGCCGTGAATAACTTTCGCAAATTGACACATGAAAGCCTTTTCAGGAACTAATCTGATTACTTAGCATTATGGTTATGATTATCATATTCCTTAAAGTTATTAGGCTCATTAAATATATTTTTTCATAGGGCTGAGCCCTAAAATAAAATATAAAAACCACATTTTTGTTTATGTCCATTAATAACGGGTGGAAGAGCATGAGTATAATAATCATTATTTCAACATAGTACAACGTTTTAGTGTGAATTTCCCGGTATTCACTGTTTTCAGATGATTTATTTGTTTAGTCAATAACGTAACAAAGCAAAATCCATACTTAAACTTAGTGCTGTGCCCAAATTTGTTATGCTTTTATTTTGGTTTCAGTACTCACTATCTTATTCTAGTATACTTTTCAATACTTAAAGCGTCTTAATCCTTGTTTTCCTAACTAAAAAAGGATTCTCAATTCACCTTCTAGGTATTTTTCTATATGATCCATCTTAGTGGTTCCACGCTGAACTTTTCCTGGAAAATATTTCCATTTCATAATTATTTTTTAGGATTCCATACCTTAAAAGAATACGGAAGAGCTTTTAAAACAGTTCCGAGAACTTTTGAGAACTGAAACGTTATACTGTGCTTTTAATTAAATTGTGCATTGTACTGTGTATTTAGAACTTTTACTTTGATCCTAATGCCTACCACCTTAGTATCCATTAATCTTCCAAATTATTTTTTTTTCGAAGAAAAAAATGGGTTCTCTATTTACCACGTAGATATTTTTATTATCTAGATGAAGTATGAACCCAGGAAACATAATAAGCTCTGAAGTTGCCGTATTGAGGCTCAATTGATTTTATCCTGGAAAATCCAAGTTAAAAAAACATATCCCAAGTAATCCCTAACAAACTATTCTTATATCCTTAAGAGTACGCTAACCATACTTTGGAAAACACTATCTTCGAAGATCACTTCGTTGTCCCTCTATACGTTTGTCGGAAAAAATATCTATCTACTTAACCATCAAAGAGTAACTTTATAGTTTTCTCTAATTATTTTTTCTGTGGAGCAATATCGAGAGGCAAAATACAATAAAAGAATGATGAAAAGTCCTTATCAAATTGCTGAAATACTTAATTTAAGTAGATCTCACTCCAGAATGGTTACAGGTCTTATAATTGGTCACTGTGGCCTACGAAAGTTTCTTTCTATTATTAACGTACTTTTAACCCGTCGGTATGTAGATTTTGTCAGAGAAAGGGTGAAGTTGCTTCTCTCATTCTATTAGAATATTGGTTCTTAAGCTTATTGAAGGTACTGACCTCCACCGGTTCAGTATATGCATCTCCGAACGCTTATTAATTAGACAAATAAAATGTTTTTTTTTTTTAAATTCAAATGGAATTTAGAGATCTTTGTGGAAGGAATGGTTTAATTAAAGGAGCTTTTAGATAAAAAAGCTTTAAGAATGGGAACTTTATGTATAGGAGTCTTATAAACCATAGCCTATCGAATGTCAACTACTCTAAATGTTTGCTAAGTTATAGAGTGAATTGGGATGTCGTTTTTTGACCGTTTTGGACGCTTTTAACCCCAATACAATTCCCTGACTTCTAAATTTTCGTGGCCACTGGGTTAAGATTTTTTTAATAAAAATCCTTTCTAAAATTTTGGAAAAGACGAAAATGTATAATCCATATGAGGATAGATTTGAAGTTGGTTTCGAGGAAGTCGAGGGTGATCCTTGACTTTCATCGAACCCACAAAACCGATTCACCGAATCCTTGAGGTTCGATTGAACCCCGGTTAAGAACCACTTTATAAGATTAAAGTTCTCTGTCTACATGGTGACAAAAAGAGCTAGAAGTCTTCGATTCTAGTACTGAATTAATTGAACAGCATTTTGTTCTTTGGTCGCTGAAATATTGCTTTTAGGTTTACAATAGGTAAAATAGGGAACTAGGGATCACAATAAGCTTAAGGCTACAGTGTTGAGGCTCTCTAAACTTCGACCTTTCAACTGTAAAGAAAATAAAATCTTTCTACCTATACGGTGGTAGGGAACCCATGATATGTGGTGAAAGACTTGCATACTGTTCCATATTTCCATATCCTAACCAAAAAATGTACCCAAAGGTGAACTTAGAATATTAACTGTTATTCAACTCCCGGAAAATCGAAAAGAAACTTCTATGTTCCGAACGCTAGTTTAGAATTAGTTATCAAAAGTTTTTGTGCTTTGGATTTAAAATTTGTATGAAAAAGTCAATGAAATATTGGGATGAATACAATAGATGCTTTTCTTGTTGAGTTCTTTTCTTGAGTTATTTATAGTTTCAATTAATCAAATTTGCTTCAAAGATAGATCACAGTAGTGATCATATTGATTGCCTATAGATATGTTCTTACTAATCTTCAGGTGATACTAAAGGACCGAAAGATTTTCGAACCAAAGATGACCATTCAAATCAGACATACAAGACAATTTCCTTCCTCTCTCCAATTTCTCAAATTTCCTGAACCAATTGGAGCTGCCATTTATTCTAACGGGGAATATGTTTTCTTAGATGAAAGTATTTGTCAAAGTTACAAGGATCTTAATTTCCTTCTTCCCCAGGTTTAGACATGTAACAGTGGGATAATTGCTTGGTCGAAAGAACAATTTGGTAAAAATTTTAAATAAATTTGGTACCAGGAAAATTTAATTACGTACCCAAATGTTAGTACTATCGTAGAATGAAAAGTTGATTTTTCCAAATCATATCATTTCGAATGTAACACGTTATCTAACAGCACTCATATATTTGACTAAACATTTAATGAAGATAAATTCTCGAACCGGTTTTTCATTCGAGCTCTATGAAAATCATTTGTGTCTCGTCTCGTCTCCAAAATCCCCCATTTCCCCATTTTCCCCAACAGACACAACAAAACAAGATAGGGCGACAAAGATAAACAGCACAAAAAATCGCACGCCAGAAAAGAACACCAAGTTACCAAAAACGAAACGAAAAGATGCGATACGGAACGTGTGGGATGAAATTTGTAGCGATTATTTATTTGGCATTTTGCCTTAAGCTAAGAGAAACATATTTTTCATTCGTAACAGTTTGGAATGTATCGAATGCATCTTAACACGAGAGGAAAAAGCCGAGTGAAAATTGTAGGGAACGAAAAAAACAAGGAAAATCTATCGTTTAATAATTATTTTTCGTTTCTGCTAAACGTTTTTCCGCGTCGTGTTTCGACTAGACAGATAAAACGTGTTTAATTTATTGAGCCATTTTTCAAAAATTAGCGATGAATGAATTCCAAAAAAAGCCTTCCCGATCATAAATCAGAATTAATTCTTGCCATTATGTTAACGCGTTAAAAACTGAAGAAAAAATCGCTTTTCAATATTCCTCGTACGAATCTACCACGGTCCATGATTCGTATTGGTGGGCGGACCAAATGGTTTATGATTTATGCGAGCCAAACGTTTAAATTCAATAAATTTTTAAAGGGAAAAACTGTAAGATTATTATAATTATATTATTTTTCTCGAAACATTACCTGCACTGTTACGCCATTCCCCTGCCATTTAATAAATTTATCGTAGAACTAGTATGCTTTTGAGAGGAAATTTGCAAACTCGTTTGCCAAATTTACTGTATATGTGCGATATGATTGTATAAAAAGCGTTTGAAGAATTCTGTGTAAAATTATTTAAGGATGGGTCTTTTATTTAAATTATTTCTTTCATCTGAATTTTTCATCTTTAATTCATTAGAAACATTCGGCGAAATTCTTTACGTTCCGCCATGCAAAATTCAATGATTAATGTCGGTTTGTTTCCCATTTTTTTCAATCGTTAATAGTAAAAACTTTTTTTAGTTTACATTCACTAACTCGTGAGTTTATATAATGAAAATGCATTGACTAATAAATTTTTCTTTTGAAAAAAAATAAAAATACATTTAATGAAGTTGGACCCGTTTATTTATGGATGCAAACTTTGAAATACTGATATACTGGATATTTGATTTCCAAATATGGTATTAAGACTGATAACGTTTTGTCCTTGATACCTTATTGGTATGCAAGGGGGATACCACCCAATGTTTGACGCTGGTATTGCCGATGGTCAGAAGTTGACGATGGTCGACTTCTCCATGGAGGATGATGGCTTTTCCAGTTGCTGTTGTAATTGCCATCGTGATGGTAAAAGACACTTCGAAGAAGCTATGATATCCTTTATTACTCCAACTGTATCGTATCTATAAAAATGAATTATGACAATGATTATTATTAACAAAGTTAAAGCGATTTTTTACAAACGCCTGAGGAAGGCTCAATAAAGGAGCCGAAACATCGTATGTAAAAATAAAGTTTTAACTGATTATTTTCGATCCTAGTCCTCTGAGTATTTTATTAATCTGTTATCATCGAGGATCACAAATTTTACAATAATTCTTTCTTACCTTCGTTCTAGTCGCCCGGTTTTCTTCGCAATGATGTCTCTTTTAACATGTTTACCATTATTTTTACCGCCCTGGCGTAACCAGGCGACTAGAACGGTGGTTAGAAAGGATATCATAGCTTCTTTGAAGTGTCTTTTACCATCACGATGGCGATTATGAAGAGCTACTGGAGAAGCTACCACCAACCATGGAGAAGTCGACCATCGTCAACTTCGGCAATACCAGCGCCAAACATTGGCTGCTCGTAGCTGATTTTCGACGACAAATTCATACTTAGGATGAACATCCTCAGCAGTGGAGATTTCACACTAAAGTTAAAGTACGATGTATTAAAAATTAATACGGAAGAATTAGTACTTCTCCGTCGGAATAAGGACAGGTTATGCATCGTTCTGGCCGAGGGTGTATCATTTCTTATGACTAATAAATGCAGGATTTATCCTAGACCAGGATTTGTTGTTGACAATGAAAAAATATTCCAGAATCAATAATAGCTACGACTCATATTCTAGCCATACCATCAGGGAAAATCTTAATATTTTGGTGTTAAGATACCTTAAGTACCATTAAGGTACTTAATTTCCCAATATCCAAGGATCAGAGAAGGTTGAAGCCTAAAAGAAGACTAGCATCAATAGCAACCATTAACCACAAAAAAATCACTTATGAGACTAATAAAGGATTGCTTCAAATGAATTTGAGGTTTTTAAAGATTTACTATTAAGTTAGCTACAGAGCAGAATTTCAATTAAACTAACAATTGAAAAAAGTATGGTTTTTTAAAGTAGAAACTTCTTTAGCATTGTTGTGACTTGAGATTTTATGAAACAAAAAAGCGAGTTAAGTTAAAAGAGATAAACATATAAATCTATAAGGTTTAACGAACGAGAGAATGAAATAGAAAACATTACAGTATTTCATATGTATATGCGCGCCTGCGTAATATGCTACTTGGGAATAGTCGTTCCAACAACCGTGGTGAATTGTGTATTGTTTATATAAACATTTATTTATCTTAATAAAAACATTTTTAAACTATCCCGAAAAAAATTATAGAATATTATCCTGATTATCGAGACAAAAAAAGACTAAAATGACCACAAAAACTTCACCAACGGAAATTTAATAAAAAACAAACCAGAGGTATCGCAAATTCTTAACATGAAAATGTTCCAAAGATTTCAGTGGATATTTTATTGTTAATATTGTATTAGATACTGCGATTTCTTTGATTTAGTTTCTGGACACCGAATTTACTTTTAAAAATGGGTAGCGGTTGCACTGTACCAACAAAAAGATCAATAACAGTAGGTAATTGACGATATATTACGTATTTACGAATAATTTTCGATCATCCAGCTGTGATTGGCTATTTGTGGAAACATCTTCTCTATGTTTTCTGAAGGTTCTTCTACTGATTTTCGATTCCATTTTTACTAACCCTAAACTATCAGCTACCGATTTGTTATAATTTTTTTTGGTTCTTAACCTTTTCCCACAAAAAAGGCGGCAAATTTAAAACTTTCATTTATGATGGAACATTCTTTATAATTAAAAATTGTAGCTTTGATGAATGAGGCCAAATTTCCACTTAAATATTATAACTCTGGTGTTAACTAAATAGGACGATTCTAAATCAAATATTTGTTATTTTGGTTTTTAAATCATTTTCTGTAACAAAAAGGGTCAAAAAACAACCGTTAGTTGTGACAAACGAAGGCAAATTGTGTAAAAAAAATTATTCCATACTGTAGAGGCTAAAGGTTTCGAGATCATTATAGGAAAAGTTTTATTGAGATTCTTCAAAAATTGATGATTTATTCCTTTGCGATCATCGATTAGCTTTACCAATTGAAATTTTGCTTGTTTTCTTACATTTTTCAAACAATTAATAAAAAAAGCTTGACTTGGTGGAAACCAAAACTCAGGATTATTTAAAATAATGATTTGTGAAAAAATGAAGCTTTAACTTGACGGCGGGTTTGCTTTTCGTCGTGGATAAATGGTTCCTGTCAATTTCGTCTATTAGTCAAAGATTTTAATTTGTCTTCTTTCTTTTTCTTGAAGTCTTCCAGTCTTTCTTTACATTATCAATTATTAATTTTTTTCCTCTCAGAATATGGTTCATCTACTTACCTTTCCTTCCTAGCACCATATCGACGAAAGTAAATTCTGCTTTAACTTTTCTCATTATTTTCACGTTTATAACTCAACTTTTTCATTTGATTTTCGCCAGCATTCTCTAATACCACATTTCAAGGCTTTCCCGATAGTTCTTTTCGTGCGATCTAGGTTACCGATTCACCAATAAATTAAATTTGTTACAGAGCTTTTTTTTTATTCAAATGAAATCCTCATTCAGAATTTCGTTTTTCAAAAGTAATTATGGGAGCTTTTATTGATAAAATCAATTTAAAATAGATTACAGTTATTTATAAATTTATCTGGTTTCAATTAAAAAAGCTCCGGAGAAAATAATTGCAATAGTAGTTTATACGTTTTCTCCAAATATTCGAGGAATAAATCAATGGCTATTACCTTTGTCGATTGATAAAGTATTTAAATTACATTAATAAAATTGGAAAATAACGTTGATAATCTCAACACTTCCGAAAACGATGAACTATGGCTAAATTCAAACGACTCGGGTAGACTATAGAGAGATAATGCCAACATTCACGCTTATGAAAAGTTTTCTGAAACATTTGGTTTTAGTATAGCCACATTTCAGTGTTACGTAGACGTTTAAACTGTCGTGCATAACTTTCTTGCGGTTCTCGAACTCCGACTCAAGCTTTCCCATATCGTTTTGATTTATAATTCAATATTACTTCCGACCAATTTAACCGCAAAATAAGAAAAACGGTGCAATTTAACTAATTCATTTTTCTTTGTTTCAGGTAAGAGATTTGGACTACACGAGGACGTAATCAAACTACGGTGTAAGCCGTTCGTCGTTGGTATCAGTTGCTGGGCAAAACTTCTTTCCATTTTGTTTTTCCTCCCGCTGGAAAATGTATTTTCCATTTCCCTTTTATTACTCGTTAGTGCGAACGCAAACACCTCAAACTCGTCGAATATGTGAAGTATGAAGAAAACGTTGCGGTTTTTCACAACGGTTTTACGTCGAACAAGTCATGCGAGCTTTCGCGCTCCTGGAAAATTCGCTCATAGTAGTTAAAACTAACTCCGGGGGTGTGAACAGGGATGAAATTATACAAACCGGGTGGAATGCATGTCAGTGTGGTATGACGTAGGTACGAAAGCTCAAAAACATTCAATTCACATTCTACCCTTCCGGTTTTGAATTTTCCCATTTTAATTACAAGTGGCGCTCATTTTTAAATGAATAAAACGTAAGTGGCCGCTTCAACCCTATGAATGCAATAATATGCTGGTTATTCATTTTTTTTTTCGACTAAAAAAAAAAACAACAGGGGGAAAGAAAAGCATTTTTTACGATCAACTTCAAAAAGTTCACCCTCTATTTTATCTAAGCTTTTTTTTCTATAAAATATATATTTTTTGCACACAATACGAAAATATACTTTATTACTCTCAAAGGATCACGTCGGCTGTGTCAGACTTCTTCTTTTTTTTTTTGCTACGCCTCCTGCTATTTGTACGATATCTTATATCTGAAAGGGTGAAGTATAGGCGAAGTCCGCGTATTTAATAACAGGAAATCTTTAAGGGATGCCTTTATCTTTTTCAATCTTAAACAAGGTGTCTTGATTGCGTTTCTTATACATTTTCTCGTTATCCTTATCACTAAAGCAATGGTTTATTTGTACAATGGTTGGGTTAAAGATCTGTTAGGTAACCAATATGGAGGGATTTCTCTTGTCTTTTTTTTTTGTTTCGATTAGCTTTTTTTCTGAGCTTGTTAGATAAAAAGCTTTTAGCTTTTTTTTGTACGATGGTGTTTTGTTTAATCAGAACTTTTGTTTGTACAATTTATCTCAATGCTTGATTTTTATACAATTTTCCTCAAATTTTGGTTGCATAAAAATTAGATGTGGACACCATATGACTTCCTTAAATGCGAGAACATAGTTTTGCTATCCTTTATTGAAACAATCAATAAACAGTTTAAGTTAACAAAATTAGGTTTTTTTGTTAGAAATTCAAATATTCGAGAATTCTCCAAAAAGAATGATCTTATAGCCCTAAAACTGCGATAACAAGGTGTCCACAATGTTTGGAAAGTTTAAATTTTAGGGATTTTATTTTTTGATCTTGAAAGTAAAAAAAAACGTTTTCCCTGTAATATATGGAAATGACAAAATATATGTTGAAAAGAATTCGATTTTTCTGAAGTTGTAAATCTTATACTATATATTTTAACAGTAAGCATGGATTAAACCCAATACCCAAAAGATTAATGTAGTTATCATTATGTTAAAAATTCAAATATTCGAAAATTTTCCAATAAGGGATGTTCTTTATAGTCCTTAAAATGCGATAACAGGGTGTCCACAATCTTTGGAAAGTTTAAGTTTCAGGGATTTTATTTTTTGATCTAGAAAGTCAAAAAAAAAACGTTTTCCCTGTGATAATGACAAAATATATGTTGGAAAGAATTCGAGTTTTCTGAAGCTGTAAATCTTTTACTTGATCCTTTAACAATAAGCATGGATTAAACCCAATACCCAAAAGATTAATGTGGTTATCATTTTGTTAAAAATTCAAATATTCGAGAATTCTCCAACAAGGGATGTTCTTTAAAGTCCTTAAAATACGATAACAAGGTGTCCCCAATCTTTGCAAGGTTTAAATTTTAGGGAATTTATTTTTTGATCTTGAAAATAAAAGAAAAATGTATTCCCTGTAATATATGGAAATAGCAAAATATATGTTGGAAAATACTCGATTTTTCTGAAGTTGTAAATCTTATACTACATCCTTTAGTAAAAAGCATGGATTTAACCCAATACCCGAAAGATTAATGTAGTTATCATTATGTTAAAAATTCAAATATTCGAAAAATTTCAAATAAGGGATGTTCTTTATAGTCCTTAAAATACGATAACAGGTGGTCCATAATATTTGGAAAGTTTAAGTTTCAGGGATTTTATTTTTTGATCTGGAAAATCGGAAAAAAATGTATTCCCTTTAATGTAAGGAAAAAGCAGAATATACGTCGGAATAAATTCGATTTTTCTGAATCTCCCAATCTTATATTACACCCTTTAGCAATAAGCATAGATTAAACCCAATACCCGAAAGATTTATTTAGTGTTATGGTTTCCATTTCCTATCATATTATTGAGTCAAAGCACCGGCGATGTGTCAACTCTTTTTCCTGATGGTACGGCATTATCTGTTCCATCATAGAGAGTTGACACTATATTCGATAGGTTAAGCGATACTTTAGAAAGGATAATGAAATATTTCATATAATGAAATATTGAAAGTATATTTGTGTAAGACTCAAACTATTATTTTTATAATACGAAGACTAGAAATGCATATAAAAAGTGAGAAAATTTTATTGGGGCGCGAGAAAAATGAAGAATTTGACAAAATATTTAATTTCATTAGTATTTAGATTGAAAAAGATGTAAACATCATCGTAAATAATCATATTATGTAAAGAATCTGTATGTAGATAAATAACTACAATAGAAAATAGAAGAAAAGCAAAATTGATGAAATTCTTTAGTCAAGAAGTTTACTATAAAAAAGTTAGGGAAATTTTTGAACTTTGGTCGGGAAAGTCAGGGAGTTTGTACTGAAGGAAACACTGGACCTCCTGAAATTGGAGTGGTCAACTTCGATAAAATTTCTTGGCGTTTTCCTCGACCTTTAAAAATTAACATTCTCAACAACTCCACCTAATAAAAATCTATTGCAAAAAGGAAAGTGTCTAACTATGACACTATTCCTAATGCTAAATAGAAACAGCGGGTCAAACACAAAAGAACTAAATTATCCTGTACAAAGTTATCGTGAGACCAATTCTTACAAATGGAGGGGAGGCCACCGGAGCTTTGCCAGGGAGGAAAACTTCGGCAAGTTTCAGGTGCTTTTTTTGGTCCTCTCCAAGTAGGCAAATCTTCATTTAAACTTTGGGTAAAAAAAAGGAAAATATTCTTATTAATGGTAAGGTAAGTATGTTAGAAATTTGATAGGAATTTTAGATAAACTGTAGATGATACTGTTGACGTAATCAAAGTGCAACTCTTTCTGTTAATCATTAATTCTGTTAATCATTGGCTTGCGAATTTTTCTTCAAAATATGCCATTTTTAGTTCATTTAAATCGTGAAAAAAACACCAATTTGATTGGGGGGTGATATGATTAGTAACTTGCTTATATATACCATACAATGATTTACAATGGTTTATTTTTGTCAAAATAAGGTAGCACTAATGCACTACTAACTATAGACTATCTTTCAGATATTATACGGGCGGCATTTGTCATAAAAATTCAATGGATTAATAAGTTGAATCATAATAATTTTTTGCACCATAGTGAAATGCCATAATTTAGTATAGAGGAAGTAATAGGAAGTGGCGGATTTAGACGAAGGTCCCAGGTTTCCACTAGGTCCCATTCCATTTGCCATGGTGGCTATAATCTTACTTTCAAATATTTAAATCATGCATTCATTTTATCAAATCTTCTTATGCGTTAACATTTGGCTTTTGAAATATAACTTTTTTTCTAATAAATTTTTTAAAGCTTAATATATTTCACAACCTTATTCCGACTATAACTTGTTTTTCCTAGCTTTGATTTGCGGAAAAGCGTCGATTTTATCCTCGTAATAGATTTCTTGTGCTAATTGAGGTTCAATAGATAATAATGCCAAGGCATTAAGTTTATCTTGGGCCATACTTGCACGTTAGTAACTTTTCACCCTTTCCAGGGTGGAAAAAGATTTTTGTTTCACTAAACAATTGGTTCTTGGAGCAGAAAAAAATGCGAAGACCAATGTTAACATTAGGGTAAACATATCGAAGAATCCGCGAATGCAATGTTTTCTATATATTTTGTGCGGAGCAAATATCTTCTGTATTGTGTAATGAATCTTGTTGTTAATAATGTAAAACAATACATTCATTTACTTAAATCTCTTCCAAATCTTCATCATAGTAGATTGTTTTAGATAAGTACGACATATTTCCACTACCGGGGTTTGCGTAGAACTTTAAATGTTCCGACAAAATTTGATCAAATTTAGCAATAAATTTTATGCTTTCTATAAAATTATCATTATAAAAATCTCAACTTTGTTGAGTCAGCAAAATCAATTTTGTTGTCAACACTGTTCCCGAAATGGTAGTTCTCTTATTGCCTGTAGGGATGCAAACAATACATCAATTTTTTTCTAATATCGATATATCATTCATAAGCATCTGATATAAATAATCTGATCTCTAATTCTGAGTATAATATACGTCTGTATACTTTATTTATATTTACATAATGACAATTATATAACTTGCATTTTCGCCGTCCAGGATCGACCGATACTTCGCCGCCCTTTTTCTGTATTATTAGTCCAGATAATTGATAAAAAGTCAAATACTTATAAACTCTTTAATTATTTTAAAATTCACTCTTCGTATTTTTCTTAAAGTAACGTCTTTTATGGAGTAATCAATGTCAATATGCCGCCTCATTTTCATGTGCCACCCAGAGGGGCCATGGCCCCCTTGTATTCACTAAGAAGCTGAAAAATTTCCCAAGTATTAATTGGTTTTTTATTTAAAAACGGGCCTTAAGTCTTTTGCGTAGGAATTGGTTTTTAGTTAGTTACAAAATAATTTTCTTCAGCCTATTTTTGAAGTTATTGACATTTAAAAGTTTTCATTAGCAAAATATTCACTAAGACTTGGGATAGGAGAGCAAGAAATTCATCAAGAAACTTTTTGTTGCTCTTTGAATCCTAAAACAATTTCTTGTTTGTTTTATTACATTAAATGTTTGTTCTGTGCTAATAATTTTTCTTTTCAATTTATAAGAGTTTCCGAAGCGAACATATACTCACATTTTGTTTGCTTAACAATTTCGAAAGTTTATCTTAAATAATTGAAATTAAGATTTAACATATATCTCAAAAAAATTGGTAAATTTATGTTTGATGAAAATTTCCATTTTGTGTAAAATTGCGTCAAAGATTATTGAATTTTCGTGTTTTTTTTTTTTTATATACATATATGAAAACAATCGAATTTGCTTTATTATAGGGGATATAATAAAACAAAAAATAATTTCCTCGGGGATTTCAGTTTAATAATAAAATAAGAGTGCACCTATACCCAATGCAAACTCATATTTGGTGTATCGAAAATTGGAACGTTTTGAAAACACATTTCCGTGTCGTAAAATATTATTTAGTATCAATACCTCGATTTTATCCCGCGACGCTTACTTTTTATCTCCCGGTCTCTCCCGTTTATTCCCTTCACTTAAGCCTAATATCCCTTGGGAACGCGTCGTCTCCACGCACAATCTCTTCGCTTTATTATTGTAAGCAACTGATGAGTGTACATTTTAAAGAGGAAAAAAAACGAAGGAAAAAAAAAACCAAAGAATTCATCTACAGAGAAACGTTTTGTATGAAAGAAGTTATTTGTTTTAACAACTCTTTTAAAACTTATTTAGACGGAAGGAAGTGTTTGGAATGGGTTTATGAAAAAGAACAAAAACTTAAGTTTATGAGTGGAGAGCATCATAAAAGTTGGAAAATGGAAAGAATTGAAAGATAAAACTGAAATTTTTGGAGCAAAGATAAGTGTTTTACAATATTTTATAAACTTTTTTTCCGGAGATTTGAATGTTATCTTGCTGTTATTAGTTCAAAATTAGTTGAGAACTTCAAAGAAACTAGTATGGAAAATCTAATTTTCTACTCGGGAATGTTTTTATGATAAAACTTTCTCGATACTGTTCAAACTAAATATTGTATTCTGAGTGAAAAATAGCGATAATTCATATCGAAAAAAATTAATTTGGAAAAACGTGTTTTAAGCTTTAATACCTAAAACTTTATACTTGTTAATAAATCTTCAACTTATCCAGAATCCATTGAAATTAACTTCGATAATCCGAATAATTTCGCTTATTTTTTGAATGCCATGTGTAAAGGGGGAAATTCAAAGGCTTAGTAAAAAATACCTGACAAAACTTATTGAACAACAGCGAAAATTAATTTATTTGGGTAATTTGGCTTTGAACAACATGCATTGTTATTATGTTTTAGTTCTCCTGAAGAAGTTGGAAATAAATTCCAACGAAACGTTGAGATGATTCGAAAATTTAACGTTTTATTATTTGAGTCCAAGTTCCCAATAACATTATTAATAATTTACCACACCATTGATGAGAGTAACCAGGCTAATAATAATGTGAAACATTAATATATAAGTAATATATAAAAATAAAGGTATATAATAAGAAATAATAATTTGGCAATAAATAGTTAATAGGAATATTTGTTTAGTTACAAAATCTATCAGGCAAATCTATTACATTCCATTTTTGTAACCTTCTTATCCTGATAGATTTTGTAACTAAACAAATATTCCTATTAACTATCTGTTGCCAAATCATTATTTCTTATTATATAGCTTTATTTTTATGTAATACTTATATATTAATATTTCACATTATTATTAACCTGGTTGCTCTCATCCATGGTGTGGTAAATAATTAATAATGTTCTTGGGAACTTGGACTCCAATAATAAGACGTTAAATTTTAAAATCATCTCAACGTTTCGTTGGGATTTATTTCCAACATCTTCAGGAGAACTAAAACATAATAACAATGCATGTTGTTCAAAGCCAAATTACACAAATAAATTAATTTTCGCTGTTCAGTATCAAACTAAGATGCGGTGTTAAAAAATACATAAAAAGAATAAACCTTACTTTTTGAGGTTAACATCCTCGTTGTAAATACTGGCTCATTATACCGGCTCAAAAATTAAAACAGGATTAAGTTAAGTTAAATTCAATAATTGCTGGTCATTCTCATTCCAGTGTTAAAATAACCGTTATGTAATTTGACTTTAAACAACATGCATTGGTATTATGTTTTAGTTCTCCTGGAGAAGTTGGAAATAAATACCAACGAAACGTTGAGATGATTTGAAAATTTAACAACTTATTATTTGAGTCCAAGTTCCCAAGGACATTATCAATTATTATTATTAGCATTGATATTGTTATTATAGACTATTATTACTATTCTTATTGCTACTGTTGATTGTTGTTATTCTCGCTATTGATTGTTAAAAATCTATTTTGTACTTATACAGCACTAATCTACTGGGACTAGTGCTTACATGTGATTGTCTATGGATTAAATGCACTTATTGCAACCCTATGGAGATTGTTGAATTTATTTTAAAATAACTAAAAAATTTTTTTGAATATTTTTCTGAACTTTTACCAAAAAAATTTCTAACGCTGAATTCATATTTTCGAAATCCATCAACTCTAAGCTGATTTACTATTAATTGAACTTGGCCAAGTCATGACTCATATGTGCAAACGCAAAAGAATGCATCCATTTTAATTGGAATTCAAGCCGTCAATTACGTTTTTCCTGAAATATTTTTTTTCCATTCCCATATATATATATATATATATATATATATATATATATATAATTTATTTATCGCATTATCCAGAAAAAAATGGAAACAAAAGACTTAAACAACGGACGCCTACTTTCAAAAATGCCTCTAATAGGATTATTATTTAATTATACTCCACGTCCTTGTTAGCCCTTCGGTTCCCATATCACCCTCCTCTTCTCATCGTTGTTTTTAGTTTTAATTAAGTCGGTTTTTCATTTTCCCAGACAGATTGTCCATTAATTAATCCTCAATTGTTCGTTAGATCTTTTCTCCCATCTCCCCAATACCGTCCACCCCCCACGTCACCACCTGTTGTTACTCCACCAAACTCCCGCTTTCTTATTTTAATTTTTTTTCCATCCCTCTGGACGTTTTTCAAACTTCCGCCGTAATGATGCATTTGCAAATAAATTGTGATGAATTCAGTCGAGGGATTTGGTTGTGCATCAATGAATAATAATCAAATGCAAAATAAATGTGCATGTGTATTTATTATGGTGAACATTGTTTGGTAAATGGTTGATTTACATATGTACCTACTTTTATTATATGGCATTAATGAAAAAGATCGAGAGTGTGAACAGGGAGTTGGTTGAAAAAAGAAAGACATTCCCCGGATAGGGAGCGATGCAATTTACAGGGTAAGCATTGTTAATTACAGTATTTGTTTTATTAAATGTTATTTCCCATCATTTTTATTATATTCGTAATTGTGAATTTTAACGCGTGTGAATTTTAATATTCATCTCTTTTTTTTTGTGGAAGAAAAACATTGTTTAATTATTCGTCTTTGTTGGAGAAATAAAGAGAAAAAAAAACCTTTTTCCCAGAGGAACGGTCAAGTAATTCTGCAGAATAATTTCAAACTAACTTATAAACTTTTTAGTTGAAACCTCCGATTATCTACTATAAACCATTAACTATTTTATTTGCTATCCAAAATTATTTTTTAAAGTTAAAATTTTTCTTGTTTTAATTCGATAACGATGGGAACTTTATTATCAAAGCTTATTTTTTGCAATATAATTATAATTCATCTATTAACTATTCAACTATTTTGGTATCAATACCACCCTGAAGAATGGATTTACCTCTATTTTGATATTGATTTCCAAGCCTCACAAACCAACTTTAAATCTATCCTCATACGGACTACAAATTTTCGTCTTTTCTAAAACTTTAGAAAGGTTTCTTAGAAGAAAGAAGAAAGAATTCTTATTAAAAGAATTCCAATCCAGTGGCCAAAAAAATTTGGTAGTTAGGGAATTCTATTGGCGATAAAAGCGTCCAGAACGGTCAAAAAGCGGCATCCAAATTCACTCTATAGCTTAGAAAACTTTTAAGGTGGTTGGTATTCGATGTCCTACGGTTCATAAGATTTCTATATAAAAAGTTCCCATTCTTAAAGCTTCTTTAAGGACAAGCTTTTTTAAGTAAACCATTTCCTTCACAAAGATCTCTAAATTCCATTTGTAATTTTCTTGGTCCAAGATCCAGTAGTGTAGTGTGGTAGGTCCAGGAGAAGAAGGACATGACGCCGGACGGTATGTTATAAACCATTAACTATTTTTTTACTTTCCAAAACTATTTTCTAAAAAAAAGCTTTTTCTTAGTTTAATTCGATAACAATGAGAGCTTTATTGTCAAAGCTCAATTTTTGCAATATAATTATAATTCATCTATTGATTATTCCACAATTTCGGTATCACTACCACCCTATAAAATGGATTTATCTACTCTATTATGGTACCAACTTTAAATCTATCTTGATACGTACTATAAACTTTCGTCTTTTCCAAAATTTGGGGTTTTTCAAATTCTAAATTCCAAAATTTATTGGGGCTAAAAGCGCCTAAAACGATTAAAAAGCGGCATCCTAATTCCCTGTATAACTTAGCAAACTTTTAGAGTGGTTGGCATTCGATAGCCTATGGTTTATAAGAGTCCTATACAAAAAGTTCCCATTCTTAAAGCTTCTTTAAGGAGAAGCTTCTTTATCTAAAAGCTTTTTTAAGTAAACCATTCCAGATAGATGATAAAAATCAGATCTCAGCTTTTATATTTTTTTAAATAAGAAGAAAATTCAGGGTATTTAAGATCTTTTTGTAACCTGATGATATTCATCTTTTTTCATGATCACATTTATCAGCTCTTGTTACTATTAGATCATCATTAAAAATTAAAAATCATTAAAATTAAAAATATTTAATTTTGTGAATCAAGAAGCCTGAGGAAGTTACGATTAGTAACGAAACGTAGCGAATTGAACAATAAAATATTAAATAAAAAATAAAAAAAAAAGAAGATCTTAAATAACCTGAATTTTCTTCTTATTTAAAAAAAGTAAACCATTCCCTTTACAAAAACCTCTATATTCTATTTGTAATTTTCCTAGTCCAAGATCCAGTAGTGACACGTGGTAGTTGCAGAAGAAGAAGGGCATGACCCCGGACAGTACATGAAAATAGGGCGGCATATCGACTTTGATAATCGCATAAAAGGTTTTGCTTTGAGAAAAACATGAAGTGAAAATTTTTAAAAAAATAATGTAAAGGTATTTGTCTTTTTACTAATTTTCTTAACTACGGGGCGACGATTTTCTGTCCAGTCCTGGGCGGCGAAATCTCAAACTACGCCACTGCGAAGACCTGCTTTTAAAAGGTCCATGCCAAATAACTAACCATCCTAATCATAATGCTTAAATTTTCCTCCAAATCCCTTTTAAACCAACGACAATGGCTTGAACTTCTAGAAAGTTCTAGATTTCTTGAACTTCTAGAAAGTACCAACGTTGGCCGCCTTTTTTCTTGAAATCTCATTTTGGATTTCCTTGATAAATTAGTACCAATTAATCCTGGAAAGTTACACCTTATCTTTTCTTTTCGATTCTTGTAAACAGGACGTTTTTATATTGCAAAAGTACAAGAAAAAAACTGTTCCCTTTTGGACCACATACATTTTTAAATAAAGAATGTAAAGGTATTTTTCTTTTTACCAATTTTCTTGACTAGGAGGCAACGATTTTCTGTCCAACCCTGAACGACGAAATCTCAAACTACGCCACTGCGAAGACCCGCTTTTAAAAGATCCATGCCAAATAACTAATCATCCTAATCATAACACTTAAATTTTCCTCCAAATCCCATTTAAACCAACGGCCATGACTCCATGATTTCTTGAACTTATAGAATGTACCAACATATATCTCATTTTGGATTTCCTTGATAAATTAGTGCCGATTAACCCTGGAAACTTACACTTTATCTTTTCTTTTCTATTCTTGTAAACAGGAAATTGTTAATAATACAAAAATATTGATTGCCATTTAATTTTAATAAGTAAAGAAGAAAACTATTCCACTTTTGATCACATATTTATTAGAATTAAAACATAACATTAAATAAAAGTAAATGAAATAAACATTGACATTATACTCTATAAAGGTATATTATCCAAGATAACTTTATCTACCTTCTAATGAATCACTTTAAATGTCACCACCTTCACTTGAATTCATCCCTTCATAATATACGAACCCACGATAATGTTATTTAGCAAAACTCAGTAAAGCACAAAATATAATGTAATGTAAATATGTACATTGTATATATTACGAGTTGGTACATAATATACTTCTGTACTTATGTATGTCTTCGTTAACATGATTTTGGTTTTTCATAAAATAAACTAATCAATTTTGAAGACTAATAAATAAATTACCGATATATTAAATTCAGTAGTTTTATTTACAAGTTTTGACCTCTGGCCTTATACCATCATTTATTGGATAGCAAAAAAATGATTTTTGGATTTATATATTTTTATTACATGGCAAAAACAAGTTCCAAATGCTTTACAATTTTTATTGGCGCACAAATGCCGTATGAAGACTATAAAAATGATCGAGAATCTCTGCATTGAGAACAAAAACGAGCAATTGGTGATTTTATAAAGTAAAATCAACTTTAACTTTATTGTGTCCATCTATAAAAACCAATCATAAATGAAACCAGTTGGACCATTTTTTGATGTATATTTCACCACAAGTCGCGCTCTTTTCGGTGGTTCTCTTCGTTTTTATTTTATTTTTTTTTATTTTTTTGGCGTCCTTCAAGACAGGTGTCAGGTATTCTTTTTCTTCGCATCACCTTGTTCGTTTCTTGAGTAAATTTAGATAAAAATTTGTTACATATCGTAAATCTTACATAATGACTCCCACAAAAGTTAATTTCCTTCATCTTTCTTTAACGTATACGTCGGTAAATGTCTCACCACTCTTCATTTCCCTGTGTCTATAATATTTAGGATAATAAAATGTGATATATCATAAAACTTCTTTGAAAAAAAAAAGAAGTTAAACTCGAGGACTTTGCGTATTATTTGTTCCAATTTATGAAATCGATGTAATCGTATATTCGATTACATTTATATGTGTACGCCGAATAAAAATGGATGTAGACGTTTTTCACTGGGGAAACTTTTCTCATATAAATTGAAAATTTTTATTTAGCATCGTTTTATATTTGGTGTAAGTGGAAGATGAGAAGAGTATTTGGATTTTATTATAACAAAATTGAGATGCTCGTTTAAAAAGTTTTGGTACGAAATTGTCGCAGTAGAGAAAAATCAAGTGTACATATAGATATGCGATATACGAACAGTGGAAAATAGAAAAACGTAAAAGAAAACAACAAAAAAAAATATGGAAATATAGAAACATAAAATTGCAATTCGATTTGAAAATTCAATATATCTAATAAACTCTATCGATATCGACTGAAATTTATGAATATAGCGATTTCGTTTTGCCTTTTTTATCATCGATTTGATTAGTTTTTAAGGAAGATTGCCGTTTTTTTTATCTGTTCATCAATAATATAACTTCAATCTTAGATTGTTATATTTTTAAGAAATTCTGTTCTATTTTTTTTTAATTTACAATATTTGATCTTTTCCTAAATTTTAAGAAAAACGATATAAGCCATTTTACCTGGAAATGCCATAGAATTCCAATAATAACTTTATTGGGAAAATCAGGAAAAAATCCAGAAATTTACTCAAAAAAGGGCTTAAGAAGTAAATAATAAGCAAGGTGAATCGATCTCGGAATGATATTGTAATGATACTTAAGAGATATTTACGTACTTAAATAAATACTAAGATCCTGAAAGTTTCAGACCTTTATTTTAATTAGTTTTTGAGAAAACAAATAATAATATGTGAAAAAAAGAAAACATTTCTTTCTTAGAATTTCCTTAGTAGATTTATCTAAAATTCTAATATGATTTAAGGGTTGATAATGTCTTTTTTATAGAAAAATTACAACAATACAGCTTTATAACATCTATGAAAAAATAACATTTTTTTAACCAATAAGTAACTTTTGAACCACCTTAAAAAATTTTTTTTAAGTTTTATATACTTTCTATATATTGTCTGAATTTTTTCAGATTTTTTGAAACATTACTAATAGTGAAAAAAAAATAAAATAAAAATCACTTCCGCCCTCAATATCAATGGCTCTAATGTTTAACCTGAATATGTACATCGTACATTGTAGATGGCATTAGTTTTGGCCGTAGCTATTTAAAAATTTCAAATTTTCAATAATCAAAAAAAATGAACATCTAGAAATCTCGCAATCCTATTGGTTAATAGCCTCATACATTGACTTGTATGTGCTGTCATTAGATATTAGTGCGTCGTTTGACTTATTCATACTTTATTTGTTAATAATTAATTAATTTCATTTAATTTAAAGCTAAAAAGTGTTCAAAGTGATAATTTAAATAGTGCTCAATTATCCAAGATAACAATTCTTCTATTCAAGTAAGTGAAATATTATTAAATCTTGAAAATCAGGAATCTTAATGCGACAATGTTGGTTAGGATTCAATTGCCAATTGAAATTTTTGTGAATAAAGGATGTTTCCTATCTAAATTTTTAAAGGCCTTTATGATGTAAACATTGTAAATCGATCTCAAAAAGATATTTACAAAAAAAAACCTTAATATTTCTATGATTTCTAAGCATTTTTTGTCTTTTACATTTTGTATTTATTAAAACATTCTACTACTGTTATAACTCAGGTGCTCATCACGTTTATTTCGCTAAACATATATTAAACTTATTGATAACTAAGATCAAATATTTAATCGATTTATTAAACTAGTTAAGATAGAAAAATTTAACTCCCAAGATCTTATCTTTTCTTGTTCTTCTTATTCAAGAATTATTCAAGAAAAATTCTTGTTCTCCTTATCCTTCTTATCCTTCTTATCCAGTATTTTCTTAATCCCTACAAAGTATAGTTAAAATATTATTCCGGGATCGATTCATCATTTCTATAGTCCTACGCCCTTTGGCAAGAAATAAAATCATCTTCTAGATTTTGATGTATCTTTTAATGTATCTACGTCTTAAAGTGCTATATAAATATCTCTTAAATTTTTTCCAACGATTAAATAAATTTGGTAAATTATAACTGCAATCAAAACAATCATCCCTTATTTTCAAAGTCAATGTTTTAAACAAAAACTGCGGAAAACATTTTAAACTTGAATTTTTCTTTACAAATTGAACGTAATTTTATATTTGGCCAAACATGGAAATCCTATTTTTTAAATCCAAAGAACTTCATATACTTTTATTTCGTCAATGAATTTACTAAGTCATCAGAATGGGAACTTACCAACTCCTACTATAACTACTTATGTAATTTTTTTATTATTGATTAGCGTTTAGATGGAAAAGATGTATACGTCATCGTAAATAAGAATCTTATCTAAGGAATCTATTCATTTAAAAATACTTGAATATCCTAGAACAATGTTTCTTATTCTTTTAAATGATCAAATATAGGTTTCTGCACCCCATGTAAAAACATCTTAGGTTTTTTTAGTTAAAAAAATTAATTTTTTGCAAATTTTTTTTCAAAAATTTCATAATTTATATTGTTAAAGGCTTCATTCGCACCCCCAGGGATCTGGGTACTTCAGGTAGTATAAACGGATAAACGTATAATTCATATAATTTGTAATATTCATTTCGTATAAGTAACTATAGTTGTATACATATTAAACAGCATGTATAAATTAGGGTGATTTTTTTTTTGACTTTTTTTGGTCCCATTGTGAAATTTTGTTGGAAATACCAAAAAAAAATTCCCTGAAAGTTTGAGCCCTTAATATTTGCGTTTTTTTGCATTTATCTCGTAAATAACAAGAGCTACGGAAAAATTATAAATGAAAAACTTGTAGAGAATTTGATTTTCTACAAAAAAGTTCCTGTAGACCAAATCGCGAAGATCAATATTAAACGAGATATTAAGCCTTGAATTTTATGGAAAAATCAGGTTCAGTGGCCCGTACTACCTCACCGGTGTGAGTTACGACTTTGTCGCAATGGGCACTTTTGTAGAGCGTTTAATTCTGAGAAAAAAACCATCTTCGGTAAAAGCGATCCCATGAAATGCCGCTGAGATATAGAAATTTAAAAATAAAAAATCAGAGTTTCCGTGTATTTCCAATGAGAAATCTTTACATGTCTTGGTCGAGGACTTAAAATTAATATTAAGGGTTCAAACTTTCAGAGAATTTTTTTTTTTTGGTATTTCCAACAAAATTTCACGATGGGACCAAAAAAAGTAAAAAAAAAATCACCCTAGTATAAATAGCCAATTTGATCTTTTATTTGAAAATCAGTAACTTTCCGTGAAATATTCACAGCCCAACATTGACACAACCACAAATGGCTAAAACTAGCAATTGAATGAAATTGAAATGATAGTTGAATCTAATGACATGATAGTTCAAATTTGAAACAATAATTATTATATTTGTATTCCAGTCACATGGATGTGTTTTCAACATTATATTCTTTGTCCTTGTCTTTGCCTCAACACATACGCTTGCTTATTATGTATTTTGATAATAAAATCAAATTGTGTTTATAATTGTATCATATTTTAGTTATCACAAACCACTTATAACTGCTGTACCAGTTTAGGCATTACCGAAAGAGACTACGGTAGTGGATTGAAAACATCGTTTTAATTATACCAAAGAAGTATAACTTTTTTTTTTAAATTTAACCATACCTCACAAAAGATATATCTTCTGAAACGCTACTTCAAATACAAAAGAAAAAAAAGTTTAAGTTTTTAAGCATAAAAAATGTTTTTCTCAAATTTGCAAAGCTCTATAATTGAAAAAATAAGCTCTTTGTAAGCATAACACAGATAAATGCATAATGCTAAATTTACATAATATTACAAGTCTAAAGTATACAGTTGTACACTTGATAAGTACTATAAAAGAATCCGCATTAAAAAGTAATTCGTTTCTAGACTCCAGGTAGGAAAATTCAAAAAATAAAAAGAAAGTATGAAAATCCTTCTTTCATCTGTTGTTTGATCTTTGCTGGAAACTTTCCTGTTTATTTCTCGTTACAAATACGCTAAGAACAACGACGGTGAGAAATATCAGATGCAATATTTATTCATGGATCTCTCTTATCGCAGTATGCTTTGGATTTGTAAACAAAGCCTTCTCGATCTCTCTTGTCTAAGACAATAAAGTTATTATTAAATATTATGATAAAGGACTTGAATACGATGGAGTTACTCAATATACTCCCTAGTTTTGAGGGCTTCTCTCCATCAAACACTATCCCGTCTTATTCCTGTTTGCAATTCCACGTTGTAAACAGTACATGTAACATTGTTTGCCTATGTATGCATTCATAGAACAAGAAGGCTATACTGAAAGCTTCGCTTCAATTTACTTTTAGTTATGATCGTGTTTTGTTTTTTTATTATTAGAAGGATACTGTAAGAAAACTTAACTATAGAGTTGAAAAAGGAATAGTTAATTAATAACAGTTTCAAGTATTATGCAATGAAGGAAACTCAATATCAATTTTTTGTTTTTTTTTTTTATGCGATTCGATTTTTTTGTTTTATTAGAAATAGAGGGTAGTTATATAAGTTTAGTTGCAATAGATGATAAAATTCAAATCTCAGCTTTTATTAAATAAGAAGACAATTTAGGTTGTTTAAGATCGGTTTTTTTATTTTATATTTTTTAATATTCAAATTAGCTACGTTTCGTTACGTATCGTAACTTCATTAGGCTTCTTGAATCACAAAAAATATTTATAATTGAATATAAATATAATATATAAAAATTGAAACTATTATATTTTTTGTGATTCAAGAAGCCTAATGAAGTTACGATACGTAACGAAACGTAGCTAATTTGAATATTAAAAAATATTAAATAAAAAAATCAATCTTAAACAACCTGAATTGTCTTCTTATTTAGTTACAATAATTAATATGATCAGAAGTAAAATAAGGAAACTCAACATTTCTTGTGAATATGTAAATAAATCTTCTAGGGTGTATTAATATTAGGGTATATTTAGAAGGGGATATTTGAGTGACCATTCTGCTAATTTGAGTTGAATATTTGAGACCAAAGTCGAGACAAACATCCCCTTTCTTTACTTCAAATAATTAATACTTTAAAAGATAGAAGACTAAAGAAATATTAATATCAAAGGATATTCTTTTTTCAATGATGTGTAATGTATAGGCTGGACCAAAAAATTAAACAATTTGGTTTTTTGTTAAAGATATATCAAAAATATTATTCAGAGTGATGAAAAATAAAATATTGTGATATTTTGAACTCTTAATATTGATACTAAGAAGTCTATCATTGCAATTTTTGGTTTTTTAATCCAAAGCGCATTTTTAGCTAAAAATTTTTGAACCATCAACTGAAAGAATTAAATAATATGACTCGTTTATTTTTAAAGTGGCGTAAGTCCATTTCAAGGACGGTCTATGTGGTGATTCTTCTTCTTGTAACTAGAACAAAGTATGTTAATTATTGAACTGCTTAGTTTTGACAAATTGCCGATTTAATTTAGTTCTTAACAAAAACCCCAATAATTCCCTCCTCCTTAGTATCTTATGTTCCTATGGTTAAAAATGATAACACTATAGGAATTGTTCTTGAAATGGACTTAACTCACTTTCAAAATAAACGGTTCATATATTCCTGAAGAAAATTAAATGTTCTACAAAAATGTCACATTGTCAATTTTCGTGAGACCAACCGTTTTTTTATAATCAAGTCTTGAACATTGGCTAATTTTTCCGATTTGATTTTTTAACTTCGAAATTTTTTAATTATTGATTGAGTCATTCTTTAAAGCAAAACGATATATATTCTTGATGGAAATAAAATGCTCTACAAAAATGATCTCGTAGCATTTTTTGATAAATTTATTTTATTGTTTAAGTTTCTCAAGATCATAGTTGAATAATTCAACTTCAATAAATTTGAGAGAAGTAAATTTATCAAAAAATGCTGTGAGATCATTTTTGTAGAGCATTTTATTTCCTTCAAGAATATACAAAAAAATTGTTTTAGATGATGATTCTTTCATTAGTTACAAAATTCCAAAGTTAAAAAATTAAAAAAATAAATCAGAAAAATAAGTTAATATGCAAGACTTGATTTTAAGAAAACGGTTGGTCTCACAAAAATTTACAATAAGACATTTTTGTAGAACATTTAATTTTCTTTAGGAATGTATGTTGTTTAATTCTTTCAATGTGATGGCTCAAAAATTTTAAGTGATGATAGACCTCTTAGTATCAATATTAAGAGCTCAAAATATCACAATATTTTATTTTTTGTCACTCTGAATAATATTTTTAATATATCTTTAACAAAAAGAAATTGTTGAATTTTTTGGCCCAGCCTAGTAATGTATCAATATTGAATATAGCTGGATAGCTGAGGCCCAGGAAGTTATGTGGTAGACAAAGAAAAGCAAATATTAAGGTTGGTGCAAATAATACAGTTAAATAAACTGAGATCAATAATAAAAATTGTACACAAAAGAATTTTACATAAAATTTAAAAATCATGCAAATTCCAAAAAAAAAAAATATTCCATATAGCTGACGTAGTTCACATCCAAATGCGAAAAATCAGCGACCATTGACGAACGACAACTATTGATTTCCAATCTATATATTTTCGTATTTCATCCCCTATCGAAATCGACCCCTTTCCACTCAGACGACCTTTAAATACGATTTTGAATTCGTCATAATTCACGAGTATATCTTTCCAGCCAGTCAATACTCACTACATCATACATAATATAAGTTTTCTTCACGTTCAAATAGGGGAAGTAATTCAGTTATGGCCCTTTTAACAAAAAAAACCGAATTGCTGAAAGCCAAAAATAAAGATACCACTTCCCATTGCAAAAACGATACATTTTACGTCTACCTATAGTTTCGCGTTATAATTAAAATTCCATTTTCATTTCCGATAAAAACCAATTAAAAAACTTGGTTCAAATCGAATTATTCACGTCCGTTTTCACGTTGTGAACGTCAACCAAAACGGAATTCGATTGTAAATATGCATGAATTAACGTTGAAATTTGAGTTGGAAATAAAAAGATAAAAAAAAGGATTGAAATTCCCGTCGTAAAATAGTGAAATTTCGAGTTTCGGTGAAATGAAATTGACGTTAAGTAGAAGGTTTAATTACAACATACGAGATTTTTTTCTTCGTTTTCGTTTCGTATTTGAGTATAGTTTGGGATCAAATTGATGCAGCTGGCGCGTTTTAAATGTCGGGGAGATATAAATTGTGTGAAATTCGATATGATCGAAAAGGAATCATTGTGATGGTTTCGGTGTATTTTAACAAGAGGTCAAGCGATTGATGTTTCCTCGAAACTTAAAATAAATAAATATAATCAAAGAGAACCACTTCTTTTTTCTTCGTTAAACTAATTTGGTGGATAAAATTTCGTTTTACCCAATTCTACCATATGCAATAGCTGAATTAATAAGAACTTGATCATATTATCATGTAAAAGAGGTTGCCTACTTGAATCTCAAAGTATTAGTGGTTGTTTAACTTTGCTATGTTAAAGCTCTTTCAATCTACTTGGAAATTCAATAAATTTTTGATGGATTTGAGGGAAAACAAGCCTTCAGACTTAGGTGGAACTTTGGTTTGGGAATAAAGAAGGAAAAAGAAAGAAAATCAAATTAGTTATAAGCAAGTAGAATTATTGGTATGGGGCAATCACGGGAAGGCAAGTATATGTGTGTTAAAATATAACCGGATTACTATTTGGAAATATTTATTTTATTCAAAATAATTCCCTCTATTAACTATAAATTTTTGCATCCCTTCTGATAATTTGTGGATAATATGCAAAATAACCGTTACTACCTCATAAATTTAAAGTTTTTAATAATATTTTTATAAAAATTATTCAATGGTAGGACTGTAATTTTTAATATTACTTTTAATGATGTATACTTTTTTAATTGTTTAATTTTTTAAGTATTTTTATTCCTTTTATTCAATTCACGGTAATAGGTATATTAGACTGGGCCAAAAACGATTTTTTGTTTGAAAAGTATATGGAAAATATTGATCAAGGTGACAAAAAAATATCGGGAAGGTTAGAGCCCTTAATATTAATATTAAGAGGTCTATCATCTTTAATTTCGATTTTTATTTGTGCTTTCATTTTTGAGTCAATGCTGTCAAACTATCAAGGTAAAAAAATTCATCTGCACATATATTTAAAGAAAATTAAATTCCGTACAAAAATTTTCTCTTTGAAAATTTTCGCCAGACACGTCGTTTCCGAATAATCAAGCTTCAGACATTGATATAATTTTTAGATCTATCTTCTTTATTTTGGAATTTTGTAACTAATGAACAAATAAATATATATAAATTAACAGTATAGATTCTTGAAGGGAATTTAATGCTCTACAAAAAAGATCATTTAACGTTTTTACTTAAAATCACTCTTTCAAAAGTTATTCACAATTAAAGTTGAAGGAAAAATTAAATTATTGTTTTTTTCGTTGTTGAACCAATTTTTTTTTCTTTAGGTGGACAAATTTATATTTTATATGATCGAATATCATCATTTTATCAATCTTATCGCTTGAAATATCTAAATTTCATATTATATCCAAACCTATTCTCGGTTAACAGCTATTTATAACACGAAAACATAGAAAAACGAAAAAAAAAAACAATAATTTAATATTTCATTCAACTTTAATTGTGAATAACTTTTGAAAGAGTGATTTTATGTAAAAATTTTAAGAGACCTTTTTTGTAGAGCATTAAAATCCCTTCAAGAATCTATATTCATTTCTATATATTTATTTGTTCGTTAGTTACAAAATTCCAAAGTAAAGAAGATAAATCTAAAAATTATATCAATGTCTGAAGCTTGATTATTCGGAAACGGCGTGTCTGGCGAAAATTTTCAAAGAGAAAATTTTTGTACGGAATTTAATTTTCTATAAATATATGTGCAGATGATTTTTTTTACATTAATAGTTTGGCAGCATTGACGCAAAAATGAAAGCACAAATAAAAAATCGAAATTGAAGATTATAGACCTCGTAATATTAATATTAAGGGCTTAAACCTTCCCGATATTTTTTCTTTGTCACCTTGAACAATATTTTCGATATACTTTTTAAAAAAGAAATTGCCAATTTTTTTGGTCCAGTCTAGGCTTTATACCAACCCCAATGAAATTCTTTAACTTTCTAAATTTCCCAAACCGTTGGACACAAATGTGTCCAAAAATCGAAATTAAAAATGATAGACTAGACCTCTTAATATTAATATTAAGGGCTCAAACCTTCCCGATATTTTTTTTATCACTCTGAATAATATTTTCGATATACTTTTCAAAAAAAAAAATAGTCAATTTTTTTGGCCCAGTCTAAGGTATATATTATAAACACTTATGCTTTTATTTAATCCAAATTTGTCACTTATTGAATATGTTTTCCTGCTTACTTTTATAATCTTGAAGTATTTCTTGGGGGTACCCTGGTATTTGGGTAGTATTTATTGTACTACATGAAGTTGGTCGTGAATAAAATCAAATCTATTAATTAAATTTTACTTAATGATAAATGAATTGGTTTAAAAAATATCAATCAATGGTGAATCAAATGAATATGACAATATAACTTACAAAAAAAATTTAAAGTTGAAAATAGATACCAATATGAATGTCATTTTCCGGGTAGTAAAATAAGGGTTAAATATTACGAGTTTTATGTCGATACCTTCTTTAGTGCTGATTGTTTTCATCTTATCCTCCTTTATTTTACCTTGATATCTATCATTTGTATATAAATAATATTCAAGAAGCGACAATTTTGAGAATGAAAGAGATTTCACTATAAAAATAAACCCCAACTTGATAATCACAATTTGTAGTTAAATTTTCGAAAATTTAAATACAAACATTTGCATTTTTTAGTTTATTTAAATATTTATGTTTCACCTATTCAATTATTGATTAGTAATCAATACAATTTTAAAAAATAACCAACCAGTAGTTAAAAAAATTATGAAACATAATTAGAAATTGAATAACACCTAGTTGTATCACAGTACAGACTATCCTGAAGCTTATAATTGAATCAATCATGACTATATTGCAGCAACGATCAATAATGCATTTTCCATATATTTTCCGCTTAATTTTATTTCCGTCCCAACAACCAGATATTGCATATCCTATTGGTACACTATGTCGGAAAATTGTTTATAAAAAACGTGCCTCTTTTACGGAAAAGCCGTCAAAAGTAATATAAATGGCACCGGGGAAAATTTGAATATCAATAAAACCACCTCCTGAAAACGACACTTCCTCTCATATCGACCTCTCTAATTCATTTTTCTCATAAAAAATGATGAATTTTCCATTCATGTCACGTTTGTGAATCTTGCAATTGAAGCTCAATTTTTATCTATTCAACTCGTTTTCCACTTTCTTGTTGAATTTTTTTCCCAATTTGATTACATCATTTTCTTAAATTTATATATACCTACGACACGTTATTATACAACTAATAAGTTTCATCCAATTAAAATCTTAAGACAAAAAAAAGACATTAATTAATTAACATATAATTTATAAATTACCATCGATAAATTTCATGTCAAATTAATCTTATGATAATATTTAAATCAAGTCAAGGAAAAAAGTTTGATTATATTTGTATGTATGTGAAATGTCTTAATAGAACAAGTTTCAGAGAACCGGTGATTAATGGTTTGAAAGCCCAAAGCTAACGAATTCTGAATGTGTTATTTGTTTAGCTCTATGATTTTTCCATATAAATTATAATTTTTCAATCAAGAAACGATAGCAACCTAAATGAGAAATTGATCAAAATAATAGGCTTAATGTAATTTATGCAACTAGTATCAAATAAACTATACATCTATTAGTATAATTTTGCTTTGTATTTTTTTATCATTATAATAAATTATTATACTAAATCATTATTAAATATAACAGTTTTGAATGAATTTTTTTCTGTTGGGAAAAAAAGATATGAGTTAAAAGACGAAATTGGCTTTGTATAAATATTTTAATGATACTTTGTAAGTATTTAGGTGCTAATAACATACTAAGATCCTGAAAATTTCAAGTCTCCATCTATATTAGTTCTTGTACAAAAAAAATAATAAGAGAAGAACAGAAAATTTTTTTTTCCTTAAAGTTTAAAGTTTACTTAACCGATTGATCTAAAAATTGAATATGATTTACGGGTTGATTTTATAAAAACAATTAACAAAAATATAGCGTTTAAACTTTTATAAAAAACCTAATATTTCTTTGGGAAAATTTTTTTTAAGCGTGAAACAAGATTGGTACTGTTTTAAAAAATATTTTTTTTAAGTTCTATATACTTTCTTTATTATGCCTGATTTTTTTCAAGTTTTTTAAAGTAGTACTACATAGGGAAAAGAATTAAATAAAACCACTTCCGCGTTTAATGGATATGCATATTGTATATGGTGATATTGCTTCTAGGAGGCGCTTTGTAGCATTTTCAAATTTTCAATAATCAAAACAAATGAACATCTTGAAGTCGCGCAATCCCATTGGCTAATAGCCACGTCCATTGACATATGTGTGCTGGCATAAGATATTAGTGCGTCGCTTGATTTATTCATACTTTATTTGTTTTTAATTAATTATTTAATTTAGATTTAATTGATTATTTAAATAGTGCTCAATTAACCAAGATAACAATTCTTCTATTCAAGTAAGTGAAATTTTATTAAATTCTGAAAATCAGAACTGTAAGTTCCAACAGTTCGACTCAATTGCCAATTTCGTGGAGAATTTGTATTTCCAATCTAAATGATTAAATGGTCTATTATAAGAATTAAGCATGGTAAATCGATCTCGGGAAGATATTAATAAAAAATCTCAATATGTCGATTGTCGATAATATTTCCATGATTTCTAAGCATTTGTTGTTCACGTTTTGATTTACTATACTTAAAATCCTAGATCCGTTTCACTATATATTTCTGGAACATCAATAGAAATTGCTTAAGATTGTCAATTGTTTTTTATATAGTAATTAACCATCACTTTTTATCTACAAAAGTATTTAGTGACTATAGGCTTAATAAATTAGGCCCATTACGAGATTTTAACCCTAACTACCATTTTTGTAGCAGCCACCTTGATCATTTGGCCACCAGTATTTGGTCAATTGTTGTAGGGTTTAAATCATAGATTTTCCGAGATAAACTATCGGTCCTTTTACAAAAATAGTAGTTAATAATATTCCCTTTTCATTCAATAATATAATTTTTTAAAAATAAACTACCCCTTATCTAAGAAGCCACTGCTATTCCTATCAAAAGTTCCTGTATCCACTAGGGGTTGATAACGTCTCCATTAAAAATTGCTAGTTTAAATTAAATTTTACTCAATTTTTTCTTGTTAAAATGTCTATCATACAGTTAATATGCCAATCATCAATGTCAATTTTATCCGTAAGGATAAAATCAGTTGAAAATAGGTTGAAATTAGCATAAAGATAACTCATCTGGATATCATAATGAGTTAATTTCGGAAATTATTAACGATTAAAGCCAAAATTGATCAGTCTATTATAATAAAGGCATTATCATAATCGATCAGATAAACTTTGTTTGAAGTCTGAAATATACCCAACTACTATAATTCAAGGAGTAGGGAAATGTCGATAGTTTATGGTGGTTGAAGAACCCAAAAAATATATACGATTTTCAAGTAGCATTCTACCGTTAGAAAGGGTTGAAAATAAAGGGTTTCAAAGTCTTTTTATGATGATCACAAGCCTGGAAAATCTGGAATTATCGGGGAATTTCATTCAATTTAGGAATCTCAGGGATTTTGAACAAATATTAGGGAATTTCTTTGTGGCATTTGAAATATGTATTCCACTTAACTTTCTTATAAGTATATCTTATATTTATTTCCAACGTGGAACTAGTTACCAAAAAAATTTAACTAACATTTCGTTATATCCCACTAGGAAAATTGACAATTTTCAAGGGTCAACCGGATTACAATTGTTTTTTATATAGAAACTTCAAAAGTGATGCGTAAATAATTGATTTTATTTAAATAACTACCATTTTTAAACAAGGATTCCGATTTTGCTGATCTTTAAATTAGTTTAAAGTAATCTGTCGAAGAATAAATGTACCAAGTTTGATCAAAATCGGTTGAGTTATCGGTTATCCTTATGACAAGGGCTATATTGGGCTTATATTGCATGTATAACTTTCTTTTTTAAGCAATGGTACTTTTGAAACCTGTTTCTCAAATAATATAATTGATATATAATATAATGGAAAAAAGGTCATAATTTCACCATGAGGACAAATACAAAAGCTTTTACAAAAACTAATAGATTTTTTCGTATAAAACTTCTAGGAATATGGTTAATATTCCTTTTTAACTTGTTTTTATCCAGTGATATCTTATATTAATATATTGCTTGATTTTTTCATACCGTAGTTATATTTAAGGGATGTTTTCACTTATTGTTTTTCAATAATGCTATATAAGTATCCTTTTTTGTAGAAATTATTGTGGAGAGAATATTTTCTTTGTTTTAGGCTACAAGGAGCTTAGTCCTTCTTATTCTAAAGTCTATCTACAGATTAAGTTCTATAAAGCTTTGAATTTAGAAAGTTCTTCACTTGGTATGATTTTTATGAGAATCTCGAGAAACATTTTAATAACATTAAGCAATTCATATACCTTATTGTGAATGAAACACTACCTAAATACCAAATTTCATCAAAATCGGTTTAATACGTTACTGTTGAATTCAAAGAAAGAATACAAAAGTTGATACACCTTCAGTTATAGATTATTAATTGTTATAGTATAACAGATTATTCGACAGCTGGAGACCTCCTAAATTTTAATGAACCCAAAAAAAATGTTATTTCATTTTATCAAAGTCCTGTTTATTTGTACACGAAAAACATGTCGTCTCTTGTTTTAAACAAATGACTATCGTTTATAGTTGTCATTTTTTAAACAGTAGAACATGAAACAAAAGAGCCTCTCTATAAGTGCTATATTAATAAATCGCACTTCTTCTGTCTAGCATCTCTTTTTTTTTATCTCCATCTGACATTCGAGAACTTAATTTAATCAAAAGCATGGCAAAAAGAAATTTTCTGATTTCAATTTAGAATCAGTTTCAAAATATCTTGTAAATGTCACTTTTAATTATGCAAAACAAGAAAATGAAGTCATCGTATCGTTGATATCAACAGTTACTCGGTCTCTCTTGTGTTTTGTTTTTTTTTTTCCCAGAGCCAACCATGATAATTTGTCCCGAAATGCCTCGGGGAACTGAAATGATGGAGTTTTGATGCAAAAATAGTATTTGCCTCTGTACACTACCGCCGGTCGTGTTTTATAAATTGATCTATAAAGCTTCGCCTTAATTTAATTTGATTGAACTTTTACTGTATAATTAAGTATTAGTCATATTTGGAGTCTATGGTAATTTGATCGAAATTAAAGTATTTAATTTCAAAGTTTCAGGGGTTTCGGAGATTTTATTGATTTGGTGTTTAATTAAGACCATATTTTGTTACGTTTGTGCATCTTTATTTTGAGGGAGTCAAAGAAATATTTTTCGTTGAAAATTAAGCAATTTACCAAAGGAAAGTCAAGTGTTAAAAGGGCAACAAAAAAGAAGAATCAACATTGAATTTTTTGTTGAATTGCTAAGGGATGAAAAAAAAAATGGGTAACTTTTTATCCAACACCAACTGTTCGTTCACGTCCAAGTTTTCCACGCTTTTCCCTTGCCGTCAATAACCACCCCTATAGCGTGAGTATGTTCGTGTTCGTTAACGATCGTGTCCATCATCCCTCTATGAAACATAGATTAATCATAAAATGCCTTTATATTATAAGCTCTGAACGTAGCTGCAACTATATAAAAGCCAAAGAGGATAAAAAAAGCTCACTGAAACATAAAAAAATTACAAGTTGAAACGCGAAAACAAATATAGAATTCTCATTTGTTTGCAGCAAATCGTCGGGATATTTTATATAGTATGGGTATAAAACAAACGTGTTTTAGTGCTGCTTCAATGAGCTTTTTCGTTATTTGAAAATATTCAACTAACCACTAAAAGCTATTTCATATTTGAACTTTAATTCACATTCAAGCCGTTTAAATCAAAGTGATTATTATTAAAACAGAATTAGAGAGACAACCCTTACTCTATATATATTGACGGCAACAAAGAAAACCACAAACCCTACAAGTTGGATCGTTTCGTTGCCAATTAGTGAAGTTCAACAAATCATTTTCATTTCGAAAAAAAAGCTCATTAAAACTATCATTAGTAAGTTATCACGTGGATTTTTGTTCTAGTTATACAACATAGTAAGTTCTAGGAGCTTTGATGAAAAAATCCGATAGTAAAAAAAAAACGCTGTCATTGTTGCTTTACTAAGTTTGAGACCAATAAAATCATTGTTTTAAGGACGAAAGGACATTAAAACATAGGAATTATAAATTCGATTTATATGACGAAACATTAACGCAACTGTAGATGGTTAACTTGGTAATAAAGTCTTGCCAATTTCAATAGGACAGTGGCTAATGGTTAATGTCTATATAATAATAGAAAACAATTTGATTGACCTCTTAATTCGCTGATTTTTTTAAGGGTTCTAAACTATTTATGCTTTGTCTGTCAAGATATACAACCCTAGACAATAGAGGACTAGTCATCAACTCTATTTCCAGAAGGAATAGGTTATTTTTTTTTTTTTTTTGGAGGAAATCAGTAGATTAAAATCAATTCGTGTTTCAGTGGCTTTAAGATTTAAGGACAAAAGGACATTAAAACATAGGGATTATAAATTTGTTTTATATAATGAAACATTAACACAACTGTAGATGGTTAATTTGGCTATAACGTCTTGTCAATTTCATAAGGGCGGTGGCTTGTGGTTGATGTCTAGTTAATAATAATAGAAAACCAATTGATTGACTTTTTAATTTGCTGATTTTTTAAGGGTTTTGAACTATTTATGTTTTGTCTATATATACAACCATAGACAATATAGAACTAGTTGACAACCCTATTTCCAGTAGGGGTAGGTTTTTTTTTTTGGAAAAAACCAGTAGATGAAAATCAACTCGTGTTTCAGTGGTTTTAAGAGTATTATTGGAATGAAGGAAAATTAAAACTTTTAAGCCTACGAGTTTAAGTAAAGTTCTGATGAAAAAATCCGATAGTAAAAAAAAATGCTGTCATTGTTGGATCATTAAGTTTGAGGCCAATAAAATCATTGTTTTAAGGACTAAAGGACATTAAAACATAAGGATTATCCATTTGATTTGTATGATGAAACATTAAAGCAACTACAGATGGTTAATTTAGCAATCACGTCTTGCCAATTTCATAAGGACGGTGGCTAGTAGTTGATATTTAGTTGATAATAATAGAAATTCATTTGATTAACTTTTTAGTTCGCTGATTTTTTTAAGGGATTTGAACTATTTATGTTTTGTCTGTCAAGATATATAACCATTGACAATATAGGACTAGTTATCAACCATGTTTTCAGAAGGGGTAGGGTTTTTTTTTGGAAGAAACCTGTAGATGAAAATCAATTCGTATTTCAGCCAAGAAAATCTTTGTTTTAAGGACAAAAATACATTGAAACATAAGGATTATGCATTCGGTTTATATGATGAAACATTAAAGCAACTGTAGATGGTTTATTTGGCAATAACGTTTTCCCAATTTCAAAAGGCTAATGGCTAGTGATTGATATCTAGATAATAATAGAAAACCTTTTAATTCGTTGATTTTTTTAAACTCTTTATGTTTTGTCTATCAAGATATACAACTATAGACAATACAAGACTAGTCATCAACTCTATTTCTAGAAGGAATAGGTTATTTTTTTTTGGATAAAACCAGTAGATGAAAATCAATTCGTGGTTTAGTGGTTCTAAGATATTATTGGAATGAAGAAAAATTAAAACTTTTAAGCCTAGGAGTTTAAGTTAAAGTTTTGATGAAAAAATCCGATAGTTAGAAAAACGCTTTAATTGTTGCATCATTAAGTTTGATACCAATAAAATCATTGTTTAGAGGACAAAAGGACATTAAAACATAGGGATTATGCATTCGGTTTATATGATGAAACATTAAAGCAACTACAGATGGTTAATTTCGCAATAATGTCTTGCCAATTTCATAAGGGCGGTGGCTAGTAGTTGATATCTAGTTAATAATAATAGAAAACCATTTGATTTACTTTTTAATTCGCTGATTTTTGTAAGGGTTTTAAACTATTTATATTTTGTTTATCAAGATATACAACTATAGACAATACAAGACAAGTCATGAACCCAATTTCCAGGAAGGGTATTTTTTTTATTTTTTGGAAAAAACCAGCAGATGAAATCAATTCGTTTTTCAATGGTCTTAACCGTATTATTGAAAGGAACGAAAATTAAAAGTTTTTAGCCTATACCACTCATTTAGCAGTATTATTATTGGTGGCAAATATACTTTTATTTAGAAATTTTTTATATAAATACATTTAAATGGTTGGAAAACCATCGAAAATCAAAAAAAAAAACGATATATCGTTGATAAACATCGATGTTTTTATCATTGATGTTTCTCTTTTAAAAAGCAATGTTGCATCCTGAGTTCAGAAGTCATTTCTCAAGCTTTTATAGCACAAATTTCTGAGGCTACAATTCAGCCTTAATCTTCATAAGGATTAAATGGAAAACTACGTTGAAAAAATGGACACAAAAAGGCTACCTAGAAGAATAACGCTTTACAAATGTTACGAAAGAACAAAGAAAAAGGGGATACCGTGATAGGCTAAGTGTCGAAAGCTTGGATAAAGAAAGAGAAAAAGATTTCCTACGATAATTACTAGGCTATAACTAGATATACCACGATTTCCCAAACTTTTTTGCTTATGGATTCCTTACGAATGCTTTTACGTATCATGAAACTAGATTATTAATAGTAGATATTTTTGGCAGGAATTGATATCACCGTTGACATTGGTCAACTTGATTAATTTATTAGAATTGTAGAAGTAAAACTTTGCATTAATAGTTTGATGCATTTTTATGAAAATATTGTAGTTTATTGCAGAATATTTTAAAATCATATTACATCTTGTTTCGAGGAATCCCAATTTTTCTGAAATCCAATTTGGGAAATACTGAGATATATCAATCAAAACATTGCCAATAATAGCATATACTGGTCATATTTTTAAATGGGGAAATAAGATTAAGACAGTGTTTTCTCAATGATTTTGATAATTTTTTTGTAGTATAAAAAATGAATACAATTTATTGAAACTGTGAAAGTTTTTGATACATATATTTAAGTAAATACTTAAGCATAATTAACAAATTTCCTTGAAAAACACCGAATATATTAGGAACCCCATTTTACAGGTCACAAACTTAGCATTTTGCGTATTTTATTTTAATTATATGCCTTTCTTCTATATAAACCTAAATCTTATCAAAAAATAGAAAATGTATATACGACAGGAATTTTAAAATTAAAAACCCTTAACGAGAATCGGAAGATTTGAAATGAAAAATCTAAGGTACTTTGGTACATCTAATAAAACTAATTTTCTCAGTTTTTCCTCGAAATTGGTAAAGTTTAAAATAAACTTCCATCATTCATCCATTCATATCAAAGTTTCTTTGCGAAAGTCTGTTTAAAACAACAAAGTAAGCTCCAAGCTACACCAAAGAGTAGTTTTATCGGAGAGCTTAAACTCTTAAATCCGAAAGCTCAAGCCATAAACCCTTGACTCGCCGTGACTTAATTTATTTTATTAACGAACCAAGTAACACTTGTTGAAAATTAAACATTCTATTTCCACAACTAGAGTGGTAAAAGTTTCGAACTTGTGCTAAACTTTTGGATCAGTCTTTATATATTTTGTACTATTTAATATCGCTTTTTGTATATGTTCCTATGTGTACAAAAAAGGGATCACGAGCACAAGAGATTTACCATCATAGAATTCCGTTTAAACAGCAGCCTGAATTTACCCTTGTCACCCCCGTTTTTGGTAGTTCCAATTAAAAGTATTACAAATCTAGTGAACTGTAGATATGAAATATACACCCCCTTCTTTTCAACCATCATGGTACATAAAATTATTCATTTGGAATCTCAAATTTATATGAAAAATATTTAAAAAAAAAACAACAATTCAAGGGTTAAATAATGGAATTTTATCTACAAGGCTTTAGAGAAAATTCGTTGATATGTTATGTCCGTTGAATGTCCGAGGCAATATGAACTATGAACCAGACAAAGACAAAATACTCCAACATGCTGGAATTTTGGCTTGGGTTGATTGAAATTTGATATTATCACAATATTTATTTTGTGTTGAGCGTATTATTAACAAAATAAATACAAGTAGCGACATCTGGTTTGGAATGTATACTGTATATATAAATATATACAAATGTATGTATATATATATATATATATATATATATCTATATCTATATATGTATGTGCATCTAGGGAGAAGATTGGCGTTGAATGAAGTACTTTAAGAGGATGGGAAGGGACGAATAAATATCGGGATGGAAGAACATTTTGGTGCATTAAAAAAATTAAGCTCTGCTTTTATTAAATACAACAACCGATCGAATTTTTTTCATTGTTGATTCTATTTTAACAATGAAATGAATTTAATAAAGCAGGCTTAAGAAGGGATTTGATTTGGTTTTTGTTAAAAGCGTAGGGGTGTATATTTAAATTGTTTTCATCCCCAAAGAAAAAAAAATGTACAATTATTAGAACTTGGTGATTATTTAAGTATGAGTTACTCTTATTGAACTTTTTTTCGAACTATTTGTCCCTTGATTAAGTCTTTTGATTCAAATTACCAATTTTAGGATTCCAATACCGTCATTCTCTTTTTTTCTTAAATTTTTCTAGTTTTCCTTTTGGAAAATTTCAGATTAGTCTTTTCCTCTCCGAATATAACTTATTCTACTAGTTTTTATACTTGTTACCAACCAAGGTTTATAAATTACACAGGTTGCCCCATTAGAAAAAAAAAATGACGTCATACGAAGAATTCTGAAATTTGAATCAGTTTGAAGATATGTACGAATTTCTTCTGGATACGTCACATAGCGAATGAGGCCACCTGTGTATTTTATATTCTTTGTTCTTTGTTTTGCCACTATAGGTACTATAGGCCTCATGCGCCATGTGAAGTATCCAGGAGAACTACCAACATATCTTCAGACTGATTCGAATTTCTTCGTATGACGTCATTTTTTTTTCTAATGGGGCAACCTGTGTAATTTATAAACCTTGGTTACCAACACCACAAAATTCAAAGTTCTCTAGACTGTTCCCTTTTTGTTCCTTGAAGGTCTGTTTCCAATACTTAAAATATTACAATTCACACTTAACACTAAACCAACGATTTTTATAAGATCTTTCCCAATAGAAACTTTAAGTTCTTTTAGGAAAATATTTTTAGTGGTTTTCTTCTTCATAAAATTCAATCAAAACACGAAACTTCCTGAAAGTTGGTTTAAAATGATCCTGAGACCTATGGCCTAAGGCCATTCACGCTCCGACTTGCAGTCCAACTTGTGATCTGACTTTCAAAATTGGATCTAGGAAAGTTAGACCGTGAATGTTGTTGGTGGAAGTTGGATGCCTAGTCGGACTAGTCGGATCATTTAGGTGATCCAACTAAAAGATCCAACTAGTAATATAACTTATTCCACTAGTTTTTATACTTGTTACCAACACCACAAAATTCAAAGTTCTCTAGAATGTTCCTTTTTTTGTTACTTAAAAGATTACAATTCGCACTAAACACTAAACCAACGATTTTTATAAGATTTTTCCAATAGAAACTTTAAGTTGTTTTAAGAAAATATTTTTAGTGGTTCATATCGTTTTCTTCTTCGTAAAATTCAATTAAAACATGAAACTTCCTGAAAGTTGGTTTAAAATGATCCTGAGATCTATGGCCTAAATCAGGCCATTCACGCTCCGACTTGCAATTCAACTTGTGGTCGGACTTTCGAAGTTGGATCTAAAGTTGGACCCTGAATGGTGTTGCTAGAATTTGGATGTCTAGTCGAATCATTTAGGCGATCCAACTAGTAGTCCGACTAGTTTGACTGGAAGTCGAAGCGTGAATAACCTGCTTAAGAAAACAAAACGATTGTACAACACAGAAGTTTAGTTTAGTTCGCTAAATTACAACAAATTGTGATAAAGTCCTTATAAAAATATTCTTTTATGCTAAGGTTTATAGTTTGAAGATCATTTTTATAGAAGTTTCATAAAGACTCGTCAAAAAACGAAGCTTTCATCCTGGATGACAAGCAGGAGGTTTTTACGATAGAAGCTGTGAAGAAATTTCACGTTACAATTAAATAAAATAATGAGCCAAAATTAAATCAAAATCCTCCGTTTATTTTAAATGGTCATAAAGTTTATGATCAACTTTACTTCGAAAGCAGTAGCAAATGGAGAATACGGGCTTTAATATTACTCATTACGTGAGTGTAATTTCATCTTATGAATTGCCAGACGACCTTTTTGTACGAATTATGATGAAAAGGAATTGGGGGTGGATGGGACGAGGACTTGAACGACGCGATGGATGACGTTGATAAGAATGGGGTTGAAACTAAATTAAATAAACATCATTCAGTTCGACTACCGCACCATACATGTGACGAGAGAGCACTGGGGGTTGGTGGCTTTAAAAAAAAAAAACGTCCATTATACACAAATAAAGACCGAAGAAATTGCACGAGGGCAGAAAACCCGGCAATTTGTCTCATTTTCTATTATATAACGTAGGTACTAAATATTACAGAGACATTGTCGTTGAAAGTGATTGAAATGTTGCGCATTGAAATTTTTACCTTTCATTTCCCCTGGAAACCGTTCACGCAGTAAAAATTGCGAGAAATTAGGGGAAAGAAAAACAACTCGGTCGAATAGTTTCTATAATTATTTACATTTTTGACGATTAAATATTTGCTTTTTACCGCATTTCAGAACAAAGGAAAATATAAAATAAAAAAGGGAGCTTTTTTTCTACGTACATAAATATGTACTTAAAAAATTTAAACATGGTAAATGAAAATTATATATTTGGAAGCACGTTACGGTAGGCTATAATTTTTTGTCTAATTTAAAATTTAAATTTTTTCCAAAAAAAAACCACTTGGACAAAAGATATGGTTTAATATTTGTCATTTGTATTATCAACCCTTAACGGAAGTATACAAAAATACGTAAACCTCGATTGGTTAATACGCTACTATTTTTTTTTTTTTGGTGTTTTTTATCTATGTAAATATTTAATATTGACTTTTTTTTTGGATCAGATATATCAGTATACCTCTAACAAAATCTACACCTGTGTATAGCTTTAGATCAACACAATCTGGGTCCTTAGTTGGCCTTGATTATTGTTGCTAACTTAGTAAAATTAAATTAATGAATAATAATATATGTCCTATTAGGGTGATTTTTTTTTTTTTACTTTTTTTGGTCCCATCGTGAAATTTTGTTGGAAATACCAAAAAAAATATTCTCTGAAAGTTTGAGCCCTTAATATTAATTTTAAGTCCTCGACCAAGACGTGTAAAGATTTCCCATTGAAAATACACGGAAACTCTGATTTTTTATTTTTAAATTTCTATATCTCAGCGGCATTTCATGGGATCGCTTTTACCGAAGATGGTTTTTTCTCAGAATTAAACGCTCTACAAAAGTGCCCATTGCGACAAAGTCGTAACTTACACCGGTGAGGTAGTACGGGCCACTGAACCTGATTTTTCCATAAAATTCGCGTTTTTTTTTGCATTTATCTCGTAAATAACAAGAGCTACGGAAAAATTATAAATGAAAAACTTGTAGAGAATTTGATTTCCTGCAAAAAATTTCCTGTAGACCAAATCGCGAAGATCAATATTAAACGAGATATTAAGCCTTGAATTGATTTTTCTGTGAAATTTTTGCCGATCATTGATTTAAACTTATTAAAATGATCGGTTTGTTGTTTTATAAAATGTATCGTTAAGGATGTTATTTGGATCTAGTTTCTGTGCTTTGTATATTTCATATTCTTCCAGGGTGTTCATATGAGATCCTTTCTTGCAAATATGGAGTGACTTAAAATTTGTTTCGAAATTTAAGTATTGATTATTTTCGTCATTAAGGTGTTTTGTAGAATTTGAAGTTGTTATTGATGTAGGTTTCTTGGGAGTATGTTCCTTATATCTTGTTCCGAAAGATCTACCAGTTTGGCCTATGTAGAATTTTCACAGGAACAACATGTAATTTTATATATTCTGGTTTTATTTTTCGTTGTAATTTGGTTGTTCTCCAATGGTTTAAAAATTTTCATCATATTGTTGTTTGTTTAAAATGCAATATTGATGTTATTTTTCTTTAGGAAGTTGGCGATTGTAAAACTAAATATATTATTGAAGTTTGATTTGATATATTTTTTGTTTTCTTTTGGTGGAGCTGGAAGAATGGTTTTTTTAGTATGATAAATTTCGATATAATTTTGTTCACGATTGAGCTGTTGTATCCGTCAGTAGTGGCTATATGTTTAATTATCTTAATTTCTTCTTCACGAGCTTTGGTAACATTACTAGTACTCGAATTTTTAGCCATTGTTTTGCATAATGAATCTGGAGAAATAAGAATGTTGTTAAGATTTCGTCTCGGGTATCTTTTTGTTATTGAAATTCTTCTTGTTATTTTGTTGGAATGTTTCGTAAGACGTTGAAGATAGGATTTGCATATTATTGTAGCCATTTAAGTTAATGTGTCCTTAAGGATAATTGAATTCCTTCCATAGGAGCACCAAGTATAGCTTTTATGGTTTTAGTTTGATACTAATCTATAATTTGTGGATTTAATTTTTCGTTAAAGCCCCATAGTTGAAGGCCAAATGTCCAAATAGAGGTGTGATTATGGTTTTGTAATGTTCAGAAAAACTTTGGTGGAATTCGTGATCAACAGGATTCATCGATGATTGCCAGAGGATCCAAATAAGTAGATGTGATATCCACGAGAATTATTTATTTAGATAGCTACAGATGATACGCGGTAAACACCACATGTTACGTTAATATTCGAAACATGAGTAAAATATATACAATACACATAAAATATACGGTAACAGAAAATCCTTTATAGAAGACCATCCAACGCCAAGCTTTAACGTCTTAAATGTTTTCCGATGAAATATTATAAATTAGAGCGATATTACATGGCTCCCAAAAGCCACAAAGCTAGATATATTGCCATTGAACACCTCATGGAAAATCCGGAGGAAATCAGTTCAATCCGCTATCAAAATTTCCCTTTCTAGTCATCCATAGATGGCATCACTTATATCACTCGGGACCCGGTTTCAACGGCAGACCCTAAGATGATATGCAAGGATATCCATCCCAGATTACCCATTCAAGCATTTCCTGGACTTAAACGCGACTTATAAATAACGCCAGGGGAAACTAGGCATTACAGTCTTGTAAATTAGTAGTGCTAAGTGCTAAGTTTTATTTTTTTTAGTTTAGGAGTCATTTAAATTTGCCGTACTTGATTTTATAAACTCCTTCTTCTTTGGTATGTTATTTCCATGTAAGCCTTCTGTTCAGGTGAATTTCTAGATATTTTGAATTTATAGACTTTTTTCGTGGAATAAATCGTTGATTTTTATTGGTTGGTATGCTTGTTGTTTGAAGGGGAAGGTTTCTTGATCTGATTTTTTCCTTTAATATCATTGGTGGTATTTAAGGAGACTTGAAAATATTGCTGGATCGTTTTACTAGTTTTGCTTGAATAGAAAATGACCGTTTCATATGCGAATATGGTGGTTACTATTTTGTGGTTTTTCGGGAAATTACTTGTAAGTATTAGGGAAAGCAATGGTCCTAGAATACTTCCTTGTGGGACTCCAGCTGTTATTTGTCAACATGAACTAATTTATTTTCCTTATTAAACGTAGTTATCTACTTTTAAATAACTTGTTAGGATTTAGGGATATTTGGGAGGTAATAAGGAGTAAATTTTAGAGAAAAGATCATTACGATAAATTCTATCGAACGCCTATAACACATGGAGGAAAACTCCCGTGTAAAATGGTGATTTAATACCGAAAAAAAGCTTTGAATACCAAAAGTACATAAATACATCGATAATGAAAAGGGTGGTTTATTAATGCCAGCGCATTTCTTCCAAAAAATTAATATACATAATTGAACACAAATTCCGATAAAAATCACCATTTTTCATGATTTTCAATAAATAAATATCGAAGCTTTACTGGAAAATTAATGAAAATTTATTAGCTGCAAAAAAGTTGCGTCGGTGTTTGCGGTTTAATTCATTTGATCAATCAAGCATAAAAAGCGTAACAAAAGCAATTATATTCTGCCAAGCACAAACTATGGAAAAACCCCCGGAAAAACCACTTATTTAACTTTAAAAAACTCTCCTGGGAAGTACAAAAAAATGCAGTCAAGCGTTCCCGACTTTTGTAGGGGATTATTCGACAGCTTTTCCGTTTCTGTTACTGCGGACAACGTCGCATTCCATCAATTGTCCCATCGAGAATAAAGATTTTATGTCTGCTGTCCAATTACATTTTTTTTCTCAATCTCCTAACTATTTACTTGTCCGGCTTTTGTATTCAAATAAAAGAAAAGAAAAAGGAAGAAAAAAAACGGTGATATGGACAACGCTTGAGTTTCTTTTATTCAGGTAGCTGGAGTACAAATGTTTGCTTTATTCAGGACTGGACTAGATTAGATCCGATCTTTACTTATATCATAATAATAGTAGGCGAACTACGAAGGATAAATGACCGGGAATGAACGCTGTATTACAAAATCGTCCACAAAATGAGGGCATAGCACAAAGGGCTTTTTTCATTTTTTTAAAATTCACAAGTTATTAATAGTTTCATTGGAAAATTGTTTCCTAAACATAAGTAGAATTGCATAATAATAAATTTATGTTAAATCAGAGGATTAAAGTTTATAAAGAACATGAATGGAATGTTTTAATAGCTTTGGCTTCAGTTTGAGTAACACTAACAAAAAGCGAACAATCAATAACTATTTAGGTAACCAAGATTCTTATCGATAATGCGCTGTCATTGGCCAAAAAAATAACTAAGCCATGTTCGATTTTTTTTCTCGAATTTCACGGGAAGTTACTTGTTTTTTATACTTTGGAAAAAAAAATAAATACAAATATTTTTAGAATTGGGAATTACTACCATAAAATTCAAATTCAATGCAATTTTTTGTTGGCTTAAAATTTGGTCGTAATATAGTTTTTACTTATTAACAATGGGAATGATTTTCTTTCTTAATTATCAATATTATTAAATTTAAAGAGTCTTAGGTAATGGTTCTTGTCCTAGTTGAAGGTTTTGATCCCTACAAGAATCTAATCCCCAATCAATGTACACATAATTGGAAAAATACAATCAAAGAAGAGAGACTTATGAAAAAGTTCAATTCTGTATTACAAATGTGGACGAACTTTGGGCTTACATTTCGGTAAATATCAGAGCTTCGGTTAGCCGACCACTAGTTGTTGCTGTACAAAATTTCATTTAGCCAAGGCTAATTTTGTACAGCGACAGCTAGTGGTCGGCTAACCAAAGCTCTGAAATTTGCCGAAATGTTAGCCCAAATTTCATCCATATCAATTGAACTTCTATATAACTCTCTTCTCTCTGAATTTAATATGATTTTTAGCAAATTCAATACCTAGGTATATATTTATACATAGGTTCATAAAATGAACAAACTCTTTAGGAATCCACTGAACCCTTGGGGTTTGATTAAACCCAGGTTAAGAACCACTAGTCTAAGACTAAAGCTTTTTGATCCTTATGAATATCAAGTTCAATGATCAATGATATCAAAAGAGATCAATGATATATAATAATCCGGCATTTGATGCACGTTAGTTTTGATTTTCTCATAAAAATTTTCATAACTTTTGTTCCCATAATTGATACTAAATGATACCCGCGACTTCGTCTGCTTGACATACTTTTACAGGGTTAATTTTGTAAGTTTAGATTTGTCACCTACCGTGAAATATATAAACTCTTGCAATTTATCCAACCCAATAATTTCCATAGAAATAAGTTTTTTTAATTCAAATTCATTTTTCTGGCACAATTCAGTCCTTAGTTTATAATGCAATTTTATTGTAGACAAATACTATTGACATAATTGGACTTATGGTATTTATTGAAATTATTATAATTTTAATTGGCTGTAACTCTAAAGCAAAAGCGATTAACCAGAGCTTTTTGGATTAGTTAATAAATATCAAAAAAAAAATATATTGGAATTTGAATTCTAATTTAAACCAAAATATAAGGTCTGTAACTAGAGGCTTTATCAAACCAAATAGGAAATAATTTTTTTTATGATTTATCGATTTTGAATTTTGCAAAATATATACACGAGCTGCATAGGTTTAGGCAGGAATCAGTAATTAAGGTGCAACGTACTAGTCCTTAACTGAAAGTTTGTGTTTTATTTTAGGCTATATAAAAATTAAAAATAAAAACCTATTTAAATATTTTTTCAGATAACTAATGTTATATCTTTAACTTTAACCTCTGCGTAACCTTAGGGACGAGGAAGGCCTGAAAGATTATGGAAATAGACTAAGGGAGGCAGTTTAACATAAAAAACTAAGGAGTAAAGTTTTTTTTTATTTTGATTTACTGTATTGAACAAATAAGCTTCATTATGATAATATTTATCAATAACAAAAACATTTGGGGTTGCAAATGCAACCCTTGCAACCCATTGCGTACTCCAATACCGACATTAAATCGAAAAAACTCAACCTTGATTTATGGATAGGTACCAAACATAAAAACCGGAACTTTTCGTGATTGTAACTCTAACTGATAATACAAAAAAATTAAAAGGAATGTTACTATTAAAACTTTGATTTGTACTTCAAACCATCCCGCCACCCATATTCCCTAGATTCCCAGTCGGCTTCATAATATTTCGCCTTCCTGTTGATCAATTTCATTTGCAATTTCTAGCGTTCCAGCTTATCGCGACTGATTATCCCGGGTGATTTATTGTAATGGCGGGACATTAGGGACATTCTCGAATCGGGGGTGTTTTAATGCAGAAGGTGTAAAATTAGGGTGGCTATACATATACAAAGTAGACACTCTATTATTACTACCGAGCACAACTATATTTTCTAAAACCCTATTAAATGGCATTAACAGCATAGAATTTATTTTCCGAGATGAGGGCTCAAACTAATGCACACATTAAATTCATTTAAAATTTTGCATTAACCCCTTCGTATATATCATTGCCATTAATAATAATTATTGTTCTAATTAATTGCACCGTGTAAATTTTACGAAAAACATTTCCCTATACCAAATATCATTTTCATCGTAAAATTTTCCGCTTTTAAGAAAATGCAATTGTTTTCCGCAACTTAATTACAAACAAAACAAAAGAAAATCTAATTAAGCTCGTAATGGATGCTCATTTGTTTAAACAATTTGTGCTACTCTTATGAGCTGTAATGAAATTTTAAAATGTAGAAGTTAATAGAAGAAAAAAAAATGTTTTTTTTTACCAAATGTTTTTCTATATAAAAAACAAACGTTCCACGTCAAATGTTTGACAGAAAAAAATTAACAAATGTCATTAATTATCAATTATGTTGATGATGATGACGATACTAATTTTGGAGAATTCGGACCTAAAAATAATTTTGAAAAATGTTTGAACATCTTGAATGCGGTACAAATGTACGATTTGGTTGGAACAACGTTCTATATTTATCGGGCTTGGTTTTTTTTCCCGAAAAGATTTATTGAAATATTTAATTTGAAACTTATGATGTTTGTCGTAAATCTTATGGGAAGGGGATAGAGGAAAAAAACATAGTTTGTAGTTTTATCGCTAAACAAGTGGAAGCGTAACGGAAAGTAGGGTGAAGTAATGTGTTATTTGAAAAATGGAAAGAATTTTTTTGTGGTTAATTATTATGTAAAGATAAATATGCAGAGTTTCCAGTATGTTTTTGGTCTAATTTATCTATAACTAGAAAAATAATGTAATTATCATAATCCATTGCCTACAGCAGGCATTTAACCATTGTCTACATATATTAATTCTGTAATCTAAATTCAATTTAAAAAATTCGATCAATCGATTTAGGTTTTAATTTAATTTCTAAAATTAGTTATCCACCCTTCGATTCTCTTTGCTGTAATTTGTGTTGTTGGTCTCTCGTTATTAACCCATGCGGAAATAATGTCCTTTTTCCCTTTTCGACCCCCTGAACACATTCAAATGTCTAAGTACCAATTTTTTCCTCCCTTGAAATTCGTTCACATTACATATATGATGTTTCATGTATATATAAATTATATTTGTGTAGATATTTTCTTTCGATATAAACCTCCCTTCAACACTTCAACATATCCAACACTCGATTTCAATATTTATTAAACACGAGCCCATATGTGCCATCGAAAAATTCGATCAACATTAAAAAAAATGGGATACGCCTGGTAACCAATATAATGACAAAACTAGATGTTATTTAATAGGAAAAAAAGCAGGACAGAATTTAATTTAAAAAAAAATCAATAGAAAATCCGGAACTTTTTCTCAAAAGAGAGATTTTTCCTGGTAAACATTTAAATGCAAATGAATATTAGCTGATATAAATTTTCGCCTTTCGATCGAATTCCGTATTATTAGAGCCAAGAAATGTCCTACAAAAACAAGCCGTTATTACCACACGTCTTGATGTGTGTTCTGTTCTGTTTTTTTTTTTTTTTTGTTATTCATCTCATATACAATTAATTAATATTAATTACACGATAAAAATCTCGTAAATCTAGTTCGATTTTTTCTTCATTCAATAAATAATTTACGAGTCTACGATCAAGCCAGCTATTATTTTCATGGCGTACTTGATTAAATACATATTAAATTATTTAAAATATATATCGATTGATGGCCGCTGTATATATGAAAAGTTTCAAAGAAAATGTGTATATGGACGGTGATTTTTCAATGTTACAGAAAAATGATTGAAATCTTTGAAGTTTGTTCATGAAAATAAAAGCAAAAAATTGCATATATGTATGATGGATTTGATTTTCTTTTACATCTTTATTTTCATTTTAAGAACTATAGCAACAGAAATATTACAGATATCAATCTCTCAGTACATTATTAGTATTTTATTTTTACCGTACTAGTTTAGACAAAGATTAGTCTTTTACAAAGACTAGTGTCTTACTAATTAATATTAACTACCAATAAATTCAAATATTAAGGAACCGTCATAACCAAAGACATAAAATCCATTAGTGAAATGAAAAAGTATCTTTTTATGATAAAAATAACATTCAAGCACAAAGAAAAACATTTAGTATTTAGAAAAGAAAATTAAATTTAGATTTCAAAGCAATTCCAAGAAACACCAGCTAAAATATTACTTATCAAGCGTATAGAGTATAGCAATGTATACATTGGAAACTTGGACATAAAAACATAACACTGGAAAGTTTTAAAATTTGATGCTGGAGAAAAACCAAGAAAATCAACTCATATCGTAGAAGTATTGAGAAAATTTTCAATCATTGGTGCAGCAATAGAAACATAAAAGCTAAATAGACTTAAAATGAGTAAATACAATCCTGGAATAATTACCCGAGAGGTAATTTCTTAAAGATTATGTAAAGAAACCTTTAAGATAACACTACAAAAGACTTAAATTGGGAAAAGAACTACAAATAACTATAATAACATAACAATATGTACCGAAAAAAATATGTACCACCCTAGGTAATAACTTGAAGGAAATTTTAAAGAATAGTTTTGTACTATATTTAGGAATTTTTTCGTTTAAAGTTTTTTCAGACATTCCATTATTTGAATGATAATTTTCAGTGCAAGCTTGAAAAATTTGAGAAAAATATTTCACCAAACTTTGAACTCTAATTCCGAATGGTTGAATTGGAGGAAAAACTGCAGAAAACCCTTCGGTAAACTGCAAAATTTTTGAGGAAACTATGCAACTAACTTCACGGTTTGTTTATTCCCTAATGATAATTAATGAAAAATATTAGGAAAAAATACTTATTCATTACTGTTTATACAATATATAAAATATATTGGGGCCTTCTTTATGTAATTTACAAAAATAAACTATAAACATTTTGAACACTAGTTCAAAAAAATATATATCTGACGTATTGCCCTTATACGTATTTCGATTGCCAAACAATCTGCATCAGTGGTGATCAAGAAATAATTCTTTTTTATGATGCAGTTGTAAAAGAAGGTGTGATCCCACGATTCCTAAGATTACTTGGCAATCGAAATACGTATCCGGGCGATATATCAGTAATATATTTGTTTGAACTTTTTTCAATTTTATGCTTATAGTTTACTTTTGAATATATTTTATATATTGTATAAACAGTATAACTGTTCAAATGCAGTGAAAAAATCTAATTAGTATTTATTTATTAGTTTTGCTTTTGTGTTTGAACTACAACTCTATCATCAATGGATAAGTTGAAAGTATCTTACTATCTTACAATTCTGGGTATTTTATGAAAAAACTAAAGAGCTTAAAAAAGCTTTAAAGCTTAAAAACTTTTTTCGATTTATTTTTTTCAATAAAAAGTTAGTGCTTATTTCGAGCTGCAGCCATCGTATGCTTTTTGTAAATTTACCAAAAAAAATTTGGGGAAAATTGAAGAGTTGGTTGGAATTTTTTTTTTTTTTGGTTTTAGCAATAAAATGTATTGTTCCAAATCCTTAAAAAAACTCTCCCATTAATCCATGAAAACATGTAAATTACATCTTCAACTAATCGAAAAAAACAATCGTGGAGATTAAAAGGGTAAAGGCATAATCCAAAGGTGTTCATGTGAAAATAAAGAAACGTTTATTCCTGAACAAAATATCTATAAATAGTAAAAAAAATTGACGAAAGAAAATCATAATAAAGCCCTTATAAAGTAAATGTTTTTGTAAATCTGATTTTTCATTATGAAATTCAACTACCTGAAAAAATAATAATTATCGTAAATTTCTTAATACGCTTCGCGTAGTAAAAGGGGAAAAGCTCATAAACGATTTGATTAAAATGAAAATGGAGGAAACGAAAAAAAAGAGGGTTGAATTGAACTTTGTAAAAAGCGCTATAAAGATTTACTTAACAGTTGATTAATGATTTCAAAGTAGTGAACATTTTATAAATACATTTTTAATTGATTTAAAAAAACAAGCTTGGAAAAAATCCTTAATGATTGATACTTCTAAACGAATGAAATACGTACGTATAGGGAAAACTTACACGATTTTTTCATCCCTTGTTTTTTTTTTCTTTTTTAGTATCATTTTTATTTATAATTTTTGAATCAGATATAAATATATCTCTAACAAAATTTATTACAACTCTTAAGTCTAAAACTAAATCTAAAGAAACTACTAAAGTAATTATTCCTCCCTACACCTTTGTGTAGAATTGGATGTGGAAGGTGGGTCTATCATTGGCCCCGACTATTGGTTTCGTATTTACTCCATTAGGTTATCCATTAGGATCATTTTGCTTTAGTCTCGTGAAACGTTTGGCTTTTAAGATCTTCCTGGCTGATTGGCTCGGATGTGAGTGGAGTCTTTTCTTGTAGGTTTTACTAATTTTCAAAGTGACTTCTTTGACTGTTTCAGTGTCGGTATCTCTAAGTATTATAGAATTTCGCACGTACTTAGGAGCGCCAGTGATGGCTCTAATAATTTTCGATTGGCAGCGGTCTATGATTTGTAAATTTGAATTTTTAGCGGAACCCCAAAGTTGAACTCCATACGTCCATATAGGTTTTATTATAGATTTGTATATGATGATTTTTGTTTCTAATTTTAATTTTAATTTTTTTCCAATGAGCCAGTATAGTTTTTTAAATATTATATTCATTTGTTCCTTTTTGTTCGAGATGTGTTCACGCCAGGTTAATTTTTGGTCAAGATGCATTTCCAGATATTTGACCGAGCTGCTTTGTGGTATGGATTTGTCGTTGATTCTGATCCTTGGACTTATGATTTTTCTTAGGGTAAACGTGACTTGGATTGGTTTTTCATCATTGAGTTTAATTCCCCATTGGTCACACCATTTAGTTATGACATTTACATGTTCCTGTAGGCGACGTTGGATTATCTTAGGATCTTTGTTGGAGTAAAGTAGAGCTGTATCATCTGCAAATGTGGTGGTTGTAATTTAATCGTTTTTTCATCCCTTGTAATTTTGTAAATGTTTCAAATTTGTATCAAATTTATTTCTATATTTTTTCTGTTGAACTTAAATCGATTATTTAACATTTAGTATGAACCACTGATTTGTATTTTTTGTTTCCTTAAGCAAAAAGAGTAACAAGTCCTTTTTCCTTCGAGCAAATTATCAACTATGTTTCAATGAAACTGTATTGTTAGTTGTTATTTTTTTGTGGTGGAAAACTGTTTAAAATTGGAAAAAAATGCTATGTAGACGAAAAAATTGGAATTTACTCAGAATATTTTCCCATCGATGATCGTAATAAAAGAACATTGGCATGTTGTCATGTTGGAGAAAACATGTTTGAAAATTGATGATAGTATCGATATGTGACGGGTGTTCGACGAGAAAACCCCCAACCCTCGACCCTATCAATCGCTACAAACAGATAGGCGACAGACACCCCCGACATATCCGCACAAGAGGGATGTTTTAACCGCAGGGCGAAATAAACACAATAGCGTGTGTGCAATAGTGCAATATTGCATTGACAGCAAACGGCAGTAATGTCAGTCATAAACTCCGACACCCTCTCACCCTCCACCCCCCAGACTTTTTAGATAACCCGACGTTGCAAGGTAGGGGATGAAATTGCACCTAGACTACCGTTACAGGATCATTAAGTCGGGACTACACCAAGTACGAAATCAGCTCAAAAACAGATGTGCGTAAACGATAGGGATAGCAGTCCCGAAAATGAATAAAGCCTTTACTATTGTCGGTTTTTGCGTCTCTATTTGTCCTGTTTTTGCAGCCTCGTTACATTTCCCCAGTTGTTAGCCGAAGACACGGATAAAACCGTCGGAGAATCTAACAATAATAACATTAAACAACGACCTCTCTACCAATAGAGGGTTATCTTTCTCCTTGCATTCACTTGAGTTCCTATATCCATTAAACGTACGAACACAGGTCCGTATTTAAACTAGATTTACTCATTAGTTATCCGGGAAATGGAAAATCTTAGTACGGTTAATATGGCAATTGTGGATTACTTCTTTTTCCATATTTAAAAGAGTACCTAGTACCCAAGGTTTGTAAATTACATAGGTTGCTCCATTAGAAAAAAAAAATGACGTCTTACGAAGAATTTTGAAATTGAATCAGTCTGAAGATATGTACGAATTTCTTCTGGATACGTCACGTAGCCACCATGAGGCCACCTGTGTATTTTATAAACCTTGCCTAGTACCTATAAACTTTAGAACACTTCAATGAATAACATTTTACTTATCGAAACAAAAATTTCCCTACCCCCATTTAGCTGCAGGCCTACCCCGGTATATTTAATCTAATTACATTCCAAAAACATTCAAAGAGTAAAGAAGATAGGGCGTTAACTTTGATATTGTCTCACTAAAGACAATTACTACGCCACTGTTACCGTGTAGTCCCTACATATTTCATATTACATTACAATTCAAAGTTAATTAAAACAAAAGCATATCGCCGGGCTACTAAAAGGGACGGGATATACAAATAAATTAATAGCAAATAAACAAAGCATCCAATTAGTTTTGAATATTTCCCAGGGAAATGAAAATTGGTTTGCTGATTTGGCCATTGGCATTGGACACAAGCCGTGTTGGCAACAGCGACGAAAACCCTAAACGGGAAACGGCTCCTGGAAAATATCTCTGGATATATATGTCTGTTCTAGACAGACCAAACTGTACACAATGGAGTCGTTGAATAACGAAATAATCACCTGATTACGTCGCTATTTATAACGTTTGTGTTTCGATCTAATCATAATGCCAATTATTGCGAGGGTATGAAAGGGTGAACAGAGCAGGGGTGGAATGTGTTTATGCTGGAAGCGTTACGGTGCGTAACTGAGAAATTAAATGTATAGAAAGAAAAGGTTTTTAGATTAGTATACTCAGATTGTTGGTGTAATTATTTTGAATAATTTAGCTGCTAAAAGCATATCTAAAGAATTTCTCTGGAGAATGAATTTGAAGTAAGGAAAACTACTTATTTTTTTCCGATTTTATCACAAACTTGGTTAGTTCGATTGTCGTAGGCTTTTCATTTCTAAAGCGAGTATTGTAGCGCATTTATTTTAAGAGATTTTTTGGATAAAAGTTACTATTGTTGTACAGTTCCAGTCTCATTTTATAGAGTTGGAATTTTTTTTTTTAGAGTTTTTCTTTATATAGAACAATAAGTTCCATAGAATGTAGATCAAGAGTTCCCAAACGTTTTTGGGTTCCCGGTACCTTAATAAATCGAAATTTTTTATCGACACTCCTTGCCAAATCTCAGAACAAATCATTCGTCATGTTGAATGGGACATTTGCATAAAAATGCATATAGTTTTTGTAAATTTCACGAAATTTAACAAAATATGACAATTTTTGAAATTTCAACGAATATTTGAATATGGAGTATTCAAGGAAAATTGTTTAAGCATTGAGTAGCTTACAATCTAGAGGAAAATAATTTTATTTTCAAGCAAAACATGAACGAAAATATAAATTCCCAATGCTCGAAATACTTAGCCCATTTTAAAGTCGTAATACAGCAAAACAAGAAGTGCAGTATTTGAAATTTTTAAAATAAGTATTGTATGTTCTCGTACTGTGCAATTCTTAACGCAGCTTGAGCATTTGAACTTTTATTTGTTGACCTATTTCTCAATGGGAAAACCTTTGAAAATTTATTATAAACTTAGGCAAAATTAAGAGAATTCGGAATTATGATGGATAGGGAAGTATTGATTCAAACATAAGTTTAAAAAATGCACTATTTTTAAATTGTTTTAAATGGCCTTTCTTTTGCCCAACAATTGAGTTGATTTTTGTACTTTAATGTGATGATTTTATTGGAAGTATTTTTATTTTTTTGGAAAATAAAGCAAATAAGTTTAAATATTAAATTGTTTACAAAATCTGTACACTATTGTAGAAAATTATTTGACTTTTAACCAAACAATTAAACCTCAAACTATAACAATATATGATGTAATGTTTATGTAATTATATGTTCTCGTATTGTGCAGTTCTTAATGCGTTTTTTGCATTTATAAAGATTTATTTTCTTGAACTTTTTTCTTAATAGTAAAACTTCTGAAGATTGGTTACAAACTTTAAAGCAAAATTAAAACAATTCGGAAAAATTGATGGAAGTAGATATTGATTAAATAGTAAGTTTTAAAATGCACATTTTGTTTTAAGTAGCCTTTCTTTTGCCCCATAATTAAGTTGATTTTTGTACTTTAATATGATGATTTTATTGAAAATATTTTTTTAGAAAATAAAGAAAATAAGTTAAAATATTGAATAGTTAACACAATCTGTACACTATTTTAAACAATAATTTGACTATTAACCAAACAATTAAAGCTCATATTATTACAATATACATATAATGTGATACACATATATGAAATTATATGTTTTCATATTGTGCAGTTCTCAACGCATTTCTTGCATTTCTATACTTTTATTTTCTTGAACTTTTTTCCCAATGGAAAAACCTTTAAAGATTGGTTACAAAAATTTGAAATGCCCTAAATATGCACAAAATTGAGCTAATTTTTGTACTTTAATACGATGATTTTATGGGCAAATTTTTTTTAGAAAATAAAGAATAAAGGAATTAATTTTTAATATTGAATAGTTAACAAAATCTGTACATTATAGTTGACAATTATTTGGCTTTTAAGTAAACATTCGAAGCTCAAGTTACATTTACATTTCATTATATAATGTAATGTATATGTAGTTATATAAATTACAGCATTGAATAAATTAATTAAGAATTTTTAAACACCATAAAGTCGTAATACAGAAAAACAAGAAATGCAGCATTTGAAATTTTTAAATAAGTATTGATGTTTTCGTATTGTGCAATTCTTAATGCATTTTGTGCATTTGTACTTTAATTTTCTTGAACTTTTTTCTCATTAGACAAACGTGGAAAAATCTATTGCAAACTTAAGCAAAATTAAGTCAAATCGGAATGATCATTGGCAGAAGTATTGATTCAAAAATAAATTTAAAAAATCCGCTAATTTTAAATTGTTTTAAGCGGCCTTTCTTTTACCCAACAATTGAGTTGATTTTTGAACTTTAATGTGATGATTTTTTGGAAAATAGCGGAAATAAGTTTAAACATTGAATAGCTTACAAAATCTGTATATTATTGTAGACAACAATTTGACTTTTAACCAAACAATTAAAGTTCAAGCTATTACAATATATAATGTAATGTATATGTAATTATTGTGCAGTTCTCAACGCACTTTTTTAAATTTTTTTGAAAGCTTTTATTTTCTTCAACTTTTTTCTCAATGGGAAACCTTCTGAAGATTAGTTACAAACTTAGGTAAAATGAAGACAATTCTAAATAGAGATTGAGAGAAGTATTGATCCAAAAATAACTTTAAAAATGCATTAATTTTAAATTGTTTATAGTGCAATAATTTTTGCACTTTAATGTGATGATTTTATTGGAAATATTTTTAAAATAAAGGGGTTCAATTTAAATATTATTATCCCATCAGCATTTAGTTACTTTCATCGTTGTCTTCCACTTCAATTTATAGTATTTGCAATGTTTGTGGTAGTTACAAAACGAAATTGGGATGAATTTTATTTAAAATTTTTATTGGAAATAGTTTATATTAGGAAACAATCGTCATTTTATTACCAAAAATAATTAAAAAATATTTATAAATGCTTGAAAATTCTTAATTAACCAGTTTATTCAATGCTGCAATTTACATAATTACATATGCATTACATTGTATAACAGTTTGAGCTTTGAGTGTTTATTTAAAAGTCAAATTATTATCCACAATAATGTACAGATTTTGCAACTATAATAATAAATATTAACCCTATAACTTCCTAGAAAGGTAGAAAGAAACTTAGAGACATTTAAAACGATCAGAAAATATTCAATTTAGAGAAAATTTGGAAAAAGTTAACAACAATAGAAGTTGAAAAGGTCTTTGGAAATAAAAATTTAACTAATGATTTCCTAACAATGTCAACTCTAAATTTTCACCCAAAATCAATTGATTTTTGTATATAACACTAAACCTTTCTTGGCTAAGAATTAATTCTTAATAGTTGCAAAATCTGTACATTATTGTGGATAATAATTTGACTTTTAAGTAAACACTCAAAGCTCAAACTGTTATATAATGTAATGCATATATAATTATGTAAATTATGTAAATTTCAGCATTGAATAAACTGGTTAATGAAGAATTTTCAAGCATTTATAAATATTTTTTAATTATTTTTGCTAATAAAATGATTATGGTTACCTAACATAAACTATTTCCAATTAAAATTTTAAATAAAATTCATCTCAATTTCGTTTTGTAACTACCACAAACATTGCAAATACTATAAATTTAAGTGGAAGACAACGATGAAAGTAACTAAATGCTGATGGGATATAATCAAATTAAGTTAGCTGAACGAATGCATCCTGCAGGAAGCGACTGAATTCCCAATAGTGGGATTTTGGCTCGAATACATCCATCCATTTCTGGCACGAGTACGATAACTCGAATAGGTAACCGATTGATCAAATATTTATTTTTCCTGTTAAGTGGTTAAGTGAATTATCTCTTCCTCTCTAACACGTTTCCATGTCTATCCAGTCTCGTTCCTTTTATTAACCCCAATGCACACCCTGCACCTCGCTTCAATTCTCACCCGTCCACTTTCATCATATTTGAAACAAGTCAATAATTTATTAAGCAAACATGAAAAAAGAAACGAAAATATATATGATAAATACGGAAAAATAAATATTGCATCCTGTCCAATTTGTATTTTTTTTTTCAAATTGTTCTTGAAAATATCCCTATTCAACTTTATCATGTAAAAGATAAAAATTCATATACAATATACCTGTTTTCCAATATAAACGATTTGTCAAAAATCATCAAGTTTTTCGTTGGAAAATTGAATTTTTCTTTTATTTCATAACTACTTGAAAAACGTTTGTCGTTCATCTCATTTTTTCTGTGGAAATATTTTCATGTTTTCTCACTTTGTTGTCGGAAACATATTGGTTGGGAGGGCAAAAAGAAATGGAAAATTCGCTTGCAGGAGGCTTATAATTGAGAAAACTTTTACAATATGAAAACAAAGTTTTGTATGTGTAAAAGATTTGACTTTAATGGAATAAATTTTCTTCACCACAAAATTTATAAAGAGCGCCTCTCGAAAAAGGATCTGCTTCAGAGGCGTAATTACATTTTTTTTATCGATGGATATTTTTTATAGTGGATAAAGTGTACGATGTTCACGTTTAAGAACAATTGTGATTTTTCTTCAATGCTTAAAAGTTTTTCAAGAATTTTCATTTACGTTTTCCAGTCTGCAACGTGAAATGTTTGATTTAGGAAAGATAATTGGCGTTTAACTGAAGTTTTTCTTTCCATGGAACTTTCTTTTTTTGAATTGAAAGACAAATATAATTTGTTGAAATTAAAAATAAATTAAAGCACTTATTAAGGGATTTATATTTTGTTCCATAATTATCCTTTTTAAAGTCAGATTACATAACTAGATTATATTTACTTGGAAACATCCTAAGATTTTAGTTTTTTCATAGATACAAGGATAAAAAAATTGCCAGGGATACCACAAGACTTCCTTGAGATCGGCTAAAAAGATTAAGATTGGCTGCCCCCTGCTGAATTAAAAATTTTGAAATATAACAGAAAATTCATTGATAAATAAGAAAATTGTAGCTATAACAATACATCCTTATATTTCTTTACAAAGGAGGATCTAAGGTGCAGTGGGGTAAATCCGTAAACGGGGCTAATCCACCCTGGGTCCTTCTTTATTCAAATATACATCGCATTGTACCAACTGTAAGGTAGAACATCCAGGAAAAAGCTCCTAATTTTTTCTTCTAAAGAAGATGATAATTTATGTAGCATTTGTGAATGCGATTTTCGCTATTACACTAACAAAAATCATGGATCCAGTGAATTATTTGCATTAACTGGGTTTGTGGAAACTGCAACAAAGGTTCGAAAAAACAACAATATGAATGGGAAAGATGTTTTGATGATGATTGAATAATTTTTTTTTTAATTACTATTTACCATCGCTGTATATTTACTCAGATCTTTAGCGACTCTAGGGTAAATAAAATCCATTATCGAGAAATATGGCAAGTTTGCTCGATACGAGAATCGAACCCAAAACCTACTAGTTTTGGAGCGGTCACCTAGACCACTCGGTCACCAGTAGGCTCCATTTTTTTTATGTTGTTTTATTACTTATAATAATACCGCTTTTGCCACATAATATAAGGAAATAATATTTAAATATTTTTAAATTGGTAGGTGCGATTTTGCCCCATTTTCAGGGCAAATTTGCCCTACCAGCACTGTTTGTAGTTTATTAAAAAATTCATAAGTTTCAGAAGATATTTTAAATCCGAATTAATGCAACTATAAGAATAAACCATGCACTAAATCAAAATACTAAGAATATTAGGTTTTAGTGTAATAGATAGAAAATCCATATTGATAAGTATTTTATTTATTTCCGAGCCACAATAAATTAATGGATAATAATATATGTCTCATGGCTCAATTTCTTCTTTATTACGACACGTTTCAACAGTTTTTGACTGTCATCACCAGGTAATTATATAATTTATTATCTCTTATTATTATTATTAATTAATAATAAAAAATTGATTATTACCTGATGATGACAGTCAAAAACTGTCGAAACGCGTCATAATAAAGAAGAAATTGAGTCATAAGACATATTATTATCCATTAAGATCCATAAGTTTAAAGTAAACTACAATTTCTGGGTCAATTTTACCCCATTTCCCCTTAGCTTTTAATTCTAGGGAGCCATGTAGTCGAAACTTAGCCAGACTAGGTTCCAATTTGATTACAATAATAGATATAATTAAAATGCAAGTACTATTCTATAACTAACTTTTCGTTGGTAGTCGATTTAGACCAAACTATAGGGTGGAAAGAGGGATTATCCCAATGATCCCTCTTAAATAAAAAACTTAGAATATTAGGTTTTGGTGTAATAGATAGAAAATATATCACTTTAAAGTAAACTTTACAATTTATGGGTCGATTTTACCCCATTCCACCTTAGCTTTTAATTCTAGGGGGCCATCTAGTCGAAATTTAGTCAGACTAGGTTCCAATTTGATTACAGTAATAGATATAATTAAAACGCAAGTACTATTCTATAACAAACTTTTCGTTGGTAGTCGATTTAGACCAAACTATAGGCCGGAAAGAAGGATTATCCAATGACCCCTCTTAAATAAAACACTTAGAATGTTAGATTTTGGTGTAATAGATAGAAAATATATCACTTTAAAGTAAGCTTTACAATTTCTGGGTCGGTTTTACCCCACTTCACGTTAGCTTTTAAGTCTAAGGGGTCATGTAGTCGAAATTTGGCCAGAGTAGGTTCCAATTGGATTACAATAATAGATATAATTAAAAAGCAAGTACCTACTATTCTATAACGAACTTTTCGTTGGTAGTCGATTTAGATCAAACTTTAGAGTAGGGAGGGAAAAACCCCAAAGATCTTTCTTCTGGATCCACTTTTGCATCGTGATATTAATATATGAAACTTAAATAAGTTGAAAAGAAAATTTTCTAATAGTGCTTTTTTAAATAAAAATTCTCTATTCAATTCCGAATGGATATCCTAGAGGATACCTAATGATTGATTTAGCTTCGTAAGAGTGCACATTTTTGTCCAAATTGCAAATATTAACCTAGTTATTAATTAATTTTTATATTTAATTGTGAAAGCAAACAAATTTGTTATTCATTGGTGTATAAATGCATACCCTTTCTTTCAACAGTAAAAATGCATATATTATCGCGGTACTATACCGATATGATAGTTTAATTGTGATACCAACATACCATAGTATCTTTTTCGGTATTCACTATTCACCTATTTATTTTTTTATCTAAATGCTTACAAATTCCGCATTTTTTGCATTAAATAAAATGTTACAAGTCATTTTTTTCTTGCTTTATACAAGCCAGCATTGATGTTATCAACCGACTCTGCCTAATTACGCCTCTGGGTGCAAAAAACAACGACGGCTTTTAACTAACCGGAAAACAAATCTTTTAAACACAAGTCAAAGCAAAAAGTTTATTATTCACAATCGATTAAAATCGCAGAACGCCTCCCGTTTTCAATCACGATTGCCCTCATTCAAATTTACCATTTCCTACAGGATGAACACCGAATGAAATGCGGAATACAAAACTTTGAGAACAATTCACAATAATTCATGATAATATGGGAAGCACAGACGAGCACCTAAATGTAAAAATGTGTATGTGTATATGTGTCTCCTCTGTGGATTATCGAAAGAATACAATAGTCGCGCGTTTAAAACAACATAATACAATTTCGAAACACATTGGCATTATTGAGAGGCACAAAGACTCAGTGGCGGACTGGGATATTTCCATGTGGGGATTCTGTACTATATGTAGGTACTCTCAATAAAAATAGAGCAATACCGACTTTCAAACTTTTCTTAAACTTGTAGTGTTTTGTATCAATCACTAAAAGATTCGATGAATTTTGAATTAAGAATTTAGTCTTTACTTCAATTTGCACAGTAGTGTGTACCTTATTCCCAGGATACTCCCTGGAGAGTCATATACTTTGGTCAAGGTACTTTGGTGTCCTTAATTTTGGGATGAAGTTGTTAAAAACTGCTGATCTTGATGTTGAATGTTATAGTTTGGTAAGTGAGTAGTGATAGGATTCAAAGTATCTTCTGATCCTTGGGGGGGGGTCACTTAAGTATATGCCAAACATATTTATATTATATATTCAAACTGAAAATTATCCATCCAGATATTAACTTTCATTTCCATCCATTAACCTTAACAGATCTTTTCTCCACTTATTCAACATGAGTTTCTGCAGGGGTAGATATAAGACTTTTTTTTCCCCAACGGGTCAAAAGAAATGACCAATATTAAAACAATTACAATTACTATACATTGATGGTTTAAAATTTAACAAGTTCGTGAGCCGTATATTTGACAGACCTGGTATAAAACAATAAGAAAGACCCTCAGGTTTGAGGTGTTCACCATGATTATGTGGAAGTCCATATTTGAGATTTTTCTTTCCGTAGCGGGGCAAAGGAAATGTCCTATAGTAATGCAAAAACAATAACTATACATAGATGGCTTAAAATTTAATTAATTTGCGGGCCGAATGAAAAGCTTTCGCGTGCTGTATGATGAATAGGCCTGATTTAAAGTATAAAATCATAACCAGTACAGAAATGAACCTTAAAATATAAATAGTGTTCAACCGAAACTAGTTTTTACGGCCGAAACCGAAATTTTCATATAAGGTCATGTTTTCGTAAGAAAAAAAGTTAATCATTATTCAGCCTTTACTATTAAATCCTATAGGTATTTATTAATCATTTAATCTCTAATATTTGAGCTTATTATTAACATAACATATTATTATCATTTCTTATGTCTTTTATTATTACCACTTCGGTTTCGGTCGTAGTTTCGGCTTGACGACAGCCGAAACTTGGCCGAAACCGAAAGCTCGGTCAGACACTAAATATAAACAAAGTATAAATAACTTTAAAAACAATTTTAGTAAATAATTTAGCATTAACTATTACCTTTTTATTGCATCCGTCGTAGAATAAAGGTACAACTCAAAAATTGAACTTGTCGGGAAATCTTTAGTAAAGCCCTTATATTTATATATAAGTTCTTGTATATACTTCTGACTACTTCCTCATTACAGTGATATTAACCGGTCGAATTTTGTTCCCTCAAGCCTATTTTAAAATCTCCTAAATTTGAAGTTTTGAACTAAGATACCCTATATTTTAACGTGGTAAAATTTTTAATCAATTTATAAAGTTTCATTAGGGACATTCTAGGTATTGCTTAATACTTACTATAATTACTTCATTAAATGAAGTATATAAATACTAGTCAAACCAAGTTTAACAGTAACAAAGTATTAAAAGTAATACAAAGTATTTTTTATGAGAATTGTGCCGTTTAAAATATGTTTTAATTTTTTTTCTGAGATTTACCTGCCTAGATTAGTTAGGCAAAAAAAATCTAATTAAAAAAAATGATTCATTTTCTCCTTAAAAAAATCCCCGTTGTCAATTTTTCTCCTAAATTTACGGGGAAAACCCCAAAGTTTTCATCAATGCCTTATTAAATCATACTGAACATTAGTACTACTTTAAGTTATCCTTCTGTTATACATACATAAAAAATGAGCGACTTCCTTATTGTAAACTCAAAACTTGCAATTTTTGATTTGTACTTCTATTCTACAGCAGGTGAAATAATTAGATGCATATAGGACAAACATTATTATTGATTAAAATGTACTATAAACAGCTTCATTTTTACTGAATTCCACTGATACTTCATTCACAAAAATCTTCAGATATTTGATCTCAACAGAATATAGCGATTTTTGTTGTGAAAAACACCAAAAATAAGGTTTAATATATCCTTAAATTACAAAGCACGAAGGAAAATTCTACCAAAAATGTTTTATTTACCAATCCTAAAATTTCAACAATGATTTTGGAACACACTTTACTAAGATGCATCCATCAATGAAATTGTTATTCTTGCAATGTGATGAGCTATTTTTGACTAAAAACACCAAAAATGAGGTTTAATTTATTCTTAAATTACAAATCACGAAGGAAAATTCTACCAAAAATGCTTAATTTACCAATCCAAAGTTTCAACAATAATTTTCGAACAAATTTTACTAAGATTCATCCATAAATGAAACGGTTATCCCTGCAATGCGATCATATATTTTCAACTATTGAAATTTTTGTTTCCTATTGTCTATTGCCTTAAAAATTGAACTATAAAATGTTTGCTTTACAAAATTTGATTTATTATTTTAAATGCAAAAGTTTCAGTATCATTTTAATGTAAGTTTCTTCAAGATTGATCGAAAAATAAGGTTGTAATTCTACCTTACAAATAGGATAGTTTTATAGAGAAATATTGTGTCTCCAATAAAATTTAGGTTTATAGGACGAAAGGAAATTGTATTATTGCTAATTAATTTGTATGAAATTAAAAATTTTATGAAAAATATTTGTTATGGATGTTATATTTTTGTATGGGGGGCTGCAATAGTATAACGCCTATATACACCAGCCGCCACTGCACAAAGTCGATATGTTTCGCGATTTGCAAAAGGGTTTTTTGAACTCGTTTTCATGCTCGTTACGATTTCATTGTGCACGTTGTCTACATAAACAAATCGAACGCAATTCTAGGCGATTACCAGTGCAAAGGCGATATATGTTTAAATGACAGAATGCAAATGCAAAGCAAACACAAACATACTTCACCCGTAATAACAATATCGATAATTCGCCTTCTATTGCGTTTGTAAATCGTGAAATAAACGGGGAACATGTTCAAAGGCTTTCCTTCCCATTCGCTGTAATTACTAACGCGATTGATTTGAAGGAAATGCGTGAAAATTACTTTTGAGAATTATTCGTCTGCAATAGCGTTGGAAATCTCGCATTTTCCGCCGTTCCCATACACACTGACAAGTTGACTGGTAGAAGTACATGAGAAATGAATCGAAGAAAATATGAAAGAAGTTTTATCGGCTTTTGACGGTTGGAAATTTATTTTTCCAACTCTTACAAAAAGTTATAATTAAAAATGAAAAAGAAAACTTATCATTCCACTCGGCACAATGCGAAAATGCTGCTTGAATTCAATGCGACCGCTTTCCTTTGTACAACACCGTCAATCGGGTTGCCTATATGCCAAAAAGTAAATTTCCTTGTATGTGAAAACTTTTTTAAGATTCAACGTTAAACTTAAATCAATTGCAAATCATTATGAAAATTCAAACTTCTTTTACGTAAAAAAAAAGACAAAATCTTTCATAGTAGAAAAAAAAAATCCAAACACGGAATGCCATTTCATTGTTATATTTAAAATTAAATTCCAAACAAGAGAAAGATCTACTTTTGTTTTTTAAGGCTTCGATTTAAAATAAAAACACTTAATTCTAAAAAGCTTTTTTTATATATTAAAATGAATTCTTAAATTATGATATAATTGACAAATCAAGTCACTAACTCATACGTATAATCTTTCAACTTCCAAAGTTGGAAATCTTTGAACTATGTTAGTTGGTAATATCAACTTTGCTCGCTTTCGGTAACTGAAACTTATTTACTTAGTTCATTTATCATGTGAATTTCATACGTAATTAATATTACTTTTAAGGTCAATTAACACATACCTGCACAGTCTTCAGCAAATAGTTGTGAAGTTGATTGATAAACTCTTCAAATCAATGGCAAACAAACTTGTACTGTTTAACTATTATATAGTTGTGTTTATGGTAAATGCTAATATTTGATTTAAAAATTAATTCATTTTGCTTGTACTACTGGTTCGTCTCGATCTTTGCACTTATCTACTGAAAATAAGTCTTTGATTCAGTAAATATTCACTGAATTTCTGCAAATATTTAACTACAAAATTGGTTGAATAAATAGAATTGATCCAATAAGGCATGAAATACGAATATTTTTCGAATACGAATAAAAGTTTAATAACAGAATATTTCCAAACGTAAAACCTGCATTAAAATATTAAAGAAATAATAAATCAGGTGATTATTAAAGGAACATGCAATAAATGCTATAAAAATCAGATTAAAAGAATTAAGTATCTAATAACCCTATTGCTAATTAAGATACGTTGGATAATACATATATAAAAATATTTTTAAATATATTTGATAGTTTTAAATCTTGGAAAATAACTCTTTAAACAGGCGGCCTGTTATGTATTCGCCAAAAAAAAATAAGCCTGAATAATTATATAAAGAAAATTTTGCTACTTTAGGCCTCACCTCAATAATTTTTTATTTGGACAAAAATAAGGTGGAGGAAATCTTCAAAAGACACCCAGGAAGACGGGTAGTGTCGGATACACATAAAGCGCCTACCGACTAAACCCCCACCTTATTGGTTACCAACCATTTAGGTTCTAAACCAGAAATGAAAGAAGAGGGTCCAGCAAAGGAATCGCTGGACACTGACGCCAGGGGACGAAGCTCGGAAATTTAAGTACTTCAAGAAACCAGAAGAAGGCTAGGCCTTCTAAAGCGGTCGGTTTTCTTGCATTTGAAGGATGCAAGAGTTCTGAAAATACATTTTTTGCTTATCTTCTCTTATATATAAATTGGCTATCTTGCCGTGCGTCCGTGCAGAATGGGCTATGCACATGCGCTCTGTTATCCTCACTTACGCATTCAAAACGTCGGTGAGCGTACTCACTCACTAATGTATTTGTGAATACGTATTTCGGATTTTCAGGCTTACAATATGTGAAAGCCAAAAAACATAATGTCCATTTATAAACTTAACTTAACCTTTTCAGATATCTACTAATCAGAGTTTAATTTTTTAAGCAGACCCTAAGTTTTTGTTTCTAATAATAAATCAACTTTGGTTTATATTAAGCAGTAATAACATTTCGCTTTTAACGGAATTTGATTGATTATTAAATTTTAAATTTCGATTGTTTATTAAACGTTACCCCGTACAAACTTTGCTACCGTTTTTCACTCTTTTAGGGGAGAAATTTTCAAAAACCCTTTCTTATTATATATCTGCAACGTATAAGGAAAACATTTTCCAAATTTCATCGACACAAATGTGCAGTTATATTTGAAAATACAATGTAAAACGAAAAAAAAATATATTTTTTATTTTGATTATCATGACTTAAAAGCTATTCGATTTTGGACATTTGGACGTTGTACATACAAAATTGTTGGAAATAGATGGAAATTGTGGAAGTAAATTCGAATATTTTATTTATTTTCAATAACAATAATTGGTTTTCAAATTATTCTAAATACCGAAAAAAAGTTAATATCGAAGATTTTATATTTGAATTGACAGTGAAATATATGGCAAAAAATTGCTACCTTAATGCTTTTCAGCCGAATATATAATTACTCCAGATCACAACCATTGGTTCATAAAATAAAATAGATTTTAAAAAGTTTGATTGTTGAAACACGAATCAAAATTTAAAATCGCCTATTTGGTATAAGTACTACATAAGTATTAAACTTTCATACTAATTTAAAGAAATGACGTTATTTAAAATGTTCCTATTAAAATGATATAAAAAAAACACTTATATTTTATTTCTTAATATAATTATAGATAAACTTTTTTTTATATTAACAATACTTTGATTATTAAATTTAAAATTTCGATTGTTGATTAACTCTACATTATCTCATATTAAACATTTTATTGAGATACAACCTTTAGTTGTGAATGCAACGGGTAACTACTAGTTAAGAATAAAATATCCTTCTTGTATGTAAACATTGAAGAAATATGATAACTATCCGATCTCCTCGTCCCTAAAGTGGATAGTTTATGGATAACTCCTAGTAGTTATTACCTGCAGACCAATGCATCATGTTAAGAATCTTAAACAAATTTACAAAAAAAAGAGACCTAATATTTTTTTTTGTTTAATTATTTATTGATCAATTTTTGGGTTCATTCAAAGTAGCACAAAAACTTTTTTTGGTTCATTAAAATTTTATTAAAGTAGAGCAGTTCAAAAGTTTTTATAAGTAGAATAGTGTTTTATTTGAAATCAACAGTAAAATTTATTTAAATTTGTCAAGCATTAAGCAATTAAAGCACAACTCCAATCTGTTTCATTATTATTATTATTATTATTTTTTTTTTATAAATAATTCACCCCCTTTTCCTTTGATTTTCGTCGTCTTATATCAATATTCTTGCCGGAGCTCCTTTAAATAGACGAAAATTACCCTTTTACTGAACACATAGAACTTTGGCAGGATTTCCAAGAATGTCAAACATATAAATACCACTAATGCCCAAGATGCCGCAAAAGCTTCCAGAAAGGAAACGACGAGAGCAAGACGTTTATTGAACACGACGAATGGGAAATGCGGAGGAGGTCAGGCGAGAACATGACCGCCGGGAATTAGGGAGGGATGGGCGAAGAGGTTCCCGGGACATGTCCCATCGGGAAGTGATATCATCCAGATATAACGAACGAGGGAATTTTCATGTCTTTTCTCATACATTTCATATATTTTTATATTGACATTGATGTCGTGGAAAAACGAGATTTAATGGATATATGGAAAACGGGGCGACAAAAATCGGGAAATTTTAATTTTAATTTTTGTATCGTAAAAGAAACATGTTTGATTTCCCTATGAAAAATTGTTTAGTAGAAATTATTTTTTAAATTACCAGAAATAAGGGACAAAGCCGCGCTTTTATATTGAGCAAGTTGCACGTTTTAAGTAGCTTTAATAAAAATGTCATAAGAAATTTTACACTTTCTTTCTTAATATTACATATTTGATGAACATAAATGCACTTTATCAATAAAAAAATAGAGTTTTTTAAAAACTTAATAAGCTTTTTGCTATGAAACTCTTTTAAACAAATAAAATGAAGGGTGGAGTCAAAGAGCATCCATAAAAAATACGAGGCAATCATCAAAAAATATAAAAATGCTTTACGACCCTCATATTTTGTACATAAATCCATAACAAAACGACTTTATGCTTTCATAAATTTTCAATTTAATGTGTTTAGTTTTGGCTGTAAAATAACGCAATTTTTTGACATAATATAAAACGAGGAGGTGCGAAAGAGACAGGGAAGCGACCGGAGCTTTCAAGCTCCTCTTTTATTCACGAAATATTTGAGTTTATTTAATTTTTGTTGGCAACGTTTTTTGCTTCCCATGTTCCTTCCTGTATTCATCGCGGTGTTTCTGGACTACGGATGCATTTTTAAATGCAATTTCATTGAAATTTTACTACACAGAAATTGAATTGTGTTTTTCTTTTGCAGCGACTCGACTCGAATTCACGACAGAACCTAACGATATTGTGGTGTATCCGGAAAGCTCGGCTGTGCTGAATTGTAATGCACAGTTGGTCGATCGAGATCTACGGGAGTCGTTGTCAAGTGACAACATTTCCTGGAAAGCAGAAGACGGCCAGACGATTCTCTATCCGGGCGAAACTTATCGGTCGAAACTCAAGAATGGATCGTTGTATTTCAGTTCGGTGATCGATCATCAGGGATTAACGGGGAATTACCGATGCGTGGCCACCTTGGAAAACATTGGATCGATAGTTAGTCGCAGTGCCAATGTTCGACTTGCCAGTAAGTTCTGCAGACTTATATGTACTTTGACGTGAAGCTTTTGAGCTGTTTTCCACGTTAACTTCTCATAAATCATCATAAATACCTAATATTTCTGACACTATATCTAATGTTCATTAATTAACAGCTACCACCGTAAAGCATTCAAAATTTCTGGACTCCACTTTGGATTTCCTAATGAAAATATGTTACACATAATTTGTTAGTTTTTTAAATGCAAAGCTTTTTATTCTATCCCTTATGATAAAGGGGCTTCACAATTTAAGGATTCATTGTCCCCTTTCGTTGATGTAAAGTTCAAATAAAACAAAAATTTGTCCTGAAAACCTTACTTTGAATAAAGAACACAATTCAGGTTATTTAAGATCGGATTTTTTAAAAAGCCTTTCCCATTCATACGACTATATTATGTAGATTCATTTTTTATTTTCATCCCTTAGTTTTACGTAGGGAAAGCCTTCCTTTATTATTTCTTGCAATACCAAATTTCATAAAAATCAGTTTATCTAATTTTTAGTTAAAAGTAGACATATAGACTGGTCCAAAAATATTAAAACAATAAATTTGGAATAAAAATAATTACCTTGTATGTACATAAAGTGGTTAGAACTTTATACATTAACTAGCTGATCCCCGCGACTTCGTCTGCGTAACGTTGGTGTTGATTGTTTTCTTTTTCGGTTTGTTCCTTGTAGTGGTAGTATATGGAAATTTTTATTTTTCTTATTTCTTTTACGAAAAACATAATTATACTTAAAAACACGATTTTGTTGAATTTAATTTATTAATTTTTAAAAAATATTTATAAATATCTAAAAAGAGTATGTCTATTGCGTATAGCTACGATAGGTTTACCTACCGTGGACCAAATAATCCGTAAATCAATCAGCATCTATACATAAATAATGTCGGTCTTAATTATGACTAAAAAAAGTCGAAACTTATCAAAATACTCGCGTTAAAATAACAGAAGTTAAGGGTCTAGATTTTGAAATATAGTAGGAATCTCTAATAACATCAACTATGTGTCTTATATATATAAAGGTTTATATTTCAAAGAGGCAATTTTTTAAACTTTAAATTGAATTTACTGTGCTTTTTATCAGTTCAACTAAAAATATTTTTACAGATTATTTTCTAACTTTTAATTACCTTTCCAATGATATGTAACTCACCTATCTAAAGTAAAAATTTCTGTTTTCGTCCCTAGGGAATACCTTCCCTTATTATTTTTTTTTGGAATGATAAGTAGCCTATAGTATGTGGGAAATTGTGTTGTATCTTAAAACCAAATTTCATTAAATTCGGTTGTTTCGTTCTTTAGTTAAATCGGGACACACAGACAGACAAACAGACAAAAATTTTAAAAATGTTAAATTTGGAATAAGGGCCTCTCGAAACAAATATTTACACTAAAATTGGGTTCAAAATCGAAATGTATAGACAGGCGTAAGAATTTTATATATTAGTATAGATATAGATAGTACCTATAGATATGCATTTGGTAAAAAGCATATTATTTTGGCTTTATAACACTTCAAAGTTTAAACTTAAATTTTATTTCAATGTTTTTCTTTAATTTATAGCGGCAATATTATTGCTTTTATTTCAAATTCAAATCGAAACATTAATTCAAAAAATTTTTAAAGCTTTTTTAATGTTTCATGTTTATTTTACTTTATTTATTATTCTTTTACTTCTGGTCCTTCTGGTGGTATTTCTATAGACATGCATTTCACCTGTTCATAGAACCTGAAGAATATATCGCATAATACAATAATATATTAAACATAATACAAATAAAAGCAATTAAAAGTTTACCAAAGTATTTCGTAACAATACCATAATAAGTATCCCAACTTTTTCCACGATATCTTCTTAGATAACTCTACTTTGATAATTAAATTTGAAATTTCGATTGTTGACGACCACGTGTTATCACATTAAAACTTTGTCACCCCCTTTTCACCCTTTTGTAACTCCCCTTTCGGAGATTTTCAAAAATCCGTTCTTACCGAATGCCTTTATCATATAAGGGATGAAACCTCCAATTTCACAAGTCTACGACCAGGCAAACGAATTTATATAAAAAGAAGATATATTTGGAAGAATTTTAATTTAATTTTTTTATAATAGTATAACAAACTCTTCACTAAACCACTTTTATATTCTAGGTTTATCGGGATTTATTCAAGAACCCCGCGATAACACCCTATACCCAGGCCAAACAGCTTACTTTACATGTTTAGTCAATGCAGATCCTCTTGCCACGATCCAATGGTTAAAAGACGAACGACCTTTTATCCTCGACGAAAGCCGCATGCTTATTTTGCCAAGCGGAGCTTTAGAAATCGACGATGTTCAACCGTCGGATCAAGGAACTTACCGGTAAACTATCTGAAAATGCTTTTACAGCTTATAGCATTTTACCGTCTTACTTTTTTCTTGATATTCTCAGATGTAACGCATCGGCGTTTAATAATTATCGATTGAGCAACAAAGCCGTATTGGCTTTACGAGACGACTTAGATCTATCGGCGATAATGTCGGGGCCGTCGTTTATATCACGACCTCGTGATATAATCGCCATGGAAGGTGAGACGGTCACCCTGGATTGTGCCGCTATTGGAAATCCAAAACCATGGATTACCTGGTTAAAGAATGGAGTCACAATCGATATGGCGTAAGTGTTTTAAAAAATTAATTTCGTTCCAGAAGTCAAGGGCGTATTTAGGGGAGGGACGGGGCACGTGCCCCCCCAGGGTATTTTTGTGTACAGTGGAGATTCCATAACAGTGCATACTTAGAAGCAAATCAAATTATTTAAGTTGTGAAAATATATGAATAAAATAACAGAAAGAACATTTGTAAAACTCTAGTCTACTTCTGGCTGGAATTGCGAATTTTTTTCGTGATCCCTTTCACGCTCTTGCAAATGAAAGATGATATTGTGCCCCCCCAGAAAAAAATCCTGAATACGCCCTTGCCAGAAGTTAAGCTAGAAACTTGACCGGAAGAACAGCTATTTACTATAATACTTTGACCAAATTTTCCGTAAAACTTCCGAAAAACTCTGATTGATCTCTTCAAACATAGGAACTCTTTTAAATCAAATATTTATCAAACTTCATGTAGAAAATTGTCGAATATTAACACATTTTTTTGTAAGGCACTTATGTAAATTCTCAATTACCTTCATTTGCATTAATTTCTTGCCATGTTCCCGGATTGCATCTGGAAAGAAATTAAAATTGCAATTCTTTTTTAGTTACTCTTGAGTTCTTGGTTACTATTGATTGATAAAACAAACTCCTTATCAATTTATCTTATTTTCAATAGGCACTTGGATAGTCGTTTCCAGAAAATTGGTACCGGATCATTACAAATTTCCAACGTTATCGAAAGTGATTCAGGGTCGTATCAATGTCGAGCTGATAATACAGAAGATTCAGACGATGCTACAGCTGAGCTTAATGTTCACGTTCCTCCAAAGTTTATCAAAAAGCCGCAAGACATTAAAGAAGTGGCCAAGAAGGATATTGAATTTGAGTGCGAAATTTATGGTAAACCAGAACCAACAATTCAGTGGCTCAAAAACGGAGAAGTTATCAAGTACAACGACTATATGCAACTAGTTAATGGGTAAAATCATATTTTCAAAATGATAAAACATTTCCAAATTACCGCTTTTCTATGTTTTTAGATACAACCTACGAATTTTAGGCCTTCTAATGATTGATGCTGGTATTTTTCAATGTATCGGCTCAAACGCAGCTGGCAATATCCAAGCATCGGCCGTTTTAACCATAATCGGTAATTTTTGATCAAATTATTATTTATTTTTTCCATTTAAACCTGTAGATTATTTTTTTTTATTTTGTAAAATTTATTTTATATGGTCGATATTATTTTATACAATTTTTTTTCGTTTTTCTTTTCCTGTTATCTCCTTCTAATTGTGCACGTTTACATTAATATTTCTTCCCGATTTAATGCTTGATTTCTTTATACTTAAAAAAAAACGTTTCTAAAACCTTCATCAAAAAGACCAAAGCATGACAACTCAGGCATCGAAAGCGAAAAAAGCTACCCGTTTTCCGCGAAATAAGCTTTCCAAAAGTCATGCGCACAAAGTTCTCGCCTCGTTGGCTCCGGCTGAAGAGAGCGGGAGTCATCGAAAAAAATATTCCCGTCATGAATATTCCGATTATTTCAATTCGGAAGGTGCAAGTCCTTCTGATGACGATGACGAAGACGATGACGATGATGACGAAGATACACTCGGGGAGACTAGTTTCGGATATGCGCGAAAAGAATTTGAATTTAATCCGCGAAATGTTGAGTTTGATCCGGCCAATATATTTACAATGCTCAAAAGTGACAATAATCACAATAGTAACAATCGCGATGACGTTGATGAAGGTTTAGGAGAGACACATTTCGCTTTTACTGAATCTCCCCCTTTTCCGCCTTCCTTTCCAAACAATCTAGGCGAATCATCAGTGCTGTCCAATCGAGAATCGGGTCTTCCATCCGAACCCCAAGACCTAGTCGCTGTTATTGTTCGACCCCGTTTCGTCACCCTTTCGTGGAAAGCTCCTGCCGTCACCCATGGTGAAATCATTTCCTATTCGGTTGGATACAAACAAGAGGGAAGCAATCGAGAACGCACCCAACTTACGAAAAAGCCTCGTTTAGAAGAAATCAGCATCCAAAGTTTAAACCCCGACCGGAAATACCTATTCCGAGTTACTGCCTACAACCAAAAAGGCGCCGGAAGGCCGTCCGAATATCTTGAGGTTCAAACGAAAAGTGAAGAAAACGTTCCTAGTTCCCCGAAAAACATAAAAGCTTTTGCTACTAGTTCTAAAAGTATTAAAGTGAGTTGGGATGAACCAGATATCAAGAAGGGTGTTATACAACGATATAAAGTTTATTATATGGAAGGAAACACTGAACATAGTGTGGATACTTCTAATTTGGAATACGAATTAACCGAATTGCTAGTTTATACTGAGTATAGTATCTGGGTGGTTGGTATTAATCAAAATGGGCCAGGAGCCGCTACAAATGAAGTGGTAGTTAGGACGCTAAGCGCAGCGCCTACGGCTCCACCGAATAATATAACAGCCGACGTCAGCAGTAGTACGGTAAGTTGAAATTTGATAGAAATCAAAAAGTTTTTGAATCCTTAAAAAAATCTAATGATTTTTGTTTTTAATCCAGAGTGTTACTATTCGATGGGAACCACCTCTACCAGAGCATTGGAATGGGATTATCACGGGATACAAAATCCGATATAGAAAACCACGTCCAGTCAGCAGTGGTGGAAGCGCTGGGGGTGGTGGTGGTGCTGGCGTGAAAACGTATTCGACCGACGCCAATATTCGAATGTCCACCTTGAATAATTTAGACAGAGCTTCGACCTATCAAGTGAAAGTGCAAGCTTTCAACGTTAATGGAACCGGACCATGGAGCGAATGGTTGAACATCGAAACTTACGAGAATGATTTGGACGAAAGCCAAGTTCCGGCCGAGCCAAGTCCATTACGCGGTATGTCAATAATTCATTTTTAATTATCAAAGATATATATATACAAATTCCTTTCATTCGAGCAAATCTAATAAACGTTACTCAAACTCTTTTCTTTTTTTTTTGCAGCTCGGCCAATGGCCAAAAGTATAATCGTAATGTGGAATCCTCCAAAAAATAGCAATATTAAAGTTCGTGGTTACACGCTCGGCTGGGGTAAAGGTATTCCTGACATTTACACCGAAACGCTTGACGGAAAACAGCGGTTTTATGAAATTAAAAACTTAGGTAACTTGGAATGAAAAATAAGGGAAGAAAAATGCATTAAATTGTTGTTATCTTTGTAGAACCTGATTCGGAATATGTGATTAGTTTACGAGCTCGCAATGAGGTTGGTGATGGACCACCCGTTTACACGGTGGTTCGTACTAAGCTCGAAAGCGATGAAATATTTTCACCACCACCTGTTGAACAAATACCACCCTTACTGCCACCCGTTGGTCTCAAAGCGATTGTATTGACCGCATCCACCGTTGTACTTTATTGGACTGATTCCACATTAAGTAAAAGCCAGGTATGCAATTACACACGAACGACTTATAATCTTTTCAGCTCCATTCTCATCCCTTAAACCCATCACAAACCTCAAAGCCACAAAATCCTCAGAACAATCACAGTTATTAAGTTGTGTGCTTAACAATAAATTCCATATTGCGAGGATTTACTCCATATACGGACATTTACGTAAAATATTTTCTACTACAAAAATTCGCTATTATGTTATCAGTATAATTCCAACTTCCGTTTTACTTGCGTAAACTTCGATATTGTCGACATATAAATAAACTGCTTTAGTCAATTAGAATTTTCCGATGCATGTAGCACTAAAGTTTAGGTAAAATGAAAATAAAAAACTACATAGTTTTCCAACACATACAAAGGTGTGAAAATTATTACACTCAAAAGAGGATTTTTACTTTCCTCCAGCAGTAACGCCCTGACTGTAAAACATCCAACATCAGTTATGGTTTGGAGCTGCATGTCAGCAAAGGGTACCGGTATATACATTGTGGAAGGTACTATGAGGCAAGACCAATATATACAAGTCTTGGAAACGAGGTTATTGCCTCCAACTAAAGAGTGGTTTCCGGAAGAAAATTGTATCTTTATGCAGGATGGAGCTCCTTGCCATAAAGCCAAAAAAGTTATGGATTTCCTTAAAAATTCTAACATTAATGTGCCTTTTTGGCCAGGAAATAGTTCTGATGCTAATCCTATAGAAAATTTTTGGGCCATTGTGAAGAAAAAACTAAAAAAAATAAACTATTACAACACGGGTGGATCTGATTACCGAACTCATTAAGATTTGGCATCATAATAAAATATAAATGAAAAAATAGTATAGAGCACGCCAGGATGGAAAAAATAAATTATAAACAATAAAGGGTGCCACACAAAATATTAGATGAGTGAAATTATTGTAATTTTTAAATTGAAGACATTTAAAAACCAAAATGTGATTTTTTTCTCTTGAGTTATCTTGAGTCTAATAATTTTCACATCTCTGTACTTACCTAGAGTATATTTTTATATTCACGTTTTAATTCGAAGTACAAATATCGTGTATACAAACCCCTACGGTTATAATATACTTGGCAAATACGCCCATCCGATTTTCAGTGCTTTATTGCGGTAGATAGTAGATGTTTTAGAACATAGGCTTTTTTATTAGGGTGCGTTATCTATACGAATACTTGATATATGTAATACGGTATGTACATTTTGCTATCAGTGAAAAGAAAATTGATACAAAACTTGGTTTGTATTTTGCCGAGAAGTTTGTCTTATATCGCTTAATTTTGGAAATTAAATTTTTCCGATTTGCTTTAATGATGAAAAGGATTTCCATAGGTGAAGGTAGGCTAGCGATTGGTTATTTTCTTTGGTTGCTTTAAATTGAAACTTGGATGTTTTCTATTGGTCTAGCCTTATCTACGGATAACTCAATAGTGCAAAGAGAGGAAATTTTTGTACTCTATTTACGTCTAGAGTTTTTCGTCTGCAATTCCGATGGAAATTCTCAACTCTTTGTTTTTCTCATACTTAAAATTTGTAGATTTCTCATCATTCCTCCTTTTCGATGTATGGTGATTGAGATTCTAAAGAATTTCGCCAGTTATTTTTCTTCAACAAGCTCTACCGTAGTCATACGATTTCGAATAATGTTAAATTCCTTTTTTTTCAATATATCGACTAGGTATGTTAATATGAAACCGGAATTTGCCGGTGGTGGTGGCCAAAAAGGGTCTGCCAAACCATGGCATTAAGGCAATTTTTGTGTATGGATATTTGACAAAGATTTTCAATTCGTTAAAAAATGTATTTCCTACACCTTTTTAATAGCATTGAACTTGTAGAGTTTTGTGCTTTAAAGGACAATAGTACAACACATAGTACAAAAGTACAACACAATTCGCGGATAGCATTGATTTTCTACTACCATTTAAACAAAAACTGCTGTAGAATTGCATCGAATGCTTGTCGAAGCTAACGTTGAGCATCTTCTTAGGAAATTTCAGAGTTTTGAGGGGCTTTAAAAAATCAAAAATGGCGATATCGATGTGGAGAGTGCAGAACATGGAAGACTATCGAAAAAGTTTTAAAACCATCGAATTGTATGAATTGCTGCATGAGAATATAAGTTAAATGCAACAACAATTTGCGATAATAGATTTGACCCAAGCTTTAACGGAAAAAACGACCAGAATATCAAAATGGGCAATACAAAGTGATTTTGCTGCATGGTAATTCCCCTGGCCACACAAAAATACAAGGGAAGGATATTATTGAATTTCTTGCACAATTTTCTTTTTAATACAATCTCTTTGTGCCAAACTCAACAACAATTAACTATACCTAGTAGATTTGAATCAAGCTTTAACGCGAAAAATGGCCAAAATATCAAAATAGGTAACGTAAAGTGATTTTGCTGCATGGTAATTCCCCTGGCCACACAAAAATACGAGGGAAGGATATTATTCAGTTTGTTGCACAATTTTCTTTTTAATACAATCTCTTTTGTATCAAAGTCAGCAATAATTAACTATACCTAGTAGATTTGAATCAAGCTTTAACGCGAAAAATGGCCAAAATATCAAAATATAGGGAATACAAAGTGCCCTCTTGCTGCATGGTAATTCCCCTGGCCACACAAAAAATCGAACGAAGGATATGATTGAACTATTCAGTTTGGAAATACTTTCGCATGCGGATTCCTACCCTGGTTTGGCTACATATTTGCATCAATGTGATACGCACTTATTGAGTAGCAATTCACATCTTACGAAGATCTACAAAATTGATTTGATGATGGATTTTACTCTGAAGATGAATATTTTTTTTGGCTTTATATCCACAAATTGTAAGAAAGATGACAAATATGTATTGCAAATAGCTGGAATTATTTTCATCAAATTAAGTATTTCAATGTAAAAAGAATGAAAGCTTATTCTTTAGAAAAAAAACCCGGTTTTATATTGACACATCTAGTATGTCTGGATCATTTTTATAGTATATTCACCAATTCTAATTCTGAAGTTTAAATATTTACTTTGATGTATTAAATTACTTGGTTTTAGTTGTGTTACCCAATCTTAGTTAAGAAATCTCAACTCTTCTTTCTAATATAATGGAGTTTCTTTTCACTATCCATAGTACCTCCAATCAATATCGGAACCATTTTATTTCGTAATGCATTATAACGTTAAGACTTTTATCATGAAACCAAGAAACTGCTTTTACAGCTACTGAAATTTCCATTTTCTTTTTGTAATTCGAAAATCCATTTTGTCATTCAAAATCACAGGGGTTACTTGTTTAACCGGTTTCTCTTCCCGCATAGATTCGCCCATTTTTAGTACGGACGTCCATTTTGTCTTAAGATTCCCAAAACTCTGTTCCATTAGCCACTCTATTCCATTGCCCATTTTCCAAATTATTTAAATGAAAATTTTTCTTTTCAGTATGTTACGGATAACCGATACTATACCGTCAAATATTCAGCTGTGGCCAATCGAAAAGAACGCTTCTTTAATGCAAGTGATCTCAACTGTATGATCGACGATCTTAAACCGAATACACTCTATGAATTTTCTGTTAAAGTTGTCAAAGGTTAACTTTCAAGCTTTGCAATGATGATGAAATATTTTACATTTTTCTTTTTGTTTTCCATTCTTCAGGACGTAGAGAAAGTGATTGGAGTATGGTTGTCTCGAATACAACTTTCGAGTCAGCTCCAACTTCTTCGCCTCGCGATTTGCAGGTAATACCCTTTGAAAACAACCCTCATATGGCTCTCCTCAATTGGCAACCCCCGAAACAAAGCAATGGAATTATAACAGGTATGCATGTGAAAGTTAAACATCAATACAAATTATTAAATCGGTTTTTTCTTTTGAAATTTTTAGGATATTTGATTCAATATACCACCGATATGAATAAGAAAGATCGCGATTGGATCGTCGAGGGTGTTGTTGGCGATAAAAACCAGACCGTTATTCAAAATCTAGACGCTTCTATGACTTATTATTTCAAAATTTTAGCCCGTAACACCAAAGGATACGGGCCGTATTCGCAAATCGTCTCCTTTACAACAGGAATGAGTGAGTTTTCGTCAATATCATCGGAAATATGTTTAAACAAAAAAAAAAAAACGGCATGAAAATTCATATTTTTTTCTGTTCCTGTTAAAGCATGATTGCTTCATTTTTGATTGGAAAATATTCCAATTTTTTAGTTTGTTTTAATGTTGTCGTTGGGTTATTGTTCACAAATAAATTCTGATTTGATTTGCAAATAAATTTGAACTATGCTTTGACCTCCCGTGTTATGTGGCCGGTGCGGTCTGGCATGAACATTTCCTCTTTTATATTGAATTGAAAAGACAAAATTTTATTTACATTCACTTGAATCGTTTCAATTCATTCGTCCAAGTTAATAAACTTGTTAACAAAAGTATCCATTCTCATTTTTGTTTTCCGTAATTTAAATGTGTTTAATTCAAATTCAGTTGAATTCTTTTCGATCGTTTTTTAATTATTTGGCCGAAATGCGCATTTTTATTGTCGTTAAAGATTATTTTGCCGTTTTTATTAAGCATGTGTATAAATTTTATTTGTTTTTATTTTATAAAGGTAATGGAATGCCTCCGTATGATAGTGGATATTTGGGTAAAGGTAATTGTTGTTAAACTTGCTTGTGCTTTTTTCCAACAATTTTCCCATAATAAAATTAATATTTTGTCTATTTAGACTCCCGAGGACCATTCAATGGTCTAATCATTTATGTGGCGATTGGAATTACGGTCGTTTTTGTCACCGGAGCGGCAATCATTTTAATAGTAGTATGTTGCCGAAAAAGAAGCGACCCAAATCTCACCCCAGATCGCAGCAAGAAAGGGTAAAACACTTCAACTGAAAAACCAAAAACCAAAAATTACACTTTTTTTAAACTTTTAATAGGTACCAGAAGGCACAAAAGAATCAAAATATTAAACCCCCTGATCTATGGATTCATCACGATCAGATGGAACTAAAAGCCATGGAGAAGTCTTCGCATGGCTGCACAAATGTTTCAGGGGGTGCTGGTTCGAATGATGGGGCTTCTTCCAGTGGGGCAACAACCCTCCCGCGATCCATGGGACACGAATACGATTCACACGATTGTCACGGACTTGCCTCGAACTCTTTAGATAAACGTACTTATATTCCAAGTTATATGGGTGAGTAATAGTCTTTATAAAAGCTCAAAAGCTTGCAATTATGTGTTTTGTATGTTAATTTGCACCGCCTAGAATGATTTTGCACATTTGTATGTTTGCTTTTCCCATATTTAGGTAATAAATCGGATGAAAATCGACGTGCTGTTAAACCTAAACCCATTATGTTACCAGTGGATCCAAAACCCTTAAAAGAACGTATGTATCTCACGCTTTTTTTTGTAAATATGCTTTAACCCCATTTGTTCATAAAATTACTAATTTTTTATCATAAGTTATTTTATTATTATTTTTTTGCACACTTATTGCTCCTAGAATAGTTATGAAGGTTTAGTCTTAATCTCGTCTTATTACCAAAACAAGAAGAGATCGAAACGAAATGAAATCGAAAGTCTTGAAATATTATGTTATTAACGTTAATGGTATTTTCAATTTTGATAAAAAAAAAGTAAAAATTAAATTGATGATAAAATTCTGATCTCAGCTTTTTTTAAATAAGAAGACAAGTCAGGTTGTTTAAGATCAGTTTTTTTATTTAAGGGTGGATCACCGTCAGAAAAAAAAATTCAATTTTTTTTTCCATAAATGTATTTTTATAACATTCAAGAATAATGTGTTAAAAGGATTTGTCGATATTCGAAATATTTCGAGTTATAGACCTATATATACATATATACATAAAAATTGAATAAATTGATAATAACATTAAAAAATATCTTAAAAAAACTTGAAAAGCGTTTTTCTCGAAATCAACTTTTCAAAACTGGGAGACAAGATTTATCAGAAACTATCCGATGGATTGACTTGAAACTAGAGTGTTATAGTTCAACACGTCTTCTTGGTACTGAACCTCTGAAATCGGCCAAACCTCCTCTCCCTCAAAGGGGGAAGGGGGAAACGTCCAAAAAAATGTGTTTTTTTTTAACTTTTTTTTCAAAGTTGCGCCATTTTGTGAATTTTCAATTTTTTTCGGATTTTCGAGGTTCAGTACTAAGAAGATGCATTACCAAAACCTACATTCTTTACAAAACCATGATCCGACTTCCCGTTTCCGAGAAAACTTGTCTCCCGTTTTCCTCCTCATTTTTGAGGACCCTTTTTCAAAGCACTGTAAAAGGGGGAGGGGGGACATATCGGGGCAAATAAAAAATAGTTCAAAACTTCAACTTTTACACGCCGAAGACTGTTTTTATATATCTCTAAAAAAAAATGGCAGAAGTTTTAAAAAAGTCATTTTTTTACGTTCTGACGGTGATCCACCCTTAATATGTTTTAATATTCAAATTAGCTACGTTGCGTTACGTATCGTAACTTCATCAGGCTTTTTGAATCACAAAAAGATAATAGTTTATTTTATTATAACAAAACTATTATATTTTTTGTAATTCAGAATTCTGATGAAGTTTCGATACGTAACGAAACGTAGCTAATTTAAATATTAAAAAATATTAAATAAAAAAACCGATCTTAAACAACCTGAATTGTCTTCTTAATTATTAAAAATTAAATTGGCCTTCATATTGGTCTTCTTGTAGTCTCGAAATTGAGTCCCGTAAGGTTCGAAATCTCGACTCATCTCGTCTTGTTAATGGGTAATTCTCACGAAATATCGAAATTCTGCTCCTGTCCTGTCCTAGTTTAATAAAGTTATAAGTTAAATAAAAGTTTAGTTACAGCAACCAATTTTAAATCTGAACTTATAAATGTTATTCTTTATTCCATTGCAGCAATTGCCACGGCGACTCCTATTAATAATCCATCAAACCCAATGCTTCATCAGCCCACGGATAGTCCTTCAGCAGCATCAACGATCGTTACTCCTAGTGGACTATTAACTTCACGACCATCATATCCTCGAACTCAATACACAATTTCTCGAGCACATGTCACAATTGACCAAAATGCTCTTGAAAATCCATATGCAATTCAGCCGAATTCTTCTATTGGTGGTGGCTATGATACTGGACTTGGCCTCTCTAGTGCCTCTACCAATTATGCTAGGTTTGTAAAAGAAAATTTCTGGATAATTGAACTGGAAATTAACGATATTTTTTTTTATAGTTTACCTTCTCAATCGTCTCAATCAAGTATTTTGAACAACCCTTCCGCAGGGGTTGTAAAAACTCAACAAATAACTGGACCGCAAGGTCATCCTTTGAAGAGCTTCAGTGTTCCTGCGCCGCCACCGAATTCGGCTCCTGGAACACCAGCTCATCAAAGTCGACAACACAATGGTAAGGAAATCTTTAATTTACTAAAAGAATTTGGAACTAAATTACTTTGGTACATTTGTTTAGTTACACAAGTAAGTGTACGTCCGATTACGTCGTCCCCGTATAAAAAGATGCCAACATCGTTAAGTTCAATGAATTCCACGCCTCATCTTCGTAGTAATCCTTTGTCGACGATTGCATCAGCGACTTGTGAAGAATCACGTCCACTTTACGTCCACCATGAAGGCGAAATCCTCAATCGATCCCTTCTTGGTCCCAGCGAAGATTGCCGTCTACTTCCAAACAGCACATCAACCGAAGAACTGAACCAAGAAATGGCCAATCTTGAAGGTCTCATGAAGGATTTGAACGCAATCACTGCCTCCGAATTCGAATGTTAATCTCGCCCCGATAACCACGCAACACAACAAGTAAGTAATCAACCAATTATTGCAACTAAATTTGCACAAATTTTTTTACAATTCCCCCCAATTTCAAAGAAAAAATAAAATAAAATATCAATTTTGCACGATTTTTTAGATTTTATATATTATGTACAAATTTTTTATATAAGCATTAAAAAATTTTCACATTTTTCTATCAAGATCTCAAAAAATGATATATATGTATTTAATGTACATAATAAATATTTACATTTTTACGCGTAATGTCGAACGTTTTCAAGCTAAAAAAAGGCAAATTTTTATATAATTAACCACTTATTAATTAAGAATTATATATATATTTAGTAATTATATTGATATATTGATATAATAGTGAGTTCTGGTCAAAAGAAAAATGTGTAAGAAACTTAAAGAGAACGTTGTCGTTTTCTCAATTATTTATGGATATATTATAAAGAAAATAATAAGCGGTGTATTTTGTACATATTAAACTAATCTACCTAGGTATCTAAGTATTTGTGAATATTTCTACTACAGTTGCTGCAATTTTAATTTAAGTCGGCCTAAATACGTCATGTAACACGTAAATGGATCAACTATTTCAGTTTACTGCCGAATATTTACGTTTCCTTTGTAAATATATACAATGTTAGAGTTTTAAGTCGATGAGAATATTTTAGAAAAACGGATTGAAATTGAAGTTTTTATGCGGTTAATATGGTTTGACTAAAGTTTGAACTTTAACTAGAAATTATCCTCGGTCTCGGATAAGTTAGTCGAAATTTTGGCCGAAATCGTAGGTGGGTATTCATTACTTCTAGTACTTTAGTACTTAATTACCTTGATATATTTTTTTGGTCTAAAATTAAATTGAAATTTACACCACCGTGATTAACAAATTAAAGAGTTTTAATTTTTTGTATGAGTATAGATAATGTGACTTTTCTTGACAATGGGTTTTTAGTATTACAGCTTCGACGAAAATCTGACTTTTCGATCGAAGTCTATCGATCAAATTGTAATAATTAATATTTGATTATTAAATCTATAAAATTTCCGAAGCGTACTGGTGACCCAGTGGTCAAGGTGACCACTTCAAAACTGATAGGGTTCGATCCTCATATAGAGCAAATTTTCAATATTTCTCGATTACGGGTTTTTATTAACCCTAGAGTCGCTAAAGACCTTAGTAGTTATAAACCGACGGTAAATAACAATTCAAAAAAAGCCCATTTTGTTTAAATCTTATTACAATATTGATTTTTAGCTGCGGTAAATTCTCTAGTGCCAACCGCTTTGTAAGTCAATCAGGAATGCTGAGAAAAAAATTTGAACAGCATTCAATCAATACTTTTTCAGTAGAAAATGTTCGCCATTTTTTCCATAAGTTACCATATTTTTTTTAATTTGCCATTTTCTATCACCAAAACTAGAGCTTTTCTTATTTTCGCCATGTCCAGTTCTACGTAACTTGTACAATGTTAAACATTATTTTTAAACTTTTATGCAATTGCCGTTTTTTCTTGTATATCTTTTTTTATTACGATCAGGGCCATTCCTATGGTATCGACCGCCAATGTGCCAACGACTTAATATGCCGCCCTTTTTGAGAATTGTTGAGAATTTTTCTAGAAAATCAACATGTATATTCTTTTGTATGTATAACTTGCTGGCATTTCTCACAAAACTATCCGTTTTTCCAGTTGTTCCCATTTAAATTTTAAAAATTCAAATCGTCTTTTAATGGTAAAAAAGTTGATTGATGGCTTGTATACTAAATTTAGAATAAAATTCATAATTCTACCGTAAAAATAGGTCGAATCAAAATATTTTCCATTAAAACTTTAAGGTCGATAAGAACTTTCCAACAGCAATTTACAACTACTTTTCTAATTCCGGGAAATTCTCAAAAATTGCACGGTACAGGTAGTGGAATTTCGTCACTGTTATCCTTGATAGGGATTCACGAAGAATTTCTTTAAAATAGGGATTCTAACAATGGTTTTTTATATTTTCTATGTAGTTTTTTTTTCTAGACCTCCAAAAGATTCTCGGCTAATAAAAGAGAGGTTCGTTCGAATCAGCTTATACTTCATTAAACTTCTTTAAAAAAAAGCAATATTTAGGTAAAATCGGTAAAATCCTCCAGTATGTATGGCTATTAGGGTGATTCTTAGTAGGGGTGTTTTCGAATTTCTTTGCTCCCAGGGGCTCAAATGCTTCTAAATTGATAAAAGAAAATTTACTGAAAATTTGAGCTTATAATATTAACTTTTAGATAGTCCACTTTCTGACATAAGTTTCTTATGGAAATAACGTGGGAAAAATTAAATTTGTTCTTTACAATTCCATGGATTTTTCCATGAATTTGTTCTATGAATCCCCTGGAAAATTTAACATTTTTCGATACCTGAATATTTGATGATATACACTACATAAACCTTGAGTAACTATAGTCAATCGAAAATACCAAGCAATTGCGACAAAAATGTACATTTGAAAAAGAGTCTTAGAGGTTTTAGTCAAAATTTAGTTAGTTGAAAAATTCCGAAAAACCTGTTCGGAATTTTCTCAACTTATATTGAGTGGTGTATCTAAATTTTAAGCTTTTTTCCAAACGACTCGATAGTAAAGGCAAAATAGACTAAATATTTTTCCAGCACTAGAAAATTGAGGAAAACTTTTTGTCCAAAAAATCAGTAATAATAGCTTTTTGGATTAGCAGATATCCCCAATGAAAACTACATGGAAGGGAGCTTGATTCAAGGCTTACCGAAATTAGTTAAATTTATCGAAAAACTGGTACAGTAGGAAAGCACATATATATATATATACAAGCTACGCTTTGAACTTGTCCAACAAAGCTCTGTGCTTTTATTGAAATAATAGTCGGACATCACAAAAATCTTTTCTTCATTATAGAAATGTTATCTAAACTTTGAAAAAAAAAATTCCAAAATATGCAATAAAAGATTCATTTTCATTCCGTTTTTCCTAATCTAGACAATTTCTAGTTTCTAGTGTAAGAGTTAGAAGAATAAAAAAAAACAGTATTCTTGCCAATTTTATTTTACATTTAAAAAAACCATTATTCATCTATTCGATTGCTTCAAATAATAAATCTTATGGAAATCAATGGATAAAATATGGTTTTTCTTCTGCAAGTTATTTAAGCAAATATAAAAGAAAATTTATTTTCCTTTTATGTTTTCTAAACAAACACAATAAAAGACTGTTTCACAGTAAAAAAAAAAAAAAATTTGCACATACTTAACAATTCCAGTTTATGTATTTAAATTTTGATTTATTGATTTTTTTTTTTTTGTTTAAAATCTTGCCAACATGAAAATGGAGAATATATTATAAAGATTTTAAAACGGTCGTTATTTTATTAGTTTAATTGACACAATTGTAACAAATAAAAAGAAAATCCCTTGAAAAATGCTTTAATTAATTAGTTTATATTGTATTTTTATTTACACTCAAACCTCAACAATAGAATATTAATCTATTGACTCAATTAATTAGTTATATTTCATACAGTATTTGTTTTGAATTAATGTCTGAATAAAAATTTATAATTTATGGTTTGGGATTACAAAAAAAAAAAAAAAAATATCAGAAAATATGCATTTTCATCGTTCAAGTTTCAATCAATTTTCAACGTTTGTTATAGTGCATTGCAAATATAATTAATTTATAATGAGTTTTGATTGATTAATGGACAATTACTCAAACATCCATTTATAAATCCTATTTTCTTTTAATCAAGAAAATGTATTTAATTGGTATTGTCGTATGAGTTTGATGTAGGCAGAACCGAATTGTATAGTTCTTCAAATATAAGTGGGATATTTCACAAAATTAAACATACTGAAATACAATTATTCTCATAGTTATTCCGCATCTAACCAAATCAATCATATCTTATGTATTTTCGAATATTTTTTTAAAAAATAATTGACTGTAAATTTTAATAATTTATTTCCCGTAAAAGTGTAAATCGAATCAATTTAATCTTTCGATTATCGAACAATGATAGATAAGAAACAAGATTGAGTAGGTGTATGAGAATATTTCGTTGTCCAAAATAAATATTTCCAAAAAATAGAAGAATATTTATAAAAAAAATTAAAAACTGAAAAATTTTCTTCAATTAAAAAGAAATTAATCAGGAGATTAAGGTCTACGTTGCTTTGGATTAATCATGGGACAAAATTTAAACCTAGCATTACATTAAGAATGCTATTTCTTTAAAAATTATTGCGATGCATTTGGTTAAAAGAAAAAATCTTTTTTTTTTCTCCAATGAAATTAAAAGTTGAACATTAAAACGCTATTTTCTGATATTATAAATTATATTAAAAAACGCAGCTAAATTAAGTGACTAAATGCTAACCAATGAAATTAATAGATATTAATAAATTATAAAAAAAATAACTTTATTTAAGACATTGCGTAATTGTATCGAATAAAATTTATGAAAAAAACAATTTTAATGATAAATGCGCAAGACTGTAAATTTAAGAATTATGATTATTAATTCTTTTATATTTTTTATTAAAACGTTTCGACTCTTTATTAAGAATTAATAGTTTTTCTTTTCGAAATATCAATAAAAGAGTTAAAATTTTATTCTTTTATCCATAAGACTTGAATGTCTACCACGACTTTTATAAAATTTAATAAATCTTACTCTTTTATTAATATATTTGAATATAAAAAATTATGGTTTTTTATTAAAAAGAGAAATCGAAATTATAATTACGTATTTATTTAATTTCTATCATTGAAAAGAATTAATTTAATAGTATATCTTAACGTATGTATAGATATTATAATAATAGAATTTAAAAAAAAACAATTGTAAACGAAACTTGTAAAGAAATTATTGTAATGGCAGGTATTGAAATATTTTATTTTCAAAATGTATTTATTGTCCCATATATTATATTATATGTCAATTTGAATTTGAAAAAAAAATTATACTTTTCTTTTTGTTATAAAAAATAAAAGTAAGTTTTGCATAAATCTTTGTTGCCATATTAAAGATAAAAAAGCTTGAGAACGAGCTTTTCAATGTGAAGCTTTTTTGGTAAATTGATTTTTTAAAATTATTATATTGTAATTGAAATATACCTGTGACTGAAAATATTTAATAAACATATATTGAAAAAATCGATTATTTGATCTTTTACCTACCTTCTTTTGCAGTGTTTTTTTTTTTTTACTTTTTACATATTAGTAATTTGTTCAATAATGGAAGGTAAGTGACTAATTTGATGGTGAGTCCTTGACATGTGAAGGTGTTCCCATTGGTACTCCATCCTAGGCTGCCTTGAGGATCCCTTTTTCCCAGTTCTTGCGATACTTTTCTGAAGTGAAACTTCTATAGTATCGTTGTAAATTGAAATGAAAAGGCGACAGTTAAAAGAGAGAAACATATAAATTTATAAGATTTAAGGGTGGATCACCGTCAGAAAAAAAAATCAATTTCTTTTTTCCATAAATGTCTTCTTATAACATTCAAGAATAACGTGTTAATAACGTAAAAAGATTGGAATAGCTAACTAAAGTATTTTCACTGATAAAAATTGAATAAATTGATAATAACATAAAAAAATATCTTAAAAAAACTTTAAATGCGTCTTTCTCGAAATCAACTTTTTAAAACTGGGAGACAAGATTTCTCAGAAACTATCCGACGGGTTGACTTCAAACTGGAGAGTGTTATAGTTCAAGACGTCTTATTGGTACTGAACCTCTGAAATTGGCCAAACCTCCCCCCCTTTCAAAGTGGGAGAGGGGGAAAGGTTAAAAAAAAAGTCGTTTTTTTAACTTTTTTTTCAAACTCGCGCCATTTTGTGAATTTTCAACTTTTTTCGGATTTTCGAGGTTCAGTACCAAGAAGACGCATTACCAAAACCTACATTCTTTGGAAAATCATGATCCGACTTCCGGTTTCCGAGAAAACTTGTCTCCCGTTTGCCTCCTCATTTTTGAGGACCCTTTTTCAAAGCGCTGTAAAAGGGGGAGGGGAGGACATATCGGAGCAAATAAAAAAAATAGTTCAAAACTTCAACTTTTACATGCCGAAGACCGTTTTTTAATATCTCTAAAAAAATGGCAGCAGTTTTAAAAAAGTCAATTTTTTTTTACGTTCTGACGGTGATCCACCCTTAATGAACGATAGAGTAAAATAGAAAACATTACAGTGTTTATTACGCTGTTTGGGAATAGTCGTTCTAACAAACATAGTGAATCGTGTATTGTTTAAATAAACATTTCAACCACAGTCTATCAACCACCTATCTTCCTGGTTCAATAGATGGAAAATTTTTACAAATCCATCTAAAAGCATCGCCAAAATTTTCTCTCTAAGACGTTTCTCCAACCAACTGGAGCCTATCGTGCTGGACCACATTAAAATTCCGCGGAGTGATAAAAAAAACGCCTGTTAAATATCTGGACTCGAAATTAACCTGGCAAAGCCACATTTCAAGTAAAATCAGAGAAGCCAACACTCGACTCATTCAAATATATCCACTTACCAACAGAAAGTCTCGTCTAAGTATGGAATGTTCAATGATGATATACAAATCAGTCATTAGTCCACTTCTCCGATACTCTTGCGAAGTTTGACTTCCATCCTCAAAGAAAAATCAAAATGACCTACAGGTGTTCCGAAATAGAGTCTTGAAAATCATCACTAAAGCTCCATGATATGTGAAAAACAAATTAACGTCCCATACATAAAAAACTTGCTAATCCAACTCACAAAGAATTTCCTTAATGGCCTGGAAAATTGTCCTAGTGCAGTAGAACTAGGCTTGGGGGAAACTATAAACCAAAGAAGGCTGAAGCGAAAACTCCCTCAAGAGCTCCAAGAAATAGCAGTTGCTTTACCACAAGGTCAAGAACAACAAATAAAAAAATAAAAAAAACAGAGGAATGAAGTTCGACTCCTCCAGCTATTTAAACGCCGCTAAAGATCAATTGTCTGCTATCACCACCATGATATGCAACACATTGCTGAACTGGTGCAAATTACATTATAGTCCACACAAAAAAAAAACATTTCATTATTTTAATAAAAACGTTTTTACAACGTGATCGAGAAAAAAAATATAAAAGCAATCAAGACTAAAAAGACCACAAAAATTCAATAAAATATACACCAGAGGTATCACAAGTTCTTAACAAGATAAAATCCAACGATTTTCAGCAGAGCTTTTGATATTAATATTGTATTAGATAAAACCATCTCTCTGATTGAGTTTCTGGTTACCAAATTTATTTTAAAAAACGGTAGCAGTTGCACTGTACCAACAAAAGATCCAAGAAAAAGTACCAAAAAAAAGTTTTTACAAGTAATATTCTAACATTAAGCTGTGATTGGTGGAAAGCTCTTCCTTTGTTTTCAGCGTGGTTTTTCCACTGATTTATTGACAGCTGTGGTAAGACTACGATTCTTCCGATACCACGATTTAACGACGGATTCTTAGAGATCTTGACGAATTAAAACGGAATGAAGAACAAAGTTTTTTGATATCTTGCTTAGTTTACGAAATATTGATACTTATGTGGTAGTATCGTTAGTTGTTGAGAGGTCAGCAGTAAGTAGCAGATGCAAAACAGGACCAAAAATATTGCTTTAGAGATCACCTGGATTAATTGGATCCAAATTAGAAGTTTTGTCATTTATTTTTGTTCTTAATTGTCGATTAACAAGGTAGGCAAACATTTTTTTTTTTTATTTTGTAGAGCAGGCCATCGAATTATACTTTATCATAGGCTTAGCTAATATCCAGGAAGATCAAGGGTCAGGGTTTAGTAACTTCTTAAACCAATTTTGTGGAGAAAAATCAGCGATCATTTCATTTCAGTATCTGGGTTTATTTTTGCGATATTCATAGTCATAGTGAAAGTTTTGAAAATGTGAGTAAGTATTTAGTTGTATTTAGTAGAGGATATCTTTTGTATTTTTGGCTCAGGTTCCTTTTAGGTCGGTCAATATTGGCAAGATTTTGTTAGCTCAATGCTAATATGATATAATTTTCTCTTTTGCGGCTAAATTGTCATTATGGGCCGATTTATTCGCGAATTAAATTAAAAACAAAGAAGAAAATGCAACGTTGTTGAAATTGACCGACCTAAAAGGTTCATGACTCGGGTTTTTTATTTAGTTTAATTAGTTTAGAGTAAACAAACAAGAATCTTACTTAAATGAAATTTTATAACAGTTATAACAGTTAATAATATCGAATTAAATTAAAAGGGCTCGGATTTATAGATCGTCACCAACGTTATAGAAATTATGAATGAAAATTTAACCCACTGAAGATTCAAGGAAGATAAAATATCGCTACTTTTACACAAACATCCACAAAATTTGGGCACTAAAGTCCCCAAATCCCCTGTTCCGGTACTGTATATTAAATTTTGCATACTTAAAAGAAACTTTCGAAATCATTATACACAAACTTGTAGGAGTTAAATGATGCATACTTTTAGATAAGCTGATTTTGAAATCCACCATAACAGACCACCTATACTTTAGCTTAGAGCCATATGATCAAAAGCGGTCTACATTTGAATTGCAAAAAACATATTAGGTGTACCGGAAAGTAAATTGGTTTTTTTACCATTAATTAAAACACAAAATTTTGTAACAACTTTTGATTTTAGATCAATGATATAATCAGCCTCAATAGTATCAATGCCTTGACATCTAGTGTTCAAATTTTAATGCCAAATTAGTAAAAATAAATTGAGTAGCAAGGAAAATATAAAAAAAATACATCCTTAACATCACTTAAATTTTCAATTCTTTTACCACTTAGTAAATGTGGTAACAATTGAAATAAATAGAAATCCGATGAAATAACTTTGGACGATATAGTGGGTACGGCAATATCACCTTTTCCTTAATTAATTACTCTCTTCCAGTGCTTTTCTTCTGCAGATGGGTCTTATATATAAAATTCTTTATTGGTCCATTAACAGTACAATTTATTATTTATAAAAATTAAAAGCTTGAATGCCAGGGTCTTAAATTACCGTGTTGCAGCATAGAATTTTTACTGTTTACAGTTTTTGGCCACTTTTGGGTATTTAATTGATCGATCAAGATTGATTATGATTATTTGATTACTTTTCGACTTTCTGGCATACATTTGGCACCATTTCCACCCTTAACTTCTTATTGGTTAAATTTTTTGTCATTCTTCGTTGGTACCAGTTGGAAAAATAAAAATTATTGAATGGGAACTTAAAAAAACTCATTGAGCGTTAATGAATATCAAACGTACTTAGATAAACTTTGAAAATGGTAAACAAACCGTTGAAAACGGTAAACAAATCCAAATAATTTATAAAAGTTCTACTAAAAAAAATAATCGTATTCTATATTTTCTAACCAAAGTTAGTTACACTATGGGTGTCGGGAGTTCACGAATTTGTATTAACACTATCAAGAAAAATATTTTGATAACTTAATTGGTTTCAACAATGTTACACCACTGGTCACATTATAATTCAGGTCCTAATTGCTCTTTTTACAACAAAGATCTCGATTCCCCAATCGACTTATTTCGAGTAACATAGACTTAAAATGATTCTCGAAATCTTCAGATCTTCAGAAATAAATCGAAGATATAACAAACAAAATATAATATTTTTGATCACTTTAACTAACAGAAAATATTAATCTATTGATTTTGGGATGTTCCAAGAAGCGTAGAAGATGGTATATTTGTCGTCGCAGAAGATACTTTTGATGAATTATAAATAGTTGTAAAGAAATCGCAATCTAATCATTGATAAATACTTTATTTATTATTTTTGAATCACAATTAATAAATTAATTGTGATTATAATCGTAAAATGAGTTAATCATTAAATTTGAAGTTAAAGTAAAATATTTTTTTTATGATAACTAGAAAAAAAAATCTTTAAACGATTACCCCTTTGCCTTATAAAATTTGTTCCAGTTACGCAATTTTATTGGCAATTTAACAAAAACAATGGAAATTTCATTAACTCAAATTTAAATGTTAAATTCAGCCCACATAAATTGTGAAAAGATTAATAGTCAAACTGAAGAAAAAAGTCTATTGTTCATTAAAAAATATTAATCTTTATTGTCTTTCATATGGCCTATAATTGATACCCACTACAAATAAATAAGTTTTAAAAAAATAATAATGTTAATCAGTATTTCGATGGTTCCATCTATCAACTATCTATTCAAAATCGGAGCTTTCCAAAGCGATATGTCGACGGCTTTTTTTCGGACTATCAGCGGCTGGTTCCATTGTGCTATCCGCACTTTTTTCGGTAGCACTTCCCGTATCGCTTAACACAGTGCTGGTTTCAGTTTCTGGAGTCTTTTTGTTGAATAAGAATGAACGTCGACCGCCCGATTCATCTGACTGGCTCGATTCGTCGGAAGATGTCGTTGCAGCTCCTGTAGTACCATACCTTTGCGATTTTTCCATCCATTGGGTGTAGGGAGATTTGGTTTGTTCGAATTGGCTGGGTCGGTATCTTCCACTGGTCATTCCATTGACGAATATTTCGGCACGAGATGGAGTAGGTCGAGGTTGGTAGTACTGTGGGAAATGAGTGTCGTGTCCATTGTCCCATGGGTGGTTGATTTTCGGGGTGTATCCCCACGGTAAGTGAGAGTTCCATGGTTTCATTTGGGGTTGGATATTGCGAAGATTTTGCGACATTGATGGTTCATCTTTGTACTGGGAAAGACAAACTTCCGATGGGGAACGAGATGGAATCGAACTAGGATTGGCCAATGATGGGAAAAATTGTTGAACGTTAGTAGGATTTGCAGTTTGTTTTTGATTGTAGTAGTAATTGTATTGACTTGGTTTTTCAAAATTATAGACATCATCGTAAGGACTTGATAAAAGTCTTCGTTCCAGTTGCCTAAACCATGAATCTTCATTATCGCTTAATGGAGCATCCGTTAAACGAGTAACACTAGGTTGACTTCTTCGTTGAAACTGGAATCCATTTCCTGGCATTTGGCCATACATTGGAGAATCATGCAGAGGGAAAAAGTCTGCCTGCGTTTGATCGGGAGTAAACCAATCGAAAATCGATGCTGAAGACATAGAAAAAATATTCCATTTTTATCAATAAAAACCTAAATTATATTACTAAACTCACCTTTAACATTGGTGAAATTTATTACAACAATCACATTTAGACAAAAAAACAAATGGTACTTCATGATTATTACTTTAAACCAAAATGCCTACTAAAATATTAGATCTTACTTAGGTGGATGCTAAAACCAAACTAACGGATCAACGATTAAGATTTTCCGATTTATTAGAACTACTAGAAGCACACTAAAGGCCAAGTGATAAAAATCCAATTTTAATTTATCGATTAGTCAACTCTCGTGGAAAAACAATGGAGTAATAATAACATAGAAATGGACGTCCAAAAGATATAAAATTCGTCATTCAATAACACAGACTCATTTTCCCTCCTAAATCCATCTCGGAGGGAAAATCGATTCGATTATTTGCAAACTTGTCAACATCTTTTCCCAATTAGCTACTTTTTCATTCGCATCGTTTCCGTTTACCAATATTGCATGGCGAACATCTAATTGAAAATTTTAATGAGAAATTTTATTGAGTCCACAAATTTGAATCATCTTGATTAAAAGAAAATTACAAAAATCGAAGCAAAAAAAAAAGCAATTAAGGTATCTTCAGTTGATCGCAAAAACACTCCTACTAGCCATTATTGCTGTACCCCCTTACTGGATTTATGTCATTATTAGACTCTTTAAAACGGTAATTAAATTACTCAAAAGCTTGAACAATATATCTTAAAAAAAACAATATGTACGCACGTTTTCGATAACTTGTGCAGTTAACCATTTGAATAAGTTAATCAAGATCTATTTTATGGAAAATTGAAATTAGAAACGCTATTTAACTCGATTTTACGTACAGTTTTTATGGGGCTTAATGAAATCAAGTCAAGCATAGCATACAAATAATAGAAAACTATATTTTCCTTAATGGAGTTTTTAGATTGTTTTCAGTAGAATTGGTATAAAAATGAACAGTTAGGCTCTAATCACTTCTTTTAATTAAAATTTAGCATTTCATGTAACATTCTTTTGAAGCTATGGCATACTCAATGCTATGCCATTGTAGTTTAAGCATTATTCCAAGAAATTAACGCCTTATTAGGATTTTTTGCTTGTAAATTAATATTTGATATTATTTGATGCAAGTATGTGAAGATTAATAAAGTGGGTTTCGGGGACCCCTGGACTTCCATGAGATAATTTTACTTATTACTCCTTGTATTACATAACAAGGTGGTTAAAAAAATAGAACTTCTAATTTTCAAATATTTAATCATGTTTTAATTTTAGCAAAACTTCTTTTGAAGTTACTTATCAATTTTTTTTTTAAATAATAATAAATCTCTCTTTTTCCAACTATCACTTATGATAATAACTTCTTCATACCATTGATTCATGCGAAAACTTTGATTATATCATGGTAATCGATTTCTTGTTTCAATTGATGTTCAATATATAATAATGCCAAAACATTAAGTCTATCTTCGCCTATACTTGCATAAAAGTAAATTTTCACCCTTTCCAGGGTGAAAAAAGATCTTTCTTTGAACAATTTGTCGCTGGGGATTAAAAAACGCGCAAAACTTATTGTCAACATTGGGGTACACATCTCGAAGATTCCGTGAATGCAATATGCTCCACATATTTTGTGCGGAACTTAATATATATCTTCAGTATTTCGTAATGAATCTTTAAATATTATAGATAAATTAAGTTAATTTATTTATTTCCTGATATTTCTTCTAGTCAGCATACTATTGTACATTGCTTAAGATAAATAAGACGTATTTCCACTATCAGGGTTTACAAAGGACTTGGATAGGTCTTGGTGGTTCGATCCTCGTATTGAACAAATTTTCGATACTTCTCGATTACGGATCTAGAGTCGCTTAAGACCTTCGTAATTATAAACCAACGTCAAAAAAATTAGCTTAAGACCTTAGTAGTTAAAAAGCGACGGTAAATAACTATTAAAAAAATATATTTAATTTTCCCCCAAATGATATTCATCTTTCCAGAATATTTGCTTTCTACAATCTTAATGTCTGTTTTTATCCACTTTTCTTGGTTTCGACCAAAATATTCGCACTATATATTCGGCGAAATGTACTCGTTCGATAACCATCAAGTTATCCTTAGAATTTTACGATTTTCCTCAAAAATTACCGTTTTTTTTTTGTATCTAATTGGAAATCCTTTACAACATTAAGTTTTGGATCATACCATTGACCAAAATGTTTTATAAAAATGGATCGAATTTAATAAGAATTTCGACGGTTTTTAAAAAGTTATCATTATGGGAATCTCCATTTTATACTGATTGTTCCCCAAATGACTGTTCTCTAATTGCCAATGATTCAACAATTGAAAAATGGGATGTGATAAATTGAAAAGCAACTTTAATAAAACATTGTTTGCAATACTTTACTGAAGATTTTCCATTCATTCATAGCAAAACTAGCTCATTTTCAATTACCAATGTATCCGACATTTATTCATCATTAAAGTTTTGGCGTTCCAAAAATTTGGCCTCTTCTAAAATCATGCCAAACTCGAGTATATGGCTCGGGTATCATGGGCCTATGCGTAAACCCTTCACTAGAAATAGTGCAAAAAACTTAACAAAAAAATCGTATTTAAAATTTTAGAAACTGATATCATACGTGCGCATTTGTACATATTCTTAATGCTATTGCTTCATATCTAGGAGGAATTTCGCCTTGAAATTTTTGGAGAAATCTTTTGTAATGCATAGTTATCATAAATAATCAAAAATCTGGGTTCACTGTTGCCTTCAGTAACCTCTCCAATTCTGCAACATCAAAAACAGCTTTTCTTTTTTAGTTTGGTTCATTTTGGTTTAAATTCAGTCTAAAATTTCTCCATTCAATGAATTAGGAAATTTAAAATTCCAGCAATTAACAAAAATTTGGTTTGCAAATAAACCGCTCCTTTTGAAAGTGGCGTAAGTCCATGTCAAGAATGTTCCTTAAACCAAAAGTATTTTTTTTCAACAATGAATTTCACAATAAAAGAACTACTATAGGGGATCAAAAACGAATATCACATCAATTAATTGTACAAATTTAATAGTACAAATATCAGCATGATCTGGTTTACCAGTTAATCAAAAATTGTCCTTAGACTATCCTTGAAATGAACTTATACCATTTTCAAAATAAACGACTCAATATCCATTTTTAATTATGACCAACTTTAAGATGTAGATGCAAATATTTTCTTGAGGGTTTGCTAAGAAATGACTATAAAGTTTACTACATTACGTTGATAGTATATTTATTTCAACTACTACTTACTATACTATACGAGTATAAGCTTTCATAGTGGGATAGTTTTATTTAATTTATTAGAATCAATACAAAAGTCATAAGATAAATGAGTCATCTTTTGAGATTATGCTAATACTAATGTTAATATTGAAGATAAATTCGTAAAATTTATTCAGAAAAACAAAGAGTACGTAATAGATAAACACTGAAGAAAATTGACTACTATTATAATCGTTAAATTATATTACTACTATTACAGTTGTTATTGTGACATTAGGAACACTATTTGTCACTTATAAAATTTCCATTCTTAAACTTGCAAACATATACTTACAAAATATATGTATGTTTATTAGTATTCTGTGCACTTATTGCACCCTGGTGCAGATAATAAAAAAAATAGTATTTGGTGTATTTGTACTCTAAAAAATATATTCGAATGGATAAAGTATTTTGATAATTGTTAGTTTAATATAGAAACGTTTACAATGTTTTTTTTAATAAATAACACATAAATTCCCCAATATGTGGTGGGAACATTTTCCAATGCAGTTGTCTTTATTTTATACATATTTTCCTTATATTAAGTGAAAAATTAGAGAGACCTCGATAAGGAATTAAGTTCCGGAAAAAATGGTTCTAAAATTTCATGAATTTAAGAACTGTTATAAGAAAAACCATTGCTCTACTTAACTTTTATATATGCTAACTAAAGGACCTGCTGAACTTCGTACCATCTTAAATTCAATTGCAAAAATTGATATCGGTAATATTGCCATATTTTTAATTCATTAATATCAACTCTAATTTATTTAAAAATGCAATTTATTCATAATTTTTCTGATATTCAAATAGTTTAGATGATGAAAATCGGTTCAGGCATTCTTCAGTTATGTATAACCCAACTAACACGACTTTATTTGTTATATATAGATATAAAACTTAAGAAAACTGTTATTGAATTTACAATCTTTAACGCCTATAAATTATGTCTTGAAATTAATATACTTTCGCCACAGAAAATTTTAATTTTCTTTATCTGCCACCAATAATTTATGACCTCATTGTTCAATTACCTCGGAAATGGTTTTTCGGTCTTATATTTTATTTTTCTTATTTTAATCTTTTCATTCATTATCTTAAATCGATGCGATTAAAATTTAATTTCAACTGTCGATTTTACCCGGTGAACTTTGTACTATCTAAAATTGATACCGGTAATATTGCCACATTATTAATTCATTAATATCTAATCTATTTAAGTATGTAATTTATTCATAATTTTTCAAATATTCAAATAGTTTAGATCATAAAAATCGGTTCAGCCATTCTTCAGTTATATATAACCCAACTAACACGACTTTGTTTATTATATATAGATATATAACAGATGATAAAATTCAGATCTCAGCTTTTATTTTTTTAAATAAGAAGACAATTCAGATTGCTTAAGATCGTTTTTTTTTTTTGAATATTTTTATTATTCAATTAGCTACGTTTCGTTACTTATCGTAACTTCATCAGGCTTCTTGATTCACAAAAATAAAATATTTTCTTATATATAAATAAATAACTTAAGAAAACCGTTATTGAATTTACAATCTTTAACGTCTATAAATTATGTATTGAAATTAATATTTTAGTCACAGAAAATTTTAATTTTCTTTATCTGCCACCAATAATTTATGACCTTATTGTGCAATTTCCTCGGAAATGGTTTTTCGGTTTTATATTTTATTTTTCTTATTATAATTTTTCCATTCATTGTCTTAAATCGATGCGATTAAAATTTAATCTCAATTGTCGATTTTTCAAAACAATTAATCAAATCTCGTAAACGGAAGACGTAAAAAGGGTCAACAATGTGGCGGGAGCCCATGGCGGACGCTAGAAACCATAAAGTTTTCGCACCCTTGCCTCTAAACAATTGAGTGCAACATGCGTTACCGTTTACCGACACATATTTGGGGGGAGTCCATGAGAAACCATTAACACTATATATTTGGTATGTATTTGTTTCAATTGCTTAAATTTTCCATGAAAACAAACACAAAACGGATATCCCCCGAAAAAAAAAAACAGAAGAATAAAAACAAAATCCGATCAAATAAAACTCCACACATAACAAGTGACTATCGAAAATATTCGACGTACCGTACAGCCCATTTATTACACAATTTCGAATGCGATATCACGTTTTCATGTGTTTATATCTCCGATAAGTGCAATTGCCTTTGTATCGATCAACGTGTTTAAATACGCAGAACGCGATCGTGTAAATATTCTCCATTTTTTTTTTCCTTTTCACTTTTCTTCATCGCTTTTTTGCCTCTTCTTCGTCTTTTTTCCTCATCGTCTCGATCGTCAATTGTTCGCGTCCTCGACTGGCCAACGAGAGTTCAAAATCCCGTCAAGAAAATTTTCGGTGATGTGGGCCCCTCGAATCTTTCGAGTAGACTCGAATCAAATTACCCAAGAGTACCAGCATCATCATGGTGAACCTCTCCATCACTTAACACATTAGTCATTAAGTTTTTCAAACAATTTTCCACAATTGTTTTTCAACTGTCACACTCGGTAACAATCGGTCTCATTCAATTGTTTTTGTGTGTGTAAAACAATGGCAAAACCAGGTAACAATTGAATAAGTTAAAACAAACGAATCATTATATTAACCTTGATAATAATAATGAAATTGCAATTTTTCTCGTAAAATCGTAAGGTATTAAATATTTTTAATAGAAATATGCCTCGGAAACGTGTTTCAGTGTTATAATAATGGGATTTTTCCTATTGTATTCGGAAACGCATTGGAAATTGTAATGTTACTCGTATTTCGTTCAGTTTACCTGCGGTTATCATTCATTTAACGTTGGCGGTGTGTAGTGATATTTTAAAGATTCCCATCGAAATTTCTTATTATATTGTGACGTAGATATTTCATAATTGTTTTCCGAAAATGTATAGTAAAGCGATGTGAATACAAGGAGGCGTTGAAAAAAAAATGGCTACCGAATGGATGCGGTAATCAATCAACATTAATGTAACTTTTGGATTATTTTCCTTTGTATTTGATTGTCTTAACTATTTTATTAGTGCATCAGATAAATGCGTTATGGTTTATTAAATGATGATCATCTTGTTGTCTTATTATTATTTTTTTTTGTATCAATTTTTTTTTATTGTTGTAGGAACGATACGGGCGATCTTTCTGGTTTGTGCTTGTTGGAATTTAAGATCGAAACGATCTTAAATTACATGGAATTTGTTGAGGGACGGAATTCAAGCTGTTTATATGAATTCGTCTGAGTTGGTTTTATCGTGGGTGAAAAAACATGTGTAAGTATATTTTGGTTTAGATATTGCTTATTAAATTGAGTTTTAAACTTACAAAGATTGTGATATAATCTTTATCTTCTTTTCAATTGATCAACTAAATAATTATAAGTAATCAGCAGAATTTCTCGGTGTTATACTCTTATATACTAATAAATGAATGAAATTTAAAATTTGATATTGAGGACCGTATTTAAGTTAAATTAAAAGAAACATTAGGGATTGTTTCTGAGCTATACCTTTATTAAAGAGAAGTAGGATATGTTTATAATATTTCACCCTGTTCTTTATAGCCAACGAAATTGAATAAGCTTAAGTATGAATAGTAAATCTTTTGCGAAAGTTTGTAAAAAAAATATTAGTTTGTGATAAAAAAATTTAGAACAATTAAGTCTTTATAAAAAATAAGTTATGGAAGAAAAATTAATTTAAAAAAATAGGCTAAATAGATTCAAAAAACGAAATTGAGAGTTATTACTTTTAAAATTAAATGAAGAAAATTCAAAAAAATTTAATTAATTTTTAATGAGGCCAATTGACTGCCCATTGGCAGTCAAGGTTTATAAATTACACAGGTTGCCCCATTAGAAAAAAAAATATGACGTCATACGAAGAATTTTGAAATTTGAATCAGTCTGAAGATATGTACGAATTTCTTCTGGATACGTCATGTAGCGCATGAGGCTACCTGTGTATTTTATAAACCTTGATTGGCAGTAGCGTATTTACAAATTTGCCGTCTGTAAACTTCATCAATTTTTGCCACCCCTACTAACCCTTGAAATTCGAGACCCTATTTTGTAATCTCTAGTTATCAATATTTTATCAATAGAATCGCAATGTGTGCTCTATCGTCGTTATTACATAAACTTTTCGTGTGATTAGCATAATTATGAATTAGTGGATTGTTGGTCGATTTTTAGATCGTTTTATATCCCACCATTTACTGAAGATTACACGAGAAATAGTTTTTGGATATAATTTTGAACTAAAAGAAGTTCAATCATGCACTAATTATGAGTTAATGAATAAAAATTTATGTACTGAAAAATTTATTTTTACCATTTTCCCTGGGTATGGTTCAAGACATATTCAAGAAAATGCATTCTTTTAAAACGTGCCACATGAATTACCATTGAAACTTGGTGATATGTCCAAAAAAATATTGAAACTCCTGCTTTTTAGAACCTTTTTTTGCGTCCTTATTCGTAGATACTTTAAATTAATGATTTTTGTTTATTAAGGGATAGATTTTGAGTTCTTTTCCTCGTGATACAATCGGGAAATCATATAATTTTGAAACAATACCTATTCTGAGAACTTTTATAGCTTATTATAACAATTTTTGATTATTTTTTTTCAGGATATTTTTGAAATTTTGTATTTTCATAATATTTAGCCTACGAGTCTTGGAACAGTTCTAAAGCCATAATACTCCAAGGCTTTTCTTCGGGAATATCAACAAATATTAATTTATTTAAAAGGCTTTCTTATAGGTGTTGGGTTCGATCCTCGTACTGAGCAAATTTTCGATATTTTTCGATTATGGATTATTATTTACCCTCTCTAGTCGCTGAAGATATTAGTAGTTATACAGAGACGATAAATAACAATTTAAAAAAGTAATTTAGTTTTCCCTCAAATAATCTTTCTTAAATATTACTTAGAAATATTAGAACTCAAGCGTTTTCTGCACTTTTAAAGGTTGTTTTTGTCCACTTTTCCTGGTTTGGACTAAAATATTTGCACTATATATTCGGGGAAATGTACTCGTTTGATATCCATCAAACTATCTTCAGAATTTTACCAAAAATTATCAGTTTTTGTGTCTCATTCAAAATCCTTTGCAACATTAAGTTTTGGATCATACCATCGGCCAAAATTTACTTCCAAATTAATTCTCCTTATTTAAGTTTTTGTGGTTTAATTAATGATTTTAAACAGCTTTCTTTAATTCTTTTTATTTTCTAGTTTTTGACACTTTGATAGCTGATTTTCACTGTTATTACTGGTTTGTTTTCGTAAATATTTGCATGAAATATATAGCATAGACATTGCAAGACTATATATGCAGTAATTTAATATCCTAATCAAAAATTATTCAATGAATTCTTTAAATCTTTAGATACGATAAGTATTAAGGCGGTATTCTACTCTAAACGTATGAATTTGGGGCGGTTTATGAAGCTTTATAAAAGCGAAGCAAAACATAATTGTACTCTTTATTTTTAAACATTTTTTATGATATTTCAACATAACATGAAAAATTAACGGAAAAAAGTCTAAATTTACAAAGTAATGAGCTAACAAAAGGGGTGTTTTGGCGTGCATGATTCCAACCCTTCTGGTCATTTGAAACAAAAAAGCAGAATGGATTCTTAATTAATATAAATGCTGCTATGGTATAAACCTTGGAAAAGTTAAAAAAATATTTTTTAACAAAATGGCAACCGTTTGAAATTTTCTTTTTCTTTTTGGGCATGTTTATTTAACAGTTCCGAATTTTTTAAAAACAATTAAGTTACACATTTTTATCTGAACATGGTGGAGGTGATAGAGGAATATTTAAAGGATATTCATACCAAATTTTAAATAAAACGGTTCATTAGAACTTGAGATATGGTGTATGCCAACTCGAAAAAAGAAGTTTTTGAAACAGTGCGTTTAAAGTTTTAAGATTAGTTTCCGGCAATGTTACTCATTGACTGGTACAATCTGGTACAATCGGCGATTCCTACTTCATTCAAGATTCCGACTAAGTACGTTTTTATAGTCTTTAATTAAAAATACATTACCAAGGGATTAAATACAATATAGAATTTATGAGGGTATCTACCGTCTAATATTCGTTTGTCCCGGTCAGATCGGAGCAGACCTGCGTCACAAAAATGGCTATAGTTCATAAAATAATTGAAATTTTGAGAACTCCTTCGGAGGATATATTTTTAGAGATCAAATCTTCGAAAATATGCAAAAAACAAAAAATCGATTTTGCCAAAATTTCAGAGAAGAATACTCACTTAGGGCGTATCAATGACGAATATGCCAGTTAGTTTTTCCTGAAAATTCTTATTCAAAATATATTTTCACGTCTAAATTTTAACAGATATTAAGAGTTTTGCTTTAAAAGTATTAATATTTTAGAATAAAATGTTGCTGAAGCCATGGATAGTTCTATTTTGGCTTGGACTCGTCACATTTTCAATGGAACATTGCACCAAATCTAACGGCAGTATCTATTGTCTTCGATCCTCAGTACAAGAAATCCAGCAACTTCTCAACCAAAGCTTTACCAAAGCGAGCCTCGTGAAACAACTCAGCATTTACGGTGGTGACATTCGGCGTCTCGATTCCACCTTTGTAATGCCCCAAGAAATCGCCGAACAAATCATCTTCCTACAATTGCTTCGCAACAATATCAGCACAATCGACGAAAACGCGTTCCAATACTTCACCAACATCGAGGAAATTGAGTTCGAAGAAAATCGAATCAAAACATTGAGTCCCAACACATTCGCGTACTTGAACAAGTTGCGATCGATTAATTTTTCATTTAATCAAATCAAATCGATCGAACGAGGAGTATTTTCGAATTTGAAGTTTGTAAAAACCATTCAATTAACGGGAAACCAATTGACGCAGTTGAACAAAGATTCGTTCGAATTGATGCCGGATTTGTATTCACTGGATATTGCCTCATCGAAAATCAATAAAATCGACGGAAATCTTTTCAGTTTCACACCGAAGCTATCAATTTTGAATTTGACAAACAACCAATATGAAACGCTCAACAATAAGCAATTCATCCATTTTCCAAATCTTACACATTTGATGATCGCAGCTAATAAAATTCGATCAATCGATAGTGACGCATTTACGACATTGACGAACTTAAAGCATTTAGATTTGTCGCGAAATCAACTTGTAAAAATCAACTCGTTAAACGGTTTGGCAAATCTAAAATATTTGGATTTGAGTTTTAATTACTTGGAATTTTTCACGATTGATTTATTCATCGATATACCCATGATTGAAAGATTGAATTTAGCGGGGAATAAGTTAGTTGAATTTGATTTTAAATTAGTTGTGACTATTGCAAAACGTTTAGTGTTAATTAATTTGGAAACCAATCGATGGGCATGTGTGCATTTGGCGGAAATGTTGCAAGATGTTAAAAAAGCTCAATTTCGGGTTAAGTGGGATCAACCGAATTATCACCGAATGAATATTGAAGGTATTGCGTGTGAAATTCCACATCAAACTTGTAAATCATAGCTTTTGGGGTGATATTTTATATGCTTATTTATGTAGTAATAAGTAAGCTTTTCAATATCAACATTAACCGTGATTTTTGACGGCTAAAAATGTTTAGACATTAGCGCGATGCTTTTAAGGCGATAAATCAATTCAACGAAAGAAAAAATATGTTATTTTAAAGATTTTTTTCACGAAAATTATTAATTGATAGAAGAATATATTTATTGTTATCTAATTAAGCGTATATTTTAAGTGATTTAGCCAATTTTTTATGAGTGAATTACCTATCAAACTTTAGTTTTCATAGACTCCAAAGTCTTAATAAAGTATATCAAAATTTTGGCCATACTGCAGATAAATTTCAGGTTTTAATTTATTTCAAAAATATAATTTTTAGGTTTTAAAAATATGATACTTCAAAGATGCAAAAAAACGGTTTTTCTGCTTAATATGTAGTCGATAAAATTTTGGTTAAACTATACTCAAAATAGAGAAAATTTCCCAAAATTCTTGTATTTTTATTTATTTTTTAGAAATTTCTGGCACCTTAATTTTTAATTAATCTTAGATTACTCAATGAAGTAGCAGAAATACGGACGTAAAAGCAACTTAGTAAAAATTTCTTTAAAAGCACTTATTTGGCTATGATTTCGCCTTCATCAGGTGCTTGCTACTAATAATAATTATCATGGCATGGTTCTATAATGCTGAATTTGTATCTGACAACAATTATTTGCGGTAAGCACCTGATAAAGACGAAATCGTCGCTGAAACCAAGTGCTATACATAGTATTTTTTGCACTATCTCTTTCTAGTATTTTTTGCACTATTTCTTTTGCTCTATCTAGTAATTTAGATACAGCAATGAATGCAAATTTTATCAGAAGTAAAAATATTATATATTTATCAAGCACAATTTTTGATTTAATTTTTTTAAGTTGTATATTTTTATATATTTATATTAAATTTATTGTAAATAAACTATTTAAAAACCGATGTAATTTTCATTTTAAACTATTGTTAGTATTGAATTAACTTCTAACACCAAACTTATGAATTTCTTTATATACTATAATTCAAATGTAATTTTTGAAGGCTAAATCAGTGCTTATATAGTTATCGAAACTCTGGAGAACTCAGAGATACATTTACGGTAATTTTTGAAGTGGCATTAGGGTTTCACACCCCTTGTATTTTGGGGAAAGCTTAGTGTACTTTTATGCCCACATAGCTGCAACTGTATAATAGAAACACTTTAGAAAATATTTTTTTATAAGCCTATACAAAAATATTATGTTGATTTTTAAGGTTTGTAAAAACTAATAAAAATTAATTCATAACTTAAGTATTTGATATGAAAATTAGATATTTTATCTTGATAATCTACTTATTACGGAATAAAAAAGTTGACATATTGAATGGGGCCGAGGCCAGCTTTAAACTTAAATCCACCACTTTATATCGTTTCTGTTTACATATAGGATGTAATGGTATCGTAAAAAATAATCATACATGTTATAGAGAATAATACTGTATAGAGTAAAATAAGAGTAATATAGAGTATAGTAAATAGAGAGTAAACTATTTTGGCCGTAGAATCATCACTAAAGTTAATCTAGGTATTATGTTTAGTTAATTTGGAACTCTGCATATTTTTTTACGCTATAAGAACCATTTGTAAAGCAGTTGCTAACTGAAGTAAGATAAATTTAGTCCATACCAATTACGTACTAATTGCTTTAAGTACTTACAAAAGAAGGGGATAAAATTAAGTAAACGATTATATTGATATTAAGTTTATGAATTTGACAAATTTCGATCAGAAAAACAAACTTTTCAGTACTTTTAAAATTTAGGTTCCCAATAGAACCTTGGGCCAAGGGGCACAGATATGCTGCAAATCCACTTTTGACTATCATATACCAAATATAACGTAAAAATATCATTAAGTACTTCGAAATGTTTTATTTAACTTTTTAATATAAACTTAAAACTAGTTTTAAAAAAATAATACTGAAATCTAAATAAAAATGTTACAAATAAAAATCAACGTTTAGCCTTCATTGAAAAGCGAATTCTACAAATTTCTATTAAAAAGGAATAAAATCCGAAAAGCAATAAAATTTCTAATCATTATTATCTATTATATCCTCTTATCTACTTCAATTTAATATCACTTGTAATTAGATTATTACACACACAATTGCTGCTATTATAAATGTAATAGACACTTTTATACATGTAATAAACAGAAAAAAAACACAAACAATATACCGAAATCAATTAGCAATAAAATGAAATTTTCCCAAAATTCGCCTAACGTTGATTCAATTATAATTACGTATTATTAAAAAATTAAAAACTCTTAACTTCCAAATGAATTGAAGCCGAAAAAAGAGTATTAAAATAATTCGGTCGTAGCTGTAAAAATTGAATTTTAAAGCTACAAGCGTTATCAATTATGAAGTGATACTTCTTCAATTTTCCATTAAAACATTTAAGGGGTATCTAATCGTATGGCAAACGATAAAAACCCATAAATAAGGCAGTAAGTAAGGCAGTTTTAGAAGTTTATTTTATAAGCTTTTTCTGAAGTTTTCTTTTTATTTAGTCTTCTTCATTTGGATTCTGAAGTAGTGCCACTTCAATTTTCTAATCTGATTTAGCTTAAAAAGATCTAAAATAAAAGCCTTATTTCTAAAATATCACGACAAATTTATAATTAAATTCTTCGGTCAAACATTTCTTGTCGTATTTGGGATGGAAGATTTCCTGATCCAGTCACAAACAAACGATCGGTACGTCCTTGACGTCCTTGCCGCCCCCGATTGTCTCGCCGTCGTTTTTGCGATTCTTTTACCTTTTCCGTTTCCGTTTTGTTAACAATTGGCAGCACTGTCGTTACTTCTTTTTTGTCGGTTTCGCTAAATATATCATCCGTCACATTGTCAACCGTTTCAAAATTGTTGAGATCGTCATTATTATCGAGTTTAATTTTGGAGTTTTGAGCCGCTTTGTTAATGTCGTCATTGTTGAGGACTTCATAGCCAAGATATTCAGTTCCGTTTTGGTTTTGGGCTATTTTTGCTTCGATGGATTTTGATTTGGGGGTGGTTGTACGGTTTTGAGGAGAGGAAGACGGTTTGTATGAAGAAGGTTTATTCCAGTTGCGTGAATTGGTAGTGTTTTCGGAGGGAGGTGATTCTTTGTGAAGATATGCAACAGGCCAGTATCGAGGCTCACCCAATCCACCAGGTCGTGGAGGATTTAAAACCTCTGAAGATTCAAAACGATCGATATTATGAGATCCAGAATGAGGCAACCAAGGTCGATGTTGCGATTCCAATGACACCATTGGTTTATTTGCCCAAGTGTTAGTAAAAGAAGGCCGAGGTTCACTCGCATAATGTTGGCTAATTGGCGCTGGACGTTGAGGTGCTCCATAAGGATAATATCGGTCGTTACATTTACGCCATTGCTCCCTTTCAGGTCCAACATAACACCAAGGATAATCAAAACCTTCACTATAACCACATTGATGAGACGGCCGGCAACAATAATCCCAAGAACCAACTTCCCCGCCTTCAATTTCGCAAGACCAATACCCTGCTACGACATTCTTTTCACATTTGCTTCCTTTTCGGCAAGGATATCCTTTCACTGTATAGTGCTGCCAAGCATCAGGTCCAAAATCTTAAAGAAAAAAAAAACTTAAAAATTGTCTAAAACTTTTTTTAAGGAAATATTACCGAAACCATAATCGTAACGATCCATATCATTTACCGACGCAGGTGCAGAAGGATATGCTTGAGAAGTAGGGGGATAAAATTCAGGTCGTTGCGGTCGACTAGGTCTTGGACGGTCAGGACCATAAGAGTTAGGGCGACTTGAACCATAAGAATCAGGTCCAGAAGGATGAATTGAATCCGGTTCATAATAACTGGGCCTGTAAGGGCCTGTTGGACGATAATACTCAGATCCAGATGGTCCTGCTGGGCGATGATAATCAGATCCAGATGGTCCTGTTGGGCGATGATAATCAGATCCAGATGGTCCTGTTGGCCGATATGCAGGTCCTGCGGGTCGATATCCAGGTCCTGTCGAATCCGGAAAATATGATCCCGAACTTGTCGGACCGTATGGTCTTGAAGGTCGGTAACGATCTGGTCGATACACTTCTGGTAAGTACGAGTTAGGTCCTGAAGGTCTCACTGGAGGAGGACCAGAATTTATCGTTCTACATTTTGGATTGAAAGTATCCCAAGCAAAAAGCCAATAATCGGGATCATGGGCATAATCGAGGTTAAGCCGAAGGTCACGATGATTTACGTCGGACAAATCGCAATTTAATGGCAGTGAACGTTCTCTATTCAATGCTGAAGTTGTACTTCTAGAATTTAAGTTCATTTTATTAATTTCTATTAATATTGTTGTGATATTTCAGAAGTTTTTTTACCGGAAACTAAAGGACATGCAAAAATCTTGGTTTTGAGTACAAGCTGCTTTACATTCCGATTCTGTTACAACTGGTATCGATTTCCGAATAGCTCGAGGAAGTAATCTAGCTGGACGTCCATATCCAATGTAGCATTCTATAAATAAAATAGTGAAATATTGTACTTTAGTTCGTAAATTCCTTTACAAACCTTTATCATTTTCGGTTGGAATCAAATTATTTAAATGTGGATCAGCATTCGGTCCAATTACAAGGAATACATTCGCTTCACATCCATGTCCATAACTTCCTCTTTCGTATAATTCATAAGCGGGATCGGGGACCAAATGAATCGTAGGATCTAAGTCTTTGTAGGACCAATCAGTAAGTTGGCAATTCTCAAGTAAACCACCAATAACAGGAGAACCATACCTATTATTCCAAATATTATTTCCATGATATTAACATAAAATAACTAATTCAATTTTACCTAAAACTAAATGATCGACAAACAAATTTCGATGCTTTGATACATTCTAATTCACATTGTCCGATGGACTTAACGTCGATGGAATCTTTAACGACTTGTTTATCCAAACGCTGTCCACTTCTGGTACGCCAGAAGCAATCACTTTGTGATCCATAATCATGATCTGGTTGCATACAGTGTTTTTCTCGATCCTGGTTCATTGCGTAAATATCAAAATTTTTATCTGGTTCCGTATCTCGATACATATTAATTTCACCAAAAGGTCGATCACTTAAGTAGCAATTTTCGGCTTGAGGCTCCGAAATTCTAGCATAACTAATAAAAGGAAACGGGATTAATAAAATTATGATAACAACAAAACAAATTTGGATGGATTTAGAAGCTCAAACTTACCGAAAACTATAAGAGTAGCAAGTGAAATGTTTTTCCATAAAGCACAAATGTTCACATTCATAAATTGAGTCAACTGAAAAAAATTTCTTCACCAAATCGTTTTGTAAACGAATTCCACTTCCAGATCGAATTGAACAATCTAAAACAAAAGTAAACATTAAATTACAATACTTAATTTAAAAATTACGAAACACTACCATATTTGCTATGCATGCCTCCACCGAAAGCTCCATAAGTGGGCGTAAAATGTTCATTGTGACCAGGGAATGGATATCCGGAAGACTGAGGTCCTGTCGGACCAGAAGGTCCAGACGGTCCTGATAATCCTGGTGGTCCTGAAGGACCAGATGGTCCAGTTCCTCCATACGAACTCCACGAACCCCATGGTCGTCTATTTGAAATAACCCCAGAATATCCTCCATCTTTTGGTGGCTCAAACCGATTTAAAACATAGCCATACGGTCTTTCCTCAGCACTTCCTCGATAATTATACTTATCTCGATTCAAGCCCCAATAATTAAACGAATCCATATCTACTTTATTCGAGCCATAATTACCACCATATTGTCCCCAATTTGGAGGAGGTCTATATCGATCTCCCAGCCCAATTCGATAAGGAATGAAATTGGTGTTTTTTCTGAAATCTTCAAAAGTAGGATACCATTTATTCGTGTCATATCCAGATCCAGGTTTTGCGTTATAATCATAAGTCCATCCATAATCTGATTCGGGTCGTCCAAAGTTTCCATATGAACCTCCATATGAAGCCCAGTGGTTTTGTGGATATCCTTGATTATGATCCAATCCCCAATAGTTACGATCTTTTTCTCGGTCGTTGAAATATTTTTTCTTGTCAGGACGATACCAAAATCGTCTATCGTCTACATAACCACCGTAATCAGGATATTTTTCTGGGTAGTAACGATCGTAGTCGTAATAGTCGCGAGACGGTAAATAAGGCTCGTAGCTGGTTGGTCCGTATTCAGGTCGGGATTGCGGACGATATGAAGGATAATCGTAGCGATTGTCGTAACCCGTTGGTCGATAGTGATCGACTTCATATGAGGGACGTTGAGGTCTAGGATATCGATCATCTCGAGGAGGTTCGGGACGATCCCATGGACCATAATGATCTCCACCACTTCCCGAAGGATAAGACGGTGGATATAGGGTGTTGTCACCTGGATATTTTCCGTAGCTTGGACGACAATCCGGAGAGATATTATCTCTATCTTTTTCGTAGAAATCATAGTCCCGATCAGGAATCAAATCACGGCCGATATCCAAACGGGATAGAGGGAGCTCGATTAGTTCGCAAACGCCTTTTCCATGGCCTCGTTGATCCAATCTAAAAGTTTAAGAAAACTAGGATTATTCATGGTGAAAGAATAATGTTAAAATATGACAAAAAATACTCATAAAAGTGAAAAAAAAAAAAGTTTTAATCTTTTGTTTTGAGTTAATCTTAGTTCTTTTATCGAAATTTTAACTGAAATAACGCATTGTTACAAAATCAAAGTGAAAAAGTGTGAACATTTCAAATAATGGAAAACAAGAGGATAGTCAGTGTGATATCTCAAGGACATTGCGTTCAAACGGATCTACCCTTATGACGTAATTGAGTCAAGAGATTTATTTGAAAAAAAAAATGCTGTAGTAAAAAAATTATAATTAATTGAATAGAAATTCGTTGTAGCGAATCTTTTAGATTATGAAGATAGAGATGGATACACTTCCGTTTTAACTTTGCCGTGTAATACTCGTTTTTCATGTATAGAGTGAACCGCGAAAATTGGAAAACTTTTGGAATTTATAAAATCATTAACGAATGGTCATAGAACTAGGTAAGTTTCCCTTAAATTTTTCATTTAAAATTTCATCATCTAATGCAGCGGTTGGGGAACCGGGGTAAATTACCCCAAATGGGGTAAAAATGATTTTTTTTTTTGGGTAATAGGTACTAGTAATAAGTGATATATAAATGTAAATTAATTCAATAAAGAATGTTTATTAAAAATTTACATGGATTGTTTTCTTTTCTGAATGGGAGAGGGTAATATCGACTTACGCAAAAATATTTTGGGGTAATGGTTAAAGAAGATCCCCGACCGTTAATTTAATGTACCGGAAAAAAATAATCGTTTTTAAAGTGCCTAAATTTTGTAAAAATGCCTAGATTTTGTTAAAAAAAACTTCTTTACTGTGTAGTTTTTTCAAATGTTCGAAAGTAGTACTAGTACAAGAGATTCTTACATATTATTTAAACAGACATTGTTACAATTGATTATTAAAATATTTCATAACGGTCAATATTTATAACTTTAAAACACGTGTCTTTGTATCGAAAGCGTTTTATAAAATACTACTATTTGAATTCCAACACTTACTTACTAAGACATGTAGCTCTTAATTAAACTGTTAAACATGGATTCATTTTCCGGAATTTTTGGAACAATTTCCAGAAATTTCAACTTTCAATTCACCTGAATTTATTTTGCGGAACAACTTGTACATTTTTCTTTTTCATAACAATATTATTCGAAAAGATCCATAGATCGTTTGTCGGTATTATACCAGTGAGTTTATATTGTCGCTATGATGTCATCTAATTGGGCCGATATGATGGTGAATTTTGTTCGAGAATTGAAAGGAAGGTTTTCTTAATTCAAAACAATTATTGTCATACGTCTCACATTTTATTATTATTTCATTTGTGAAACCGTGAAGTGTTATTGTTAATGATCAGTCGAGCAATAACTCTTCTTTATCTTCATAAGTACATTTTTCAGGGAATTGCAATGAAAAACCTATCAAAAGTTTTTCTTTTATAGCAACATTGAATTCAGTAACTAAAACTAGCCATCAAAATACTAATTGAACAGTAAATTTAAAAATAAATAAAAATAAGTTTTAGAACTAGTATGTTCATATCTAAATAATTATATTAGAGATAAAATTTTTGTCTGAAGAATAGAATAGACATGCCTATTTTGACTTTAGAATAGTAATATATTTTTTATCTTCTTTTATTCCATAATCTGCACAGTGGTACAATAAGTGCATCTAATCTAGTATATCTCATAAATTCATACTAGTAATTTGGTACTCAAAATCTACCAGGTCAACCAGTGGTATTCTTTTGGTTTCACTGTTGCCCAGAAGGTATAAGGCAAGATTGTTTGAATGTTCATCCCGTCTTCCCAGGTATTTTTTGCTGAGTCTTTTTATCTCCTGTTTTACTATTAACGTTTCCATACCCTTATATGTTTTGCTGTTGATAAAATAACATTGATGATTTATTGCAGTGTTTCGGCCAAAACCACTAGAATATTTCTCTATGTTGGAATTGGAAGCAGTTCCCCATGAAACTGGACCTTGGAATTGGAAGCTGTGGAATCCTGAATTTCCTACTTAAGTACTCCATCTTTAGTTTTATGTGGTGAGCCCAAGTAAGTCTTCTATCAAGATGCATACCCAAATATTTGACCGTGTTTTTTGTGGCAATCAAGGGCGGATTCAGGATTTTTTTCTGGGGGGGGGCCAATATCATCTTTCATTTGCAAGAGCGTAAAAGGGATCACGAAAAAAATTCGCAATTCCAGCCAGAAATAGGCTAGAGTTTCACTAATGTTCTTTCTGTTACTTTATTCTTTATTTATTAATTTGATTTGCTTCTAAGTATGTACTGTTATGGAATCTCCACAGTACACAAAAATACCCTGGGGGGCACGTGCATCCGTGCCCCCTCCCCCTAAATCCACCCTTGGTGGCAATAACAATTCGTTGATATTTATACGGGACATGTTCCTCTTCGCAAGGTAAAAGCAACGTTCACTGATTTCTTTGCGTTAATTTTTATTCTCCACTTTCAAGCTCATTCCTCAATTTTATTTAGGTAGTTTTGGAGTTTCACTGAAATGCATCTTTTGGGACTTCTGCCGTTGCTACAATCGCTGTAACATCTACATATGTGCATATCAACCTGGAATGAATCCTGGATCGGTTTGAATCCAAGAAGCTAGGAAGCAGGAAAAAAAGACGTTCTAACAAATTCATGTAGAGGAACACGGACCAATGAGCTAATTGTATAAGGATAATAATTACAAACAGGACCAGATTTATACATTTGGAAGCCCCAGGACGAATGAATTTTTGAGACTCCTAAGAACTATCAAAAATATCAACACATTTTTTACAATAATAATAATATCAGGATCACGGGTAATTGGAAACACAGTTAAATCAATTTAAATAATTATTTATTTACAACGCTTCGTCTTTATTCTTAAGACTCTTATAAATGTTATAATATTTTTCAGAGCTTGATAAAGTTTTAAGAATAAACACGAAACGTTGCCAATCAATAATTGTTTAAATTGATTTAACTGTGTTTCTAATTACCCGTGATCCTGATATTATTATTATTGTTATTTATATGGAATTGAACCTTACATAAAATACATTTTTTACATATAGATTTTTTAAACAACAAGTAAAACTATATTAATACGTGAAATCAAATAGCCGAGATTATAATCAAAGCAAGTGGGCAAATCATTTGGCAAAAGAGTGTTCAACATCAGGTCACATAAAGAAAACTATTGAAATTTCAGGAACTAGACTTAAAAATCGTTTTGAATTCACGATATTTGATACCAACTTATACTATCACTTCTTCCAAGTTTTTGAAAGCTATTTATTAGGAAAAATATTCAATTTTTCAGAAAATATGATAATGACTATCGCAAACTTTTACTTCTTGTTCGTCAGGCTTCTCTGCTACCATCTTTGTTACCCTTAATATGACACAACTGTATGAATAACAAAGGAACATAATATATGATATTTAGGATTCTTTTTCCCAATATAATACCGATTATATTTTTGTAAGATGAAAATCAAACATTGAATATTTTATTGTAAAATTTCAGATCCTCGATGATATATAATAGATTGATAAAATGCTCAGAGGACTAGGATCAAAAGGATGCCTGAGGAAGGCTCAATAAAGGCGCCGAAACGTCGCATGTAATAAATAAAGTTTTAACCGATTATTTTTGATCCTAGTCCTCTGAGGACTCTTAGTAAAAACAGAACTCTTAGTAAATATTTTTTCCTTACCGGTAGTTGAATCCTTCACAATCAAACTTCTTCTCATCGGAGCATTCTCTTTGACAGTCTGCCAAATTTTCGCATGGAACCGACTTCTTAATGAACTGCGCCACGACTCGTTTTCCAGCAATAGCTCGTCGAAAACATGCTACAGAAAAAAAAGAAGAAAAACAGATTAAAACAATAGAACCATGTCAAGGATTAGACTTTTCTCCAAAATCTAATTTGGATTAATTTAACGCTTGTTAAAGCAAGGCAACACGTTTCGTTAACCTTTATATTGGAAAAAGGTCACAACTTTGTCTCTTGTTCATATAGGTAAGTTTAGTAGAAGAAAAGAGTTTGCATAGAGGTGGGTACCTACCAGTGTTTCGGTTGTCTCAATGATAATGAAAGTGTGAGAAATTTTAAATTTTTTAAAATCCAATTTGCTTACAATTAAAATGTGAGATGCGACTTAATAATGGGAGAATCGAATGAAAGAACAACGAGAAAAACGTTGAACTATCTATTGTGCATTGAAGACGGCGGCGGTATCGCTGTTTTCGATGCATTGAGGACGTTTACTTGAACAAATTTGCATTTTGATGCATTTTTAATGCTAACAAAACAATTGGGGTCAATTTCAAATCAATTTTAAATGATTTTCTTGCAATTATTTTTTTCCACTTATACAATACAACGTAAACATCAATTTGGAAAACCTTACAAAAGTTAGATATCTATACTATACTATACTATATTAGGCAATCAATTGCACATTTTTTGCGACATTTAATAAAGATTTCTTCATTTTATTACAGAAAAATCAACTATTTTTCGAAAAATGCAAAGGTTGTTCAACACAATATTTTGGTCCTTCAAACCGGATACTTATGGATTTTAGTTGGAAGAAATATTGTAGCCGTGTTATTTTGCCAAGCAAACGAAATTGCAGAGTTAAAGCGAAACATAAATATGCAACTAGTTATTTCATAAGTTGACAACTTTATCAACTTCTCTTGGGGAAATTGCATTTGATTGAAAATTTATCATACATTTGTACAATCGAGACTTACAATTTTACAGGGAAATTTATAACCATAACAATAACTTATTTGTAACTATAAAATGCACTAAACTTTTCTTTTATTTTTCCCACAGGTTTTACATCATTCAAACTAGTGGAACATTTTCCCCAACACAAAGTAAATGTTAATTGCGAAAACTCGTAAATTTTCATCTTATTTCCAATTTATCGACGAGGAAATGACACAAATGTCTCTCGATTTGACGTCGAAATGATCCAAATACAAAAGACTTACAGATGCATTATGCATCTGTAAAAAGAAATCTTCAATTTCCCTTTTACTATGTCATTGTTGCATGTACGTTTTTCCATTTAATTTTTTTCAAAAATAACATTGATATTTTCCCTTTCGGTTATTACATAATGTTAATGTATTCCTTTTTTCAGTTCAATAACAGAAATCGTTTCTTCGCCAAATGATCCAAATAATTATCGATGGATAATAAGCTTACCACCAAACCAGGCTTATTTTTTTTCGATGGAATAAAATTATTGCTTCATTGATAATGAGTGACAAAATGTGCAAGACTTCAATGGCGATGTTCACCTATAATTGCGGTGATCCAAAAAATTGGGCTTTAAACAGTCCGAAATAACAAAATTATGCAAATCGTGTTTGTTGAGTTGAATCTCTCATTTGAATATCACATCCTGGTGATGTTATATACGTTTTTTTTTATTCATTCAATTAATGTAATATTGTAATAGCTGATGATGATGATGATGAAAAATGGTCCAATATTCACGGTTTTTAGTTTGAATTTGAATAATTTAAATCGGTCCAAAGGGGGAAATATTACAAGGTCTCACTTTTACGTTTGTTCTAAATACAATGTTTCCTTCATTTTGAATAAATACGTCTTATTTAAATGAGATTTAGGCTTGGAATTTTATTGGATCGTTTTCAGATAAATATTGCTTGGAATAATTTATGTTTAGCCAAAAAAGAACTATGCAAAAATTATTTCTATTTTGAATATCTAATTTTTTTTTAGAGTGTAAGAAGTATACGATATCTAAATTATTATTAATATTTTCCGATTGAATTGACTGTTAAGCAGCAACTGTATGATATATTTTATTGTTTTCCAAAGAAAGTTAAGCCACTGCTAGGAAACATACTTGAGAATAGTTTAGCAAAACATTTTGCTACAAATCCAAAAAGCTCTATTTCAATAGTTGGCTATAGTCGACTTTGCAATGATATAAAAGCTCAATATACCATTGGTTGTTAAGCTTCATTATCCTATAGGAAATTTATAATATTCAAACATTAAGTTAGTCTATTGAGGGTCAGTATTTTCACCTCTAGATAGTGACCTTTATCTTCTAGATATTTTTTTTTTTCAGAGAATAGAAAAAAAATGTGTGTGTATTAACCTGAGAATAGTGACTTGTGTACACGGAAAAAAAGAGATATTACAATAATACATCGAAATTTTTTAATTCATTTTTACATAATAAATGCTTTTTATTGGTTCTTTCTACATTTTACAATAATATATATAAATTAATAGCAAAAGCTCCAGACGTCTGTCTTTGCCTTTTGATAAATAAATAAAATAACAGTATAATTCTTAACTTAACTTGTATTTAAGTAAATATTTATTATTACATGGCTGGACCCGAATAAACATAATATATTCACTTGCGCTTACAGAAAAGTTTCCAATTTAACAACGTACTTTTGGTTATGGTATTTATTACATAAAACTTTCGTTATAACTACGATGTTATAACATAATAATTCAATTGTATATATTAAATTTTAAAATAGAATATTGTAAAGACTAAGTCTAGTTCTATATTTAGATGTTACGTTGTAGTTTTTACTATAGTTTTTTCCGTGAAGGATAAGTATCTAGGATTTATCTAATAACTACATTTTTATCTATTAATTAGTTATCTTAAGGATATAGTCTATCTATCCCTGAGTGAAAATACCGTCTCTAAATGACTAAAAATTGAATCTTTTGCGTAAAAAAATTTGATCTCATATTTGGAAAATTCATCTTGATGATTCATTGTTTTAAAATTTTAGTTTGAGCATAAAAATGATATAAAACAAAAAATATGTTTTTTTTGCATATTGGTGATAAAGGAATTATACAATATTTTGGGTCATACGTTTTATTATTTTAAAGAGACGATAAGCTTTAATACAATAAGAAAGAAAGAAAAGTCTTAAGCAAAAAAGGTCAATCCCAAAGTATTTCATTACATTACATTCTGCCAATTTTCATTAGAAACCAAATTTAGAGTTATATGATTCAATTGTGCTGTCTATTGTTGAAAAAGCTTCATGAAAATCAATGAAAATTAAAGCATTTTCAAGAAATCTTTTCGATAATTAACATTACAACGTAATGTAGTCATGTAACTTCATATTTGGTTTCTAATGGCGGTTGGCGGAAAATCTATTTGGGATTTTCGGATTGAGATTTTTGGTTTAAGATTTCTCATACTCTTGTATTGTATTTAAACGTTCCCTCCAAGTATCGTACAATTGCTTTACCACAAAAGTGTTTTTCTATAAAATATAAAAATAGAAACAATAATAATAAAAGCTAGTACAAAACATTAAGTAGCTGTACTAAATTCTAGCTGTTTTTGTTTTGCTGGATCGGAATAAAAAACGCAACGTCTACCCAGAATAATATAATTAATTAATTATTTTAAGAATCTCTAAAATTCTTAATCAAATATATTGATATAACACGTTAAAATGTGAATAGAAAGTACAAATTAAAATTTTTATAATGAAATAACAACAACGGGCATATGGAAAACGATTTATAGGTACCATAGTACCCGTTTTCATCCCTGGTTGCCCGTCTTAGCCTATAATACGATCGGATCACTGATTTAATTATAAATATACTACAGGCTTATACCGTATATGATATCTTATTTGTTTACCTATCAGTTCCTTGTAAGACATTAAAATGAAATAATTTATATCTTAACTATGTTTTTACTGTAAATTATTCACTTTAAAACCGTATTCATGTCTTATCTATCCAATCAATCGAAACAATGTCATTCATCTTGTTAAATTATCGAGGCAATAAATCATAAATTAATTAACAATAGAGAAAATCAATTTTTTCCGCTAGGCAATTCTACACAAAAATGTCAACAAATAGAACGATTTCCAAATCGCAATCATTTCAAATTCAGACCATAACAATTAGATTATTCTGCAATTGTTTAATGTATAACGCATTTTTTCCCAAAACTTTTTTTATTGCAAGAAGCCATCAATTAATAATTGTCACCTAATGCATAATATCTAAGTATTGCTGTGCAATTCCAATTTGTAATTTTGTACGTTACGACAAATAATATCTTTATGACATACAATTATTTAATAAGTTTATAACAATTGTGTGATAGAAAAGAAATAGAGTGGTTCAGAATAATTGTTTTCTTCCGCGTTCACTTTCAACTTGATATTAGAAAAAAATATTTTATTGTATTATAAAAAAATGTTTAAATGGGACTTCTAAAGAGTCCACGTGTATAATGAATCGGTTCGGGGAATATTTGAATGGTATTTTGTAGGTATGCAGGTACTAATAAGATATTAATATCCAGGAAGTTTCAGATCTCTATCTCAAAAAAGTAATAAATGAAGAAAAGATTTTTTTTTCTTTAGAATTGACGACACCGATTAATCTAAAGTTTTAATTCAATTGAGGGGTTGATAATGTCTTTTTTATTAAAAAAATTAACAACTTTATAGCCTTGTAACATCTAGTACCGCTTTAAAAATATTTTTCCTTAGTTTATCATACTTTTAAATTCGTCGCAATACCGGAATTTTTGCAATTTTTTTAAATAGTAGGTACTACAAAGGGAAAAAAATAAAAGAACCCCTTTTGTACATAGCATTAAGTGTTCCTGGTTACCTTGAATAAGTACAATGTAGACATCGCTTCTGGAAGACGCTTTGCAAAATTTTCAAATTTTCATTAGTCAAAACAAATGAACATCCTTAAATCTGGCAATCCCATTGGCTAATATCCAATATTCATGCGCATTGACGTCTATGTACTGTCATAAGATATTAGTGCATAGCTTACTTATTCATACTTTATTTGTTCTTAATTGATTAATTACATTTAATTAAGAGCCAAAAAGTGATCCAAGTGATAATTTAAATAGTGTACAATTAATCAAGATGGCATTTTATTTTATTCAAGTAAGTGAAATGTTATTATAATCTAAAAATCAGAAATCTTAGTGCCAACACTGTTGGTATCGATTGAATTGTCAAATTAGATTTTTGTGGAAAACTTATGTTTCCAATTTAACGGTTGAAGGGCCTAGGAAAAAATCTTACTATTTTTTTTATTAAAACTACTTTAAGTAGAGATCTACTTTACGTCCTACATACTTACAAAGTATCATTAAAATATTTTTCCGGATCGATGCATCATGTCCAATGAATCCGTAGATCCTTTTACATGTAATAATAGATTTTCTGATTAAAGTTAGTAAGAAACTTAAAACTTAATTATGTTTCAAAATGAATCTAATTTTAGACCAAAATAATACCAATTGTAAAAATAATCAACTGAATATTTTTTTCAATTTATGTATACTTCCGAAGAAATTCGTACGGGAAATCCATCAAGCCCAGCATTTGCGAACGTAGTTATACCTATGTTATACCTTAAAACGGATTTTAAATAAATTGCCATTTGGATTTGGTGTTCTGAAATTTTACGTAGATAATACTTGCTGGCAATGTCTGAAGCTGAATTTGGCGACATTTTGGACTATTTCAACGAAGAACATGAAAAGATTCAATTCACGATGGAACTAGAAAGGAATAATAAAATTGCTTTCCTAGACATTTCAATAATAAAGATAACGGATGGTTATTTGAAGACTAACTGGCATTCGAATCCATCCAGTTCTGGAAAGTGATTAAATTACTGTTCAAATCATCCGATTTCACAAAAAAATCAGTTGCTATGGGGAACTAATGAGCAGAGCGGTTAATTTAAGTCACCCAGATTATTAGTGGGAAAATGTCGAGAAAGTGAAGAATATTTTTAAAAATCAACAACTACCCACCATCATTCGTGGATCTAAGACTTGAAAAGTTCAATAGAAGTCATAGAAACAATGGTGCACAGCTGGATGAAAGCATCTTGAAGAAAAGTTTCCGTGATTTCCGGTTTGCGTTTATTAAGGGCCTGTCATTGAATAAAAGTAGATCTTTTCATGGCACGGAATGGAAAAAAAATTCCGGAAGTATACATAAATTGAACCCAATATTACGATCGGAGAAGAAAATTAAACATATATTTTATTAAGGATAATTGTTGAAATAAGTTTAAAACTGAGCAAATAATTCATTAGTCGTGTAAATTCATATGTATTTGTTTTACTCCAAGAAAAATGTGTGGGTATTAATAATAAAATTTAAACTTTTAAAAACCAGGAAAAAGCTACTGAAAAGCTACTTATGCTACTGAAATGAAAAAAAATATTCTTATTTCTCCAATTTCAAAAAGCAATATGTTGAACTTAATACCATTTTCCGTCTAAAAGAATGATTTTAAATGGAATTAAATGAGCATAACTTTAACGTACGGTTCTTTTGTCATGAATTAAAATATTTTAAAGATATTGATATAGCTTTATGCAGTTTTACACAGACTTAAATGCTTTGAAATTTTAATTTTCAATGAATAAGAACTTAAGCATTTTTCTCAGAAATGGCATTTATTGTATCTTTGTAATCATTGTATAGCAAAAACTAAATTTTCTTATGTATGACGCAGTAGAGCTTTAGTTTAATTTTTAAGTAATCATCTTTGTAAAAGATCTCCAACAAAGTCTCAAGCTTGACAAGAAAAAGCAGAAAAGATAAAATAATTTAAAAGCTTCAAATTTCAAATTCAAATTAAGTTTAAAAGTGTATTTATCAAAATATAGGATTTGTAGGCTTAGAACTTGAGAACTTGATTCTCCATGAGATATGATACAATTGCGTAGTATTTCGCCGCCCAGGGCTGTCCGGAAATTTCCCGCTCCCTATTTTCATCATTAAAAGGCAATTTACTTTAAATTTTTTAACTATTTAAAGTGTATTCTTGGTAATTTTCGAAAAGCTATCTTTTATTGAATTATTATTTTCTCATTGAATTATACATGGCGCCTTATATAAGTGAATGATCCTTCATGGGCTTATGACACTTATGGTAGTCTAATTTACATTAAAGATCTGATAGGATCTGTTTTATAGTGTTTATTTAATATATAAAATATATTTTGGTCTTATTAATGTAATATAGTTTACCAAAGTAAAATATAAATTTGAACCAAAGTTCAAACAAACGTATTACCGACGTTTTGCCCAGATACGTATATCGATTTCCAAGCAAGCTTCCTTAATGGTCATGAAGTAATATTGGATTGCTCTGTAACTGCTAAGTGATAAGTCACAGGTGTGACTCATATTTGTTTGAACTTTTGTTAAAATTTATGTTTATAGTCTACTTTTGTAAATTATATAACAAATAAGACTGCAATATAATTTATATATTGCATAAACAGTATAACTGTTCAAAGTCGGCGAACAAATCTAATTTGATTTGTTTTACAGCTTTTTCTTTATTTATTACCCTAAAGTTTTTTTTATATTCCCTTTATTTATTTAGCATTTGGTTATACATTTTTCTGCGTACAAAGTTGAACTCCTTTTTCCCGAATTGCCTCTTCTCAATGAAATTCTTCAAAACGGGGAGTCGACTAGATCCTTTTTAAATGTTCTACAATTCCAAATTTCTTTCTTTTTTCTTTGGGGTTTTCTACCATTCAAGATTAACCCATTTCCGTTAATAAAAAAAAAAAACATTCAGTAAGGTTTTCTTCGTTTTATCCTTTACCTAACTATGTATTTACTTCCTTGTTTTAATAACAGATGAAGATTTTTATAGTATTGAAATAAATATTCATAAAATCTTTCCGCTGGAAAAAAGAGTAGAGGCAGATTGTATCTTGCAATGATATAAACTAAAAAACCAATTAGATTATAATTGATAGGGATTGAAAAAATCAGATAATTGGGTATAATACATGAAAGGATTTATGAGTAACACTTTACAATGGACTTTGAATAATTCGGAATTTTGGTAAATTTAAAATGTTTTTCGTCCTTAAATTTTCCAAGGAAGACAACTATATAGGTAAATAAACTTTCTTTACCCCAAATTTATACTTTTCCCAGTCTGGCAAACCCCCAGAATGCAACACTAAGTTTAGTGTTGGGCAACTAATAAGTTATATCTTTACAAGATTAACAACAATATAGTTTATTCTAACGTTTCAACTATCTATAATTGATTTGTTTTTTTTTTGTTTTTTTTGATCAATTGTTTTAAATGGTCTCTTCTCTTTTAACTATCCAAAGCCCACTGTTTAATTAAAATTTAATTAAAAAAAAAAGCAAAGCTCACCTCTTGCATCTTCTACAATTATGACTTTGGACGCTAAGGTATCCGAAACAAACCACAAACTCAACGTAAAAATTAACAAAATCACAGATAACTTAATCATATTAAAGAAACTTAAAAAATATAATTTATAAAAAATATAACAATATAATAATTAATTAAAGCCAAAAATGGTAACTTCGATTGGGCAGTTTACAATGAATACTTTCGATGTCTAAGACATTTTGGAAAAGAAAACGCGCCGTTTCCTCAAAATTGGTAGATAATATTAAAAACAGTTGAAATTTAAACGCGTTATTCTTAGCACCATAAAATAATAACATAAATTATGTAATTAGTAGTTGTTGCTATATTGTAGACATAATTACTACTAAATAGTAATTTACACAACTCATGTATTTATTTAACGCAAACGACTCAAATATCGTATAGGTATATCTGAGCGCTGTTGGAGGGAAATTCAATTTTATATATATATAATATAAGCCATGTGCATCCATTTCGCTACTTTCAGAAGGTCTTTTCCACTATCATCGCCGTCATCACCATCATTAAATCAATGGGTCATTGATGGCGTTTTGAGGCACTAACAACACCGACAATCAACTCATTATTTAATGATTAATTAATTTCTATTTTTTTTTTGCAATTTATTTAACATTAATCACATAAAAATTGTCCTTTTCCTATTATCATTTTTATGGAAAATGCACTTCGAAAATTGCATAATGTGGCAAATGATTTCGCTCTTGAAATCCACAACCGTTTTAGTTGCTACCGTTTAAGAAGTTTCATGTTGGATTATTTGGATAATTGATTTAAGAGAGGAAAGAATTTGAGCCTTGAGACAAGTTGAATTTTGAGTCATCGCGAAGGGCAGAAATTGAAGGTTTTGGTTGGAAAAAAAATGAATTTTTAATTAAATTTTCTTCGGTGTTTGTTTTGTTTTTCGATGGTAGTTTGAGGAGAGACAATTAAAAGTAAATTAGGTTAGAAATAAGTGAAGAACGCGGAAATTGTTTTGTTTTAATGGCATTTGATGTTTTGGAATCAAGGTAATCTAAGATCTCTTCTTCTCAAAATCTAGAAGTTTACATCAATTAATGGTTTTAGTGTGAAGAGCAATTATTGGGCAAGTAAATTATTGGCTTCAATTGTTTCATTTATGATAGCAAAAAAAAACAGCAATTTTTATTTCATGTACTGCAAATACAATATCAGTAGGAGGTCTTCAAATTATAATGATTGCTAAGGTATATGTCAGCAGTGGCGTAGTGTGAGTTTTCACCACCCGGGTCGATCAAAAATTCGCCGCCCCTGGTTTCATTATTAGTTAAGAAAATCGGGAAAAAGTCAAATAGCTTTGAATTCTTTAGTTATTTAAAAATGTACTCTTCGTGTCTTTTTTAAAGCAAAATCTTTTATGGAATTATCAACATCAATATGCCGCCCCATTTGCGTGTGCCGCTCAGCACTCTGACTGACCTAATTATCATATTTTTTTGTAATTTTATTTTTGAAATATAATGTTTTTGTGCATTAAATATACCTTGAAAAAATAAATGGTGCCAATCGCCCGACCGGCATATAAGAATATGCTCTTGGGAAGAAAAAGGACCTTAGCTCTAAGATATAGTTAAAGACCGTCCATTTTACTAGTGTTTAAAAATATTGGCTCTAACTAAATATAACTAGATATATGTTAGAACCTTAACCATATAAAACCTTACATACAATAGCATAGCTATTCGACCAAATGCCACTATGCTATGATGCTCTGTTATGCTATTGTATATTGTATATTGCTATATGGTTTAGACTGATTCAAAAAAAGGAAAATTTTTTTGTTCTTAATTATATCGAAAATATTGTTGGAAATATAAAAAAAAAAATCCTGTAAAAGTTTAAGCTCTTAATATTAATATTAAGAGGTTCTGCATCGCAAATTTCGATTTTTCATTTAAATAACATAGGAACAATATTCTCTTGCACTTTGGAATTTTATAGCTCACGTTGGTGACAATATTTCGGAATGACCAAGGTTTATTCTTGTAGAAAATTGAACGATCTACAAAAAAGGTCTCGTACAAGTTTTTGATATATTTGTTCCTTCAAAAGTTATTCGAGATCAAAGTTGAACTAAAGAGAAATTTTAATATTTTTTCAATTTTTGACGCAACCATCAATTTTATGAGAAAATTTTATAGGACATTTTTTGTAGAGCACTTTTTTTTCTATAGCTTATCTTTATAAAAGTTTTTGATATTTTTCACAGGTCCTAAGTTATTTGCAATGAACTGAAAATATTCGTAATTTTATTGTAGTTAATGAATCCATCGATACAAATTACATAATGCAAATAACTTAGAACCTGTTAAAAAATATCAAAAACTTTTACAGAGATAAGTTATAGAAAAAAAGTGCTCTACAAAAAATGTCCTATAAAATTTTCTCATAAAATTGATGGTTGCGTCAAAAAATTGAAAAAATATTAAAATTTCTCTTTAGTTCAACTTTGACCTCGAATAACTTTTGAAGGAATGAATATATCAAAAACTTGTAAGATCACCTTTTTTGTAGATCGTTCAATTTTCTACAAGAATATACCTTGGTCATTCCGAAATATTGTCATCAACGTGAGCTATAAAATTCCAAAGTGCAAGAGAATATTGTTCCCATGTTATTTAAATGGAAAATCGAAATTTGCGATGCGGCACCTCTTAATATTAAGAGCTTAAACTTTCACAGGATTTTTTTTTTGTCATTCCCAACAATATTTTCGATATAATTAAGAAAAAAATCAGTCTAATATGGTTATTATGGTTAAGTTACTAACTAATATCTTGTTATATTAAGTTGGAATCAATATTTTTAAACACTAGTAAAATGAACAGTTTTTAGCTATACCCTAGAGCTGAGGTCCTTTTTGTCCCCGAAAGCATATTCTTCTACGCCGATCGGGCGACTGGCACCATTTATTTTTCCAAGGTATGTTTAATGCATAAAAATATTATGTTCCAAAAAGAAAATTATAAAAATGATGGTTGTTAGGTCGAATTCAGAAAATGCATTACTTGACGGTGTTATTACAGAGACGAGGACAAACCAAACTATCCCTAGAAGATGCTATTTCAACTGGGAAAATCATAACGATATAATATTTTTTTTTTATTTCTTCTTTTTCTTATTTCTCTGTTTAGTTACTAATTTTTTTTTCATAATATTTTATTGTTAACTTAAATATTTTTTAAGGGCATACATGAAACGGTTAACGGGCACCATGGTGCCTGCGGGCATAGATTGGGAACCACTGCCCAAGAGGAACATTCAAATTCCCTTAATTTCTAAAACAAAAATCGCTTTTTTTCTCGCTTATTCATTAAAAATTTCCTGACTTTCCAAAATAATTTTGACCACTTGACACTTTGGCATGGTATTTAGAAGGAAGGGAAGTCTACAAAATCTTATCTCTTTTATTTAAACTTCTACAAAAAAGGTCAAATTTGCCTTATGTTGTTAATAAGTGACCCTTAAACATTTTGTTCTTGCAGTTAAAATTGCCAAAAAATGTCAATGCAGGTCTTTAGGGTAAAACAGTAGGACCCAATTAACCCAAAAAATCTATTCAATTGTTTCCTTAGAACCATGCATCACCCTGAACTTAAAAATCGTAAAAAATAATAACTTAATCAATAACGACTATTTCTTTTATGATTTTTTTCTTTTCAATGAAATTATAAATAAACCTAAAATCAATTGACCTATTCTATTTATTGTTGCTCTTTTCCTCTTTAAATTCATTGTAGTTTATTGTTGTATCGAAAATCGCTTTAATTCTGGCTTTTTTCATTAAAAGTTTCCTGACTATCCAAAATAATTTTTTCATGGTATTTAGAAGGAAGGAAAGTCGTCAAAATCTTATCTCTTTTATTTAAACTTATACAAAAAAATGATCAAATTTGCTTTGTGTTGTTAATAAACGATCCCTGATCATTTTTCTCTTCCATTTAAAACTGCCAAAACAATGTTAATGCAGGTTTTTAGGGTAAAACAGTAGGACCCAATGAACCACAAAATACTATTCAATTGTTTCCTTGGAACCATGAACCACCTTGAACTTATAAATGATGAAAAATAATAACTTAATCAAATAACGACTATTTTTTTTTGAAGTTTTTTTCTTTCTTTCCAATAAAATTATAAATAAATCTAAAATCAATTGACCTATTCTATTTTTTTGCTCCATTGCTCTTTAAATTCATTGTAGTTTATTGTTGTATAGTACTTACAAATAAAAACTCTACAAAAAGCTTCAATCAATTTAATAAGCACTGTGTACGATATTTGGTATTTTTTTTTTTGCTTTAAAGTAAATTTGTTCCACGTAATTACCTCTGATATAATTTGAAAAAAAAAAGGAATTACTTTTTCCAGTTATTATATTTCAAGGATGTGCAATTAATTGACAAATTTATATAAAAATAATTTTGCACACTTTTGCAAAATTCCTATTTAGATGAATCAGTTTTCAAGGTAGAAGTTATATACATTCAGTTGATTTCAAATTAACGAAAGAAAAAAACAATGGAAATTTTGAATTTTTTGAGTTAATTTGAAAAAAAAACGACAAAAGAGAAGCTTTTAGCGTGTATGGTAATCGATACTTAATGATATGCTAAACGTATACTTCTAGCCAAGCAATTTTCTAAGTGGTAATTTTTATTTCGTTAATAAGTAAAAAATATTGCATATTTCAAAATATTTACTCATTGTTTTTGTATTTTTTTTTGGTGAATTGGGAAGATTAAAGATTAAAAAATTAGAATTTCATAATCCATGATATCCAAATAAAAAAATTAAAATGATAAAATCATGTTTATAAGTCATGTTATTGTGAAAATACCTGGTATGTTATATAAATATATACTTCTGTATGGATGTTCTAATCAATGTTCAAAATGTTCTAATATTAAAACATTATTTATTATTATTGTAAACTTAAAAATAATAATTTATATTTGAATATTCTTATACTTAAAATGGGGAATTCCTATTTTTGAAGATGTCTTATAGAGATTTGATTGATTTGATTATGAAAATTATACTTGAGGTATTTTATAAAGTTTTATGTTTTTCAATACCTCATTATCTACTTCTATTATTGTTTGGGTTTTCCTTGTTTTTCTTTAGTTTTGAACAAGAAATGAATTTTTTTATAAGAAAAAAAATAAAAAATAATTTCGTTTTATTATCAATGATGAAGTCATACGAAATTAACACATTTATAAATGAATAGAACAAATGATTTTTAAAGTGCAAATTCGATAATTTTTAGTTCTCCAACCAAAAATTTCAAAACTTTAAATGATAAGATGTTACTAAAGGAAAAGATATCAAATCCATGTCAGATAATTAAACAGCTATCACATACTCCTAATCAATCCTGGTCGACTATCCAAATAGGAACGCAAAAATTTTCAAGATTTGTCTATAGGGAAAACGTGGTATTCTGTAACCCGTTAATGTAAGACTTTTCTGCACAAGAAAACCCCTAGAAAAATAACAAATTAAGGGTGGAAGATATTGCCCAACCACCACAATTGCCCAAAGTTGTTTCCTCAAATTTGTAATTATTTTAATCGCTATAACGTTTTCTAAGTGGTACAATAATTATAAACTTAAATGATATCCAAAATGTGATATTCCGGTATTTTGCTTAGTAATCGATTGATTTTAGTAAATTGGCATCAAAAATTTGCATACTAGATGCCAAAAGATGACAATATTGAAGGTGATTTATATCATTGATTTGAAATGTAAACTTGTTTCAAAACTTTGTATTTTAATTTTATGATAAAAAACGTAATATTTTCCGGTTCCCCTATTAAGTTTCAAAACATTGTAGCTTGTTTATTATTAATATCAAAAATGTATATAAATCGATCTACTGTTTGTGAAACAATTCTAGAACTTAAAAATTATGTAGCTTTATAAACTAATTGTACTATTTTCAGAAAGCGTTACCAATATCAATAAGATTAAACTTTTAATTATTAATTCGGAAAATATATTTGGAAAATTCTAACATTAAACTTTTATTGATAACAAAGCATTAGGTAAATCATCTTCTCCAAAATAGCCAGAAATTAAATTTTTCTCCTTCATTCTATAAAGGCTTTATTTATAAATTTTAAAAATCATCTTAAAAATCGTGCCAGATTATAGAAATAATTGAGATTTGTCGATGATAATCTCTAAAATAAGATCAATGATTCTATTCTTTATTGCCAACATTGATCATACTTCTTCCGGTATGATTTTTATGATAATCCCAAAAAAAAGATGTTTGTAAGAGAAACTTTTATAGTATTTCACTTAATAATTCGCACGGCCATTTTATGCAAGATTTGGGACCATATTATTCGAAACAGTAAGGGATTTAAGGGTAAGATTAAGGAGTTCATCTGCTTCCCCCAAAGATTTCTACTGTGACAAAACTTAAGATTAACTGATCATAAAATGTATTGTAGTATACTACTTATAACTATTCGAGGGGATTCATTTTGCTTTATGGAAATTAAAACTGTAAATACTTTTTTATTGTTTACCTTGATAAAATCCACCTTTAGTAGAAGTAAGCCTCTACTAAAATAACAACTTAGATCCGCTACTAATTTGCAATCTTAAATTGCTAAATATGTACCATATCAAATTTTCTGCAAAATTGTTAAACATTTTAGCCAAAACACGTTTCTTGTATCCAAAAACTCATTAATTCTGACCAATTGATTAATTTACGTATCCAAACACTAAGCGCTTTATCAATTTTGGCAATTTACTTCTTAATTTACTGCGGAAAAAATTGAGCTATTTACATACCATTAGCAACCATTCTTGAAAATTCAAATTTTGAATTTTTGTTGAAATTAAATTTTCAGTAAGGCTTGGTAATATTTGACGAAAATTCCAAATTCATACTTTAAAAAATTAATACATATAAGAATTTTACTTACTATTGCTAGTATAAAAATGTAATACATTCATGTAACATTAGTTGCCTATACATACAAAAAATCCATTTCGGTATTTTTATTTTTTATCTTAACTTCCAATTTGAATTTAAAAAATTTCCCGTCTACTAAAAGTAATTACTCATATTCACTTAGTTACGACCATAAATAATTTTTCATCATATTTTATCATCAATAAAATTACTTCAAAAATCAAGGTTGAATTAATCATTTATTATAAGCTAATATTACAAAGATATTTTTCTAAGTCCTTAGTTTCAATCGTTATTTATCCATTTCCGTCATAGTCAGCAGGCGTTTATTTTAAGCCAGATTATCCCTCTCTCTGCCCCCAATCAACTCATTTACAAATTGGCATTACTTATTTACATATAAGGCAATAAATGTAAGATTTTACCATTGATAGACATTTTATTACTTACATAATTTGTTTTTATTTAAATTTCCTTATATCTTTATGAAAAACCAATCAAAAAAATAGTCATTAAAACATCAAGGTAGTAGATGTTTTTCTTCATATTCTGAAAAATCAAAATAATAAATATTATATTATTTAAAAATATAATCCACTTGGCGAGGTACCTCTTAAGTAATTGTTGGTTTTAAGCTTGTAATCTGACTAAATCAAATGCGCTGAAATTTTCTCAACTATTGTTTATGTATTGAAATGTGTCGTCTTTGTTGGTATGATTTAGATAATGGAACTAAATAAAGATGAAAAGATCTAGAAAATGCGAGATTTGAGAATTGGTATAGACACGAATGGATTATTTTGGCCTTCACACTACTAGAACACGGATTTAAATATACGTTAAACGTATTTTCTTAAATAGGAGGAAAAAAGATACCAATACGTTTTTTGAAATTTAAAAGTTCATGAAGTGTGTAATATAAGTGTCATTATTCAAAGATTTTAAGTTCGAAATTACAAGTAATTACGTTATTATTGTTTTATGGTTTTAATGAGTCGAAAATCTAATGGTACAATTACTGTTGACCTACGATATGTTTTTTTCAGTTTCACTAAGCATTAATTGTTGAAAATGTATTATAAATTGTTATGAAAAAGGCATAGTTCATTGAAATAAAAAAAAATGGTTTTAGGAAATTTTATTCAATGTAAAATTGACAACTATTCATTTGTTCAGCGAGCTATTGGTGCAAGCGAAGTGCTTGATACAAGTGCTATGGTATAGGGGAAAAAATTAGGAAAATATTTTATCAAAGTATTAAAGGAAAAATATTTTTTTTGTGGACTATTATGTAATTTCCACCAGTTCAGGAATGTGGCGCTATTTCATGGTGGTGATAGCAGGCAATTGATCTTTAGGGGCGTTTAAATAGCTGGAGGAGTCGAACTTCATTCCCCTGTCTTTTTTATTTGTTGATTGTTCTTGATCTTGTGGTCAAGCGACTGCTATTTCCTGAAACTCTTGAGGGAGTTTCCACTTCAACCTTCTTTGTTTTATAGTTTCCCCCAAGCCTAGTTCTACTGCACTAGGACAATTTTCTAGGCCGTTAAGGAAATTCCTTGTGAGTTGGATTAGAAAGTTTTTTATATATGGGACGTTAATTTCGTGATGAATTTGGTTGTTTCTCACATACCATGGAGTTTTAGTGATGATTCTCAAGACTCTATTTTAGAACATCTGTGAAGCCAAACTGTGGAAGAGTATGTGAGAAGTGGTCTAATGACTGATTTGTATATCATCATTGAACATTCCATACTCAGACGAGACCTTCTGTTGATAAGTGGGTATAATTAAAATTAGAAAAATTAGAAACACAAATTACTTGTCCAGGGATATATCTACTACCTACTCATCCCATTTTTGCAGTATCTCCTAAGGAATCAACAGATAGATAAGGCTATCCTTGGAATTAAATGTCCTTCCAATCAAAAAACATTGGGCCCATTTTTTCCGAAAAATAAAATTTATTTTAAGTGCACTGTGCCAATACACAACATTAGTGCCACAACAAACAAATATATCATTTCTTGGCTTTGTGATTCTGCAAAAGTACTGCCATTTACTACTATTTACATATTTAACTTAATATTTATTGTAATCTATAACAATTGGGGAATTGACAATCGCTTATCAATATTGTAAAACGTTAAAATACAGCAGTGAATCTTCTGGGTTAAAGTATGCTGGTGGAAAAGTAAAATTGCCACAATTAGTCCTACCACCAGATCCATTATGCTCCTTAGTTTCTGGGATAGGTAATGATTTTTAAAACTCCTTGGTCAATATTTAAAAATATAACAATTGTTTTCAAATGACGTCGTTTAACGCATAAAACGAATATTATGTTTAAGGAAGTGCTAAAGAAAACAGGAATATTTCTAGTAAGCTTCCAGTCCCTAAATAATAGCGAACATAGATTCGAATTGGCTGAAAGAATAATACAATTTCGAGGGATACAAAATATTCAATAATAAAATTATGTTTACAAATATCTATGCATGGCTTTAATCTCATGAATAGGTGAGAATTTAAGGATTTTTTGTATGCATATGAGTTTTAACATGCTTAATGTTTTTATAGGTTTAAATCAAAATAAGTAAAATACAATGTATATTAATTAAATTGTTAATAATATTGCTATTGTTAGAAATTTAATAATTAAAAATTTGAGAGTGTAGGAGTGAATGGCAAGTTTAAATATGAATATCAGGAATTTGGAACCAGTTTGAGGTATTTATTATTTGTTGTCAATTGTACTTACAATTACAACTGTTTCCGAATTCATAAATGACACCTTTGAGTCTGCATTTTTCTCACTATTGATCATTATGGAACAAAGGTTGATGAAATTGAAAATAAATATTTATCTACCTGAATTCTATCATACAATTCAAGGGCAGGTTTATCGAATTCGATAATATTTTGTTTTCAGGTACATCTTAGTGTTTCGCCAAAAAAAGGTATAAAGGTCACAAACAAGTCCAATTTAAATAGTTGTACCAATATTTTATTCTGAATTCACTTATGGTTCCAATTTAAAGAAAGCTTTAATGATTTGATAGAAACTTTGTAATCAAGTTCAACTAATTTTTAGTTTAAAGTAGGCCGATTAAAATAAATAAACGGACACCCATTACTTGGATATAAATTAGACCCTTTTATTAAATATCTATATTCTTTTTTAAGATATCAAAAAATCAGCATATTTTAAATAACGGGCGGTCAACCAAAATTATATTGCGGGCCACTTTGGAAATGCATCATAATTTCGCGGGCTACCGTTAAAGTTGTATCTCAAATTCTCCATACTAAATTTAGATCCACTGTAAACATTTTTAATATATTGGTTTTCACCATTTTCGTCATTATAAAATGAAAACATTTTATAAAAGTCTGATGAATATCGCGAGTCGAAAAAATTGTCAAGAGTGCCTTTTGTGGTCTGCGGGTTGGCCACCTCTGACAACCTCTGATTATATACATATATACAATTAACAATTAATAATCCTTCGTTTATCTACATATATAAAATTATTATATTGGTTTGTGTAGATTTCAAAAACTCAAAAAGTTTTGCATCGATTTAGCTCAAATTTTATAATGATATACAATCCGTTTCAAAGATTGTTTTTATCTTCTTTTTTACGTCAGTAACATACCTGCGACCGCAAGAAAACGGCATTTTAAACGGCCAATATAATAGCCGCTAACAATCAATACTTTTTTGTTATGATCGTGTAGTGATTTTTAGAAGTAGAGCAAATTTTCTCAAAACGTAATTGATAAATGTATATATCTTGAAAGTTAGTTCTAATTGGTACAGCGAGGGATGCTGCGGGTTGATAAGGGAGGTAATTCTAATAATTCACAAGCTTTTTTTCCCTAAATTAAATTTATTTTTTTGCAACTTTTCACAACCTTAAGTTGGCAGGACAACGTCTAAGATATGGAAAAAATGAATAAAACCATGGAAAAAAATCGATATATCGTTTGTACAGTTCCATGTTTTCAACATAGAAGTTTCACTTTTAAAAATATCGATGTTTTTATGAGCAATGTTACATCCCTAGCCATGACACCTAAAGTAAAAAAAAACCCAGGAATTAGTTGCAAACCCATATCCTACAAAATATCTTAGTTTTTCTCCTAGGAAATTATAAGTTTTAAAGAACAAAAAATCCCAATTCATCCAATCAGATGTTTCGTTCTACTAGAAGCTAAAATATATATAATTATTTAGTTGGTGAAAAAACTAACGAAATAATAAAGATGATATTATAATTAGCTAATATGGTTTAAGTAAATGAAATTCTTTTTTCATAATCATACGTTGGTTTTCATGCAGAAAATCATTCTCGCCATTTAACGCCGTTTCAGAAATTTATCATTACAACAAACGATTTCGTTATATGTTTCAATATTGTTTCAATTGTGCCACTTTTTTAATGGTTGTCTTAATTGGCCATTCATTTGCGTTATGAATTTATTTCATTAGGTAAAACCTCCAATTATCATACTTTAGTTTAAGAAAAAATAATGAAATAAAACTTTTTAACTTTTATTTTTCATCCACAATAACAGTAAATTACACTAACGAATATCTGCTTGATAAATGATATATTGATTTATCAGCACATGCTTATTTTTGGCATTTATATTTATAATTAAATAGACCATAAGTTACTAAAACTATAACAAATAATTATAGCCACTTACGTTTTTCAAGAATTTCCGTAATTATTGACGTCACTGTTCCTCCATATCGATCAGAACTTTGTGTGACAATCGGTCGAGGTGTCGTATTATAGTTAGATCCTCCTCCATAACTACCACCATTTCCATTTGGTCGATTTCCGTAAGAAGGTCCTGTAGGTCTTCCTGCACCATACGGAGGTCTTTCCGGTCGAAATGGAGGATAGCGCGAACCATACGGTGGCCATCCCGAACTTGGCGGTCTATCCATTCCTGAAGGAGGCCTTTCATAGCCATATGGAGGTCTCGAGTCGTATGGTCTTCGATTATCATAAGGTGGTGGTCCACTACCATAAGGTGGCCGACTAGGGTATGATGGTCGATAAGGTGGTGGACGATAGTTGTAGCCACCACCGTTAGTTTCTGGACCAAAAGGTTTTGCAGGATTTTGGCCACCATAAGGATCGTTAGTGCCGGGACGGTGATCATTGGCGCTCGGACGGCAGCCGGTTTTTTTCGAAAATAAATCATAATCAGGATCGCGAGAACTATGCCCATCTTCTAATGTTGGAGGTAAAGATTTTTTTGATAGCAGACAAGTGGTGTTCCCTTTTGTTCCAATTCTAAAAACAGTTAATAGAACTATTATAAAATATATTCATAGCTATAACATTAGGTTTTAATCATTTACATGAGAATCTGGATAAAATTTCGGCTTGAATTTTTTATGTAAAACATAAAAGCTTTAACGATTTCAGTGATTAAAAATAAAATTACGAACATTATTTTTAAAATAGTATGGAGTTGACATCTGATTTATAAATCTCTTTACACTATATGACTGAATAAGATTCTTTGATTGTAAAAAATAACAAAAGTGGGTCTTATAATCGAGGAAATATGCCAGTTAATTGGTGAATTAGCGTATGAAATAGTAACAGAATAATTAGCATACGAAAAAAGGAAGTATTTAGAAAGCTTTGAAATGTAGTTCAGAAGAAAAAGAAAGACGGTTTAATGGAAGGATCGAAACTTAACGACAGAAAGTTACTGAAGAAAGTTAGTCTGACAGCAAGTTGTTTTACTTTGTTATGCTTTTTACCAACATAAATTAAAACCAAGGTACTTAACTCTTGTATTACCCCATGCCTAACAAACGCTTGCCAAACTTGGAAGTTTACGAATAAATTAAGAAACAAACTGAGAAAATTTCAACGAGGAATAGAGCACAACATGTTAAATATCAAAAAAAATTGAAAAATCAGACATACAAAAGTAAGAAAAATCACTAAAGCTACTGAAAGATAATTACAATCTCTATCATCGAAAGAGAAGTCTCTTTAAGACCAAAGATGGACTAAATGAGGAATAAAAGAGTAGCAGCTTGGATGGACCCCTATGGCAAAAGAAAGTAAGGAAGACTCTATTCTAGATGGGAAGGAGACATTAAAAGGATCGCCAACTTCAACTGGTTTCAAACATCACTTTCCAGAGTGGATTTTAATAACTTCTAATTTACTTCATAATAGTTTAGATGATTGTAAACTTTCTTGCAAGGAAAATAGAAAGACTTTTAGTCTGATAGTAAAATGGTTACATATTGGATGTTATAGAAGGAACCCTGGAATGGTTCAAGAAAAAAGAAAGAAAAAGAATTGGAATCTTGGATCTATTGAAAAGAAGAATGGACTATCTTGGCTTTAAAAACCTCATCAACGACAGAGAGCACTTCAACTGCTTAAGAAATTTAATCTGCCGTTAGGCAGAAAATAGAAAAAACGAAAAATGATTAAATTATAAAAGTTAAGAAGTTTAAGTCTTAAAAACTTGACAAGTATTCTTCTTACTTACCCAAAGCTTAACGCCATACAATTTTCATTAGCCTTTGAACAAGCAAATTGGCATTCTAGCACTGTTTTCAAGTTGAGCATTTGATAAACATTTTGATCCGGAATTTTTTCTCCAATTGCAATTCTTTCGTAACACTCTAGAAAGTAAAAATCTTGATTAGTAAAATATTAACTAAACTATTGGAATTTTAATTTAATTACCGTTTTCCATGTTCATTACTAAATGATTATCGATAGTAAGGGCGTTTACGAGCCCCAAAAATGCGAGTCCAGCAGCCATTTTCCACCAAAAGTTCCACTTCGGCATGCTTCAAAAATCGAACGTGGTTTAATTTATCTGCAACAAAAGGAAAACAATTGCTTAAAACAATACACTATCTAATTTTTTTCTTTTCACCATTTTCCAACGTAAGTCACTTGTTTTGTCGTTCTTTTGTTTTTAATTTCAATGATTCATCTCGCGTATAGTGTTCTTCTTCGATTGGCGCGATTAGAACGAAATTAATTAATTTAAATTCAAGCATAAATTATGAAGAATCTTGTGTGGTGTTTAACCTTAGAAATCCTTGAATTAATTACACGTTTTTCTCATTTATCTGATGTTAATCTGCAGATAAACTGATTTGATTTGGCAAAGTTAGCATTTTTTTGTTGGACAGTCTCGAAATCAAATCGGAAGTCAATGAAACTTTCGTTTTCTCGTTTGATTTCGTCACAAAATTAAAATAATCGAAACAGGTGGAAAAAAAAATATATCCGTACGATTGGAGTTTGTTAATGATTTAAATTTCCTATTTTTTTTCCTCGTGTTTTTTTTTTTCATTCGGATGGAGAAGAAAAAAAAAGACCGGATATAAATCTCACTTTCTTTGGCGTTGTTAAATATGTGAAATCAACGTTTTATCTAAACCCATTATATCATCTGCTTGAATCGTTGGATCATTGAAGTCAACATGATGGATTTGTTGTATTGTTTTTAGTGAAATAATGTGGAAGATTTTTTGAAAAGTGAATGGGATTTGTCTCGAAATTGTCTCGCGAGTATTTCCCCCCTGGTTTATAAGTATGCAGCTAATTGGAGGTTAAAAAGATAGTGCATTGTTGGTACTTTTGACCTTTCTCGCCGTGGCATTTTATTTGTTTTTACTACGTCTTTATGATCTCATTAATGTTTTCACTGTTAAGTTTTATTGAACATATTGTATCATTAAAACATTCAATTTACTAAATTTATTTGGGAATTAATTTTTTTTAATGAACCGTTAATTTACCAATTGAAAAGGTCAAATCTACTGATAATGCTTGTTATAGAAAGGTAGAAAGACCATTAAGTATAATAAGAGGAAATTAAAGAAGTATAGCAAATTAATTAAAACGTTTCCAAAAAAAATCGATATCCTTACATTTCTAATCCATTTATTTCTGCTAGTATTTATTTTGTCTACAACAGACAATTGTATACAAAAATTTCAAATAATAGTAAGAAAAATAAATTTTTTAATCTATTCCATTAATTTTTTATCAAATTTTTTGAGAATTTCAATTTGGAAAGTTAATCAAGAGTCATTTACATGGAGTAGGTTCATGCATATCTCTATACAAACAAACTAAAGGTTCGTTACTTAGTCTAGCATTGCAGTCTCCATGCTAATAGCATGTCTAATTCAATTTAAGGGCAAATAGAACAAGAAAAAATATACTTAAAACATATCTCTTCGTTATGCAGAAGATCAACTTCATTTTTTAAATAGATTTAGGTAAATTTTATTTTATAATATGCTGAGAATTTTGCCTTCAACAAACTAGTGCAATTTTTTCAAATAAAGGTTCGCTAAGTTAATATTTTAAGCAATTAAAGGTTCGCTAAGCTAATATTTTAAGCAAATAAAACCTCCAAAATTATTATTTTTATAGTTTAAATATGCCGATTGCTCATTGGTATCACAATTTTCAAAAATTTCAATGTGAAAATTTATTCAATTGTCATTACATGGAATACATGTATATTCCTATGCAAGCAAATGGAGGGTTCGTCGCTTAGTCTAGCATCGCAGTCTCCACGTTAATAGAATATCTTCTTTAATTTAAAAGTAAATAGGGCAACAAAAGTTATACTTTAAGCATGTCAATTTGTTATGCAAAGTGCAAGCTACATTTTTTAACAAATTTTGAGGTATAAGCTTGGATCAGGAACGTCGAAATTTGAGAATTGTTTTTGAATGGTTTCGATATTATTCCTGTACGTATTGTTCACTCGAATGCAATTTGTACGTAAATTTCGACATGTCAGAAATAAAGTAGTGATTGTTATTTTCAAATATGTATTTATATTGTATTATGTAAAATTAAATTTTCTAAATAAAGTCTACTTTGGGCAAGTCCACTTCAGCACACCCACAATTTGGCAACGTTGCATTTTCGACTTTGTTTTAATTTAATTCGCGATTAAATCGGTTCATAATAAAAATAACTGTCGCTTTTACATTTCTGGCTTGTCAAAGTTTACGTACAAATTACATTCGAGTGAACAATACGTACCCATTCGGAATAGTTATCTACAGTTCGAAATATCTCGACGTTCCTGATCCAAGCTTAGGATATATCAATTTTGAATTAATTTAATTCAAAATATCCTGAGAATCATGACATTAACAAACTAAGGCATTGATAAGTATTTTATTTACTTCCGAATCACAATAAATTAATGGATAATAATATATATAAGTCTTTGAGATTCAATTTAAAAAATTACTTTATTACGACGCGTTTCGACAGTTTTTGACTGTTATCATCAGGTAATAATAATAATCTAAAAACTAAAGCAATTTTTTCAAAATAAACGTATTCTAAGTTTATTTTTTATACTAATATAGGCTACGAAATTAAGTTTTCTACAGTTGAAATATACCGGTTGCTTATTATTATCAGAATTTTTAAGAATTTCAATGTGAAAAGTTATTCTAAAGTTATCACATGGAATACATTTATATTCCTATGCAAGCAAATGGAGATTCCATAACTTACTCTTGCATTGCAATCTCCGTATTTATAGAATATCTATTTGAATTTTCTGGTAAAAAGGGCAACAAAAGTTATACCTGGAGTATGTCAATGCGTTATGCAGAATTTTAGCCACATCATCTAATAAATTTTGAGTAAATTTATTTCAAAATATCCTTAGAACCGTTACCTTAACAAATTAGAGCAATTTTTTTAAATAAACTTTTTTAAGTTGCATTTTTAAGCAAATAAAACCTACAAAATAAAATTTTCTACGATTCAAATATATCAATTGCTCATTGTTATCATAATTTTCATAAATTTCAATTTGGAGAGTTATTCAAAAGTCATTACATGGAAAACATGCATATCCCTATGCAAACAAATGGCGGTTCGTCGCCTAGTCTAGCATTGCAGTCTCCACGTTAAATATTTATTTGAATTTAAAGATAAATGGGGAAACAAAAGTTATACTTAGAGTATGTCTATTCGTTATGCAGAAATTCAACTTAGTTTTAAAATAAGTTTAAGTGAATTTATTTAAAAATTTCTGAGAATTTTGACTTCAACAAACTAGTGCGATTTTTCACATAAACGTTTGCTAAGTTAATTTTTTATGCAAATAAAGGCTACAATATTAAATTTTCTACAGTTGAAATATGCCGATTGCCCATTATTAAAACAATTTTCTAAAATAGTAATGAGGAAATTTATTTAAAAGTCATTGTATAGAATACATGCATATCTATGCAAGCGAATATAGGGTTCGGCGTTTAGTCTAGCATTTCAGTCTCCACGTTAATTTAAAGGTAAATAGGGCAACAAAAGTTATACTTTAAGCATGTCAATTTGTTATGCAAAGTGTAAGCTACATTTTTTAACAAATTTTGAGTAAATTTATTTCAAAATATTCTGAGAATCATTACTTTTACAAACTAGAAAATTTTGTTCAAAATAAACGTTTCCTAAGTTTATTTTTTAAGCAAATAAAACCTACGAAATTAAATTTTCTGCAGTTGAAATATGTTGGCTGCTCATTGGTATCACAATTTTTAAGAATTTCAATGTGAAAAGTTATTCAAAAGTCATTACATGGAATACATGCATATCCCTATGCAGGCAAATGGGGGGTTCGTCACTTAGCAAGCATTGCAGTCTCTTTTGTATATAACATGTCTATTTTACTTTAATGGCAAATAGGATAACAAAAATTATACTTAAAACATATTTATTTGTTATGTTAATTTTCAGCTTCACTATTTAACAAATTTTGAGTAAATTTGTTGTAAAATATTCTGAGAATCGTGATCTTAACAAATTAGAACAATATGTGTAAAACGAACGTTTTTTGAGTTGATTTTTCAATTAAATAAAACATTAACGGAGTATTATTTTCTACGACTGATAAATTTCGGTTGCCAGGGGAAAATTCAGTATTGTTTTTGGAGGAACCTGAACTTATTATTTCAAAAACATAATATTATTTCAAAATAGTGTTGAGGTTTTTGGCTATGTTTCTTACATAGATAAACGGAAAAAATTATACTAAGAATCACTATAGTAAAATCATACTCTAGGATTAGATTTTCACTAATTTAATCTTTACAACATGCTCATTTAAAACTTACTGTTAAAATTTGAAATATTATGTTTTATTGTTAAATTATATACCAAAATTTGTAAGTTTATAAATAGAAAATAAAGTAAAGACCAAAATAGTTAAGTCTAGTTTTTTCTTCCATACATTCATTACTTTACATACTTTATTATATACTTTATTACATACTTTATTTTCTATACTTAACTTATACTTCTATCTTTAGTCTTCCATACTTTAAGCTTTTGTCATCAAAGTAAGTTGCATTGTTATTTTAATTTCAAGGAATTTTCAGAATTTGATAAATCATTTTTTGTTAAAAGCAGTACAGCTTGAAAAGCTCAAAATAAAATTTAACAATAAAAGCTCTCATACCTACCTACCTACCGCGCTATGATTAATTAATCAGTCCTAACTCATTATACTTGATATTGTTACAAGAAGATATAGGATAACTAAAATGTGGAAAGATATTCAAGCTTTTTTACTATGAAACAGCTTTTTTTTAATCGTTATGAAACCAAATATTAAAATTTCACTCCAACTTCCGGTTAACCATCATAAAAGATATTGATAAGCAAAAATATAAGAGCTACTTTATTTATTGATTCATTATTGTTCCATGTAGAACAACACGGAGGGGGTGAGGGAGCAAAACATAGTAAAAGATTCAATATCTCAATGTCTCGAATAATATTACTGAGTTTATTGTTTATCAATTTTCATTGGATCGATGCAAATTTAAAATTCAATACCCAATTAACATATTATTAATTAAATATTAGAAAAACAATAGTGTACATTAAATTATTCGAAAAAAAAATCAGATACAGTATAATGCAAACAATCTGATAGATTCAGTTGAGTTGCTCATCTAATGATTCATAATATATTAATAATTCTTTAGATATCATTGACTTAAAAACTGATTTAATGAAAAATAAATAAATAAAAAGCTCATAAACTTCAGCATATTTTTTGTATTTGACAACATTAGCTTTCTTTCTTTCGGTTTTAACTGTTATTTATCGTCGCTTTATAAGTGCCAAGATCTTTAGCGACTCTAGGGTTAATAAAAATCCGAAAATTCGAACCCAACACCTACCAGTTCTAGAGCACCACCTTAACCACATGGCCACCAGTAGGCTTATGAGCTTTCTTATTATAAACTTAATATTTGTTACAAATTTAAATTTGTAGGACTAAAATTTACAACCCTTACATTACTGTTTTTTTTTGAGCCAAGATTTTCACATCAATATAGTCACATTTACCATCAAGATATAAATTTATTCGGATAATAAGGAAAACATGCGTATTTTTACCAAAAATTTGTGATATGTGAAGAATAAGTGTATATGGTTTTTCTAGCAGATAAATCTTTATTTACTAAAGAATATAATCTATCAATCCATCAGTAAAAATATTGGCCCTTCGTAAAAGAAAACATTTGAAATTACAATGGAAAGAAAATGTTTTTCCTTAACATTTTCTTAATTATAACTTTTCTTTCGTCTGTCATAAACTTGAGAAAAACGTTTTCTTTTCCTATTTTTTTTTTGTTCGTAACAATTAGCTCATATATTACGTGAAATCGACGAAAAATGCTGTCAAAAAGAAAGGAAAATTTACATAATTTTTCCAGCGAAATTTAAATCTTTAAATCTGGTCAATGGCAAAAAGAAAACATCACATCTGGCACATTCATGGAAAAATTTCCCATAATAAATTTCTTCATAAGTTGTGTACCGTTTGAGTTACTAACAAAAATGTAAATTAAAACAATCAACGTTGAACTAAACTTTGGACTATTTTTTCGTATTTCTGCTGTAGTATAAAGTTTAAAAGGTCAAATTCTTTGATTTAGATCCATTGTATTATTATTTATTTCGATCGATGGGACAAGTCCTTGTTGAGCAGCAATTCACATCTTACGAAGACCCAAGGTTTATAAAATACACAGGTGGCCTCATGCGGTACGTGACGTATCCAGAAGAAATTCGTACAGACGTATCTTCAGACTGATTTAAATTTCAAAATTCAAAATTCTTCGTATGACGTCATTTTTTTTTTCTATTTTTCTAATGAGGCAACCTGTGTAATTTATAAATCTTGACGAAGACCTACAAAATTGATTCAATGACAGGTTTTACTCAAAATTATCCACAAAAAGCCAGAAAAAAAAAACAAAAATGTATGATTTATAAGTGATGAAAGCTTTTTAGAAAATAAAATCCGATTTTAAATTAACACCTAGTATAGGTGCCAATCTATGATGGGATTTATTCCATTAAAAACAAATTACACCATATGATTTTATACTAAAAATAAATTTAATGAAAAGAATGCTATTTTGTTATTAGATAATAACTATCCAAGTAAAACAGGCCATAACTTGATGAGACTTTGGTCGATTTTTATAGGATTATTATTTGCTAAGGGGAGCAAATAATTTTCAGCATATAAAGATGTATCGTATAATATATCAACACCCCTTCTGCTAATGGCTTGGTTTATATGAATGAAAGTATAAATTACTACTCTGGCCTAATGACGTACGAATTGCTTGGCGGTTGTACGATGATCATGTAGACTCATCTAATACTATCATAATAATTCATAATAATTTTGGACTAAAAATCAAATATTTTTTTAATGATTTTAAATTGATCTTCGTACAACGTTTCGACCCCTTTCGGAACCTTATCAAGTACTGTAACAAAACATAAATGTAACTAAGAATATATTCCTTCCGAAAAATCCTGGGTAGGAAAAATATTGACTGTAAAATCATTACGATAATAGTAACGATTTAAAATCCTTAATCAAAATTGGAAATTATTGCGGTTACTAACAATAACCATTATCATTATGATTGTACAGTTACTCTTTTTCTGACCCTTGCATTTTATAAACTTTCCTGACCGGGGGATATTCATAGTTGTAGTTATTTTTTGTTACAGTACTTGATAAAGTCCCGAAAAGGGATGAAATTTTGTACAAAGATTGAATTAATATCATTAAGAAAGTATGTATTTGACTCTTAGTCCAAAAATGTCATAAACTTTACTTCATTTAACTAAGAAAGAAAAGAAGTCAAGAAAATTTATAAATAATTAATAATGTTCTTAGGAACTTGGATTTAAATAATAAGACGTTATTTTCAAATTATCTCAACGTTTCGTTGGTATTTATTTCCAACTTCTTCAGGAGAATTTTTGATGTTAACATCCTCGTTGTAAATACTGACTTTTTAACAAGATTTTTAAAAAAATAACCTTATCTTGTTATCTTGTCAAAAAGCTAGTATTTACAACGAGGATGATAACATTAAAAATTCTCCTGAAGAAGTTGGAAATAAATACCAACGAAACGTTGAGATAATTTGAAAAATAACGTCTTATTATTTAAATCCAAGTTCCCAAGAACATGATTAATTATTTACTACACCATGGATGAGATCAACCAGAAAATTTATAAACTATAAATACCACTAGTTACAATCATATATAAACTACGCTTGCCAGGAGCCCCTCCTTTTCAACACTCTATTTTGAGCTTAAAATATTTCAATTATTGTTCATAAATTTACCCAAGAAGTGAAAAATTTCATTGATTTCTTGTAAAGAAGCTGCACAAGTTTAACCAGAGAAAAATCTTATCGATTTTGAGAAAACTATTAGGTCGTTCGCAAAGTAATTTAGTTTCTTTTTTTGTGATAATGAAAGACAATTTTTGTATAGAGAATAAATATTTTTTTAAATTATCTTTTATTTGTATTTTTATGAAAAATAGATTTGTTTACATTCGACTGAAAATAGGTCATTTCAAGGGGGTGACTTTTCATTATGAGGTCTATTTTTCGCAACGGACTATGATTTCAGGCCTTCAAGTGAATTATAAATTGATATGAAATTTGTTTACAACTGACAAAATTATCATTACCTGATAATGACAGTCAAAAACTGTTGAAACGCGTTGTAATAAAAAAGAAATTGAGTCATAAGACATATATTATTATCCATTATTTGTATTTTATTTATTATAAAGCTTTCTGAGAAAGCTTTATGCAAAGTTGCGTACTTCTTAAAATATTTCAACTAATTATGAAACGAGAAAAAACGTTTTTACTTCTAGTAAAAGCCATCAAAGTATAGAAACTCTCTACGGAAAATTTAGAAAATTTTCATCTGTTTTGGTTTCCCAAAAGTTTCTGTACTACTTAAGAATTATTATAGATAGATTTTTGGCAAAACTTACGTTTAATGTTTGGTTTATTTTTTCTTTAATTTCAACAGTTAAACGCACTATCCAATTCACGCACTGTCACATCTACACTGAAGAAAAACTAAGGATTTCCAAAATAATGAGGAAGAAGCATTTTCATTTTTCAAAATAAATCAAAAACCTCTTACTATTTCCAATTGAAGAATCCAATTTCAACGATGATTTCCAAGCACTATAACGTCATATTAGGTACAATGTGTTGTTGCGATTTTCAAATCTGCATTTAGTATTTTGTCGCCGATGCCGCAATAATTGCCGTTGCCGTCACTGCCACTTCAACTCTTGGCATTCTTCTCTCGGCTTACTAAACCCGAACAACAATGTTTTCGTTTTTGTAACAATATAACTATATGACTATTATAATTATCAGAGAGATATTATTTAATCGAGTTAACTACGTTATGTGTAAGTGTGTGTTCCTCTCGCATGGATTTCGCCCATTAAAATTGAACTCAGCACTCACAAGAATGTGAAAGATTTTGCAATCAAACCTATTCTTATATATTATATATATATATATATATATATATACATATTCAAGTGCCAAATGTCGGAACAAAACGGAACGGTTGAAACAATGAATTCGAGGAGACACCAGCACACCTTCTTCCATCCGTCTTGTCCAATCCAATCCAATCACTCGGGTCGATTCACTCTCTATGTATGATTTCATCAAAGTTTATTTAAAAAGCCTTAAAAAAATCAAAATACCGACAAAAAGCCAAGAAGGAAGACCAACCAAAACCCACATGTCTAATTAGTTGGCAATTTTTCAGCCATCTCTTGTCCACGTCTGGGCTACATTCAACACGTCCACTGTTTTCCTCTCATTTTCCTTATCTAGCAAATTGTTATTAAAAATTCACAAAAAATCCTTTTGTTCTCATTTTTTTACATAATAACATAATTATTTTCTTGTTCTTATTCTTCGCCAGCACTGGCGTATAATTTCGAGTTGGTAAGTCTGATGTTGTTTTTTTCGTTATAATTGGCTTGTTTGTAATTGAAAAGATCGTAGATCTTTGAGTAAATGAACGAATTAATTAGTTTCTCTATGTTTTTTACCAATTTAAAAGTAACCATAGTAATTGTAAAACCATTTTCAAACTGTTTAAAATATAACTCACGTTATTGATCTATGTCTTAAAAGCTTAGTACCGAAAGCTCTTATGAGAATAAACTTCAATGCCTATTAACGTTTTTATTGTTCGTTCCAATTTTAAAAATCAGTTGAATATCTTGTACTTACAGTCCCAGGGACTTTATACAAAATGTACATATTCTACATAACTAAATTTAATATTATTTACTATAGATGAAAAAATTCAGATCTCTGCTTTTATTAAATAAGAAGACAATTCAAGTTGTTTAAGATCGGTTTTTTTTATTTAATATTTTTTAGCTACGTTTCGTTACGTATCGTAACTTTATCAGGCTTCTTGAATCACAAAAAATATAATAGTTTCAATTTAAATTCAATAAATAAATAAATATTACTTTATTATTGTATAGTTTCAGATCCTCGATGATGATAAATTGGTAAAAATATTCAGAGGACTAGGATCAAATAATAATCAGTCAAAACTATTTATTACATGCGCGACGTTTCGGCCCGGTTATTGAGCCTTCCTCAGGCGTTCGTAAGGTTAAAGCAATTATTTACGAACGCCTGAGGAAGGCTCAATAACCGGGCCGAAACGTCGCGCATGTAATAAATAGTTTTGACTGATTATTATTTGATCCTAGTCCTCTGAATATTTTTACCAATTTAATATTAATTTATTGAATTTAGTTATATTCATTTTAATAAAACAATTTTTATTTATTTATTGAATTTCAATTGAAACTTTTATATTTTTTGTGATTTAAGTAGCCTGATAAAGTTACGATATGTAACGAAACGTAGCTAATTTTATTATTAAAAAATATTAAATAAAAAAAACCGATCTTAAACAACCTGAATTGTCTTCTTATTGTTTACTATTTACATTATAAAAAATTGTATTAATTTTTAAGAAATATATTTTCTGAGTAAGGGTAAAACTTAGTTTATTATCCCTATTACCCTACTATAGGATAATAGCCTTGATTTGAGAGCCATTGAAAATTTGTGAAAATTGCTGAAGACAAGGAATTGGAGGGAACTCTTATTTTTGAAAAAGGTACTTTTATTGAATTGGTGATGCATACAGTAGTCCCCCGCTGTACGGACAAGATGTATTCTTCATAAATTGTCCGTAAATTGAAAATTCGTTAAATGAAACTGCTATTACTATGAGATCCTATTGGAATGTGATAAATGCGTTCCAGCTTGTAAAAATACCAGTAAAAGAACCCAAGTTTACTATAAATTCACACTATATATAGAACGTAAATAAATTAACACTGCACTATACCGCATAACATCAAATACTAATTCGTAAGAACGATTGATAACTATGTTGGTATTTTCCGTATAACAAAACCAAGCATAAACTGTATTCTTTATACAAAATGTACATATTCTACTAAATTAAATTTAATATTGTTTGATTTTTACAAGATAAAAAGTTTTACTAATTTTTAACAAACATATTTTCTGGGTAAGGGTAAAACCTTGTTTATTATACCTATTACCCTACTTTAGGGTAATAGCCTTGATTTGAAATCCATTGAAAATATGTGGAAATTGCTGAAGAAAAAAGGTAGCTAAAGAGGTGGTCACGACTGAAAAACAGCCCTTAGAAAAAAAATTCACGTATGGAATCATCATCCATAAATACAGCAGACGGTATTGTCCTACATAGACCGCATACTGCGCAGAATGGAAACTTAAATATCAGTAAACGGGGTTTCAAATAAATATTAAACAATTCTGCTCGCCATATTTGAGATGTTTAATTAATTTGATGGTAAAAATTTATTTTTTAGTAAATATGATATTTGGCCACGCTAGTTGAAAATAAGTGTAATAATTAAAATTTGTTTAGGAAAGTTAAACCTAATCAAAATTATGGACCCAAAATAAAAAAGCTCTTATATCAGGTTTTATACAAAACCTATAGTGCGTCTATTAATATGGCCAGGGACTGTAGCTACTTGTATTTATTAAATAGTTCTTTTTCTTTTTAGTAATCGTTGCTTTTTCTATTTATTTACTAAGGTCTTTAGCGGCTTTAAGGCTAATAAAAATCTACTTCCTTATTTCTGCCGCTGATTTCTTCCCGGCATCCTTCTGTGTTAGTAACTTGGGTTCCCAGGTATATATGAAGGTACCGAAGGTACCATGATAACTCATAACAACTTATCTAGAAATTCCCAATTTCCCATTTCTTTTTTTTTCGGGAAAAGGACAATCAATGAAAAGGGATACAGAAATCAGTTTTAGATAGAACTGATCTACCAATCTAAATCTAAAAGGTTTAGGTTTCGGCTTCGGAGTCACATTTCTAAAAGTATTTGACCAATTAGAATTTGTTGATGAGTTACCCATTGATAAATACATTAACTCTTAATTGATAACAATTATTTCTCTAGAGTCGAGAAAGTTAAATTTAATAGTACTTTTTTTACGACTGAAACGAAAAAATAAAAATTACATTTTTATGTCGAAAATGATTCATTGTGATGCAACGTTGAATCCAACACTCAACTCAAAAAAGCGTATCGTAAACAATAATAATTTTTTATTCGTTTTTATTAGAAAAAAATATATTTACAAAACTCCAAGTACATTCTTCTATACACTTAAGTGGGTAGGTGCTTAATTGTGATTGTCTTATTTCAGTGATTTTAAATATTTCTATAAAACAATGTGTCCTTTAAACCTAAGTCATCAAAGACAATATTATTGTTGATAAATAAAATCTATTCCTCATTTAATAAATCAATTAAAGTCATTCTGTGGATAATTTCGTGCTTAGGCAATCATGAAAAAAGATTATTATTTAACCTCGTCTCCTCATTAATAATTCTTTTAGTTGTCTTTATTTTTTTATCATATTTTTTTATAAGTTATAAATCGTTGAGAAGGGACCGACTGCCCGATTGCACATAGCTTTGTCTGCAAAAATGCATATTTTAAACGATTTAGATTCAAAGATAAGAAAAACATGACTTCAAAAAGAATCCTTACCATCATTTTTTGTAAAATAAAACTATAGACATCCGTTTTTTTCTGCTGACTTTATTATAAATTAATTATGTTGTTCTTTTGGCTATTTTAAATGCAATGTCAAGGACTTGGATTAATATATAAATATAGATACTGCATTCTCCATGTTTTAAGGTTTAAACCAGTGATTTCCAATCTTTTTGTACTATTCTTCCTGAAAATATTTATAATATTGACCTGGTACTGATAGCTATTATATGGTTAACTTACATTAAAGATAATTCCGTTTTCAAATTGATCCTTTTAAACACCAAATATCCCTTTTCAATTTATGGTACAAAAATTAAAAAAATACAAAAGCAGAACAGAGGTACTATTATTGATTTCAGTATTCTTCTTCTTTTAGTATCCCTTCAACGTTGAAGATTGGTGATCATCATAGCAATTTTGAGTTTTGATACAGCAGCCTAGAAGAGTCCTTTAGTGCTTCTTCTGAACCTCCCACGAAGGTTGGCTAGCCCGGATGTCCTTCTTTTTCCTTCAATCCGAGCCTGAATGATAAGTTGGAGTAATTGATATTAAGGTAGGTTGTAGATTTGTAGATATAACAGGGGTCCTAGGACATTTCCCAGTGGTACTCCAGAAGTAATTGGTACTTAAAATTTTCTCATTTTCTCGTACTTTAAAATACCAATCCTGGAGGTATAGATCGAACTACCGTTTGTTTAAAAGTCTTTTTTGTAAACTAATTAGTAGTCAAATACAGTACATTAACACCAGAAAATAAGTTCAATCGTTAAGCAGACCATTTACGTTCCGACTTGCAGTACTGCTAGTTGGATCTTCTAGTTGGATCGCCTAAATTCAGGGTGTCCAACCGGTCGATCGTGAGCCATAATTTGGTCGATCCCGAGACCAATCATTAAAAAACTTTTTTTAAGATTTCTTAAAATCCAATAGGAAAAATAGATCCCGATAAAGTCGAATCATTTAGCTTGACATGATTCGTGATTATTTGCAATTGAATGAATACTTGGAAGAATGATATAAAAGACCATTTAAATTGGTCTTAAGAATCTTATTAGAAGTCGGTCCCAAGCAAATTTAAAATAGAAAAGTAGCTCCCAGTGATCAAAAGGATCCGATTAGTCCAAATAGATATCCAACTTCCAACTACACCATTCACGATCTGACTTTAGATCCAACTTCGAAAGTCAGACCACAAGTTGGACTGCAAAAAAATAAACTAGTAACAATGGCTGTTTTTTCTTAAGTTCAATTTAAACAAAAAATGAATTCATAATCAAAGTTTAAATCAACTCTAATACAATTTAATCAAATCAATATGATTGCGCATTTTTTTTTCCAATTAACATCATATATGTGTTAAGATCAATTAATTGATCAGTTTTTCAGTAGGTTATTAAGACACATGATGTGATACTAAATTAGATTCTGAAGTTTCATATGATTTATAAAATGGAACAAAAAATTATTATTCGTATTTCAACTCTAGGCATCCAAAAAAATACCAAAAGATATACCCACAGTAGGCGAAAGTTAGTAAATGAATTTTTGAATGGGAAGGATAATTTAGATTTGAAGACTTTAGAATAATATATATGCAATTAAACCAGAAAAGGATAACAGTATTAATGGTTGAGTAACTTATTATTTAAGAATATAATCCATTTTGGTGGTATACTTCCTATAATAAGTGCTAATCTTTGTATACATCTTTTACTTACCAAAAGAGACATCAATGCATATATAAGCGCCGAACCTCAAAAATCTTTTGTTTTCTATCGCTAAAATCTATTTTTTTAAAAGTATAAGTACGAATCTCAGTTCTAAATAGCTTTATCTAAAAATTAACTAAAATGATTCAACGTTTTTTTTTAACAATCTCTTGGCCAATTAAGATTAAATAGCTCATCATAATGTCTCATTATTTTTAATTTGAGGACACATTTTTACAAGTTCATAGTCATATTATAACTTCATATTTCCTCAAAAAAACATGGAATTTAATAAGTTTTGTAATATTCATTATATTTGTAAAAATTAGACAAAAATTTAACAATACCCAAATCTATTCTTTTTATGGTCAAAATTAATGAGATTTTCATTGGACTTTATTGACATAAAAACATAACGATGAAATAATTGAATGATTCACCTCAGTGTTTAGTAAAAATTTGTTTGTTTTTTTTTACGAATTTCAAAAAAGGCATTTATGTAATCTTTTGAGCAGGAAAATAGCCTTCAGATTTTCTTCAAAAAATTTAGGTAAAGAAATTCAGGGATATAAAATTACGTGTTTTGTATTTGGCTAAGATTTGGTTATTTCATTCTTATTAATATCAATGAATTCAATTGTTGTCGATTGTTAATAAATAAAGCTTCGGAAGAATATAAAAACTTTACAAGAGGTGAAAAACTTACCAAGGTTATAAAGCATATTGAAGCTTTAATATTTTTGATTATTTATAAGCTAATATAGCTACAAAAGGCCATGCTTCCGGGTGGTACATGAAAAATAGGGCGACATATTGGCAATGATAAAAATTTCCATCTAAAATTTTGTTTGAAATGAAGAGTAAATTTTTAAATAGTTAAAGAATTTAAAGGTATTTGATTATCAAGGTTTATAAATTACACAGGTTGCCCCATTAGAAAAAAATATGACGTCATACGAAGAATTTTGAAATTTGAATCAGTCTGAAGATATGTACGAATTTCTTCTGGATACGTCACGTACCGCATGAGGCCACCTATGTATTTTATAAACCTTGTTTGATTACAGTATGTACAAATTATATTTGACTAACGATGAAAATAGGGGGCACCGTATTTCCGGTCGGCATTGGGCGGCGAAAACTCATACTAAACCACTGCAAATGCTTTTATTGTTAATTTTCAACAAATAAAGCTCTGGAGCTTTAATGAGCAATTTTGCATCCCTAATGCATGTGATTTAATTATTAGAGAAATACCACCTTGATAAAAAAGTGTCCCGAAATTTATTCAGAAAATTAAAAGTACAAGTTTATTCATCTAAATCTCTATTGTCCCCTTCAAAGTAATCCCCATCGACTACAACCCAGTCCTTTTCGAGCAGTGATTCTTAACCTTTTAAGCAAAAACCGCATCCCTTTGAATTTGAAAATAGTTCCTCGAAACCTATTGAAAAATTTATTTGATTTTTTTATGATTTTTGTCAAAAATTTCATATTTTATAATATTAGGGACTTCTCCTGCACCCCCAAGAGTGCGGGCACCCCAGATTAAGAAACACTGTTTTAGAGTTCAGAAACAAAATTTAGAAAATATCATCCCCAAAAACAAAAAGAATATTGTGGACTTTATTAATTTTTAATTTTTTTCGTAGTAAAATTTATAAAAGCTACATGAGCTTTGGGAATGAATAGTATAATTTAGGAATGCTTAATTGTCAATTTTGAAAAGGATATGTTACCTGCAATAAAAACAATTTCATTAATTGGCAATCTTTTTTCCACTAGAGCACGTTGACTTTTCTTCAAACAAAGATGGGAATTTCCCTCTTGCTGAGTTCAATGTTACCAAAGAATTGTTACAATTGCAATAAAAAAAAAAACAATAATTCGTAAAAAAATAGAAATAATTCAAGGCTCCCGCTCGTATATTCAACTAATCTCCCGATCTTTTAACCAATTTTTTCGAAAATACCTCACCATTAAAAAATTCCAGAAAATGACTCATTTTGAAAAATTCAACGCCAAAAAAACGGCAATCCAATTAGACGTATGAATACAGAAAAATAAAAAAAAGGAAAAAGTTTTAGAATTAGTTTCTAGAAGGTCGTCATTTGGATGGTTCCAAAACAATTTAATTTCGTTTAATTTATTGCTTTTTTTACCCGAAAATTTAAACGTCGAGATGAAGTAGGAAGAGAATGATACTTGTGACTATAGTGAGAATTGGAAAGAAATGGAAAATGTTTCAGGGCTATATTTGATTATAGTGTGCATTTTCAAGGGTCTGTGATTTTGTGTCATGTCTGAAAAGATTAAGGTTTACGATGATTATGTTGACGGACGCCAAAATGCTTAAATTAAGATTAAAAGATTACGTAAATGAAACCAATTTAGATGGTAGATGAAACCTCACATTTGGCAAACCTACAAAAAAAATTATCGTGAAACCTGCCAAGAAATGAAAATTTCTCATATGGTAATTTAGAGGAAACTAGGTAGAAATTGTCCACCCTTTAAAAGATAACTTTATAGAAACTTTATATTTTACTAACACAAGATTCTATAAAATCATGTTGAACACCCCTATTGAGGTATAGTCACCAAATTTCGTCCCCAAGCTTAATTTCGCCCCCTTGGGTATCTTTTTTTCTAAATAACGCCACCTAGTTTTTATAATTTGAATTTAAAGTCAGTTAAGTCAGACAATCATTTCAAATTTTTAGCGCTGAAATGTTGGGTCAGTGTCAAGATATTTAAAAAAATAAAAAACTTGTCAAGGTAAGTTTTTGATTGAAATACTATCGATAAGGTTTAAATGGTGATGTTCTTGAATTATTTTAACGAAAATTTGATGTTATCGCTTAAAATTAAATCGATTATATTTTCATTTAGGTTATGACATGCGTTTTTGGTTGAGTACAAATTGTCAACACAACTGGCAAATTCCTAATATCGTCCCCTTACATAAGCCTAATATCGCCCCCGGGACGATATTGAGATTACTTCGTTATTCGGCAGTTGTATTTTTTCAACAATCATTTTTTCAATAAAATATTTAGTGTGGACAAAACAGGGATCAGCACCATGATAAAATGGGAGAAAAGTGGATAGGATGCACAAAATGTTTCCAAAGGATGCATGAGGATTGTGTTGAAAATCCAGGGCCTAACTTTATCAGTTCGATTTGCAAAGAGAATTAAAATTACTTAAAGTTTAAACTATAGGTACATCAATGATTAATAAGTCTAATTAGATATTTTTATTATTATGATTAAACTAATAATTATATATTGTTAAAAATATAGTTTATGTTTATGTAGGTAAGTCCTGATTTTTGTGATCTCAATATCATCCCCGGCATTAGGTGCCCAAAAAATTATTTTTAGAATGTCTAATTTTTTGTAAAGAATATTTTTGTATAAATAATAAAGAATTGAACAGATTTTTTTTTATTTTTGATTTAAAATAATAAAGAAATGCTATAACTAAACTTTGACGTTATATTGATTACTTTAATCGCAACATTTTTTTCAAAATTTTTATTTTTCAAAAAGGGGACGTTATTTGGCGACTCTACCTTATATGTGATTGGATAGGTTGAAATGTAAGAATCTCCATTTAATCTGACCCAGAATCCCGGATTCTTTACTTTTGATTATAAGTAACTACTATAGATCCTGAACATTCCCAATAAGTATAGCAATTTTCAAATTTCCCACCGACAAATACGTTATCATATTATCTAATCGTATTTCAGAAAATTTTAGTGTTAAAAGAATGATAAAATTTCATACATACCAATTTAAATAAATCCTAACTCTAAAAATTTTCCGAAAAAAAAACATATACAATTATCTATGTACCTATTTATGTAAATGTTTCCGTTATATAACATTAGAATATGGAAATAAATATCTTATCGCGAATTGCCGGTTACATTGTTATTCCTCAATTAATTGCTAGTTATTCTAATTTGTGCGAATTTTGGTGGAAAAGTTCAAACGGTCGATGACTTCTCCTTTTAAACTAAACAAAAGATTTATTGAAGTCAAAAAACGGTTTCCTTTTCGTAAAGATCAAGAGTCAAGACTATAAAAAATAAAACAATAGTTAAAGATTTTTTAGAATTATACCTAAGAAAATTTTTCACTTCGAAATCAAAGTTGATAAGTATATGACGTAATAAAAATAAAATAAGTTTTTTTTAACATAATATTAAGATCAATTTAAATTTATATGAGTCAGGATTTCTCAAGCGGGCCACTAAAAATCGACTAATCGATTTTAATATATCTATGAGCATATTTTGGTAGCTTTATAGGTTGAAAGTAATACCCTAAAACGATTTTTGAAAATTTTAATTTTTTAAAAATTTATGAGCGAGTAAAAATTTCGAGTACTTTTTTTTAAATTATAATATATCAGTAAATAATTACTGGATTTTAATGAAACTCGGTTTGTGTGCTAAGGAATAGCAGAGGAATAGAAATAAAATATTTAACGTTAAAAAAAATTGTTTATAATTAAATAGTTTTATAATAAACAAATGGCAATTTTACTTACTTCTCGGTGTTGTAGAAAACAATCTAATATATAAAATTCTCGTGTCACGGGGTGCGTTGCTAAACTCCTCCGAAACGGCTCGACCGATTTTCATAAAATTTTCTATGTATATTCGGTAGGCATGAGAATCGGACAACATCTATTTTTCATCCCCCTAAATGGTAAGGGTGGTCCACCCTTAAATTTTTTTTTTTATTTTTTGGATAAAATTTTTTGTTTTTATTTTTTTATGATACATCATACAAAAATACATACAACCCTAAATTTTCACCCCTCTATGATCAACCCTTATTTTTTTATTAATTAAAAACTTTAATTTTTTTGGCTAGATTTTTATTTTGTCATGACTAAGAATAACAAAAAATCATATTACTCTTAATTTTCACCCTTCTACGATCAACCCCTATTTTAACGGAATATTAACGAAAAAAGTAAAAGTAGTAGTAAAAAAAATAATTATATTAATAAAGCTTAAAGTAAATACGTTTTAAAAACCGTGCATACATAAAATCGTGTAATTATATATCTCCTCTGCCAGATAAAATTTTAATATTCGGTGTATTCCTTATAAGAAGTAGGCATGTGAAAATATATTTTTTTTAAAATTCCTGCCCTAAAAGAGTGAATTGGGGTGATTAAGTTTCTTTGAGAAAATGTAGAGTTAATCAACAATCGAAATTTTGAATTTACTAAGTGTAATTAATAAATAAAGATTAAATTAATAAGTTTCTGTTTTTGTTATATAATTTTAACTACAGCAATTTAAATAACGTCATTTCACTTAATTAGTATGAAAGTTTAGGTAGTAGGTACTTATATCAAATACCATAGAGGCGGTTTTTAATTTTTGTTTGTTTTTCAACAATCAAACTTTTTAAAATCTAATTTTTATGAACTAATAATTGTGAACTGGAGCAATTATATACTCTGCTAAAAAGCATTATGGAAGCAATTTTTTGTCATATAACAACAATTGGTTTTCAAATAGTTCTAAATACCGAAGAAGAGTTAGCATAGAAAATATACATATATATATATATATGTATATATGTATATATTTATTGATGATAATGAAATATGACAAAAAATGGCTTCCATAATGCTTTTCTGCAGAATATATAAGTGCTCCAGGTTGCAATCATTAGTTCATAAAAATTAGATTTTAAAAAGTTTGATTGTTGATTGGTTCATAAAAAAAAAATTATAAAAAGTTTCTTTGTTAAGAAACAAATAAAATTAAGTGAAATGGCGTTATTTAAATTTCTGTTATCAAAATGATATAACTACAATGCCCATTGTGTAAGCATAGGGAAACCGCCCTCACTCTCATTTTCCCCACCGCACTTCTAAACAACCATAACTACAGCTGTGAATATACTGGGTTATGTTGAGCTGGTGGAAAAGTAAAATTGCCACAATTGGTCCCATCACCAGATCTGTTACGCTCATTAGATTATAGGCTAGGAAATGATTCTAAAAATTTCTGGACCAAAACTCAAAAATAAAACAGTTGATTATAAACAACGTCGTTTGGGGCAACGCATATTGTGCTGGATAAATTCATGTCCCCCTTCAAGGTATAAATCTATAATAATTTTTGGATAACATTTAAATTTTTATTTTTCAAATAATTTAAGAAAATCTTTGCAAATACAAGAACAAATTTATCATTTACTGGAAGCGCTGTTACCATTACTAGATATTCACTACTAGACCACTACTAGATCATCAAATCTTACAAATGTATTTTATGAGCAATACAGATACAGAAATTGATTGACGTTGTATTCATAATCCGTAAACATAAACAATAAAACGAATCATTGTCCAAAAACTACGGAGGTATCTGAAAATGCAGAAAATTGTAGTCGATTAAAGTCACACGACACGTCGATCGGAAAATTGGGATATGTGGAATCAAAATGTCTTCTGCTTTGTATTTTCAATTCAATTTGTAACTTCGATAAGGTTGCTCATTAATTTTTTCACCGCAAGTCGGGTGTTATGACCAAAACGTGGTTGATCTATATATTCCACAACATAAGGATTACTGATCCAATTTTTAATTGGATTCTGAGGCGGTAACCCGGAGAATTTCAGCGAATTTAAAAATTCTATCCATAATTGAAAACATCATCTTTATTAGTAACACAATCAACCAAATTGCAGGTCTCTAATTCGCCAGTTTTCCTATTTTGAATCTGAACTATCTATTTCATGAATATCATTTTCGTTGACAACGTTTTTTGGGATCAATATAACACGTTCTCTCAACTAAACATGATTTTTGTAATTTGTAACCAAGTTTGGGAACACCCTCTCGATGAGTTCGGTTTTTGATTCAGTAAAGTGACAAAATTGGCAAAGAATGTAATGTATGCAGGTGATGTGTCAACAGAAATTTTGCCATTACCAATATCGAGAAATTGTTTGGAAAACACTTTTCTAAATTAGTTATTCTGCAATTCGAATTTTATTTTTCGAGTTTAATTTGATTGTTTTTAAATATTTCCATACAGTGGACGACTTCAGACATTAAGGATCGACTGTTGTCGATAAAATAAATGCTTGCTTTAAATTATCAAATATCTGGTACCATATAAATAAACTTCAGATGGAAGAAAACAAGAAAATTGTATTGCTGAACGATCCTTCTGCTGATGATTTCTCCAAGAAATTAATAAATGGCCGTGTTCATTGTTTGAATTTTTATTCAAATTAAGTTTACTAAAACATTATTCAGCGGTTTTGTGAAAAAGCTAGCAATTATGTAAAAAAAATTGAATGAGACGAAATCCCAAAAATTCAAAGGAAATGAAATCAATACGCTCGATTCGTTGACAGGAACATGGTTTTTACCGATATTCAATATTTGCTTGGGAAATTTTTCAGCAGATTGATCATTTCACAACGTATGCCTCATGTCTCCAACTGAAATTTCTTCACATTGTGCCACAGATTTTATGATTTTAAGCAAGTATTTATTTTACTGGTAGAATTCCATCTTGGAATACTTGGCACTGTTTGGGGGAAATCACCAACAATAAAATCATTGCGCTTTCAAAACATATTGAGTCAATGCGAAGATAGATCTTTCAATAACTATCGTTATATGCCTTTAAGAAAGAGTTACAGACAGTTTTGAATCAATGAATCAATGAAATTGACAGCATTGACATCAAACTGTGGGTCACGTGAACTGCCAACTACGGAAAATTCCAAGCCTAATTATTTAAAAACTGATTTTATTCATATTTTTCCGTGTATTATTAAGATATGTTAATAGTTAATAGTTAATAATAGTTAATAGTTACTCTGCTATTTGGAGCGATGGTGAATTGAACTAATCATTAATCATCAAAATCAGTCCAGTAATTTTTTAGTTAAAAAATGATCTAAATAACCTGACTTTATTTAGTATATTTAAGATATTTGATTTGACAAATCGTATGTCAATGTAATAGCAACGTACTTCAATGAGGAGAATCAATCTGAGGGCAATGCATGCACCAAAATTCATAGCTTCAATAAATTAAATGAATTGTTGACATGCCATTGAATTAACTAATTTTTGTTTTTTATTAATAATTTTTACTCCCATTGTTTAATATAATATTATTATATAATATTGTTCTAATTAAATATTGAACTTCAAAATTGTATTCGTATTAGTTTGTTATTAAAATTATAAATTAAGAGTAGCTAAAATATTCTTTCATAAAAAACACTACGTTCAATTCCTGTTAGGCACTACGAAGTTTGCCGGGTCAGCTAGTTTTTTTTTATAAAAATATTCGTTGAACTATTAACTAAATGATGGCACAAGAAAATTTTAGTGTTCTCTTGCCAGGAAAAAGATATGAAAAAGAAATAGGTTCTAAATTTGAATAAATATTCAATAATTTCATTTATTCTTAAAGTTTTATTTAGCCTGGAAAACTGCAGAAGGTAGAAGTATGTTCGATAGCTCGGTGTAGGCGTAGCGCGTCCACCTCGGCCTCTAGCATATTCAATTGTTCATATCTTTTTCCTGGTAAGAGAGCACTAAAATTTTCTTGTGCCATCATTTAGTTAATAGTTCAACGAATATTTTTATAAAAAAAATTGTTTTCTGCAACACCGAGAAGTTAGTTAAATTGCCATTTGTTTATTATAAAACTAATTAATTATAAACAATTTTTTTTACGTTAACTATTTTATTTCTATTCCTCTGCTATTCCTTAGCACACAAACCGAGTTTCATTAAAATCCAGTAATTATTTACTGATATATTATAATTTAAAAAAAAGTACTCGAAATTTTTACTCGCTCATAAATTTTTGAAAAATTAAAATTTTCAAAAATCGTTTTAGGGTATTACTTTCAACTTATAAAGCTACCAAAATATGCTCATAGATATATTAAAATCGAATAGTCGATTTTTAGTGGCCCGCATGAGAAATCCTGACTATATCAATGATATAAACACCGATATCATCAAGCTTTTGATATCTACTATGTAAATTTATTTCTAGATGAAAATATTTATTTTATTCAAAATAATTCCCTCTAGTAACTATTCTTTTTTGTCATCAATCAGGCAATTTGTGGATACAATGCCAGTATATATTTCAATAAGACAATTTAAAAAAAAATAAAATAAAAAGCAGAATGAAATTCTGAAGATTTCAGATGGGGATACTTTAACTGAAGATTGGACACCCCAACATCATTAAATAGGGTAGAGTGGAGATTAAAAGTTCAATTTTACTATTCCGTATTATATAGTGAAAACCAACCCTATTAATTTAAAACGTATAATGCTAACCAAACAAACAAATATCTGGCCATTTTTAATTTAATTTTTTAACGGAATCATCCATATAGAAGTTTGTTATTTTACATTTTTTCTAGACCTTGTCATCTGTCTCTTTTTGCCCCTTAGTAGGGGCAAAAAGGGACGGCTAAGGGGCAAAAAGGTCCTGTATTTATTTTAAGTATCTGACAGGTGTTATGAATTAATAACAGTATTTGAATCAATGAAATATTTCTGAATATTCATTTGGAAAATTTTATCAGTCATTTTAAACATAACATAAAACTCTTCTTTCTTTAAAATAATATTGACATTAATTATAACGTAAGTAATATTTTTTTATATCTTTATTTTAATTTAATCAAAATCATCGTTTCCTGAATCACAATTATAACAATCGAAGTAAAGGAATCCTCGAATAGAAATACAGTTTTCATGGGCCCATTGCTTGCAAAGATTGCGTTGAATCCAACTTTCACGTGGCTGAATAAGGAAAAGGTCCACGTGGTCCTTTTTACCCCAGTTACATTCAAGTGTTTTTACTAGATTATAATTAGTTTACTGTTTAAATTAGCTAAAAACTAATAATAAATCCTGAAATACCACTAAATCTCATACACTATTAAATTATGTTTTAGTCTAGTCAAAGCAATATTACTGCTGGAAACCGAAAAAAATAATAATTAAAAATGTTACTTTCATAAAAATATCAAGGTGCCGTCGTAAATCTCCATCTGTGATGTAGCTTAACTGCCAGGGTGGCCTCGAAATACTTCTTACACTTCCTCATCCCAACTATTATAGTTAAATAGAGCAATATGCCACTAGTATTTTATATACTCATGATGGGCCTTTATACCCGCGGATCTTTAAGCCCCACTTTACCCTACTTGAATCTCATTAATGAAAATTCACCTCCTGTTGAAAAAAAAAGAAATACCCCAATTCTATTGGACATCTATTCGAATACAACCGAGTATGGGAGTAAAAATACAAATCCAGGATAGATCCCCTATAACATCCAGGAAATTCTACAAATGTCAGCAACCTAAAATAATGATGTAGCCTTATCCAAATCTTCATCGCCAAAATGGTCTAAACCACCAATCACTATCTTACCTGATATTAAAACTTCAAAATATAAAAGCTCTGAAATCAATATAAAATTAATTTGGAAATCAAACAACATTATAACCAATATTTAATCATATTATAATTTATTTAAAGCTTTTGATTTTTTTTTTTTTTGATTTACAATATTAACACGACAACTTTGTATTTATTTTACTATCAATAATCAATGAATTCATAATATAAATATAACATTATTTCAATAGGGACAATATATACTTATATGATGGCAATAATAATAAAACTATACATAAAAAAATAATGAACTTTCAAATTCAAGCTAAACTAAATTATAAGTTGTTATTTTTGTTTGTTCTCAATTCACATATCGCCTTTCAGTTCACTATTCTTTTTCTTTATAACAAATATATATAATAAATTTAACAATATTTATATTTTATTGATTAATTCATCATTTATGATAATCAAAGAATTGTCTCATTAAATATCTTAAAATATAATTATAACTTAGACATATTTTTTTGTACACTAACAAAACGGGGATTTTTTAAAGGTATTTTAAGTGGAAGAAAAATTCACTTAACACAGCTAAGATTTTTTTTTCAATGAACAAATATTATTTAATAACAAATTATATAAACTAAATAAATTCGGTGTCATGTCATCAATGTCCTAATTAACACTTTAATGGCCGCACAATTACATCAGGGGTCAATAATACATTTAGTGGGTTTTCCGAAATGTACAGTACTGAATAATTTAGTAAGTCAATACCATATATAATACCAATCAATCACGGTACTCAGTAATGATTAATAAACCAAAACCAACATCGACTTATAAAGGAGTAACTCCCCTGTGAATTAAATAATGGCATACCTTACAATACTATCAGCACATTCCAGAAAACACCCATGAAATTGTAACAAACCTACTATAGTCAGTATATTCTGAGACCCATACTTCTATACTGAATTGAAATAAATGAAATTTGATAGTAAGGGCACTACCGCGAAGTATAGATACAAGGATTCCGAAGTATATAGGCTTTTTCATTATATTCATGTAGACCAATAACAGATCCAGATTATAGTTCTCTTTTTTGTCACAAACAGCGCAAATATTCAGAACTAACGAAGAGTTTTAGGAAGATGTTTACAACACTAACTTAAACCAAAACTATGTGCTTTATGTACGGTTACTAAGGTAACAAAAGTTAGTACTCCGGATACTCTTGTGGCGGCGCCACACCAACACATTGTGTAGATTATTGTAAATCACAGTTTATAACAACACTTCTCGCGTAATGATTTATTCCTAATATTCTATATCATTCTATATCGTTGTATTACCGGCCATTAAAGTGTTAAAGCTCAGGGATGCCAATATAAAAGAAAAATCGAATCAGTCAGAGAGAAAAGGGTTATTTTTCTTTTTACAATTGAATATAAATTTAATAACTATTTCAATTACTCCTTTATACAAACTTATGATTATTGTGGATTTTCTTTAGAAGAAAAATAACCCTCCCCTTTACAAATTAAATGACATATTATTCATTATATCTTTTAAAAATAATTTGTGATCTATTCAATATTTCCATGAACTATTTTCATACTTTTCTAAACAATAACATTTAATGAACAAATGCGAAACAAATAAGGTACTTCATACTTTTTTACAGAGTAAGAAACGGTAAAAGAGAGATAAAGTGCAAAGAATAAAGAAATAACAGTAAATTTTAACTTTTAGAAAATAATTTCAAGTTTTTCCTGAAAGATTTTGTACTTGGAGTAGCAGTTATTAAAATACATTTAACGTCGGTATTTTCACTCATAGATAGATAAACTATATCCTTCAGATAGCTACTTAAAGGATAAAAAGTTATTTGTTAGATAAAACCAACACATATTCTTAGGTGAAAAATGTAATAAGCAACTGGCCTCGCATGCTTGGTTATATAGTTGCCTATCCTCGTCAGAGAATAGGTAATTTCTTTTTTTCTTTTGGGATCAATGATTATTGGTACAAAAGACACATGTTCGCGTGGTAATAGCCAATTCAAAGACCTCAAAGATCTTAAATTTGTGACCAACGCAATCCATATTTTCCATATTGGAGAGAATTTGCTATTTCGCCCCAAAATACGCATGTTTTTTCTATTCTCCAGATAAAATTTTATCTGTAAGATAAATGTTACTATCTAATTGTGAAAATACCGGCCCTTAACGGTATAAAGAACACAGTAATATTATTGGTCTATATACAATTTTAATTGATATACCAAGCATATATCGACCACTTTAAACGGTCCGCCATTTTAGAAGTAAATGGAAAAACTTTAAAAGTTTAAAATCATTTTATCCAGCATGGTGTTATCAACTGTATTTTTCGTAATTAGTACATTATATTAATTTATTCTCCTTTTTTGGTAAGAAATAAATTAAATGGAGGATGATGGTTCAAAGTTGGTTTCTTTACAAGAGTGCTTGCTTTAAATACACTGGAATTATTAAGTGGTACTATTTGAAACAATAGAAAGATTTGTATAAAAGAGGATTAGGAGGAATCCAAATTCAATACCTTTCGAAAATATCGAGTAACTTGAAAATTATGCCACAAAAATAGTTAAAATTTATAATCTAACAAAATCGTTTTCTCTGTTACTGAAAAAAAAAATCCAAGTTTACTTATATTTTTTTCCAACAAATAGGTCATAAAAAATCATAATGAACACCGGAAGACCATATTTTTAAGCTACTTTTATAAGATATTTAGGCATTTTATCTTTTAAATAAAGGAATACATCGAATGCAAAAATTATAAACATCTATCGCTCTAAATCTTTTATAGTTTTAATAGACACTCAAGTAGATAATTATAGTATTATAATATGTAGTATTAGTTAATCAACAGATAAAATCAATTCAATTATTAGTTGAGTGCATTTAAGAATTGGATTTTTAATTGTATGGTCAAATCTTAATATTTGAAGACAAGAAAAAAGAAAAACTTTTCATTTTATCGAATTTTCAACAACTTATTGGGTTTGTCCTTAAGGTCGTGGGTATTAGCTAATAATGAGATTCCCTATGATGCTACAATTGTCGCAAAATTATTCGTACAAATCGAAGGAAGTAGAGATTTATCTCATGGGATAGTATTTCTTTAGGTAGAGGAAATTGGAAAAGTATCCAAGCTTGGAAAGTGGGTACCATATAAGCTATCTGAAGCCAATTAATTGACAAAACTAATTTGAGTGAATAGGAATAATCCCTATAAATTTCCTATTAATATTTCAATATTCCATATTTAAGCTTTGGAATATAAAAATTTTCATGCAAATAATTTGTTTATATTTTTGGCTTTAATATAATAAAAAATACAAAAATTATGGGCGAAAAAACCTAGATCTTAGACGAACCAACGGAAATCTATATAAAAAAATTGATTCCAAAGTAAAAAAAACATATTTAAAAATTGAGCAAAAAAAGAAGCTTAATTTGGGTTGGCCACCTCTGACCTAGAGGATTCTACATTTTGGTTTAGGTTTCAGAAATTTTCAATATACGTAAATCTACAGATTTTCCATTCATCCATTATGTTATACCCAATAAAAAGTTCTATTCTTTTCGCATTCCTTAGAAATTCTACATATCAATTTTTCCCTTAAATGCACTCATCTCAAACATACGAATTAAATATTTATCATAACATGTTATTAAAACTAATTTATAAAATTTACTAAATGCTTTTGATACTGGAATTGATCAAATTTACCAAACGTGGAAATTGTATTATTTGTATCTAAAATTTCGGTGAGATGTACATTGTTTTTTTTTAAATAGATAGAACTAGCAGTTCTTAAAAAAACTACTTTAGAGAAGATTATAGAAAATATTTTTATGTTTGAAAAATAGAGTTTTGGAAGTTTCAACACATTGCCCTGTCTTTAAAATATTTGTCTTATTTGTTGCTATCTATTATTTTTTTTTCTATATTCTTTCAAGTATAAACTTTCCATTAATTATATAATTTGACACATTAGAATAACAAATAATAGTATATGTTTGCATAAATAATAATTTTCAAAAGTATAAATAGATCTATTTTTTTTAATATTAATTTTTTAATCATTTTGGATAAGTATTTCGACATTTGTTCAATGTATATATATTTTTTTAAATATTTTAAAAGTTTTGATTTTTAAATATGAATCAATATATGTAAAGTTTTTAATGGCGCCAAATCATTAAAGATTATTTAGCTTTGTATTTGTGCTATTGTTCTAAAGAATATGTGTGGATACAATAGGAGGAATTTTCAAATCGTTCACGCTTAATTTCGATTTAATTTTTAATGGAATGATATTAAGTTTTTTTCAATTATTTAATAGTTAAATTTATTAAGTACTATTCAATCTACCCTTCTATTTAGTTGTGAAGATAATTAGGCAAAAATTAATGGTTTTTCGTTAAAAAAAAAAGAAGCTTTTTCATGAAATGGCCAAAAATTTGAGGGAAGACTATAATAAAGGTAGATATAATTCGTAATTTCACCATTGTTTTTTTATAGTATTTATGGAAGGCGAAAAAAGCAAATATAAGAAAATTAAGGCAATAAGGTTTAACCTATCGTATTTCAAAACTGAATAAAATATGTATAGTATATTAAGAGCTCAAATGCAACTATTAAAATATCATTTTTCCTGGTTACTAGTTTGGATTTTAGGCCAAAATCTCGAATCATAAAAAATATCAATGATACATAGATGAATAACGCAGCTATCGCTTAACTCCCAGCATTTGATAAGATTTGGTATCAGGGGTACTTACGGAAAATTCCAGGATTTTAGAAAATTATATCATTTACCTGAAAAGTTGTTTCTTTCAATTAATAAGACCTACCGAAAAACGTGATTAAAACCTATTCAAACAATAGTTTAACATCGGTCTATTTTATAAAGAAGCAAAGGTATTAACAATTAAAAAATCATCTTATTTTGATAGAATAAGGATTGTTGAAACAATTTAATTTCATCTAAATTAACTTTCAATCCTACCCTTACTCTACTTGGCAATACTTTTGAAAGTGTATATTCTTCCTTGGCTGGGCCATTCCCTTGATCTTAATCCTATTGGAAATCCCATAATCCACATTTAGACATTCTAAAATCAAACATTACCAATGCATGCTAAAAAGGAGCTAAATTTAAATTATTAGCTTTTGTATCAGTATCAGTATGCCAATGAAAATACGGGCTATCATTAAAAATAGCGATGGTTTAACCAAATATTAGTTTAAATTAAAAAAATTTGTACATATTTTTAAAAAAAAAAAACCTTTTGAATTATTTAATAACTTTTTAAAATAAAGTTTTTAGCCCATTTTGACAAAAGGAAAAATAATTTTTTTGGTGGTCCTAATTTAATGACCAGGAATTGTACAACTCACATAAGCTGTTTTCCTCAATGCACTAAAAGTTCTGGGCAAATAATCTGACGGTATATTGTATTATGGGTGCTTTAATTCGTAATTGGCGGTATTCACGATATTATAATGGCAGAAAATACCAGTACAAATACCTATAGAGAAACAATATCGCAGTATATTGAATGGCATTATACTTAACCGTATATTTTGGAAAACAACTATGGAAATAATAAATAGTGTTCTATAAATCAGAAAATTCAACTAAAACTCTAATTTCAAGAATCTAACTATTAACTTCTCCACAGAAATTACCACAAAGCGGATATTTGCGGAATCCCACAAGTACTTAGATCTCTTATAATTTAATAGTTTCAGGTTCGGAAAATCCGGGACTCGGACTGATTCAAATATTAGTATATTACTAGAATATTAAGTGTACCAGAAAGTAATTTCGCTTTTTAATATACAATTACAACAAAATTTAGTCACAACTTTTGATTTTAAATCAATGAAATAACCACTTTCAATAGTATCAACGTTTTGACATCTATAGTGCAAATTTTTAATCTCAAATTAATAAAAATTAATTTAATACTATAGAAAATATCAAAAAATTACCAGGATATCTAGTTTTTTCCTGCAGGACAAATTTATTTAATCCCCTTGAGTTTCAAGACAAAAATTTACTTTTTCCCTAATCTGACTTATGAAAACTTATCGATTAGAGTAGCGGTCGCCAAATTTATCGACTTCACGAATCGTTAAATTCATAATTTAAATCCCGCGAACTACTAGTGAAATTTTTTTAGTTAAATATATTATAATGATTATATTCCACATTTCTTTGTGGACCACCATTTTGGCGACCACTAGATTAGAGAATTTGATCAACTTTGTAACTCAATTTTCTTTGGATAAATTACGATTAGGTTCATATTTTTTCGAATCGAATCTTTAAAAACCTAAAATTTCTATAATATTTTAGCAAATTCTTTGCTTTTCCCACTGACATAATAAAATGGTATGACTTTCAAAATTTTCCAGGACACCCTGAATGCTAATAAGCATATAACCGCAGTAACCATTAAAAGCTCAACATCTATTTTTACATTAAGGCCTGCACATTGACTAATGTAAACCAAGGCAAATCGAACAACCTTCTTTAAATGATGATCCAGTATGTGGAGAAATTCCCAAAGACGGACTATAACATTGATCATTTATGTAGATCAGTGGTTCTTAACCATGTTGGAAGTACTGAATCCCAAAATTTTCATATAGGCATTCATTGAACCCTTCTTAAAAAATTAAATTTCATTTTTTCAAATTCAAAACATAGGTATATTGGGTTGTTCGGATAGTAATTTCGTTTTTTTCCGACAAAAGATTTAATTGTATTTTTTTGCACTCATTTTATAATTAAACTGTAAAATCATTGTATGTTTTGAGAGCTCATATAACAAGGCTTGTATGGGAAAAAGCTCAAGTGATTCTACGCGATAGTTTTTGGTTCGTGTCCTTTTAAATATGGAGAGGAAAAACCAGAATTTTCCTCATATATTACTTTTTCACTAAAGAAAAAATAAAATGCTGTTCAATCAAGACAATATTAACCGATGTATATGCAGAAGATGTATTGGCAGCACGCCAGTGCCAAAACTAGTTTGTAAAATTTTGATCGTCGGCAATTTTGATGTCGAAGATGCATCACGGTCTGGAAGACCGATTGAAGCTGATAAAATCACAATGCAATCATTAGTTGATGCAAACCAGTGAATAACAGCACGTGAGATCGGTAAAAGGTAAAATTTACCAAATTCAATTGTTAATGGCCCACTTGAAAGGCCTAGGATTAACCTCGAACCCCGATATATGGGTTCCCTATGTTTTTACGGGGAGAAATTTGATCTCATACAAGTTTTGTGCCCTCCCAAAAGCTTTTACAACTTAAATGGTATAAAATGCCATACCCATCATATTCTACAAATCTGGCACCATCGGTTTATTATTGGTTTTGACCACTGCAAAATCTTTTAGACGGTAAAACCTTTACTTCAAATAAGGAAGTCAAAAATCCCCCAAGAACAGTTTCTGGCTAAAAAAAAAGCAAAAAATTTTTCAGTGAAAAATCATACTACAGCCAGAAAAATGGCAAATGATATTGAACCAGAATCGCCAATATATAATTTAAAAAAAATATTTATTCACTATACGAAAATTGTCTTTCATTATCATAAAAAAAAAACGAAATTGCTTTCCGAACAACTTAATATTCCTATAAATAAGGTACACAAAATGAAAAAAAATCATTAAAGCATGATATACGTCAAACCTACAAGACTGACGATCCTCTGGGTCCCTTGGGGTTCGATTGAACCCCGGTTAAGAACCACTGATTTAGATAATAGCAATTTTGTAAAGTAGAAATCATGGTTAGTTTGTAGTATTGAAAATATTTGTTAGTTCTTTTATCAGGATAAAAAATTTACACAACAAAAAGTCCTAAGTAAACCTTATTATGTTTTTATTTCAATCTATTTAAGGGAATATATACAAAGACAAAACTCGTTATTATTATAACAATTATAAATGCAAAACTAGTGAATACTTTTAGATCATTTTTTTATTTAATTTTTGATGAAAAATAAGCGTGAAACGACGTAAATTCCACAGGTAAAAATAGGGCACTTACATTTTCTTTTGGTAAATACTATTTTTTTTTAAATCCCAACAACATTTATAAATCTCTATCACTTTGTAAAGATAAATTTCAACACTTATAAATCCAAATGTTTTGATCACTTTAGTAAATTAAATTACACCTATAATTTTTTTTATAAATCATTTGATTTTTACTCCACAACATACACTAAATTTGTATTTAATTTCTCTAATTGACGAGAAAAACCTCATTAAAAAATACATTTTCTGAAAGACCAAATTGTTCTATGTTTTTAGGTTTCATCATTACACCAAATCGTTGGAACCATGATATTAGATCTCTGACTAAACTATGGAGATATAACAAACTAAGATTTCGACTCAAAATAGTTAACTAAAAGACACGTTTTGATAATTTCTAAAACTTGCAAAGTTTGTATTCAAACATTAGTTAGGAATATTAGGTATCATTGAAATCAGTGCAAGTTTTAACGTTTTTTTTTCTTTCCTTAAAATTTTCTTTTATACATTTACAAATTGTTGCTAAAATCAAATTTGGTAAAAATCTATTTAGAATATTATGTTCAAATTTTACAAAAATAGTTTGTTTTCAAAACCAAATTTTGTGATGCTCGGATATTATATATTGGATTGCATTGTAAAATACACAAAAAGCCATACTTATCAGCTAATTACTAACTAGACTTGGGTGGCTCCACTGCGGTCCCGGGCACGTCGTCGGGCCAATTCGGACATGACAACGGGACCCAAATGAGCCGTCTGTGGGGATGAGGCAATTGCACGGTATGTCGCCGCTACCATTTCTCGTAAATGCGGGCCTGAAAACCTATAACAAAAATGGAAAATTAGCATTTAAATAAAAGAATCAAGTACCTAATTTGTGAATGTAAATTCTTAACTCTACTGATTAACAATATTCTATATTTAGGTAGTGGTTCCCAACCGATTTTGAGCCATGCCCCACCTAGACATTTCTAAAATCCTAATGTCCCCCTCGTGATATTTAAATTTTGTTATTCAAAATTTACGTTTATTCACCTGAAGGAAGCTTAAAAAGCCATTAACTTGGTAGCAAAACAAGCTTCCGAAGAATAAGTCATCAATGAAAGAGAAAAATAAAAAATTAAAGAACAATTCAAGAAATAAAGTTTCCACACATGTAATAGAGAATTGGAATGCAGAAATATGATATATTATAAAGAGGAAAGATTTGATTATTTGTTTGCTTTGAATAGGCTCCGAAACTACTTGACCGATTTGAAAAATTCTTTCACTGTTAGGAAGCTACACTATTTCCGGTGAACATAGGCTATATTAAATTTTCAAAAAAGTTAGGGATCCATACTAAAACTCCAATAATGTAACGCAAGGTCTGAAAAAATTACCAAAAAATATTCTTTTATCGCGTGCGCTGCGAAAACTATTGGTTATAGAACAAAATAATGTGCTACGATTTTGCAGAACATATCATTATCTACAAAAAATAGACCGACAGCATATGTCTAACTATTATAGTTATGTCACAATAAGTCTTTTTACATTTTAAAAAATATATATAAATGCCACCGTTATAAAAGCTCTTTTATTTATACTTTGGGATTAATCCTTATCAAAATAAATGACTTCATATTTAAGTTTGCTTCAATACCATTATATAACTTTTTGAGTTATTCAATTTGAACATTCCATTCGAAAGATATCACAAGTTTAAAAATGTAAGTTATTTGAAAAATGTCGCATGGTTACCGCATTTTACTTATAATTAAGACCAACTTTATTGAACTTGGTGATATTTTTTATTTGTGTATAGATGCTGATTGGTTTACAGATTATTTGGTCTACGGTAGGTATACCTACCGTAGCTATACGGTACAATAGACATACAATAGACATACTCTTTTTAGATATTTATAAATATTTTTTGAAAATTAATTAATTATTACATAGAACAATTTTATTCTTTGCAACAGTTTATTAAATGTGTCTTTTTAAAGTTGGCAAAATAGTGTTTTTAAGTATGATTATCAAAATAAGATTTTTTCGCTGACTTTGAACAGTTATAATGTGTATACAATATTTAAGATATATTGCAATCCAATTTATGTAGTATAATTTAATATAATAATATTTAAAAATCATACCATGAGCATAAATTTGAACAGAAGTTCAAACAAAAATATTCGTGACGTATTGCCCAGATATTGCCCCCTTTGTGAATCATCACAAAGCAGTTACGGAGTGATCCAAACTACTTGATGACCACTGATGAAGATGCTTGGCAATCGAAATACGTATCTGGGCAATACGTCACGAATATTTTTGTTTGAACTTCTGTTCAAATTTATGTTTGTGGTATGATTTTATATATTATTATATTAAATTATACTGCATAAATTGGACTGCAATATATCTTATATATTGTATACACAAGTATGATTATATTTTTCGTAAAAGAAATAAAAAAAATAAAAATTTTCATATACCACTTCAAATGGCAAATTTGAAAAGAAAACATAATCTACACCTACGTTACGCAGACGAAGTTGCGGGGATCAGCTAGTATAATAGATTTGAATGAAAAATTATTCTGACATGAGTTCACTGTTAATAAATCATTCTCGAATTACCCCAGTCTTTGGTATAATCAGCTAAAGAACTAGAGAACTAAAGAACTAAGGTATCTTATACCTTTTTTTCATCCTCCTTTTCCAGAACTCAATGATTCTTAGTTAATACAAAAAAGTGTGAATTCACAGGATTATCTCTAGCCAATAAACACTTACCTATTATTTAAATTTGGATTTGGATGCAAAACGTTAGGCCTATTATGCCAACGATCAGGCAACAACCACTGATGGCACAACAATTGCGTCGCCTTAGGCCGTTGTTGGGGCGCTACGTGCAACATTGAACACAATAAATCTTTTGCATCATTAGACACATATGCCCAAACTCCCGTATGCAAATCTAACTCTCCCGAGCTAATTCGTTTCAAAATCACTTCGCAAGTATCACCCGGACAAGTGGCAAACGGGGAATATCCGGCCAACATCACATAAAGTAACACTCCTAACGACCAAATATCGCAGGCTGCATCATAGCCTTGCCGCTTTAAAACCTCTGGTGCAACAAAATTGGCTGTGTAGCATGGAGTCATAAGTAATCCGTTGTCGGCTCGTAATTGTTTCGCAAAGCCCATATCACATAATGTAACACTATCGGGGGCTCTATCTTCACGAGCAAATAAAATATTTGAAGGTTTTAAGTCACGATGTACTACGCCATGTTCGTGAAGATAAGCAACAGCTTTGAGAAGAGTTCGAAGGATAATTGAGGCTTCGTGTTCTGAAAGACGTCCGCGTTCAGTGATGTGATCCAAAAGCTCACCGCCACGAAGTAATTCCGTAACGAGATACACATACGAGGAGTCTTCATGAACTGCTCGTAGAGCCACCAAACCACGTCCACGTCCTCCATACCGCAACAAAATATCAACTTCTTCCCGATAATCTGTCGTTGTTTTATTTATAATCTTCACAGCATATTGCTGTCCTGTTGATCGATGCTGACACAATTTAACCACAGAAAACGCACCACGTCCCAACTCCCCGAGAAGTTCATATTCGTCACTGAAAGAACACGAACTGACCCCAACCATTTTTAACGATGGATTTGAATCCAAATTTGGAACATTAACCTTCCCGTTGGTCGGCGGATTTACAGCAATCCCTTGACTTTCATTGTCCAGCAAGCATGGCGCGACAAAACTAAATCCACGAAACAGTTCATGTGCGTTAGCACTAGCCGGAACTCCTGGCGAATCTTTTGGAGTTTTACTCGTGAATTCCGAGTCAAAATAAAAAGCATCATCGGCCCGCGAAACGGCCGGTTTAAAAGGCGGTCGCACTCGTTTTTCTAACAAAGCTTTCCAATCGACAGTGGCAAAAAATTCGTGTTTCTTTATATCTTCAATCCCACCCGCCCCGGAACCGAGCCGATTTTGGGGATTTCTTTTAAATAATGCACGGAGCAGTGATTGAGCTTCGGCGCTTAGATTCATTGGCATTCCAATTTTGGCTTTTAAGATTAACGTCATCGTGTCACGTCTAGTTTCACCTTGAAACGGTAAATTACCCGTTAACATTTCATACATCAACACACCAAACGACCACCAATCGGCAGCGAAAGAATGCCCTTTCCGGTTTACAACCTCCGGAGACATGTACTCGACAGTTCCACAAAAGCTATACGCTTGCGAATCTTCACTATCGTACGGGAGCTTACTCAATCCAAAGTCGGTGAGGGCAATATGACCCTCTGAATCTAATAGTATATTTTCTGGTTTTAAATCACGATAAATAATCCCGAGGGAGTGCAGATGATGGAGGGCTAGTGCTAGTTCGGCTAGGTAAAATTTTACATCTTCTTCGGTGAACATAACTTCTTTGCTGAGGCGTGTGAATAAATCGCCGCCGCGTAGAAAGTCAAGAATTAAATATAATTTTCCGGCAGTTTGGAAGGCATAGTGTAATTTGACTATAAATGGATGGCCTACGTCTACGAGGATATTGCGTTCCATTTTCGTTCGATGACGATCACGTACTTTTAAAGTCGCCTTTTTCAATACTTTCATTGCATATAGAGTTCCCGCGTCGGAACCGGCAACTTTTCGAACCAGGAAGACTTTACCGAATGATCCCTCGCCAAGAACCTGCAATGAAAATTTTATATTGTTTAAGTATGTTTTTTTGTAGAACACTAAACTGTGTTAATCACAAATCTTAAAAAGACATTGAACATTTTGAAAACTATGAAAATCCAAAATTCGTGATTCAATGATTATTATTCTTATTGGAAAATATTTAAGAAACTTTGACCAGAGTGCTCAGGTATTTCTTCAACAAATTTCCTGACTTTCCAGGTCGTAACTCGCTTTTTATCCTAACTATATTTGTACAAAAACTTTTCTACTAAAAATTATTATCAATTTTATGAATTACCATTGAGAATTGAGATTTTAGACAGTGATAGCGTTAACAAGGGAAAAAAACCAGTATTTGAAAGCTTTAGAGCATTTTCAAATTTTCCATACCACTGACATTATTTTTTCAAGAAAGAAACTATTTCCAAGCCCAGAATTACAAATATCCATAAAATCAGCCTTAAGTTATGCACCATCTATCTTATGTTCAGTTGAAGAGTATTTATGTATATATCCAGTTTAGAATTTTTATGAATCATTAGAGTACGGTCTTAGCTACCCCCATGTATGAAATATAAAATCATATCGAACAGGTAATGCAGTTTTACATGTCTATATAGAAGTTGTCGATATTGCTATATTATACAACTATCTTCTTAATAATATAACGCTATTATGTTCTATATATATTGGTGTTCTTATCATATCAATGGCTTATAAGGATTCATAATATAAAGAAAATTATAGGTCGTTTATGTGAACTATAAACGCATAATATAAACATCAATTGTCAATGTGAGGAATTTAAGGCAAATTAGAAATTCAACTAGTAGATACATTAGATCTAATAACAAGGAAATATTAGAAGAAGGAACACAAATCTTGGCTTGGTGAGTGAAGCGAGCAGGGAGAGAAGTCTGTCTAATCTATTTTTAAGAAGTATAAGCTAGTGATTATTTTTAATTTATTTAATATGACCTTATAAATTATTAATCGTACCACGTGTTATGTCATACAAACTTTCATCATCCCAATTAGGGGAGGAATTATGAAAATTCCTTTCTATATTATTGATCAGAAACGATAAAAGTATTTATTTTGATCTAAGGATCAATTTGTTCCTACCAGATGGGTATTAGAAATAAATTATATTTTTTTATTGTACTTATGGTTCACTATTTTTACTATAATGGGTAACATATAAAAGATAGATATATGTTATCGCGGGCTTTTTTCTAGAACTATTGAAGATAAACAATTATATATTAGTGGGCATCCATTAAATACGTGAGACAATTTTGGCTATTTTTCGACCCGCCTACCCCCCTTGGTAAAATTTCGTGAGGTTTTGCTCGACCCCCTCCTCTAATATCACGTGAAATTTTTAAAAATGTGTACTTGCATTGTAAATGAGTGAATCAGTGCTTAGATTACATTAAATTTATTTAAAAGATTTTTTTTAAAAAATTACGTGATATTGTCCAATACCTACCTCTGCTCCACGTGAGATTTTGCTTAAAAACGCCCTCCCCCCGAAATGTCTCACGTAATTAATGAATGCCCCCCCTTATTTACGTATAACTCTAACGGTTTTTGCAGGGCACACCAGAATAACCAGGATGAGAACTGTCTAGTCTATTTTTAAGAAGTATAACTTTTACTTATAATATTTACTTTTTATGTCTTTATTGTTTAAAAAAATTGTTTGTCGACGAAGTATAAAGCTATTATTAATTCGGTTGGTTCTTGATTTACCTTCAGAAGTTCAAATTGCGAAGGATCCGCCTTATCACTTCCATGTGGAGCGACTTCCTTCAACTCAATTTCATGTTCTTGGGATTCGTTATCACCGCACATTTCATCTACATACATATCCTCGCCATCTCCCGACACAGACTGAAATTGTTAAGATGAAATTATTTCAAATAGTATCAGCATATCACCATAAAGTTTAGCATTAGTAAATTGGTGTTTTAGATAATGATTTGGGTAATAAATATGATCACAAATGAAAGACAAATACATATGAGTATGGGGAACTGATTTGTGAACTTACATCTTGTTGTCCATCGTGTTGAACTAGAGGAAGCTCCCTATCAATGTGCTGAGCACGCCAAGGCTCATTTCGATTGGCTAAGGGCATAGTTAATGTTGAAATGATTCACGTTGCGAAATTATAAGTAATTGAATTATCAAACATTTATCCTCGCTCAATTCAAAACGTATTGACGCAACAATTTTCAAATGGCATATTTTAGACGCGATGACGACAGCAGTCAGCTTATTTTCCACATTAAGACAATTGACTTATTTACAATCGTTAGTTTTATACGATTATTTCATTGATGCGAACGCTTTGAACACTTGGATTTTGATTTTTTGCGATAATAAATACGCTCAAGGTGGATTTTGGTGGGATTTAACCACTAATATTTCCCCAAATCGTGACGATAAACTGTCACATTTACATTTGATCGCGAAACTGTTCATATTAACCTCGAACAATCAATGCGAAACTATGTAATTTTAAAAAATCAATTACTTTTGTGTGATTTATCATTTTGTTGCATTTAAAAGAAATAAAATATTTAAATAAAAACCGAATTATATCTGAAAATTGTCCTTCAGTATAAATTACAATCAAATGTGACGTTTAGAATCCTATGGACATGTGTCATAATTTCTATTACCACCTATGTCACTTATGTAATTCTCTAATTCAATTCAATGTTTATGGGAACTTTGTTTCAAAAAGGCTCAAAATAATGCAATAATTTGATAATTAATACTCCGATTGAAATATTGAATCATTTTATTCAGTTATCATAAATAAATAATTAATGTAAGTTCAAAAACTTAACCAAACTTGACAATGACGTATTTGTATATAAGTTTATGGTAACTTCAAACGTCATATAAATGACTATATATATGAATCAATGTAACGCGGCCTTTTTTAAAAATAAACCAATTATTTAGATAATATAATTTATTACTTTCTTCTAAGACATATCGATTAGTGGATAAGAAGAATTAAATTAAAACTTGGCGTCACAAATATTAGATAAACCTATACATTTTTGAAGTTATACTTCTTGAGCGGCGTCATGAAAAATAATCACTGAACTTTTGGCCCAAGTCCCAGGCCTCTTAGCACAATAAAATCTACTAACGTATTTTCCTTAATGGTATTGTATAAAAACAAACAGCAAATATTCGCTAAATCCTTGGAAAACCGAAACGGTAGTTAAGGGGGTGAAACAGCATGTACCAAATTTGCCCTAAAATTGATCGATTTTCGGGGGGAGACTTTTCCATTAATAGTTTAAATCCTAAATACTGTACTCAGCTTAAACGAAAATAACCATCACTTATATCCTTTTTTTTCCCTTGAAAATTGTAATTTTTGAAACTTTGAAATGATATTGCGGGTGTCCTTTTGCAGTACAGGACAAAATATTTTTCATATTATATTTCACATAACGGCATTGTTCAAAAATCCGTTTTCAAAACTAGACCTCATAAGAAAAAGAGACCCCCGAAAATCGAACAATTTTAGGGGGAATTAGGTACATGCTTTTTTACCTCCTTAACATCCCGTTTCGATTTCCCAAGAATCTCGCGAATATTTGCAAATTGTTTTTTTGCAATACCATTAAGGATGATTATACTTAAATATTGTGCTCAGTTTAAACGAAAATAACCTTCACATATATCCTTTTTATGCAATTGAAAATAGTCCTTTTTGAAACTTTGAATCGATATTGCGGGTGTCCTGTTGCACACAGGACAAAAAATTTTCACATTATATTTCACGTAAGGGCATTGTTCAATAATCCGTTGAGAAAAATAGCCCTCATAAGGAAAAGTCACCCCCCTAAAATCGACCAATATTAGGGCAAATTTGGTGCATGCTTCTTCACCTCCTTAACTTTGCGTTTCAATTTCCCAAGGATCTAGCGATTTCTTGCAAATTGTTTTAATGCAAAACCATTAAGGATGATTTAATCTTAAATATTGTGCTCAGTTTAGGGGAAAATAAACCTCACATATATCCTTTTTATGCACTTATAAATTGTCCTTTTTGAAACTTTGAAACGATATTGCGAGGGTCCTTTTGCATACAGGACAAAAAAATTTTCAGATTATATTTCAGTAAAGGGCATTAATCAATTATCCGTTTCTAAAACTAGCTCTCATAAGGAAAAGTGACCCCCCTAAAATCGACCAATATTAGGGCTAATTTGGTGCATGCTTCTTCACCTCCTTAATTTTCCGTTTCAATTTCCAAAGGGTCTAGCGATTTTTTTCAAATTGTTTTAATGCAATACCATTAAGGATAATTTAATCTTAAATATTGTGCTCAGTTTAAGCGAATATAACCATCACTTATATCCTTTTTGAGCACTTGAAAATAGTCCTTTTTGAAACTTTGAAGCGATATTGCGGGTGTCCTTTTGCCCACAGGACAAAAAAATTTTTACATTATATTTCACGTAAGGGCATTGTTTAATAATCCGTTGAGAAAAATAGCCCTCATAAGGAAAAGTCACTCCCCGAAAATCGACCAATTTTAGGGCAAATTTGGTGCATGCATCTTCACCTCCTTAACTTTCCGTTTCAATTTCCCAAGGATCTAGCGATTTTTGGCAAATTGTTTTTATGCAATACCATTAAGGATAATTAAATCTTAAATATTGTGCTCAGTTTAAGCGAAAATAACCATCACTTATATCCTTTTTGAGCACTTGAAAATAGTTCTTTTTGAAACTTTGAAACGATATTGCGGGTGTCCTATTGCACACAGGACAAAAAAATTTCACATTATATTTCACGTAAGGGCATTGTTCAATAATCCGTTGAGAAAAATTGCCCTCATAAGGAAAAGTCACCCCCCGAAAATGACCAATTTTAGGGCAAATTTGGTGCATGCTTCTTCACCTCCTTAACTTTGCGTTTCAATTTCCCAAGGCTCTAGCGATTTTTGAAAATTGTTTTTATGCAATACCATTAAGGATGATTTAATTTTAAATAATGTGCTCTGTTTAAGCGAAAATAACCATCACTTATATCCTTTTTGAGCACTTGAAAATAGTCCTTTTTGAAACTTTGAAGCGATATTGCGGGTGTCCTTTTGCACACAGGACAAAAAAATTTTTACATTATATTTCACGTAAGGGCATTGTTCAATAATCCGTTGAGAAAACTAGCTCCCATAAGGAAAAGTGACCCCCCGAAAATCGACCAATTTTTGGGCAAATTTGGTGCATGCTTCTTCACCTCCTTAACTTTCCGTTTCAATTTCCCAAGGATCTAGCGATTTTTTGCAAATTGTTTTTATGCAATACCATTAAGGATAATTAAATCATAAATATTGTGCTCAGTTTTAGCGAAAATAACCATCACTTATATCCTTTTTAAGCACTTGAAAATAGTCATTTTGAAACTTTGAAGCGATATTGCGGGTGTCCTTTTGCACACTGGATAATAATTTCTTTACATTATATTTCCCGTAAGGGCATTGTTTAATAATCCGTTGAGAAAACTAGCTCTCATAAGGAAAAGTGACCCCCCTAAAATCGACCAATATTAGGCAAATTTGGTGCATGCTTCTTCACCTCCTTAACTTTTCGTTTCAATTTCCCAAGGATCTAGGGGTTTTTTTCAAATTGTATTAATGAAATACCATTAAGGATAATTAAATCTTAAATATTGTGCTCAGTTTAAGCAAAAATAGCCATCACTTATATCCTTTTTGAGCACTTGAAAATAGTCCATTTTGAAACTTTGAAGCGATATTGCGGGTGACCTTTTGCACACAGGACAAAATTTTTTTTACATTATATTTCACGTTACGGCATTGTTCAATAATCCGTTGAGAAAACTTACCCTCATAAGGAAAAGTCACTCCCCGAAAATCGACCAATTTTAGGGCTAATTAGGTGCATGCTTCTTCACCTCCTTAACTTTCTGTTTCAATTTCCCAAGGATCTAGGGATTTTTTTCAAAATTTTTTATGCAATACCATTAAGGATGATTTAATTTTAAATAATGTGCTCAGTTTAAGCGAAAATAACCATCACTTATATCCTTTTTGAGCACTTGAAAATAGTCCTTTTTGAAACTTTGATGCGATATTGCGGGTGTCCTTTTGCACACAGGCCAAAAAAATTTTTACATTATATTTCACGTAAGGGCATTGTTCAATAATCCGTTGAGAAAACAAGCTCTCATAAGGAAAAGTGACCCCCCGAAAATCGACCAATTTTAGGGCAAATTTGGTGCATGCTTCTTCACCTCCTTAACTTTCTGTTTCAATTTCCCAAGGATCTAGCGATTTTTTGCAAATTGTTTTTATGCAATACCATTAAGGATGATTTAATTTTAAATAATGTGCTCAGTTTAAGCGAAAATAACCATCACTTATATCCTTTTTGAGCACTTGAAAATAGTCCTTTTTGAAACTTTGAAGCGATATTGCGGGTGTCCTTTTGCACACAGGACAAAAAAATTTTTACATTATATTTCACGTAAGGGCATTGTTCAATAATCCGTTGAGAAAACTAGCTCCCATAAGGAAAAGTGCCCCCCCGAAAATCGACCAATTTTAGGGCAAATTTGGTGCATGCTTCTTCACCTCCTTAACTTTCCGTTTCAATTTCCCAAGGATCTAGCGATTTTTTGCAAATTGTTTTTATGCAATACCATTAAGGATAATTAAATCTTAAATATTGTGCTCAGTTTAAGCGAAAATAACCGTCACTTATATCCTTTTTAAGCACTTGAAAATAGTCCTTTTTGAAACTTTGAAGCGATATTGCGGGTGTCCTTTTGCACACAGGATAATAATTTCTTTACATTATATTTCCCGTAAGGGCATTGTTTAATAATCCGTTGAGAAAACTAGCCCTCATATGGAAAAGTCACCCCCCGAGAATCGACCAATTTTAGGGCAAATTTGGTGCATGCTTCTTCACCTCCTTAGCTTTGCATTTCAATTTCCCAAGGATCTAGTGATTTTTTGCAAATTGTTTTTATGCAATACCATTAAGGATGATTTAATTTAAATAATGTGCTCAGTTTAAGCGAAAATAACCATCACTTATATCCTTTTTGAGCACTTGAAAATAGTCCTTTTTGAAACTTTGAAGCGATATTGCGGGTGTCCTTTTGCACGCAGGACAAAAAAATTTTTACATTATATTTCACGTAAGGGCATTGTTCAATAATCCGTTGAGAAAACTAGCTCTCATAAGGAAAAGTGACCCCCCTAAAATCGACCAATATTAGGGCAAATTTGGTACATGCTTCTTCACCTCCTTAACTTTGCGTTTCATTTTCCCAAGGATCTAGCGATTGTTTGCAAATTGTTTTTAAGCAATACCATTAAGGATAATTAAATCTTAAATAATGTGCTCAGTTTAAGCGAAAATAACCATCACTTATATCCTTTTTAAGCACTTGAAAATAGTCCTTTTTGAAACTTTGAAGCGATATTGCGGGTGTCCTTTTGCACACAGGATAATAATTTCTTTACATTATATTTCCCGTAAAGGCATTGTTTAATAATCCGTTGAGAAAACTAGCCCTCATAAGGAAAAGTCACCCCCCGAGAATCGACCAATTTTAGGGCAAATTTGGTGCATGCTTCTTCACCTCCTTAGCTTTGCATTTCAATTTCCCAAGGATCTAGTGATTTTTTGCAAATTGTTTTTATGCAATACCATTAAGGATGATTTTATCTTAAATAATGTGATCAGTTTAAGCGAAAATAACCATCACTTATATCCTTTTTGAGCACTTGAAAATAGTCCTTTTTGAAACTTTGAAGCGATATTGCGGGTGTCCTTTTGAACACAGGACAAAAAAATTTTTACATTATATTTCACGTAAGGGCATTGTTCAATAATCCGTTGAGAAAACAAGCTCCCATAAGGAAAAGTGACCCCCCTAAAATCGACCAATATTAGGGCAAATTTGGTGCATGCTTCTTGACCTCCTTAACTATCCGTTTCAATTTCCCAAGGATCTAGGGGTTTTTTTCAAATTGTATTAATGAAATACCATTAAGGATAATTAAATCTTAAATATTGTGCTCAGTTTAAGCGAAAATAACCATCACTTATATCCTTTTTGAGCACTTGAAGATAGTTCTTTTTGAAACTTTGAAGCGATATTGCGGGTGTCCTTTTGCAAACTGGACAAACATTTTTTACATTCTGTTTCACGTAAGAGCATTGTTCAATAATCCGTTGAGAAAACTTACCCTCATAAGGAAAAGTCACCCCCCGAAAATCGACCAATTTTAGGGCAAATTTGGTGCATGCTTCTTCACCTCCTTAGCTTTGCGTTTCAATTTCCCAAGGATCTAGTGATTTTTTGCAAATTGTTTTTATGCAATACCATTAAGGATGATTTAATTTTAAATAATGTGCTCAGTTTAAGCGAAAATAACCATCACTTATATCCTTTTTGAGCACTTGAAAATAGTCCTTTTTGAAAATTTGAAGCGATATTGCGGGTGTCCTTTTGCACACAAGACAAAAAAAGTTTTACATTATGTTTCACGTAAGGGCATTGTTCAATAATCCGTTGAGAAAACTAGCTCTCATAAGGAAAAGTGACCCCCCTTAAATCGACCAATATTAGGGCAAATTTGGTACATGCTTCTTCACCTCCTTAACTTTGCGTTTCAATTTCCCAAGGATCTAGCGATTTTTTGCAAATTGTTTTTATGCAATACCATTAAGGATGATTTAATTTTAAATGATGTGCTCAGTTTAAGCGAAAATAAACATCACTTATATCCTTTTAAAGCACTTGAAAATAGTCCTTTTTGAAACTTTGAAGCGATATTGCGGGTGTCCTTTTGCACGCAGGACAAAAAAATTTTTACATTATATTTCACGTAAGGGCATTGTTCAATAATCCGTTGAGAAAACAAGCTCTCATAAGGAAAAGTGACCCCCCTAAAATCGACCAATATTAGGGCAAATTTGGTACATGCTTCTTCACCTCCTTAACTTTGCGTTTCAATTTCCCAAGGATGTAGCGATTTTTTGCAAATTGTTTTTATGCAATACCATTAAGGATGATTTTATCTTAAATAATGTGCTCAGTTTAAGCGAAAATAACCATCACTTATATCCTTTTTAAGCACTTGAAAATAGTCCTTTTTGAAACTTTGAAGCGATATTGCGGGTGTCCTTTTGCACACAGGACAAAAAAATTTTTACAATATATTTCACGTAAGGGCATTGTTCAATAATCCGTTGAGAAAACTAGCTCTCATAAGGAAAAGTGACCCCCCTAAAATCGACCAATATTAGGGCAAATTTGGTGCATGCTTCTTCACCTCCTTAACTTTCCGTTTCATTTCCCAAGGATCTAGGGATTTTTTTCAAATTGTAATAATGAATTACCATTAAGGATAATTAAATCTTAAATATTGTGCTCAGTTTAAGCAAAAATAGCCATCACTTATATCCTTTTTAAGCACTTGAAGATTGTCCTTTTTGAAACTTTGAAGCGATATTGCGGGTGTCCTTTTGCACACAGGATAATAATTTCTTTACATTATATTTCCCGTTAGGGCATTGTTTAATAATCCGTTGAGAAAACTAGCCCTCATAAGGAAAAGTCATCCCCCGAAAATCGACCAATTTTAGGGCAAATTTAGTGCATTCTTCTTCACCTCCTTATCTTTGCGTTTCAATTTCCCAAGGATCTAGCGATTTTTTACAAATTGTTTTAATGCAATACCATTAAGGATGATTTAATTTTAAATAATGTGCTCAGTTTAAGCGAAAATAACCATCACTTATATCCTTTTTGACCTCTTGAAAATAGTCCTTTTTGAAACTTTGAAGCGATATTGCGGGTGTCCTTTTGCACACAGGACAAAAAAATTTTTACATTATATTTCACGTAAGGGCATTGTTCAATTATCCGTTGAGAAAACAAGCTCTCATAAGGAAAAGTGACCCCCCTAAAATCGAACAATATTAGGGCAAATTTGGTGCATGCTTCTTCACCTCTCTAACGTTGCGTTTCAATTTCCCAAGGATCTAGCGATTTTTTGCAAATTGTTTTTATGCAATACCATTAAGGATGATTTTATCTTAAATAATGTGATCAGTTTAAGCGAAAATAACCATCACTTATATCCTTTTTAAGCACTTGAAAATAGTCCTTTTTGAAACTTTGAAGCGATATTGCGGGTGTCCTTTTGAACACAGGACAAAAAAATTTTTACATTATATTTCACGTAAGGGCATTGTTCAATAATCCGTTGAGAAAACAAGCTCTCATAAGGAAAAGTGACCCCCCTAAAATCGACCAATATTAGGGCAAATTTGGTGCATGCTTCTTGACCTCCTTAACTATCCGTTTCAATTTCCCAAGGATCTAGGGGTTTTTTTCAAATTGTATTATTGAAATACCATTAAGGATAATTAAATCTTAAATATTGTGCTCAGTTTAAGCAAAAATAGCCATCACTTATATCCTTTTTAAGCACTTGAAAATAGTCCTTTTTGAAACTTTGAAGCGATATTGCGGGTGACTGTTTGCACACAGGACAAAAATTTTTTTACATTATATTTCACGATAGGGCATTGTTCAATAATCCGTTGAGAAAACTTACCCTCATAAGGAAAAGTCACTCCCCGAAAATCGACCAATTTTAGGGCAAATTTGGTACATGCTTCTTCACCTCCTTAATTTTGCGTTTCAATTTCCAAAGGATCTAGCGATTTTTTGCAAATTGTTTTTATGCAATACCATTAAGGATAATTAAATCTTAAATATTGTGCTCAGTTTAAGCGAAAATAACCATCACTTATATCCTTTTTAAGCACTTGAAAATAGTCCTTTTTGAAACTTTGAAGCGATATTGCGGGTGTCCTTTTGCACACAGGATAATAATTTCTTTACATTATATTTCACGTAAGGGCATTGTTCAATAATCCGTTGAGAAAACTAGCTCTCATAAGGAAAAGTGACCCCCCTAAAATCGACCAATATTAGGGCAAATTTGGTACATGCTTCTTCACCTCCTTAACTTTGCGTTTCATTTTCCCAAGGATCTAGCGATTGTTTGCAAATTGTTTTTATGCAATACCATTAAGGATAATTAAATCTTAAATATTGTGCTCAGTTTAAGCAAAAATAGCCATCACTTATATCCTTTTTAAGCACTTGAAAATAGTCCTTTTTGAAACTTTGAAGCGATATTGCGGGTGTCCTTTTGCACACAGGATAATGATTTCTTTACATTATATTTCCCGTTAGGGCATTGTTTAATAATCCGTTGAGAAAACTAGCCCTCATAAGGAAAAGTCACCCCCCGAAAATCGACCAATTTTAGGGCAAATTTAGTGCATTCTTCTTCACCTCCTTAACTTTGCGTTTCAATTTCCCAAGGATCTAGCGATTTTTTACAAATTGTTTTAATGCAATACCATTAAGGATGATTTAATTTTAAATAATGTGCTCAGTTTAAGCGAAAATAACCATCACTTATATCCTTTTTGAGCACTTGAAAATAGTCCTTTTTGAAACTTTGAAGCGATATTGCGGGTGTCCTTTTGCACGCAGGACAATAATTTTTTACATTATATGTCACGATAGGGCATTGTTCAATAATCCGTTGAGAAAACTTACCCTCATAAGGAAAAGTCACTCCCCGAAAATCGACCAATTTTAGGGCTAATTTGGTGCATGCTTCTTCACCTCCTTAACTTTCTGTTTCAATTTCCCAAGGATCTAGGGATTTTTTTTTCAAATTGTATTAATGTAATACCATTAAGTATAATTTAATCGTAAATATTGTGCTCAGTTTAAGCAAAAATAGCCATCACTTATATCCTTTTTGAGCTCTAGAAAATAGTCCTTTTTGAAACTTTGAAGCGATATTGCGGGTGTCCTTTTGCACACAGGACAAAAAAATTTTTACATTATATTTCACGTAAGGGCATTGTTCAATAATCCGTTGAGAAAAATAGCCCTCATAAGGAAAAGTTACCCCCCGAAAATCGACCAATTTTAGGGCAAATTTGGTGAATGCTTCTTCACCTCCTTAACTTTCCGTTTCAATTTCCCAAGGATCTAGCGATTTTTTGCAAATTGTTTTTATGCAATACCATTAAGGATGATTTAATTTTAAATAATGTGCTCAGTTTAAGCGAAAATAACCATCACTTATATCCTTTTTGAGAACTTGAAAATAGTCCTTTTTGAAACTTTGAAGCGATATTGCGGGTGTCCTTTTGCACGCAGGACAATAATTTTTTACATTATATGTCACGATAGGGCATTGTTCATTAATCCGTTGAGAAAACTTACCCTCATAAGGAAAAGTCACTCCCCTAAAATCGACCAATATTAGGGCAAATTTGGTACAAGCTTCTTCACCTCCTTAACTTTGCGTTTCAATTTCCCAAGGATCTAGCAATTTTTTGCAAATTGTTTTTATGCAATACCATTAAGGATGATTTAATTTTAAATAATGTGCTCAGTTTAAGCGAAAATAACCATCACTTATATCCTTTTTGAGCACTTGAAAATAGTCCTTTTTGAAACTTTGAAGCGATATTGCGGGTGTCCTTTTGCACACAGGACAAAAAAAATTTTACATTATATTTCACGTAAGGGCATTGTTCAATAATCCGTTGAGAAAACAAGCTCTCATAAGGAAAAGTGACCCCCCTAAAATCGACCAATTTTAGGGCTAATTTGGTGCATGCTTCTTCACCTCCTTAACTTTCTGTTTCAATTTCCCAAGGATCTAGGGATTTTTTTCAAATTTTTTTTATGCAATACCATTAAGGATGATTTAATTTTTAATAATGTGCTCAGTTTAAGCGAAAATAACCATCACTTATATCCTTTTTGAGCACTTGAAAATAGTCCTTTTTGAAACTTTGAAGCGATATTGCGGGTGTCCTTTTGCAAACTGGACAAACATTTTTTACATTCTGTTTCACAAAAGAGCATTGTTCAATAATCCGTTGAGAAAACTTACCCTCATAAGGAAAAGTCACTCCCCGAAAATCGACCAATTTTAGGGCTAATTTGGTGCATGCTTCCTCACCTCCTTAACTTTCTGTTTCAATTTCCCAAGGATCTAGGGGTTTTTTTCAAATTGTATTAATGAAATACCATTAAGGATAATTAAATCTTAAAAATTGTGCTCAGTTTAAGCAAAAATAGCCATCACTTATATCCTTTTTAAGCACTTGAAAATAGTCCTTTTTGAAACTTTGAAGCGATATTGCGGGTGTCCTTTTGCACACAGGACAAAAAAAATTTTACATTATATTTCACGTAAGGGCATTGTTCAATAATCCGTTGAGAAAACAAGCTCTCATAAGGAAAAGTGACCCCCCTAAAATCGACCAATATTAGGGCAAATTTGGTACATGCTTCTTCACCTCCTTAACTTTGCGTTTCAATTTCCAAAGGATCTAGCGATTTTTTGCAAATTGTTTTTATGCAATACCATTAAGGATAATTAAATCTTAAATATTGTGCTCAGTTTAAGCGAAAATAACCATCACTTATATCCTTTTTGAGCACTTGAAGATAGTTCTTTTTGAAACTTTGGAGCGATATTGCGGGTGTCCTTTTGCAAACTGGACAAACATTTTTTACATTCTGTTTCACGTAAGAGCATTGTTCAATAATCCGTTGAGAAAACTTACCCTCATAAGGAAAAGTCACTCCCCGAAAATCGACCAATTTTAGGGCTAATTTGGTGCATGCTTCCTCACCTCCTTAACTTTCTGTTTCAATTTCCCAAGGATCTAGGGGTTTTTTTCAAATTGTATTAATGAAATACCATTAAGGATAATTAAATCTTAAAAATTGTGCTCAGTTTAAGCAAAAATAGCCATCACTTATATCCTTTTTAAGCACTTGAAAATAGTCCTTTTTGAAACTTTGAAGCGATATTGCGGGTGTCCTTTTGCACACAGGACAAAAAAATTTTTACATTATATTTCACGTAAGGGCATTGTTCAATATTCCGTTGAGAAAACTAGCTCTCATAAGGAAAAGTGACCCCCCTAAAATCGACCAATATTAGGGCAAATTTGGTACATGCTTCTTCACCTCCTTAACTTTGCGTTTCAATTTCCAAAGGATCTAGCGATTTTTTGCAAATTGTTTTTATGCAATACCATTAAGGATAATTAAATCTTAAATATTGTGCTCAGTTTAAGCGAAAATAACCATCACTTATATCCTTTTTGAGCACTTGAAGATAGTTCTTTTTGAAACTTTGAAGCGATATTGCGGGTGTCCTTTTGCAAACTGGACAAACATTTTTTACATTCTGTTTCACGTAAGAGCATTGTTCAATAATCCGTTGAGAAAACTTACCCTCATAAGGAAAAGTCACTCCCCGAAAATCGACCAATTTTAGGGCTAATTTGGTGCATGCTTCCTCACCTCCTTAACTTTCTGTTTCAATTTCCCAAGGATCTAGGGGTTTTTTTCAAATTGTATTAATGAAATACCATTAAGGATAATTAAATCTTAAAAATTGTGCTCAGTTTAAGCAAAAATAGCCATCACTTATATCCTTTTTAAGCACTTGAAAATAGTCCTTTTTGAAACTTTGAAGCGATATTGCGGGTGTCCTTTTGCACACAGGACAAAAAAATTTTTACATTATATTTCACGTAAGGGCATTGTTCAATATTCCGTTGAGAAAACTAGCTCTCATAAGGAAAAGTGACCCCCCTAAAATCGACCAATATTAGGGCAAATTTGGTACATGCTTCTTCACCTCCTTAACTTTGCGTTTCAATTTCCCAAGGATCTAGCGATTTTTTTCAAATTGTTTTTATGCAATACCATTAAGGATAATTAAATCTTAAATATTGTGCCTAGTTTAAGCGAAAATAACCATCACTTATATCCTTTTTAAGCACTTGAAAATAGTCCTTTTTGAAACTTTGAAGCGATATTGCGGGTGTCCTTTTGCACACAGGACAATAATTTTTTACATTATATGTCACGATAGGGCATTGTTCAATAATCCGTTGAGAAAAATAGCCCTCATAAGGAAAAGTGACCCCCCTAAAATCGACCAATATTATGGCAAATTTGGTACATGCTTCTTCACCTCCTTAACTTTGCGTTTCAATTTCCAAAGGATCTAGCGATTTTTTGCAAATTGTTTTTATGCAATACCATTAAGGATAATTAAATCTTAAATATTGTGCTCAGTTTAAGCGAAAATAACCATCACTTATATCCTTTTTAAGCACTTGAAAATAGTCCTTTTTGAAACTTTGAAGCGATATTGCGGGTGTCCTTTTGCACACAGGATAATAATTTCTTTACATTATATTTCCCGTAAGGGCATTGTTTAATAATCCGTTGAGAAAACTAGCCCTCATAAGGAAAAGTCACCCCCCGAAAATCGACCAATTTTAGGGCAAATTTGGTGCATGCTTCTTCACCTCCTTAGCTTTGCGTTTCAATTTCCCAAGGATCTAGTGATTTTTTGCAAATTGTTTTTATGCAATACCATTAAGGATGATTTAATTTTAAATAATGTGCTCAGTTTAAGCGAAAATAACCATCACTTATATCCTTTTTGAGCACTTGAAAATAGTCCTTTTTGAAAATTTGAAGCGATATTGCGGGTGTCCTTTTGCACACAGGACAAAAAAAGTTTTACATTATGTTTCACGTAAGGGCATTGTTCAATAATCCGTTGAGAAAACTAGCTCTCATAAGGAAAAGTGACCCCCCTTAAATCGACCAATATTAGGGCAAATTTGGTACATGCTTCTTCACCTCCTTAACTTTGCGTTTCAATTTCCCAAGGATCTAGCGATTTTTTGCAAATTGTTTTTATGCAATACCATTAAGGATTATTTTATCTTAAATAATGTGCTCAGTTTAAGCGAAAATAAACATCACTTATATCCTTTTAAAGCACTTGAAAATAGTCCTTTTTGAAACTTTGAAGCGATATTGCGGGTGTCCTTTTGCACGCAGGACAAAAAAATTTTTACATTATATTTCACGTAAGGGCATTGTTCAATAATCCGTTGAGAAAACTAGCTCTCATAAGGAAAAGTGACCCCCCTAAAATCGACCAATATTAGGGCAAATTTGGAACATGCTTCTTCACCTCCTTAACTTTGCGTTTCAATTTCCCAAGGATGTAGCGATTTTTTGCAAATTGTTTTTATGCAATACCATTAAGGATGATTTAATTTTAAATGATGTGCTCAGTTTAAGCGAAAATAAACATCACTTATATCCTTTTAAAGCACTTGAAAATAGTCCTTTTAGAAACTTTGAAGCGATATTGCGGGTGTCCTTTTGCACGCAGGACAAAAAAATTTTTAAATTATATTTCACGTAAGGGCATTGTTCAATAATCCGTTGAGAAAACTAGCTCTCATAAGGAAAAGTGACCCCCCTAAAATCGACCAATATTAGGGCAAATTTGGAACATGCATCTTCACCTCCTTAACTTTGCGTTTCAATTTCCCAAGGATCTAGGGATTTTTTTCTAATTGTATTAATGAATTACCATTAAGGATAATTAAATCTTAAATATTGTGCTCAGTTTAAGCAAAAATAGCCATCACTTATATCCTTTTTAAGCACTTGAAGATTGTCCTTTTTGAAACTTTGAAGCGATATTGCGGGTGTCCTTTTGCACACAGGATAATAATTTCTTTACATTATATTTCCCGTTAGGGCATTGTTTAATAATCCGTTGAGAAAACTAGCCCTCATAAGGAAAAGTCATCCCCCGAAAATCGACCAATTTTAGGGCAAATTTAGTGCATTCTTCTTCACCTCCTTAACTTTGCGTTTCAATTTCCCAAGGATCTAGCGATTTTTTACAAATTGTTTTAATGCAATACCATTAAGGATGATTTAATTTTAAATAATGTGCGCAGTTTAAGCGAAAATAACCATCACTTATATCCTTTTTGAGCACTTGAAAATAGTCCTTTTTGAAACTTTGAAGCGATATTGCGGGTGTCCTTTTGCACACAGGACAATAATTTTTTACATTATATGTCACGATAGGGCATTGTTCAATAATCCGTTGAGAAAAATAGCCCTCATAAGGAAAAGTCACCCCCCGAAAATCGATCAATTTTATTGCAAATTTTGTGCATGCTTCTTCACCTCCTTAACTTTCCGTTTCAATTTCCCAAGGATCTAGGGATTTTTTTCAAATTGTATTAATGAAATACCATTAATGATATTTAAATCTTAAATATTGTGCTCAGTTTAAGCAAAAATAGCCATCACTTATATCCTTTTTGAGCACTTGAAAATAGTCCTTTTTGAAACTTTGAAGCGATATTGCGGGTGACTGTTTGCACACAGGACAAAAATTTTTTTACATTATATTTCACGATAGGGCATTGTTCAATAATCCGTTGAGAAAACTTACCCTCATAAGGAAAAGTCACTCCCCGAAAATCGACCAATTTTAGGGCTAATTTGGTGCATGCTTCTTCACCTCCTTAACTTTCTGTTTCAATTTCCCAAGGATCTAGGGATTTTTTTTTCAAATTGTATTAATGAAATACCATTAAGGATAATTTAATCGTAAATATTGTGCTCAGTTTAAGCAAAAATAGCCATCACTTATATCCTTTTTGAGCTCTAGAAAATAGTCCTTTTTGAAACTTTGAAGCGATATTGCAGGTGTCCTTTTGCACACAGGACAAAAAAATTTTTACATTATATTTCACGTAAGGGCATTGTTCAATAATCCGTTGAGAAAACTAGCTCTCATAAGGAAAAGTGACCCCCCTAAAATCGACCAATATTAGGGCAAATTTGGGGCATGCTTCTTCACCTCCTTAACTTTCCGTTTCAATTTCCCAAGGATCTAGGGATTTTTTTCAAATTGTATTAATGAAATACCATTAAGTATAATTAAATCTTAAATATTGTGCTCAGTTTAAGCAAAAATAGCCATCACTTATATCCTTTTTAAGCACTTGAAAATAGTTCTTTTTGAAACTTTGAAGCGATATTGCGGGTGTCCTTTTGCACACAGGACAAAAAAAATTTTACATTATATTTCACGTATGGGCATTGTTCAATAATCCGTTGAGAAAACAAGCTCTCATAAGGAAAAGTGACTCCCCTAAAATCGACCAATATTAGGGCAAATTTGGTGCATGCTTCTTGACCTCCTTAACTTTCCGTTTCAATTTCCCAAGGATCTAGGGGTTTTTTTCAAATTGTATTAATGAAATACCATTAAGGATAATTAAATCTTAAATATTGTGCTCAGTTTGAGCAAAAATAGCCATCACTTATATCCTTTTTAAGCACTTGAAAATAGTTCTTTTTGAAACTTTGAAGCGATATTGCGGGTGTCCTTTTGCACACAGGACAAAAAAATTTTTACATTATATTTCACGTAAGGGCATTGTTCAATAATCCGTTGAGAAAACAAGCTCTCATAAGGAAAAGTGACTCCCCTAAAATCGACCAATATTAGGGCAAATTTGGTACATGCTTCTTCACCTCCTTAACTTTGCGTTTCAATTTCCAAAGGATCTAGCGATTTTTTGCAAATTGTTTTTATGCAATACCATTAAGGATAATTAAATCTTAAATATTGTGCCTAGTTTAAGCGAAAATAACCATCACTTATATCCTTTTTAAGCACTGGAAAATAGTCCTTTTTGAAACTTTGAAGCGATATTGCGGGTGTCCTTTTGCACACAGGATAATAATTTCTTTACATTATATTTCCCGTAAGGGCATTGTTTAATAATCCGTTGAGAAAACTAGCCCTCATAAGGAAATGTCACCCCCCGAAAATCGACCAATTTTAGGGCAAATTTGGTGCATGCTTCTTCACCTCCTTAACTTTGCGTTTCAATTTCCCAAGGATCTAGTGATTTTTTGCAAATTGTTTTTATGCAATACCATTAAGGATGTTTTAATTTTAAATAATGTGCTCAGTTTAAGCGAAAATAACCATCACTTATATCCTTTTTGAGCACTTGAAAATAGTCCTTTTTGAAAATTTGAAGCGATATTGCGGGTGTCCTTTTGCACACAGGACAAAAAAAGTTTTACATTATGTTTCACGTAAGGGCTTTGTTCAATAATCCGTTGAGAAAACTAGCTCTCATAAGGAAAAGTGACCCCCCTTAAATCGACCAATATTAGGGCAAATTTGGTACATGCTTCTTCACCTCCTTAACTTTTCGTTTCAATTTCCCAAGGATCTAGCGATTTTTTGCAAATTGTTTTTATGCAATACCATTAAGGATAATTAAATCTTAAATATTGTGCCTAGTTTAAGCGAAAATAACCATCACTTATATCCTTTTTAAGCACTTGAAAATAGTCCTTTTTGAAACTTTGAAGCGATATTGCGGGTGTCCTTTTGCACACAGGACAATAATTTTTTACATTATATGTCACGATAGGGCATTGTTCAATAATCCGTTGAGAAAAATAGCCCTCATAAGGAAAAGTCACCCCCCGAAAATCGATCAATTTTATTGCAAATTTTGTGCATGCTTCTTCACCTCCTTAACTTTCCGTTTCAATTTCCCAAGGATCTAGGGATTTTTTTCAAATTGTATTAATGAAATACCATTAAGGATAATTAAATCTTAAATATTGTGCTCAGTTTAAGCAAAAATAGCCATCACTTATATCCTTTTTGAGCACTTGAAAATAGTCCTTTTTGAAACTTTGAAGCGATATTGCGGGTGTCCTTTTGCACACAGGACAAAAAAATTTTTTTAATATTTTTCACGTAAGGGCATTGTTCAATAATCCGTTGAGAAAACTAGCTCTCATAAGGAAAAGTGACCCTCCTAAAATCGACCAATATTAGGGCAAATTTGGTGCATGCTTCTTCACCTCCTTAACTTTCCGTTTCAATTTCCCAAGGATCTAGGGATTTTTTTCTAATTGTATTAATGAAATACCATTAAGGATAATTAAATCTTAAATATTGTGCTCAGTTTAAGCAAAAAAAGCCATCACTTATATCCTTTTTAAGCACTTGAAAATAGTTCTTTTTGAAACTTTGAAGCGATATTGCGGGTGTCCTTTTGCACACAGGACAAAAAAAATTTTACATTATATTTCACGTATGGGCATTGTTCAATAATCCGATGAGAAAACAAGCTCTCATAAGGAAAAGTGACTCCCCTAAAATCGACCAATATTAGGGCAAATTTGGTGCATGCTTCTTGACCTCCTTAACTTTCCGTTTCAATTTCCCAAGGATCTAGGGGTTTTTTTCAAATTGTATTAATGAAATACCATTAAGGATAATTAAATCTTAAATATTGTGCTCAGTTTGAGCAAAAATAGCCATCACTTATATCCTTTTTAAGCACTTGAAAATAGTTCTTTTTGAAACTTTGAAGCGATATTGCGGGTGTCCTTTTGCACACAGGACAAAAAAATTTTTACATTATATTTCACGTAAGGGCATTGTTCAATAATCCGTTGAGAAAACTAGCTCTCATAAGGAAAAGTCACCCCCCTAAAATCGACCAATATTAGGGCAAATTTGGTGCATGCTTCTTCACCTCCTAAAATTTCCGTTTCGATTTCCCAAGGATCTAGGGATTTTTTTCAAATTGTATTAATGAAATACCATTAAGGATAATTAAATCTTAAATATTGTGCTCAGTTTGAGCAAAAATAGCCATCACTTATATCCTTTTTAAGCACTTGAAAATAGTTCTTTTTGAAACTTTGAAGCGATATTGCGGGTGTCCTTTTGCACACAGGACAAAAAAATTTTTACATTATATTTCACGTAAGGGCATTGTTCAATAATCCGTTGAGAAAACTAGCTCTCATAAGGAAAAGTCACCCCCCTAAAATCGACCAATATTAGGGCAAATTTGGTACATGCTTCTTCACCTCCTTAACTTTCTGTTTCAATTTCCCAAGGATCTAGGGATTTTTTTTTCAAATTGTATTAATGAAATACCATTAAGGATAATTTAATCGTAAATATTGTGCTCAGTTTAAGCAAAAATAGCCATCACTTATATCCTTTTTGTGCTCTAGAAAATAGTCCTTTTTGAAACTTTGAAGCGATATTGCAGGTGTCCTTTTGCACAAAGGACAAAAAAATTTTTACATTATATTTCACGTAAGGGCATTGTTCAATAATCCGTTGAGAAAACTTACCCTCATAAGGAAAAGTCACTCCCCGAAAATCGACCAATTTTAGGGCTAATTTGGTGCATGCTTCTTCACCTCCTTAACTTTCTGTTTCAATTTCCCAAGGATCTAGGGATTTTTTTTTCAAATTGTATTAATGAAATACCATTAAGGATAATTTAATCGTAAATATTGTGCTCAGTTTAAGCAAAAATAGCCATCACTTATATCCTTTTTGTGCTCTAGAAAATAGTCCTTTTTGAAACTTTGAAGTGATATTGCAGGTGTCCTTTTGCACACAGGACAAAAAAATTTTTACATTATATTTCACGTAAGGGAATTGTTCAATAATCCGTTGAGAAAACTAGCTCTCATAAGGAAAAGTCACCCCCCTAAAATCGACCAATATTAGGGCAAATTTGGTGCATGCTTCTTCACCTCCTAAAATTTCCGTTTCAATTTCCCAAGGATCTAGGGATTTTTTTCAAATTGTATTAATGAAATACCATTAAGGATAATTAAATCTTAAATATTGTGCTCAGTTTAAGCAAAAATAGCCATCACTTATATCCTTTTTAAGCACTTGAAAATAGTTCTTTTTGAAACTTTGAAGCGATATTGCGGGTGTCCTTTTGCACACAGGACAAAAAAATTTTTACATTATATTTCACGTAAGGGAATTGTTCAATAATCCGTTGCGAAACCAGCTCTCATAAGGAAAAGTGACTCCCCTAAAATCGACCAATATTAGGGCAAATTTGGTACATGCTTCTTCACCTCCTTAACTTTGCGTTTCAATTTCCCAAGGATCTAGGGATTTTTTTCAAATTGTTTTTATGCAATACCATTAAGGATAATTAAATCTTAAATATTGTGCTCAGTTTAAGCGAAAATAACCATCACTTATATCCTTTTTAAGCACTTGAAAATAGTCCTTTTTGAAACTTTGAAGCGATATTGCGGGTGTCCTTTTACACACAGGACAAAAAAATTTTTACATTATATTTCACGTAAGGGCATTGTTCAATAATCCGTTGCGAAACCTGCTCTCATAAGGAAAAGTGACCCCCCTTAAATCGACCAATATTAGGGCAAATTTGGTACATGCTTCTTCACCTCCTTAACTTTGCGTTTCATTTTCCCAAGGATCTAGCGATTTTTTGATTATTGTTTTTATTCAATACCATTAAGGATAATTAAATCTTAAATATTGTGCGTAGTTTAAGCGAAAATAACCATCACTTATATCCTTTTTAAGCACTTGAAAATAGTCCTTTTTGAAACTTTGAAGCGATATTGCGGGTGTCCTTTTGCACACAGGACAAAAAAATTTTTACAATATATTTCACGTAAGGGCATTGTTCAATAATCCGTTGAGAAAACTAGCTCTCATAAGGAAAAGTGACCCTCCTAAAATCGACCAATATTAGGGCAAATTTGGTGCATGCTTCTTCACCTCCTTAACTATCCGTTTCAATTTCCCAAGGATCTAGGGATTTTTTTCTAATTGTATAAATGAAATACCATTAAGGATAATTAAATCTTAAATATTGTGCTCAGTTTAAGCAAAAAAAGCCATCACTTATATCCTTTTTAAGCACTTGAAAATAGTCCTTTTTGAAACTTTGAAGCGATATTGCGGGTGTCCTTTAGCACACAGGATAATAATTTCTTTACATTATATTTCCCGTTAGGGCATTGTTTAATAATCCGTTGAGAAAACTAGCCCTCATAAGGAAAAGTCACCCCCCGAAAATCGACCAATTTTAGGGCAAATTTAGTGCATTCTTCTTCACCTCCTTAACTTTGCGTTTCAATTTCCCAAGGATCTAGCGATTTTTTACAAATTGTTTTAATGCAATACCATTAAGGATGATTTAATTTTAAATAATGTGCTCAGTTTAAGCGAAAATAACCATCACTTATATCCTTTTTGAGCACTTGAAAATAGTCCTTTTTGAAACTTTGAAGCGATATTACGGGTGTCCTTTTGCACACAGGACAAAAAAAATTTTACATTATATTTCACGTAAGGGCATTGTTCAATAATCCGTTGAGAAAAATAGCCCTCATAAGGAAAAGATACCCCCCGAAAATCGACCAATTTTAGGGCAAATTTGGTGAATGCTTCTTCACCTCCTTAACTTTCCGTCTCAATTTCCCAAGGATCTAGCGATTTTTTGCAAATTGTTTTTATGCAATACCATTAAGGATGATTTAATTTTAAATAATGTGCTCAGTTTAAGCGAAAATAACCATCACTTATATCCTTTTTGAGCACTTGAAAATAGTCCTTTTTGAAACTTTGAAGCGATATTGCGGGTGTCCTTTTGCACACAGGCCAAAAAAATTTTTACATTATATTTCACGTAAGGGCATTGTTCAATAATCCGTTGAGAAAACAAGCTCTCATAAGGAAAAGTGACCCCCCGAAAATCGACCAATTTTAGGGCAAATTTGGTGCATGCTTCTTCACCTCCTTAACTTTCTGTTTCAATTTCCCAAGGATCTAGCGATTTTTTGCAAATTGTTTTTATGCAATACCATTAAGGATGATTTAATTTTAAATAATGTGCTCAGTTTAAGCGAAAATAACCATCACTTATATCCTTTTTGAGCACTTGAAAATAGTCCTTTTTGAAACTTTGAAGCGATATTGCGGGTGTCCTTTTGCACACAGGACAAAAAAATTTTTACATTATATTTCACGTAAGGGCATTGTTCAATAATCCGTTGAGAAAACTAGCTCCCATAAGGAAAAGTGCCCCCCCGAAAATCGACCAATTTTAGGGCAAATTTGGTGCATGCTTCTTCACCTCCTTAACTTTCCGTTTCAATTTCCCAAGGATCTAGCGATTTTTTGCAAATTGTTTTTATGCAATACCATTAAGGATAATTAAATCTTAAATATTGTGCTCAGTTTAAGCGAAAATAACCATCACTTATATCCTTTTTAAGCACTTGAAAATAGTCATTTTGAAACTTTGAAGCGATATTGCGGGTGTCCTTTTGCACACAGGACAATAATTTCTTTACATTATATTTCCCGTAAGGGCATTGTTTAATAATCCGTTGAGAAAACTAGCCCTCATAAGGAAAAGTCACCCCCCGAAAATCGACCAATTTTAGGGCAAATTTGGTGCACGCTTCTTCACCTCCTTAACTTTCCGTTTCAATTTCCCAAGGATCTAGCGATTTTTGCAAATTGTTTTTATGCAATACCATTAAGGATGATTTAATTTTAAATAATGTGCTCAGTTTAAGCGAAAATAACCATCACTTATATCCTTTTTGAGCACTTGAAAATAGTCCTTTTTGAAACTTTGAAGCGATATTGCGGGTGTCCTTTTGCACACAGGACAAAAAAATTTTTGCATTATATTTCACGTAAGGGCATTGTTCAATAATCCGTTGAGAAAACTAGCTCCCATAAGGAAAAGTGACCCCCCGAAAATCGACCAATTTTTGGGCAAATTTGGTGCATGCTTCTTCACCTCCTTAACTTTCCGTTTCAATTTCCCAAGGATCTAGCGATTTTTTGCAAATTGTTTTTATGCAATACCATTAAGGATAATTAAATCATAAATATTGTGCTCAGTTTTAGCGAAAATAACCATCACTTATATCCTTTTTAAGCACTTGAAAATAGTCATTTTGAAACTTTGAAGCGATATTGCGGGTGTCCTTTTGCACACAGGATAATAATTTCTTTACATTATATTTCCCGTAAGGGCATTGTTTAATAATCCGTTGAGAAAACTAGCTCTCATAAGGAAAAGTGACCCCCCTAAAATCGACCAATATTAGGCAAATTTGGTGCATGCTTCTTCACCTCCTTAACTTTTCGTTTCAATTTCCCAAGGATCTAGGGGTTTTTTTCAAATTGTATTAATGAAATACCATTAAGGATAATTAAATCTTAAATATTGTGCTCAGTTTAAGCAAAAATAGCCATCACTTATATCCTTTTTGAGCACTTGAAAATAGTCCATTTTGAAACTTTGAAGCGATATTGCGGGTGACCTTTTGCACACAGGACAAAATTTTTTTTACATTATATTTCACGTTACGGCATTGTTCAATAATCCGTTGAGAAAACTTACCCTCATAAGGAAAAGTCACTCCCCGAAAATCGACCAATTTTAGGGCTAATTAGGTGCATGCTTCTTCACCTCCTTAACTTTCTGTTTCAATTTCCCAAGGATCTTGGGATTTTTTTCAAAATTTTTTTTGCAATACCATTAAGGATGATTTAATTTTAAATAATGTGCTCAGTTTAAGCGAAAATAACCATCACTTATATCCTTTTTGAGCACTTGAAAATAGTCCTTTTTGAAACTTTGATGCGATATTGCGGGTGTCCTTTTGCACACAGGCCAAAAAAATTTTTACATTATATTTCACGTAAGGGCATTGTTCAATAATCCGTTGAGAAAACAAGCTCTCATAAGGAAAAGTGACCCCCCGAAAATCGACCAATTTTAGGGCAAATTTGGTGCATGCTTCTTCACCTCCTTAACTTTCCGTTTCAATTTCCCAAGGATCTAGCGATTTTTTGCAAATTGTTTTTATGCAATACCATTAAGGATAATTAAATCTTAAATATTGTGCTCAGTTTAAGCGAAAATAACCATCACTTATATCCTTTTTAAGCACTTGAAAATAGTCATTTTGAAACTTTGAAGCGATATTACGGGTGTCCTTTTGCACACAGGACAATAATTTCTTTACATTATATTTCCCGTAAGGGCATTGTTTAATAATCCGTTGAGAAAACTAGCCCTCATAAGGAAAAGTCACCCCCCGAAAATCGACCAATTTTAGGGCAAATTTGGTGCACGCTTCTTCACCTCCTTAACTTTCCGTTTCAATTTCCCAAGGATCTAGCGATTTTTGCAAATTGTTTTTATGCAATACCATTAAGGATGATTTAATTTTAAATAATGTGCTCAGTTTAAGCGAAAATAACCATCACTTATATCCATTTTGAGCACTTGAAAATAGTCCTTTTTGAAACTTTGAAGCGATATTGCGGGTGTCCTTTTGCACACAGGATAATAATTTCTTTACATTATATTTCCCGTAAGGGCATTGTTTAATACTCCGTTGAGAAAACTAGCCCTCATAAGGAAAAGTCACCCCCCGAAAATCGATCAATTTTAGGGCAAATTTGGTGCATTCTTCTTCACCTCCTTAATTTTCCGTTTCAATTTCCAAAGGGTCTAGCGATTTTTTTCAAATTGTTTTTAAGCAATACCATTAAGGATAATTTAATCTTAAATATTGTGCTCAGTTTAAGCGAATATAACCATCACTTATATCTTTTTTGAGCACTTGAAAATAGTCCTTTTTGAAACTTTGAAGCGATATTGCGGGTGTCCTTTTGCACACAGGACAAAAAAATTTTTACATTATATTTCTCGTAAGGGCATTGTTCAATAATCCGTTGAGAAAACAAGCTCTCATAAGGAAAAGTGACCCCCCTAAAATCGAACAATATTAGGGCAAATTTGGTGCATGCTTCTTCACCTCTCTAACGTTGCGTTTCAATTTCCCAAGGATCTAGCGATTTTTTGCAAATTGTTTTTATGCAATACCATTAAGGATGATTTTATCTTAAATAATGTGATCAGTTTAAGCGAAAATAACCATCACTTATATCCTTTTTGAGCACTTGAAAATAGTCCTTTTTGAAACTTTGAAGCGATATTGCGGGTGTCCTTTTGAACACAGGACAAAAAAATTTTTACATTATATTTCACGTAAGGGCATTGTTCAATAATCCGTTGAGAAAACAAGCTCTCATAAGGAAAAGTGACCCCCCTAAAATCGACCAATATTAGGGCAAATTTGGTGCATGCTTCTTGACCTCCTTAACTATCCGTTTCAATTTCCCAAGGATCTAGGGGTTTTTTTCAAATTGTATTAATGAAATACCATTAAGGATAATTAAATCTTAAATATTGTGCTCAGTTTAAGCAAAAATAGCCATCACTTATATCCTTTTTAAGCACTTGAAAATAGTCCTTTTTGAAACTTTGAAGCGATATTGCGGGTGTCCTTTTGCACACAGGACAAAAAAATTTTTACATTATATTTCACGTAAGGGCATTGTTCAATAATCCGTTGAGAAAACTAGCTCTCATAAGGAAAAGTGACCCCCCTAAAATCGACCAATATTAGGGCAAATTTGGTACATGCTTCTTCACCTCCTTAATTTTGCGTTTCAATTTCCAAAGGATCTAGCGATTTTTTGCAAATTGTTTTTATGCAATACCATTAAGGATAATTAAATCTTAAATATTGTGCTCAGTTTAAGCGAAAATAACCGTCACTTATATCCTTTTTAAGCACTTGAAAATAGTCCTTTTTGAAACTTTGAAGCGATATTGCGGGTGTCCTTTTGCACACAGGATAATAATTTCTTTACATTATATTTCCCGTAAAGGCATTGTTTAATAATCCGTTGAGAAAACTAGCCCTCATAAGGAAAAGTCACCCCCCGAGAATCGACCAATTTTAGGGCAAATTTGGTGCATGCTTCTTCACCTCCTTAGCTTTGCATTTCAATTTCCCAAGGATCTAGTGATTTTTTGCAAATTGTTTTTATGCAATACCATTAAGGATGATTTTATCTTAAATAATGTGATCAGTTCAAGCGAAAATAACCATCACTTATATCCTTTTTGAGCACTTGAAAATAGTCCTTTTTGAAACTTTGAAGCGATATTGCGGGTGTCCTTTTGAACACAGGACAAAAAAATTTTTACATTATATTTCACGTAAGGGCATTGTTCAATAATCCGTTGAGAAAACAAGCTCTCATAAGGAAAAGTGACCCCCCTAAAATCGACCAATATTAGGGCAAATTTGGTGCATGCTTCTTGACCTCCTTAACTATCCGTTTCAATTTCCCAAGGATCTAGGGGTTTTTTTCAAATTGTATTAATGAAATACCATTAAGGATAATTAAATCTTAAATATTGTGCTCAGTTTAAGCGAAAATAACCATCACTTATATCCTTTTTGAGCACTTGAAGATAGTTCTTTTTGAAACTTTGAAGCGATATTGCGGGTGTCCTTTTGCAAACTGGACAAACATTTTTTACATTCTGTTTCACGTAAGAGCATTGTTCAATAATCCGTTGAGAAAACTTACCCTCATAAGGAAAAGTCACTCCCCGAAAATCGACCAATTTTAGGGCTAATTTGGTGCATGCTTCTTCACCTCCTTAACTTTCTGTTTCAATTTCCCAAGGATCTAGGGATTTTTTTCAAATTTTTTTTATGCAATACCATTAAGGATGATTTAATTTTTAATAATGTGCTCAGTTTAAGCGAAAATAACCATCACTTATATCCTTTTTGAGCACTTGAAAATAGTCCTTTTTGAAATTTTGAAGCGATATTGCGGGTGTCCTTTTGCACACAGGACAAAAAAATTTTTACATTATATTTCACGTAAGGGCATTGTTCAATAATCCGTTGAGAAAACAAGCTCTCATAAGGAAAAGTGACCCCCCTAAAATCGACCAATATTATGGCAAATTTGGTACTTGCTTCTTCACCTCCTTAACTTTGCGTTTCAATTTCCAAAGGATCTAGCGATTTTTTGCAAATTGTTTTTATGCAATACCATTAAGGATAATTAAATCTTAAATATTGTGCTCAGTTTAAGCGAAAATAACCCACACTTATTTCCTTTTTAAGCACTTGAAAATAGTCCTTTTTGAAACTTTGAAGCGATATTGCGGGTGTCCTTTTGCACACAGGATAATAATTTCTTTACATTATATTTCCCGTAAGGGCATTGTTTAATAATCCGTTGAGAAAACTAGCCCTCATAAGGAAAAGTCACCCCCCGAAAATCGACCAATTTTAGGGCAAATTTGGTGCATGCTTCTTCACCTCCTTAGCTTTGCGTTTCAATTTCCCAAGGATCTAGTGATTTTTTGCAAATTGTTTTTATGCAATACCATTAAGGATGATTTAATTTTAAATAATGTGCTCAGTTTAAGCGAAAATAACCATCACTTATATCCTTTTTGAGCACTTGAAAATAGTCCTTTTTGAAAATTTGAAGCGATATTGCGGGTGTCCTTTTGCACACAAGACAAAAAAAGTTTTACATTATGTTTCACGTAAGGGCATTGTTCAATAATCCGTTGAGAAAACTAGCTCTCATAAGGAAAAGTGACCCCCCTTAAATCGACCAATATTAGGGCAAATTTGGTACATGCTTCTTCACCTCCTTAACTTTGCGTTTCAATTTCCCAAGGATCTAGCGATTTTTTGCAAATTGTTTTTATGCAATACCATTAAGGATGATTTAATTTTAAATGATGTGCTCAGTTTAAGCGAAAATAAACATCACTTATATCCTTTTAAAGCACTTGAAAATAGTCCTTTTTGAAACTTTGAAGCGATATTGCGGGTGTCCTTTTGCACGCAGGACAAAAAAATTTTTACATTATATTTCACGTAAGGGCATTGTTCAATAATCCGTTGAGAAAACAAGCTCTCATAAGGAAAAGTGACCCCCCTAAAATCGACCAATATTAGGGCAAATTTGGTACATGCTTCTTCACCTCCTTAACTTTGCGTTTCAATTTCCCAAGGATGTAGCGATTTTTTGCAAATTGTTTTTATGCAATACCATTAAGGATGATTTTATCTTAAATAATGTGCTCAGTTTAAGCGAAAATAACCATCACTTATATCCTTTTTAAGCACTTGAAAATAGTCCTTTTTGAAACTTTGAAGCGATATTGCGGGTGTCCTTTTGCACACAGGACAAAAAAATTTTTACAATATATTTCACGTAAGGGCATTGTTCAATAATCCGTTGAGAAAACTAGCTCTCATAAGGAAAAGTGACCCCCCTAAAATCGACCAATATTAGGGCAAATTTGGTGCATGCTTCTTCACCTCCTTAACTTTCCGTTTCATTTCCCAAGGATCTAGGGATTTTTTTCAAATTGTAATAATGAATTACCATTAAGGATAATTAAATCTTAAATATTGTGCTCAGTTTAAGCAAAAATAGCCATCACTTATATCCTTTTTAAGCACTTGAAGATTGTCCTTTTTGAAACTTTGAAGCGATATTGCGGGTGTCCTTTTGCACACAGGATAATAATTTCTTTACATTATATTTCCCGTTAGGGCATTGTTTAATAATCCGTTGAGAAAACTAGCCCTCATAAGGAAAAGTCATCCCCCGAAAATCGACCAATTTTAGGGCAAATTTAGTGCATTCTTCTTCACCTCCTTATCTTTGCGTTTCAATTTCCCAAGGATCTAGCGATTTTTTACAAATTGTTTTAATGCAATACCATTAAGGATGATTTAATTTTAAATAATGTGCTCAGTTTAAGCGAAAATAACCATCACTTATATCCTTTTTGACCTCTTGAAAATAGTCCTTTTTGAAACTTTGAAGCGATATTGCGGGTGTCCTTTTGCACACAGGACAAAAAAATTTTTACATTATATTTCACGTAAGGGCATTGTTCAATTATCCGTTGAGAAAACAAGCTCTCATAAGGAAAAGTGACCCCCCTAAAATCGAACAATATTAGGGCAAATTTGGTGCATGCTTCTTCACCTCTCTAACGTTGCGTTTCAATTTCCCAAGGATCTAGCGATTTTTTGCAAATTGTTTTTATGCAATACCATTAAGGATGATTTTATCTTAAATAATGTGATCAGTTTAAGCGAAAATAACCATCACTTATATCCTTTTTGAGCACTTGAAAATAGTCCTTTTTGAAACTTTGAAGCGATATTGCGGGTGTCCTTTTGAACACAGGACAAAAAAATTTTTACATTATATTTAACGTAAGGGCATTGTTCAATAATCCGTTGAGAAAACAAGCTCTCATAAGGAAAAGTGACCCCCCTAAAATCGACCAATATTAGGGCAAATTTGGTGCATGCTTCTTGACCTCCTTAACTATCCGTTTCAATTTCCCAAGGATCTAGGGGTTTTTTTCAAATTGTATTATTGAAATACCATTAAGGATAATTAAATCTTAAATATTGTGCTCAGTTTAAGCAAAAATAGCCATCACTTATATCCTTTTTAAGCACTTGAAAATAGTCCTTTTTGAAACTTTGAAGCGATATTGCGGGTGACTGTTTGCACACAGGACAAAAATTTTTTTACATTATATTTCACGATAGGGCATTGTTCAATAATCCGTTGAGAATACTTACCCTCATAAGGAAAAGTCACTCCCCGAAAATCGACCAATTTTAGGGCAAATTTGGTACATGCTTCTTCACCTCCTTAATTTTGCGTTTCAATTTCCAAAGGATCTAGCGATTTTTTGCAAATTGTTTTTATGCAATACCATTAAGGATAATTAAATCTTAAATATTGTGCTCAGTTTAAGCGAAAATAACCATCACTTATATACTTTTTAAGCACTTGAAAATAGTCCTTTTTGAAACTTTGAAGCGATATTGCGGGTGTCCTTTTGCACACAGGATAATAATTTCTTTACATTATATTTCACGTAAGGGCATTGTTCAATAATCCGTTGAGAAAACTAGCTCTCATAAGGAAAAGTGACCCCCCTAAAATCGACCAATATTAGGGCAAATTTGGTACATGCTTCTTCACCTCCTTAACTTTGCGTTTCATTTTCCCAAGGATCTAGCGATTGTTTGCAAATTGTTTTTATGCAATACCATTAAGGATAATTAAATCTTAAATAATGTGCTCAGTTTAAGCGAAAATAACCATCACTTATATCCTTTTTAAGCACTTGAAAATAGTCCTTTTTGAAACTTTGAAGCGATATTGCGGGTGTCCTTTTGCACACAGGATAATGATTTCTTTACATTATATTTCCCGTTAGGGCATTGTTTAATAATCCGTTGAGAAAACTAGCCCTCATAAGGAAAAGTCACCCCCCGAAAATCGACCAATTTTAGGGCAAATTTAGTGCATTCTTCTTCACCTCCTTAACTTTGCGTTTCAATTTCCCAAGGATCTAGCGATTTTTTACAAATTGTTTTAATGCAATACCATTAAGGATGATTTAATTTTAAATAATGTGCTCAGTTTAAGCGAAAATAACCATCACTTATATCCTTTTTGAGCACTTGAAAATAGTCCTTTTTGAAACTTTGAAGCGATATTGCGGGTGTCCTTTTGCACGCAGGACAATAATTTTTTACATTATATGTCACGATAGGGCATTGTTCAATAATCCGTTGAGAAAACTTACCCTCATAAGGAAAAGTCACTCCCCGAAAATCGACCAATTTTAGGGCTAATTTGGTGCATGCTTCTTCACCTCCTTAACTTTCTGTTTCAATTTCCCAAGGATCTAGGGATTTTTTTTTCAAATTGTATTAATGTAATACCATTAAGTATAATTTAATCGTAAATATTGTGCTCAGTTTAAGCAAAAATAGCCATCACTTATATCCTTTTTGAGCTCTAGAAAATAGTCCTTTTTGAAACTTTGAAGCGATATTGCGGGTGTCCTTTTGCACACAGGACAAAAAAATTTTTACATTATATTTCACGTAAGGGCATTGTTCAATAATCCGTTGAGAAAAATAGCCCTCATAAGGAAAAGTTACCCCCCGAAAATCGACCAATTTTAGGGCAAATTTGGTGAATGCTTCTTCACCTCCTTAACTTTCCGTTTCAATTTCCCAAGGATCTAGCGATTTTTTGCAAATTGTTTTTATGCAATACCATTAAGGATGATTTAATTTTAAATAATGTGCTCAGTTTAAGCGAAAATAACCATCACTTATATCCTTTTTGAGAACTTGAAAATAGTCCTTTTTGAAACTTTGAAGCGATATTGCGGGTGTCCTTTTGCACGCAGGACAATAATTTTTTACATTATATGTCACGATAGGGCATTGTTCAATAATCCGTTGAGAAAACTTACCCTCATAAGGAAAAGTCACTCCCCTAAAATCGACCAATATTAGGGCAAATTTGGTACAAGCTTCTTCACCTCCTTAACTTTGCGTTTCAATTTCCCAAGGATCTAGCAATTTTTTGCAAATTGTTTTTATGCAATACCATTAAGGATGATTTAATTTTAAATAATGTGCTCAGTTTAAGCGAAAATAACCATCACTTATATCCTTTTTGAGCACTTGAAAATAGTCCTTTTTGAAACTTTGAAGCGATATTGCGGGTGTCCTTTTGCACACAGGACAAAAAAAATTTTACATTATATTTCACGTAAGGGCATTGTTCAATAATCCGTTGAGAAAACAAGCTCTCATAAGGAAAAGTGACCCCCCTAAAATCGACCAATTTTAGGGCTAATTTGGTGCATGCTTCTTCACCTCCTTAACTTTCTGTTTCAATTTCCCAAGGATCTAGGGATTTTTTTCAAATTTTTTTTATGCAATACCATTAAGGATGATTTAATTTTTAATAATGTGCTCAGTTTAAGCGAAAATAACCATCACTTATATCCTTTTTGAGCACTTGAAAATAGTCCTTTTTGAAACTTTGAAGCGATATTGCGGGTGTCCTTTTGCAAACTGGACAAACATTTTTTACATTCTGTTTCACAAAAGAGCATTGTTCAATAATCCGTTGAGAAAACTTACCCTCATAAGGAAAAGTCACTCCCCGAAAATCGACCAATTTTAGGGCTAATTTGGTGCATGCTTCCTCACCTCCTTAACTTTCTGTTTCAATTTCCCAAGGATCTAGGGGTTTTTTTCAAATTGTATTAATGAAATACCATTAAGGATAATTAAATCTTAAAAATTGTGCTCAGTTTAAGCAAAAATAGCCATCACTTATATCCTTTTTAAGCACTTGAAAATAGTCCTTTTTGAAACTTTGAAGCGATATTGCGGGTGTCCTTTTGCACACAGGACAAAAAAAATTTTACATTATATTTCACGTAAGGGCATTGTTCAATAATCCGTTGAGAAAACAAGCTCTCATAAGGAAAAGTGACCCCCCTAAAATCGACCAATATTAGGGCAAATTTGGTACATGCTTCTTCACCTCCTTAACTTTGCGTTTCAATTTCCAAAGGATCTAGCGATTTTTTGCAAATTGTTTTTATGCAATACCATTAAGGATAATTAAATCTTAAATATTGTGCTCAGTTTAAGCGAAAATAACCATCACTTATATCCTTTTTGAGCACTTGAAGATAGTTCTTTTTGAAACTTTGAAGCGATATTGCGGGTGTCCTTTTGCAAACTGGACAAACATTTTTTACATTCTGTTTCACGTAAGAGCATTGTTCAATAATCCGTTGAGAAAACTTACCCTCATAAGGAAAAGTCACTCCCCGAAAATCGACCAATTTTAGGGCTAATTTGGTGCATGCTTCCTCACCTCCTTAACTTTCTGTTTCAATTTCCCAAGGATCTAGGGGTTTTTTTCAAATTGTATTAATGAAATACCATTAAGGATAATTAAATCTTAAAAATTGTGCTCAGTTTAAGCAAAAATAGCCATCACTTATATCCTTTTTAAGCACTTGAAAATAGTCCTTTTTGAAACTTTGAAGCGATATTGCGGGTGTCCTTTTGCACACAGGACAAAAAAATTTTTACATTATATTTCACGTAAGGGCATTGTTCAATATTCCGTTGAGAAAACTAGCTCTCATAAGGAAAAGTGACCCCCCTAAAATCGACCAATATTAGGGCAAATTTGGTACATGCTTCTTCACCTCCTTAACTTTGCGTTTCAATTTCCAAAGGATCTAGCGATTTTTTGCAAATTGTTTTTATGCAATACCATTAAGGATAATTAAATCTTAAATATTGTGCTCAGTTTAAGCGAAAATAACCATCACTTATATCCTTTTTGAGCACTTGAAGATAGTTCTTTTTGAAACTTTGAAGCGATATTGCGGGTGTCCTTTTGCAAACTGGACAAACATTTTTTACATTCTGTTTCACGTAAGAGCATTGTTCAATAATCCGTTGAGAAAACTTACCCTCATAAGGAAAAGTCACTCCCCGAAAATCGACCAATTTTAGGGCTAATTTGGTGCATGCTTCCTCACCTCCTTAACTTTCTGTTTCAATTTCCCAAGGATCTAGGGGTTTTTTTCAAATTGTATTAATGAAATACCATTAAGGATAATTAAATCTTAAAAATTGTGCTCAGTTTAAGCAAAAATAGCCATCACTTATATCCTTTTTAAGCACTTGAAAATAGTCCTTTTTGAAACTTTGAAGCGATATTGCGGGTGTCCTTTTGCACACAGGACAAAAAAATTTTTACATTATATTTCACGTAAGGGCATTGTTCAATATTCCGTTGAGAAAACTAGCTCTCATAAGGAAAAGTGACCCCCCTAAAATCGACCAATATTAGGGCAAATTTGGTACATGCTTTTTCACCTCCTTAACTTTGCGTTTCAATTTCCAAAGGATCTAGCGATTTTTTGCAAATTGTTTTTATGCAATACCATTAAGGATAATTAAATCTTAAATATTGTGCTCAGTTTAAGCGAAAATAACCATCACTTATATCCTTTTTGAGCACTTGAAAATAGTCCTTTTTGAAACTTTGAAGCGATATTGCGGGTGTCCTTTTGCAAACTGGACAAACATTTTTTACATTCTGTTTCACAAAAGAGCATTGTTCAATAATCCGTTGAGAAAACTTACCCTCATAAGGAAAAGTCACTCCCCGAAAATCGACCAATTTTAGGGCTAATTTGGTGCATGCTTCCTCACCTCCTTAACTTTCTGTTTCAATTTCCCAAGGATCTAGGGGTTTTTTTCAAATTGTATTAATGAAATACCATTAAGGATAATTAAATCTTAAAAATTGTGCTCAGTTTAAGCAAAAATAGCCATCACTTATATCCTTTTTAAGCACTTGAAAATAGTCCTTTTTGAAACTTTGAAGCGATATTGCGGGTGTCCTTTTGCACACAGGACAAAAAAATTTTTACATTATATTTCACGTAAGGGCATTGTTCAATATTCCGTTGAGAAAACTAGCTCTCATAAGGAAAAGTGACCCCCCTAAAATCGACCAATATTAGGGCAAATTTGGTACATGCTTCTTCACCTCCTTAACTTTGCGTTTCAATTTCCCAAGGATCTAGCGATTTTTTTCAAATTGTTTTTATGCAATACCATTAAGGATAATTAAATCTTAAATATTGTGCCTAGTTTAAGCGAAAATAACCATCACTTATATCCTTTTTAAGCACTTGAAAATAGTCCTTTTTGAAACTTTGAAGCGATATTGCGGGTGTCCTTTTGCACACAGGACAATAATTTTTTACATTATATGTCACGATAGGGCATTGTTCAATAATCCGTTGAGAAAAATAGCCCTCATAAGGAAAAGTGACCCCCCTAAAATCGACCAATATTATGGCAAATTTGGTACATGCTTCTTCACCTCCTTAACTTTGCGTTTCAATTTCCAAAGGATCTAGCGATTTTTTGCAAATTGTTTTTATGCAATACCATTAAGGATAATTAAATCTTAAATATTGTGCTCAGTTTAAGCGAAAATAACCATCACTTATATCCTTTTTAAGCACTTGAAAATAGTCCTTTTTGAAACTTTGAAGCGATATTGCGGGTGTCCTTTTGCACACAGGATAATAATTTCTTTACATTATATTTCCCGTAAGGGCATTGTTTAATAATCCGTTGAGAAAACTAGCCCTCATAAGGAAAAGTCACCCCCCGAAAATCGACCAATTTTAGGGCAAATTTGGTGCATGCTTCTTCACCTCCTTAGCTTTGCGTTTCAATTTCCCAAGGATCTAGTGATTTTTTGCAAATTGTTTTTATGCAATACCATTAAGGATGATTTAATTTTAAATAATGTGCTCAGTTTAAGCGAAAATAACCATCACTTATATCCTTTTTGAGCACTTGAAAATAGTCCTTTTTGAAAATTTGAAGCGATATTGCGGGTGTCCTTTTGCACACAGGACAAAAAAAGTTTTACATTATGTTTCACGTAAGGGCATTGTTCAATAATCCGTTGAGAAAACTAGCTCTCATAAGGAAAAGTGACCCCCCTAAAATCGACCAATATTAGGGCAAATTTGGAACATGCTTCTTCACCTCCTTAACTTTGGGTTTCAATTTCCCAAGGATGTAGCGATTTTTTGCAAATTGTTTTTATGCAATACCATTAAGGATGATTTAATTTTAAATGATGTGCTCAGTTTAAGCGAAAATAAACATCACTTATATCCTTTTAAAGCACTTGAAAATAGTCCTTTTAGAAACTTTGAAGCGATATTGCGGGTGTCCTTTTGCACGCAGGACAAAAAAATTTTTACATTATATTTCACGTAAGGGCATTGTTCAATAATCCGTTGAGAAAACTTACCCTCATAAGGAAAAGTCACTCCCCGAAAATCGACCAATTTTAGGGTTAATTTGGTGCATGCTTCTTCACCTCCTTAACTTTCTGTTTCAATTTCCCAAGGATCTAGGGATTTTTTTTTCAAATTGTATTAATGAAATACCATTAAGGATAATTTAATCGTAAATATTGTGCTCAGTTTAAGCAAAAATAGCCATCACTTATATCCTTTTTGTGCTCTAGAAAATAGTCCTTTTTGAAACTTTGAAGTGATATTGCAGGTGTCCTTTTGCACACAGGACAAAAAAATTTTTACATTATATTTCACGTAAGGGAATTGTTCAATAATCCGTTGAGAAAACTAGCTCTCATAAGGAAAAGTCACCCCCCTAAAATCGACCAATATTAGGGCAAATTTGGTGCATGCTTCTTCACCTCCTAAAATTTCCGTTTCAATTTCCCAAGGATCTAGGGATTTTTTTCAAATTGTATTAATGAAATACCATTAAGGATAATTAAATCTTAAATATTGTGCTCAGTTTAAGCAAAAATAGCCATCACTTATATCCTTTTTAAGCACTTGAAAATAGTTCTTTTTGAAACTTTGAAGCGATATTGCGGGTGTCCTTTTGCACACAGGACAAAAAAATTTTTACATTATATTTCACGTAAGGGCATTGTTCAATAATCCGTTGCGAAACCAGCTCTCATAAGGAAAAGTGACTCCCCTAAAATCGACCAATATTAGGGCAAATTTGGTACATGCTTCTTCACCTCCTTAACTTTGCGTTTCAATTTCCAAAGGATCTAGCGATTTTTTGCAAATTGTTTTTATGCAATACCATTAAGGATAATTAAATCTTAAATATTGTGCTCAGTTTAAGCGAAAATAACCATCACTTATATCCTTTTTAAGCACTTGAAAATAGTCCTTTTTGAAACTTTGAAGCGATATTGCGGGTGTCCTTTTGCACACAGGACAAAAAAATTTTTACATTATATTTCACGTAAGGGCATTGTTCAATAATCCGTTGCGAAACCTGCTCTCATAAGGAAAAGTGACCCCCCTTAAATCGACCAATATTAGGGCAAATTTGGTACATGCTTCTTCACCTCCTTAACTTTGCGTTTCATTTTCCCAAGGATCTAGCGATTTTTTGATTATTGTTTTTATTCAATACCATTAAGGATAATTTAATCGTAAATATTGTGCTCAGTTTAAGCAAAAATAGCCATCACTTATATCCTTTTTGAGCTCTAGAAAATAGTCCTTTTTGAAACTTTGAAGCGATATTGCAGGTGTCCTTTTGCACACAGGACAAAAAAATTTTTACATTATATTTCCCGTAAGGGCATTGTTTAATAATCCGTTGAGAAAACTAGCCCTCATAAGGAAAAGTCACCCCCCGAAAATCGACCAATTTTAGGGCAAATTTGGTGCATGCTTCTTCACCTCCTTAACTTTGCGTTTCAATTTCCCAAGGATCTAGCGATTTTTTACAAATTGTTTTTATGCAATACCATTAAGGATGATTTAATTTTAAATAATGTGCTCAGTTTAAGCGAAAATAACCATCACTTATATCCTTTTTGAGCACTTGAAAATAGTCCTTTTTGAAACTTTGATGCGATATTGCGGGTGTCCTTTTGCACACAGGACAATAATTTTTTACATTATATGTCACGATAGGGCATTGTTCAATAATCCGTTGAGAAAAATAGCCCTCATAAGGAAAAGTCACCCCCCGAAAATCGACCAATTTTAGGGCAAATTTGGTGCATGCTTCTTCACCTCCTTAACTTTCCGTTTCAATTTCCCAAGGATCTAGGGATTTTTTTCAAATTGTATTAATGAAATACCATTAAGGATAATTAAATCTTAAATATTGTGCTCAGTTTAAGCAAAAATAGCCATCACTTATATCCTTTTTGAGCACTTGAAAATAGTCCTTTTTGAAACTTTGAAGCAATATTGCGGGTGTCCTTTTGCACACAGGACAAAAAAATTTTTACATTATATTTCACGTAAGGGCATTGTTCAATAATCCGTTGAGAAAAATAGCCCTCTTAAGGAAAAGTCACCCCCCGAAAATCGACCAATTTTAGGGCAAATTTGGTGCATGCTTCTTCACCTCCTTAACTTTCCGTTTCAATTTCCCAAGGATCTAGGGATTTTTTTCAAATTGTATTAATGAAATACCATTAAGGATAATTAAATCTTAAATATTGTGCTCAGTTTAAGCAAAAATAGCCATCACTTATATCCTTTTTGAGCACTTGAAAATAGTTCTTTTTGAAACTTTGAAGCGATATTGCGGGTGTCCTTTTGCACACAGGACAAAAAAATTTTTACATTATATTTCACGTAAGGGCATTGTTCAATAATCCGTTGAGAAAAATAGCCCTCTTAAGGAAAAGTCACCCCCCGAAAATCGACCAATTTTAGGGCAAATTTGGTGCATGCTTCTTCACCTCCTTAACTTTCCGTTTCAATTTCCCAAGGATCTAGGGATTTTTTTCAAATTGTATTAATGAAATACCATTAAGGATAATTAAATCTTAAATACTGTGCTCAGTTTAAGCGAAAATAACCATCACTTATATCCTTTTTGAGCACTTGAAAATAGTCCTTTTTGAAATTTTGAAGCGATATTGCGGGTGTCCTTTTGCACACAGGACAAAAAAATTTTTACATTATATTTCACGTAAGGGCATCGTTGCACACGGGGCAAAAATTTTTTTCTTTATATTTCTTGTAATGGGGTTATTTATCAATTCAGTTATGAAAATTTTTCTTATCAGGGAATGCCATCCATGTAATATTCCGTTTTTTTTTACAAAATGTCGAGTATAGGCAATCATTATTGCATCAATAAAATTGTGTTGCGGCCTATTGTCCCAAGTTTACAACTCGATATAAATTGGACATATGAATTGTTTTATAAATTATAATAATTGTTTTTTTACAGATTCAACATCACAGAAACTTTTGAATCAGATCAGTTTTGTTGGGGCTGAAGGAAGTGCCATCCTTTTGGGAGACAAATGTTTAGTAAGTGGTAGTGTTATTGAAACTTTTAAATATTGCTCTTAATAAATTTTTCACTACAGATGATGCTGTTCGAAGACAACCTAAAATTTTTCAATCGGCTTGAATTGTTCATCATTTCCAAGTGGACGTTTGAAGAAGGGATGCGGATCCATTGGGAATGATCAATCAAATTCCTCAAGGATATTATTTCTTCAATTGGTATCTACCGAGATTAAAACGAATGGATTTGCTATAACACTTAGTGCAGTAAATTGTGATTCATTAAATAAGTGAAGTGATGTGATAAAGTTTTTAAAGTGATAAATAAATAATATATCGGAAAATTCAAACCGTTTTAATTAACATAAGGTTTTTATAAGATTGTAACAATTAATTCTTTTATATAATTTATATAAACAATTGTAAATATGGAAAAGACACTGTAATTGTAATTGTGTAATTGTTAAGTAGTATTGTATAAATTTAATTGATATTTATTAATAATAATAAATTTATTTTAATAGAATACATTGTTTTAATTCGATTTTCCGCAACCATCCTCTTGAATTTTATATTTCAGAGCTTTGTTTTTACAATTAGAATACATAGAAGAATTAAGTTTATACAACGTTAAGGTAGGTAAAAGACGTACAACGTTTTCGATAGATAAGTTATCGAATAATAAGGGGAAAGCCAATATCGAAAAATATTTTAACTTTTCGAAGTTCTTAATCGTATTATTTTATATTAAAATTTTTATTTTATGACTAAATTCTATTGAAATTCAAATTTGTTTTTACACAAAAAAGGATGAGGACCATAAAATGTTCTCATGTTTTTTGACAATTTTAACATGGAGCAGCTATGGTTCGATTAATATATGATTGGGAAATTCTCATTTTTTCAATCGAAAATTTTTTTCATTTTTCTGCAAATCTCATAAGAATTGTTTAAATATGAGTTTTAACGTCATTTACATATATCATATGATAGCCGCATCGCTAAGGTCGCCGCCACTACCGGAGCTGAGGTCCCTGGTTCGAATCCCGAAGGGGTAAGTGTTTTTTCTTATTTCTAATAATTGATTTCTATTCCTTTCAGTTTATAATATATATAACTAACATTAATTCTTAATTCCAGACATTGCATCATCGAAATATTCGATCGAACAGTTCCAACCTTTCGGGGTTGGGAATGATCGATCGATCGATGATGCAATATATTTTTAATTTTATTTTTGCTCATTGGTTTTGTGACGTCACTCAATTTCATATATATGGCGTCACACATACGTCGCCATCCAATGACGTTATTCCCGAAAAAAATTTAAAAATGTGCGAATTTTCGATGTTCGGGATATAGGAATCTAGGAATGGCTTAGTTACGTCACGGGAGGCCTAAAAAACATATCCTATAGTCAATATTTTTCATTTTTTTTTCAAAAATTTTTGGACCGGGATTTTGAAAAATCCCAAAAATAGGCCCAATTTAGCGATTTTTATCACTTTTTTCAACTTTAACGTCTATTTGTGCGTTAACTATCAATCGTATGGTAACGAGTGATAGCTCATTCGATAGCGCTTGAATTACTCTATCGATGGTGTTAATTTGGTCCTGGAAAACCTTAAGGAAAAAAACTTTTTTTTTCACCTTCTCAGAAATTTCAAATCGTCGATGAAATGGTCGACGATTTTATAAAAAAAAATATTCGATTTTTTTTTTCGAATTTATGGATGAAATTCACACCATAGATGCCTAACGTTACGATCGATACGAATATGAAAAAACATAATCACTTTTCGATGTTCTTAATGGAATTTTTCGATTTAACAACTTTACATATTATGCATTATAATGCAATGCAAATGTAAATTGTTTTCTTGAAAAAAAGGATCAAGGACCTAAATATTTTCCAATGTGGGTAGACAACTTTTCCGAAAGTAACATGGAGCAGTTATGGTTAAAATATTTTTGGAAAATTCCAATTCCTTCGATCGAAAAAATTTTTCAAGTTTCCATTTGTGAAGAAATCTTTAAATATGAGTTTTAACGATCAATAAATATATCTTCCAATGGCCGAATCGATAAGCGCACGGAAAATGTGATGAAACGGAAAGACGAGGGATCGATCCCCCAACCAGGTAAAAGATTTTTATATTTCTACTAACCAATTTCTAATTAATATCTATTCGTTACAGCTTAAATTATCACTTTCGATCGTTAATAATAATTATCTTAACGTTAGTTTCAGCCGAATTATTCGATCATCACTTCCAACCTTTCGGGGTTGAGAAGTGATCGATCGATGGATTACGTAGTAGGTTTTTTTTTTTTTTTTTGATTCATACTTATGACGTCATACATACGTCAACAGACTATGACGTCATCCAATGACGTCATTTCCGAAAAATTTCAAAAATGGGCGAATTTTCGATGTTCGGGATATAGGAATCTAGGAATGGCTTAGTTACGTCACGGGAGGCCTAAAAAACATATCCTATAGTCAATATTTTTCATTTTTTTTTCAAAAATTTTTGGGACGAAATCCGAAAAATCCCAAAAATAAGCCAAATATCTCGATTTTTTTCACTTTTTTCAACTTTAACGTTGATTTGCGCGTTAACTATCGATCGTACGATAACGAGTGATAGCTCATTCGATAGCGCTTGAATTACTCTATCGATGGTGTAAATTTGGTCCTGGAAAACCTTAAGGAAAAAAACTTTTTTTTTCTCCTTCTCAGAAATTTCAAATCGTCGATGAAATGGTCGACGATTTTATAAAAAAAAATATTCGATTTTTTTTTTCGAATTTATGGATGAAATTCACACCATAGATGCCTAACGTTACGATCGAAACGAATATGTAAAAACTTTTTTGCTTTTCGATACCCTTCATCGAATTTTTCAATAATGAAATTTTTTATGAACCATATAATGCTTTGCATATGTAACTTGTTTTATCGAAAAAGTCAATAAAGGATATCGAAAAGCAAAAAAGTTTTTACATATTCGTTTCGATCGTAACGTTAGGCATCTATGGTGTGAATTTCATCCATAAATTCGAAAAAAAAAATCGAATATTTTTTTTTATAAAATCGTCGACCATTTCATCGACGATTTGAAATTTCTGAGAAGGAGAAAAAAAAAGTTTTTTTCCTTAAGGTTTTCCAGGACCAAATTTACACCATCGATAGAGTAATTCAAGCGCTATCGAATGAGCTATCACTCGTTACCATACGATTGATAGTTAACGCGCAAATCAACGTTAAAGTTGAAAAAAGTGAAAAAAATCGAGATATTTGGCTTATTTTTGGGATTTTTCGGATTTCGTCCCAAAAATTTTTGAAAAAAAAATGAAAAATATTGACTATAGGATATGTTTTTTAGGCCTCCCGTGACGTAACTAAGCCATTCCTAGATTCCTATATCCCGAACATCGAAAATTCGCACATTTTTAAATTTTTTTCGGGAATAACGTCATTGGATGGCGACGTATGTGTGACGCCATATATATGAAATTGAGTGACGTCACAAAACCAATGAGCAAAAATAAAATTAAAAATATATTGCATCATCGATCGATCGATCATTCCCAACCCCGAAAGGTTGGAACTGTTCGATCGAATATTTCGATGATGCAATGTCTGGAATTAAGAATTAATGTTAGTTATATATATTATAAACTGAAAGGAATAGAAATCAATTATTAGAAATAAGAAAAAACACTTACCCCTTCGGGATTCGAACCAGGGACCTCAGCTCCGGTAGTGGCGGCGACCTTAGCGATGCGGCTATCATATGATATATGTAAATGACGTTAAAACTCATATTTAAACAATTCTTATGAGATTTGCAGAAAAATGAAAAAAATTTTCGATTGAAAAAATGAGAATTTCCCAATCATATATTAATCGAACCATAGCTGCTCCATGTTAAAATTGTCAAAAAACATGAGAACATTTTATGGTCCTCATCCTTTTTTGTGTAAAAACAAATTTGAATTTCAATAGAATTTAGTCATAAAATAAAAATTTTAATATAAAATAATACGATTAAGAACTTCGAAAAGTTAAAATATTTTTCGATATTGGCTTTCCCCTTATTATTCGATAACTTATCTATCGAAAACGTTGTACGTCTTTTACCTACCTTAACGTTGTATAAACTTAATTCTTCTATGTATTCTAATTGTAAAAACAAAGCTCTGAAATATAAAATTCAAGAGGATGGTTGCGGAAAATCGAATTAAAACAATGTATTCTATTAAAATAAATTTATTATTATTAATAAATATCAATTAAATTTATACAATACTACTTAACAATTACACAATTACAATTACAGTGTCTTTTCCATATTTACAATTGTTTATATAAATTATATAAAAGAATTAATTGTTACAATCTTATAAAAACCTTATGTTAATTAAAACGGTTTGAATTTTCCGATATATTATTTATTTATCACTTTAAAAACTTTATCACATCACTTCACTTATTTAATGAATCACAATTTACTGCACTAAGTGTTATAGCAAATCCATTCGTTTTAATCTCGGTAGATACCAATTGAAGAAATAATATCCTTGAGGAATTTGATTGATCATTCCCAATGGATCCGCATCCCTTCTTCAAACGTCCACTTGGAAATGATGAACAATTCAAGCCGATTGAAAAATTTTAGGTTGTCTTCGAACAGCATCATCTGTAGTGAAAAATTTATTAAGAGCAATATTTAAAAGTTTCAATAACACTACCACTTACTAAACATTTGTCTCCCAAAAGGATGGCACTTCCTTCAGCCCCAACAAAACTGATCTGATTCAAAAGTTTCTGTGATGTTGAATCTGTAAAAAAACAATTATTATAATTTATAAAACAATTCATATGTCCAATTTATATCGAGTTGTAAACTTGGGACAATAGGCCGCAACACAATTTTATTGATGCAATAATGATTGCCTATACTCGACATTTTGTAAAAAAAAACGGAATATTACATGGATGGCATTCCCTGATAAGAAAAATTTTCATAACTGAATTGATAAATAACCCCATTACAAGAAATATAAAGAAAAAAATTTTTGCCCCGTGTGCAACGATGCCCTTACGTGAAATATAATGTAAAAATTTTTTTGTCCTGTGTGCAAAAGGACACCCGCAATATCGCTTCAAAATTTCAAAAAGGACTATTTTCAAGTGCTCAAAAAGGATATAAGTGATGGTTATTTTCGCTTAAACTGAGCACAGTATTTAAGATTTAATTATCCTTAATGGTATTTCATTAATACAATTTGAAAAAAATCCCTAGATCCTTGGGAAATTGAAACGGAAAGTTAAGGAGGTGAAGAAGCATGCACCAAATTTGCCCTAAAATTGGTCGATTTTCGGGGGGTGACTTTTCCTTAAGAGGGCTATTTTTCTCAACGGATTATTGAACAATGCCCTTACGTGAAATATAATGTAAAAATTTTTTTGTCCTGTGTGCAAAAGGACACCCGCAATATCGCTTCAAAGTTTCAAAAAGAACTATTTTCAAGTGCTTAAAAAGGATATAAGTGATGGCTATTTTTGCTTAAACTGAGCACAATATTTAAGATTTAATTATCCTTAATGGTATTTCATTAATACAATTTGAAATAAAACCCCTAGATCCTTGGGAAATTGAAACGGAAATTTAAGGAGGTGAAGAAGCATGCACCAAATTTGCCCTAATATTGGTCGATTTTAGGGGGGTCACTTTTCCTTATGAGAGCTAGTTTTCTCAACGGATTATTGAACAATGCCCTTACGTGAAATATAATGTAAAAATTTTTTTGTCCTGTGTGCAAAAGGACACCTGCAATATCGCTTCAAAGTTTCAAAAAGGACTATTTTCTAGAGCACAAAAAGGATATAAGTGATGGCTATTTTTGCTTAAACTGAGCACAATATTTACGATTAAATTATCCTTAATGGTATTTCATTAATACAATTTGAAAAAAAAATCCCTAGATCCTTGGGAAATTGAAACGGAAATTTAAGGAGGTGAAGAAGCATGCACCAAATTAGCCCTAAAATTGGACGATTTTCGGGGGGTGACTTTTCCTTATGAGGACTAGTTTTCTCAACGGATTATTGAACAGTGCCCTTACGTGAAATAAAATGTAAAAAAATTTTTGTCCTGTGAGCAAAAGGACACCCGCAATATCGCTTCAAAGTTTCAAAAAGGACTATTTTCAAGTACTCAAAAAGGATGTGAGTGATGGTTATTTTCGCTTAAACTGAGCACATTATTTAAGATTAAATCATCCTTAATGGTATTGCATCAAAACAATTTGCAAATAATCGCTAGATCCTTGGGAAATTGAAACGGAAAATTACGGAGGTGAAGAAGCATGCACCAAATTAGCCCTAAAATTGGACGATTTTCGGGGGGTGACTTTTCCTTATGAGGACTAGTTTTCTCAACGGATTATTGAACAGTGCCCATTCGTGAAATAAAATGTAAAAAAATTTGGTCCTGTATGAATTGGTCACCCGCAATATCGCTTCAAAGTTTCAAAAAGGACTATTTTCATGTGCTCAAAAATGATATAAGTGATGGTTCTTTTTGCTTAAACTGGGCACAATATTAAAGATTAAATCATCCTTAATGGTATTGCATCAAAACAATTTGGAAATAATCGCTAGATCCTTGGGAAATTGAAACGGAAAATTAAGGAGGTGAAGAAGCATGCACCAAATTAGCCCTAAAATTGGACGATTTTCGAGGGGTGACTTTTCCTTATGAGGACTAGTTTACTTAACGGATTATTGAACAGTGCCCTTACGTGAAATAAAATGTAAAAAAATTTTTGTCCTGTGTGCAATAGGTCACCCGCAATATCGCTTCAAAGTTTCAAAAAGGACTATTTTCAAGTACTCAAAAAGGATATGAGTGATGGTTATTTTCGCTTAAACTGAGCACATTATTTAAGATTAAATCATCCTTAATGGAATTGCATCAAAACAATTTGCAAATAATCGCTAGATCCTTGGGAAATTGAAACGGAAAATTAAGGAGGTGAAGAAGCATGCACCAAATTAGCCCTAAAATTGGACGATTTTCGAGGGGTGACTTTTCCTTATGAGGACTAGTTTTCTCAACGGATTATTGAACAGTGCCCTAACGTGAAATATAATGTAAAAAAAATTTTTTCCTGTGTGCAATAGGTCACCCGCAATATTGCTTCAAAGTTTCAAAAAGGACTATTTTCAAGTGCTCAAAAAGGATTCAAGAGATGGTTATTTTCGCTTAAACTGAGCACAATATTTAAGACTAAATTTTCCTTAATGTTATTGCATTAAAACAATTTGCAAATAATCGCTAGATCCTTGGGAAATTGAAACGGAAAATTAAGGAGGTGAAGAAGCATGCACCAAATTAGCCCTAAAATTGGTCAATTTTCGGGGGATGACTTTTCCTTATGAGGTCTAAATTTCTCAACGGCTTATGGAACAATGCCCTAACGTGAAATATAATGTAAAAAAAATTTGGTCCTGTATGCAATAGGTCACCCGCAATATCGCTTCAAAGTTTCAAAAAGGACTATTTTCAAGTGCTCAAAAAGGATATAAGTGATGGTTATTATCGCTTAAAATGGGCACAATATTTAAGATTAAATTATCCTTAAAGGTATTGCATAAAAACAATTTGAAAAAAACCGCTAGATCCTTGGGAAATTGAAACGGAAAATTAAGGAGGTGAAGAAGCATGCACCAAATTAGCCCTAAAATTGGACGATTTTCGGGGGGTGACTTTTCCTTATGAGGACTAGTTTTCTCAACGGATTATTGAACAGTGCCCTTACGTGAAATAAAATGTAAAAAAATTTTTGTCCTGTGTGCAAAAGGACACCCGCAATATCGCTTCAAAGTTTCAAAAAGGACTATTTTCAAGTACTCAAAAAGGATGTGAGTGATGGTTATTTTCGCTTAAACTGAGCACATTATTTAAGATTAAATCATCCTTAATGGTATTGCATCAAAACAATTTGCAAATAATCGCTAGATCCTTGGGAAATTGAAACGGAAAATTGAGGAGGTGAAGAAGCATGCACCAAATTAGCCCTAAAATTGGACGATTTTCGGGGGGTGACTTTTCCTTATGAGGACTAGTTTTCTCAACGGATTATTGAACAGTGCCCTTACGTGAAATAAAATGTAAAAAACTTTTGTCCTGTGTGCAAAAGGACACCCGCAATATCGCTTCAAAGTTTCAAAAAGGACTATTTTCAAGTACTCAAAACGGATGTGAGTGATGGTTATTTTCGCTTAAACTGAGCACATTATTTAAGATTAAATCATCCTTAATGGTATTGCATCAAAACAATTTGCAAATAATCGCTAGATCCTTGGGAAATTGAAACGGAAAGTTAAGGAGGTGAAGAAGCATGCACCAAATTAGGCCTAAAATTGGACGATTTTCGGGGGGTGACTTTTCCTTATGAGGACTAGTTTTCTCAACGGATTATTGAACAGTGCCCTTACGTGAAATAAAATGTAAAAAAAATTTGGTCCTGTATGCAATAGGTCACCCGCAATATCGCTTCAAAGTTTCAAAAAGGACTATTTTCAAGTGGTCAAAAAGGATATAAGTGATGGTTCTTTTTGCTTAAACTGGGCACAATATTTAAGATTTAATCATCCTTAATGGTATTGCATCAAAACAATTTGGAAATAATCGCTAGATCCTGGGGAAATTGAAACGGAAAATTAAGGAGGTGAAGAAGCATGCACCAAATTAGCCCTAAAATTGGACGATTTTCGGGGGGTGACTTTTCCTTATGAGGACTAGTTTTCTCAACGGATTATTGAACAGTGCCCTTACGTGAAATAAAATGTAAAAAAAATTTTGTCCTGTGTGCAATAGGTCACCCGCAATATCGCTTCAAAGTTTCAAAAAGGACTATTTTCAAGTGCTCAAAAAGGATATAAGTGATGGTTCTTTTTTCTTAAACTGGGCACAATATTTAAGATTAAATTATCCTTAAAGGTATTGCATAAAAACAATTTGAAAAAAAACGCTTTATCCTTGGGAAATTGAAACGGAAAATTAAGGAGGTGAAGAAGCATGCACCAAATTAGGCCTAAATTTGGACGATTTTCGGGGGGTGACTTTTCCTTATGAGGACTAGTTTTCTCAACGGATTATTGAACAGTGCCCTAACGTGAAATAAAATGTAAAAAAAATTTTGTCCTGTGTGCAAAAGGACACCCGCAATATCGCTTCAAAGTTTCAAAAAGGAATATTTTCAAGTACTCAAAAAGGATATGAGTGATGGTTATTTTCGCTTAAACTGAGCACATTATTTAAGATTAAATCATCCTTAATGGTATTGCATCAAAACAATTTGCAAATAATCGCTAGATCCTTGGGAAATTGAAACGGAAAATTAAGGAGGTGAAGAAGCATGCACCAAATTAGCCCTAAAATTGGACGATTTTCGAGGGGTGACTTTTCCTTATGAGGACTAGTTTTCTCAACGGATTATTGAACAGTGCCCTAACGTGAAATATAATGTTAAAAAAATTTTTTCCTGTGTGCAATAGGTCACCCGCAATATTGCTTCAAAGTTTCAAAAAGGACTATTTTCAAGTGCTCAAAAAGGATTCAAGAGATGGTTATTTTCGCTTAAACTGAGCACAATATTTAAGACTAAATTTTCCTTAATGTTATTGCATAAAAACAATTTGCAAATAATCGCTAGATCCAAGGGAAATTTAAACGGAAAATTAAGGAGGTGAAGAAGCATGCACCAAATTAGCCCTAAAATTGGTCAATTTTCGGGGGATGACTTTTCCTTATGAGGGCTAAATTTCTCAACGGCTTATTGAACAATGCCCTAACGTGAAATATAATGTAAAAAAAATTTGGTCCTGTATGCAATAGGTCACCCGCAATATCGCTTCAAAGTTTCAAAAAGGACTATTTTCAAGTGCTCAAAAAGGATATAAGTGATGGTTATTATCGCTTAAAATGGGCACATTATTTAAGATTAAATCATCCTTAATGGTATTGCATCAAAACAATTTGCAAATAATCGCTAGATCCTTGGGAAATTGAAACGGAAAATTGAGGAGGTGAAGAAGCATGCACCAAATTAGCCCTAAAATTGGACGATTTTCGGGGGGTGACTTTTCCTTATGAGGACTAGTTTTCTCAACGGATTATTGAACAGTGCCCTTACGTGAAATAAAATGTAAAAAACTTTTGTCCTGTGTGCAAAAGGACACCCGCAATATCGCTTCAAAGTTTCAAAAAGGACTATTTTCAAGTACTCAAAAAGGATGTGAGTGATGGTTATTTTCGCTTAAACTGAGCACATTATTTAAGATTAAATCATCCTTAATGGTATTGCATCAAAACAATTTGCAAATAATCGCTAGATCCTTGGGAAATTGAAACGGAAAGTTAAGGAGGTGAAGAAGCATACACCAAATTAGGCCTAAAATTGGACGATTTTCGGGGGGTGACTTTTCCTTATGAGGACTAGTTTTCTCAACGGATTATTGAACAGTGCCCTTACGTGAAATAAAATGTAAAAAAAATTTGGTCCTGTATGCAATAGGTCACCCGCAATATCGCTTCAAAGTTTCAAAAAGGACTATTTTCAAGTGGTCAAAAAGGATATAAGTGATGGTTCTTTTTGCTTAAACTGGGCACAATATTTAAGATTTAATCATCCTTAATGGTATTGCATCAAAACAATTTGGAAATAATCGCTAGATCCTGGGGAAATTGAAACGGAAAATTAAGGAGGTGAAGAAGCATGCACCAAATTAGCCCTAAAATTGGACGATTTTCGGGGGGTGACTTTTCCTTATGAGGACTAGTTTTCTCAACGGATTATTGAACAGTGCCCTTACGTGAAATAAAATGTAAAAAAAATTTTGTCCTGTGTGCAATAGGTCACCCGCAATATCGCTTCAAAGTTTCAAAAAGGACTATTTTCAAGTGCTCAAAAAGGATATAAGTGATGGTTCTTTTTTCTTAAACTGGGCACAATATTTAAGATTAAATTATCCTTAAAGGTATTGCATAAAAACAATTTGAAAAAAAACGCTTTATCCTTGGGAAATTGAAACGGAAAATTAAGGAGGTGAAGAAGCATGCACCAAATTAGGCCTAAATTTGGACGATTTTCGGGGGGTGACTTTTCCTTATGAGGACTAGTTTTCTCAACGGATTATTGAACAGTGCCCTAACGTGAAATAAAATGTAAAAAAAATGTTGTCCTGTGTGCAAAAGGACACCCGCAATATCGCTTCAAAGTTTCAAAAAGGAATATTTTCAAGTACTCAAAAAGGATATGAGTGATGGTTATTTTCGCTTAAACTGAGCACATTATTTAAGATTAAATCATCCTTAATGGTATTGCATCAAAACAATTTGCAAATAATCGCTAGATCCTTGGGAAATTGAAACGGAAAATTAAGGAGGTGAAGAAGCATGCACCAAATTAGCCCTAAAATTGGACGATTTTCGAGGGGTGACTTTTCCTTATGAGGACTAGTTTTCTCAACGGATTATTGAACAGTGCCCTAACGTGAAATATAATGTTAAAAAAATTTTTTCCTGTGTGCAATAGGTCACCCGCAATATTGCTTCAAAGTTTCAAAAAGGACTATTTTCAAGTGCTCAAAAAGGATATAAGTGATGGTTATTATCGCTTAAAATGGGCACATTATTTAAGATTAAATCATCCTTAATGGTATTGCATCAAAACAATTTGCAAATAATCGCTAGATCCTTGGGAAATTGAAACGGAAAGTTAAGGAGGTGAAGAAGCATGCACCAAATTAGGCCTAAAATAGGACGATTTTCGGGGGGTGACTTTTCCTTATGAGGACTAGTTTTCTCAACGGATTATTGAACAGTGCCCTTACGTGAAATAAAATGTAAAAAAAATTTTGTCCTGTGTGCAATAGGTCACCCGCAATATCGCTTCAAAGTTTCAAAAAGGACTATTTTCAAGTGCTCAAAAAGGATATAAGTGATGGTTCTTTTTTCTTAAACTGGGCACAATATTTAAGATTAAATTATCCTTAAAGGTATTGCATCAAAACAATTTGCAAATAATCGCTAGATCCTTGGGAAATTGAAACGGAAAATTGAGGAGGTGAAGAAGCATGCACCAAATTAGCCCTAAAATTGGACGATTTTCGGGGGGTGACTTTTCCTTATGAGGACTAGTTTTCTCAACGGATTATTGAACAGTGCCCTTACGTGAAATAAAATGTAAAAAAATTTTTGTCCTGTGTGCAAAAGGACACCCGCAATATCGCTTCAAAGTTTCAAAAAGGACTATTTTCAAGTACTCAAAAAGGATGTGAGTGATGGTTATTTTCGCTTAAACTGAGCACATTATTTAAGATTAAATCATCCTTAATGGTATTGCATCAAAACAATTTGCAAATAATCGCTAGATCCTTGGGAAATTAAAACGGAAAGTTAAGGAGGTGAAGAAGCATGCACCAAATTAGGCCTAAAATTGGACGATTTTCGGGGGGTGACTTTTCCTTATGAGGACTAGTTTTCTCAACGGACTATTGAACAGTGCCCTTACGTGAAATAAAATGTAAAAAAAATTTTGTCCTGTGTGCAATAGGTCACCCGCAATATCGCTTCAAAGTTTCAAAAAGGACTATTTTCAAGTGCTCAAAAAGGATATAAGTGATGGTTCTTTTTTCTTAAACTGGGCACAATATTTAAGATTAAATTATCCTTAAAGGTATTGCATTAAAACAATTTGAAAAAAAACGCTTTATCCTTGGGAAATTGAAACGGAAAATTAAGGAGGTGAAGAAGCATGCACCAAATTAGGCCTAAATTTGGACGATTTTCGGGGGGTGACTTTTCCTTATGAGGACTAGTTTTCTCAACGGATTATTGAACAGTGCCCTAACGTGAAATAAAATGTAAAAAAAATTTTGTCCTGTGTGCAAAAGGACACCCGCAATATCGCTTCAAAGTTTCAAAAAGGAATATTTTCAAGTACTCAAAAAGGATGTGAGTGATGGTTATTTTCGATTAAACTGAGCACATTATTTAAGATTAAATCATCCTTAATGGTATTGCAACAAAACAATTTGCAAATAATCGCTAGATCCTTGGGAAATTGAAACGGAAAGTTAAGGAGGTGAAGAAGCATGCACCAAATTAGGCCTAAAATAGGACGATTTTCGGGGGGTGACTTTTCCTTATGAGGACTAGTTTTCTCAACGGATTATTGAACAGTGCCCTTACGTGAAATAAAATGTAAAAAAAATTTTTTCCTGTGTGCAATAGGTCACCCGCAATATTGCTTCAAAGTTTCAAAAAGGACTATTTTCAAGTACTCAAAAAGGATATAAGTGATGGTTATTATCGCTTAAAATGAGCACATTATTTAAGATTAAATCATCCTTAATGGTATTGCATCAAAACAATTTGCAAATAATCGCTAGATCCTTGGGAAATTGAAACGGAAAATTGAGGAGGTGAAGAAGCATGCACCAAATTAGCCCTAAAATTGGACGATTTTCGGGGGGTGACTTTTCCTTATGAGGACTAGTTTTCTCAACGGATTATTGAACAGTGCCCTTACGTGAAATAAAATGTAAAAAAATTTTTGTCCTGTGTGCAAAAGGACACCCGCAATATCGCTTCAAAGTTTCAAAAAGGACTATTTTCAAGTACTCAAAAAGGATGTGAGTGATGGTTATTTTCGCTTAAACTGAGCACATTATTTAAGATTAAATCATCCTTAATGGTATTGCATCAAAACAATTTGCAAATAATCGCTAGATCCTTGGGAAATTGAAACGGAAAGTTAAGGAGGTGAAGAAGCATGCACCAAATTAGGCCTAAAATTGGACGATTTTCGGGGGGTGACTTTTCCTTATGAGGACTAGTTTTCTCAACGGACTATTGAACAGTGCCCTTACGTGAAATAAAATGTAAAAAAAATTTTGTCCTGTGTGCAATAGGTCACCCGCAATATCGCTTCAAAGTTTCAAAAAGGACTATTTTCAAGTGCTCAAAAAGGATATAAGTGATGGTTCTTTTTTCTTAAACTGGGCACAATATTTAAGATTAAATTATCCTTAAAGGTATTGCATTAAAACAATTTGAAAAAAAACGCTTTATCCTTGGGAAATTGAAACGGAAAATTAAGGAGGTGAAGAAGCATGCACCAAATTAGGCCTAAATTTGGACGATTTTCGGGGGGTGACTTTTCCTTATGAGGACTAGTTTTCTCAACGGATTATTGAACAGTGCCCTAACGTGAAATAAAATGTAAAAAAAATTTTGTCCTGTGTGCAAAAGGACACCCGCAATATCGCTTCAAAGTTTCAAAAAGGAATATTTTCAAGTACTCAAAAAGGATGTGAGTGATGGTTATTTTCGCTTAAACTGAGCACATTATTTAAGATTAAATCATCCTTAATGGTATTGCAACAAAACAATTTGCAAATAATCGCTAGATCCTTGGGAAATTGAAACGGAAAATTAAGGAGGTGAAGAAGCATGCACCAAATTAGGCCTAAAATTGGACGATTTTCTGGGGGTGACTTTTCCTTATGAGGACTAGTTTACTTAACGGATTATTGAACAGTTCCCTTACGTGAAATAAAATGTAAAAAAATTTTTGTCCTGTGTGCAATAGGTCACCCGCAATATCGCTTCAAAGTTTCAAAAAGGACTATTTTCAAGTACTCAAAAAGGATATGAGTGATGGTTATTTTCGCTTAAACTGAGCACATTATTTAAGATTAAATCATCCTTAATGGTATTGCATCAAAACAATTTGCAAATAATCGCTAGATCCTTGGGAAATTGAAACGGAAAATTAAGGAGGTGAAGAAGCATGCACCAAATTAGGCCTAAAATTGGACGATTTTCTGGGGGTGACTTTTCCTTATGAGGACTAGTTTACTTAACGGATTATTGAACAGTGCCCTAACGTGAAATATAATGTAAAAAAAATATTTTCCTGTGTGCAATAGGTCACCCGCAATATTGCTTCAAAGTTTCAAAAAGGACTATTTTCAAGTGCTCAAAAAGGATATAAGTGATGGTTATTATCGCTTAAAATGGGCACAATATTTAAGATTAAATTATCCTTAAAGGTATTGCATAAAAACAATTTGAAAAAAACCGCTAGATCCTTGGGAAATTGAAACGGAAAATTAAGGAGGTGAAGAAGCATGCACCAAAATAGCCCTAAAATTGGACGATTTTCGGGGGGTGACTTTTCCTTATGAGGACTAGTTTTCTCAACGGATTATTGAACAGTGCCCTTACGTGAAATAAAATGTAAAAAAAATTTGGTCCTGTATGCAATAGGTCACCCGCAATATCGCTTCAAAGTTTCAAAAAGGACTATTTTCAAGTGCTCAAAAAGGATATAAGTGATGGTTATTATCGCTTAAAATGGGCACAATATTTAAGATTAAATTATCCTTAAAGGTATTGCATAAAAACAATTTGAAAAAAACCGCTAGATCCTTGGGAAATTGAAACGGAAAATTAAGGAGGTGAAGAAGCATGCACAATTAGCCCTAAAATTGGACGATTTTCGGGGGGTGACTTTTCCTTATGAGGACTAGTTTTCTCAACGGATTATTGAACAGTGCCCTTACGTGAAATAAAATGTAAAAAAATTTTTGTCCTGTGTGCAAAAGGACACCCGCAATATCGCTTCAAAGTTTCAAAAAGGAATATTTTCAAGTACTCAAAAAGGATGTGAGTGATGGTTATTTTCGCTTAAACTGAGCACATTATTTAAGATTAAATCATCCTTAATGGTATTGCATCAAAACAATTTGCAAATAATCGCTAGATCCTTGGGAAATTGAAACGGAAAGTTAAGGAGGTGAAGAAGCATGCACCAAATTAGGCCTAAAATTGGACGATTTTCGGGGGGTGACTTTTCCTTATGAGGACTAGTTTACTTAACGGATTATTGAACAGTGCCCTTACGTGAAATAAAATGTAAAAAATTTTTGTCCTGTGTGCAATAGGTCACCCGCAATATCGCTTCAAAATTTCAAAAAGGACTATTTTCAAGTACTCAAAAAGGATATGAGTGATGGTTATTTTCGCTTAAACTGAGCACATTATTTAAGATTAAATCATCCTTAATGGTATTGCATCAAAACAATTTGCAAATAATCGCTAGATCCTTGGGAAATTGAAACGGAAAATTAAGGAGGTGAAGAAGCATGCACCAAATTAGCCCTAAAATTGGACGATTTTCGAGGGGTGACTTTTCCTTATGAGGACTAGTTTTCTCAACGGATTATTGAACAGTGCCCTAACGTGAAATATAATGTAAAAAAAATTTTTTCCTGTGTGCAATAGGTCACCCGCAATATGGCTTCAAAGTTTCAAAAAGGACTATTTTCAAGTGCTCAAAAAGGATTCAAGAGATGGTTATTTTCGCTTAAACTGAGCACAATATTTAAGACTAAATTTTCCTTAATGTTATTGCATTAAAACAATTTGCAAATAATCGCTAGATCCTTGGGAAATTGAAACGGAAAATTAAGGAGGTGAAGAAGCATGCACCAAATTAGCCCTAAAATTGGTCAATTTTCGGGGGATGACTTTTCCTTATGAGGGCTAAATTTCTCAACGGTTTATTGAACAATGCCCTAACGTGAACTATAATGTAAAAAAAATTTGGTCCTGTATGCAATAGGTCACCCGCAATATCGCTTCAAAGTTTCAAAAAGGACTATTTTCAAGTGCTCAAAAAGGATATAAGTGATGGTTATTATCGCTTAAAATGGGCACAATATTTAAGATTAAATTATCCTTAAAGGTATTGCATAAAAACAATTTGAAAAAAACCGCTAGATCCTTGGGAAATTGAAACGGAAAATTAAGGAGGTGAAGAAGCATGCACCAAATTAGCCCTAAAATTGGACGATTTTCGGGGGGTGACTTTTCCTTATGAGGACTAGTTTTCTCAACGGATTATTGAACAGTGCCCTTACGTGAAATAAAATGTAAAAAAATTTTTGTCCTGTGTGCAAAAGGACACCCGCAATATCGCTTCAAAGTTTCAAAAAGGACTATTTTCAAGTACTCAAAAAGGATGTGAGTGATGGTTATTTTCGGTTAAACTGAGCACCTTATTTAAGATTAAATCATCCTTAATGGTATTGCATCAAAACAATTTGCAAATAATCGCTAGATCCTTGGGAAATTGAAACGGAAAATTAAGGAGGTGAAGAAGCATGCACCAAATTAGCCCTAAAATTGGACGATTTTCGAGGGGTGACTTTTCCTTATGAGGACTAGTTTTCTCAACGGATTATTGAACAGTGCCCTAACGTGAAATATAATGTAAAAAAATTTTTTTCCTGTGTGCAATAGGTCACCCGCAATATGGCTTCAAAGTTTCAAAAAGGACTATTTTCAAGTGCTCAAAAAGGATTCAAGAGATGGTTATTTTCGCTTAAACTGAGCACAATATTTAAGACTAAATTTTCCTTAATGTTATTGCATTAAAACAATTTGCAAATAATCGCTAGATCCTTGGGAAATTGAAACGGAAAATTAAGGAGGTGAAGAAGCATGCACCAAATTAGCCCTAAAATTGGTCAATTTTCGGGGGATGACTTTTCCTTATGAGGACTAGTTTTCTCAACGGATTATTGAACAGTGCCCTTACGTGAAATAAAATGTAAAAAAAATTTGGTCCTGTATGCAATAGGTCACCCGCAATATCGCTTCAAAGTTTCAAAAAGGACTATTTTCAAGTGCTCAAAAAGGATATAAGTGATGGTTATTATCGCTTAAAATGGGCACAATATTTAAGATTAAATTATCCTTAAAGGTATTGCATAAAAACAATTTGAAAAAAACCGCTAGATCCTTGGGAAATTGAAACGGAAAATTAAGGAGGTGAAGAAGCATGCACCAAATTAGCCCTAAAATTGGACGATTTTCGGGGGGTGACTTTTCCTTATGAGGACTAGTTTTCTCAACGGATTATTGAACAGTGCCCTTACGTGAAATAAAATGTAAAAAAATTTTTGTCCTGTGTGCAAAAGGACACCCGCAATATCGCTTCAAAGTTTCAAAAAGGACTATTTTCAAGTACTCAAAAAGGATGTGAGTGATGGTTATTTTCGGTTAAACTGAGCACATTATTTAAGATTAAATCATCCTTAATGGTATTGCATCAAAACAATTTGCAAATAATCGCTAGATCCTTGGGAAATTGAAACGGAAAATTAAGGAGGTGAAGAAGCATGCACCAAATTAGCCCTAAAATTGGACGATTTTCGAGGGGTGACTTTTCCTTATGAGGACTAGTTTTCTCAACGGATTATTGAACAGTGCCCTAACGTGAAATATAATGTAAAAAAATTTTTTTCCTGTGTGCAATAGGTCACCCGCAATATTGCTTCAAAGTTTCAGAAAGGACTATTTTCAAGTGCTCAAAAAGGATATAAGTGATGGTTATTATCGCTTAAACTGAGCACAATATTTAAGACTAAATTTTCCTTAATGTTATTGCATTAAAACAATTTGCAAATAATCGCTAGATCCTTGGGAAATTGAAACGGAAAGTTAAGGAGGAGAAGAAGCATGCACCAAATTAGGCCTAAAATTGGACGATTTTCGGGGGGTGACTTTTCCTTATGAGGACTAGTTTTCTCAACGGATTATTGAACAGTGCCCTTACGTGAAATAAAATGTAAAAAAAATTTGGTCCTGTATGCAATAGGTCACCCGCAATATCGCTTCAAAGTTTCAAAAAGGACTATTTTCAAGTGCTCAAAAAGGATATAAGTGATGGTTATTTTCGCTTAAAATGGGCACAATATTTAAGATTAAATTATCCTTAAAGGTATTGCTTAATAACAATTTGAAAAAAAACCGCTAGATTCTTGGGAAATTGAAACGGAAAATTAAGGAGGTGAAGAAGCATGCACCAAATTGACCCTAAAATTGGACGATTTTCGAGGGGTGACTTTTCCTTATGAGGACTAGTTTTCTCAACGGATTATTGAACAGTGCCCTTACGTTAAATAAAATGTAAAAAAAATTTTGTCCTGTGTGCAATAGGCCACCCGCAATATCGCTTCAAAGTTTAAAAAAGGACTATTTTCAAGTACTCAAAAAGGATATGAGTGATGGTTATTTTCGCTTAAACTGAGCACATTATTTAAGATTAATTCATCCTTAATGGTATTGCATCAAAACAATTTGCAAATAATCGCTAGATCCTTGGGAAATTGAAACGGAAAATTGAGGAGGTGAAGAAGCATGCACCAAATTAGCCCTAAAATTGGACGATTTTCGGGGGGTGACTTTTCCTTATGAGGACTAGTTTTCTCAACGGATTATTGAACAGTGCCCTTACGTGAAATAAAATGTAAAAAACTTTTGTCCTGTGTGCAAAAGGACACCCGCAATATCGCTTCAAAGTTTCAAAAAGGACTATTTTCAAGTACTCAAAACGGATGTGAGTGATGGTTATTTTCGCTTAAACTGAGCACATTATTTAAGATTAAATCATCCTTAATGGTATTGCATCAAAACAATTTGCAAATAATCGCTAGATCCTTGGGAAATTGAAACGGAAAGTTAAGGAGGTGAAGAAGCATGCACCAAATTAGGCCTAAAATTGGACGATTTTCGGGGGGTGACTTTTCCTTATGAGGACTAGTTTTCTCAACGGATTATTGAACAGTGCCCTTACGTGAAATAAAATGTAAAAAAAATTTGGTCCTGTATGCAATAGGTCACCCGCAATATCGCTTCAAAGTTTCAAAAAGGACTATTTTCAAGTGGTCAAAAAGGATATAAGTGATGGTTCTTTTTGCTTAAACTGGGCACAATATTTAAGATTTAATCATCCTTAATGGTATTGCATCAAAACAATTTGGAAATAATCGCTAGATCCTGGGGAAATTGAAACGGAAAATTAAGGAGGTGAAGAAGCATGCACCAAATTAGCCCTAAAATTGGACGATTTTCGGGGGGTGACTTTTCCTTATGAGGACTAGTTTTCTCAACGGATTATTGAACAGTGCCCTTACGTGAAATAAAATGTAAAAAAAATTTTGTCCTGTGTGCAATAGGTCACCCGCAATATCGCTTCAAAGTTTCAAAAAGGACTATTTTCAAGTGCTCAAAAAGGATATAAGTGATGGTTCTTTTTTCTTAAACTGGGCACAATATTTAAGATTAAATTATCCTTAAAGGTATTGCATAAAAACAATTTGAAAAAAAACGCTTTATCCTTGGGAAATTGAAACGGAAAATTAAGGAGGTGAAGAAGCATGCACCAAATTAGCCCTAAAATTGGACGATTTTCGAGGGGTGACTTTTCCTTATGAGGACTAGTTTTCTCAACGGATTATTGAACAGTGCCCTAACGTGAAATATAATGTTAAAAAAAATTTTTCCTGTGTGCAATAGGTCACCCGCAATATTGCTTCAAAGTTTCAAAAAGGACTATTTTCAAGTGCTCAAAAAGGATTCAAGAGATGGTTATTTTCGCTTAAACTGAGCACAATATTTAAGACTAAATTTTCCTTAATGTTATTGCATAAAAACAATTTGCAAATAATCGCTAGATCCAAGGGAAATTTAAACGGAAAATTAAGGAGGTGAAGAAGCATGCACCAAATTAGCCCTAAAATTGGTCAATTTTCGGGGGATGACTTTTCCTTATGAGGGCTAAATTTCTCAACGGCTTATTGAACAATGCCCTAACGTGAAATATAATGTAAAAAAAATTTGGTCCTGTATGCAATAGGTCACCCGCAATATCGCTTCAAAGTTTCAAAAAGGACTATTTTCAAGTGCTCAAAAAGGATATAAGTGATGGTTATTATCGCTTAAAATGGGCACATTATTTAAGATTAAATCATCCTTAATGGTATTGCATCAAAACAATTTGCAAATAATCGCTAGATCCTTGGGAAATTGAAACGGAAAATTGAGGAGGTGAAGAAGCATGCACCAAATTAGCCCTAAAATTGGACGATTTTCGGGGGGTGACTTTTCCTTATGAGGACTAGTTTGCTCAACGGATTATTGAACAGTGCCCTTACGTGAAATAAAATGTAAAAAACTTTTGTCCTGTGTGCAAAAGGACACCCGCAATATCGCTTCAAAGTTTCAAAAAGGACTATTTTCAAGTACTCAAAAAGGATGTGAGTGATGGTTATTTTCGCTTAAACTGAGCACATTATTTAAGATTAAATCATCCTTAATGGTATTGCATCAAAACAATTTGCAAATAATCGCTAGATCCTTGGGAAATTGAAACGGAAAGTTAAGGAGGTGAAGAAGCATACACCAAATTAGGCCTAAAATTGGACGATTTTCGGGGGGTGACTTTTCCTTATGAGGACTAGTTTTCTCAACGGATTATTGAACAGTGCCCTTACGTGAAATAAAATGTAAAAAAAATTTGGTCCTGTATGCAATAGGTCACCCGCAATATCGCTTCAAAGTTTCAAAAAGGACTATTTTCAAGTGGTCAAAAAGGATATAAGTGATGGTTCTTTTTGCTTAAACTGGGCACAATATTTAAGATTTAATCATCCTTAATGGTATTGCATCAAAACAATTTGGAAATAATCGCTAGATCCTGGGGAAATTGAAACGGAAAATTAAGGAGGTGAAGAAGCATGCACCAAATTAGCCCTAAAATTGGACGATTTTCGGGGGGTGACTTTTCCTTATGAGGACTAGTTTTCTCAACGGATTATTGAACAGTGCCCTTACGTGAAATAAAATGTAAAAAAAATTTTGTCCTGTGTGCAATAGGTCACCCGCAATATCGCTTCAAAGTTTCAAAAAGGACTATTTTCAAGTGCTCAAAAAGGATATAAGTGATGGTTCTTTTTTCTTAAACTGGGCACAATATTTAAGATTAAATTATCCTTAAAGGTATTGCATAAAAACAATTTGAAAAAAAACGCTTTATCCTTGGGAAATTGAAACGGAAAATTAAGGAGGTGAAGAAGCATGCACCAAATTAGGCCTAAATTTGGACGATTTTCGGGGGGTGACTTTTCCTTATGAGGACTAGTTTTCTCAACGGATTATTGAACAGTGCCCTAACGTGAAATAAAATGTAAAAAAAATGTTGTCCTGTGTGCAAAAGGACACCCGCAATATCGCTTCAAAGTTTCAAAAAGGAATATTTTCAAGTACTCAAAAAGGATATGAGTGATGGTTATTTTCGCTTAAACTGAGCACATTATTTAAGATTAAATCATCCTTAATGGTATTGCATCAAAACAATTTGCAAATAATCGCTAGATCCTTGGGAAATTGAAACGGAAAATTAAGGAGGTGAAGAAGCATGCACCAAATTAGCCCTAAAATTGGACGATTTTCGAGGGGTGACTTTTCCTTATGAGGACTAGTTTTCTCAACGGATTATTGAACAGTGCCCTAACGTGAAATATAATGTTAAAAAAATTTTTTCCTGTGTGCAATAGGTCACCCGCAATATTGCTTCAAAGTTTCAAAAAGGACTATTTTCAAGTGCTCAAAAAGGATTCAAGAGATGGTTATTTTCGCTTAAACTGAGCACAATATTTAAGACTAAATTTTCCTTAATGTTATTGCATAAAAACAATTTGCAAATAATCGCTAGATCCAAGGGAAATTTAAACGGAAAATTAAGGAGGTGAAGAAGCATGCACCAAATTAGCCCTAAAATTGGTCAATTTTCGGGGGATGACTTTTCCTTATGAGGGCTAAATTTCTCAACGGCTTATTGAACAATGCCCTAACGTGAAATATAATGTAAAAAAAATTTGGTCCTGTATGCAATAGGTCACCCGCAATATCGCTTCAAAGTTTCAAAAAGGACTATTTTCAAGTGCTCAAAAAGGATATAAGTGATGGTTATTATCGCTTAAAATGGGCACATTATTTAAGATTAAATCATCCTTAATGGTATTGCATCAAAACAATTTGCAAATAATCGCTAGATCCTTGGGAAATTGAAACGGAAAGTTAAGGAGGTGAAGAAGCATGCACCAAATTAGGCCTAAAATAGGACGATTTTCGGGGGGTGACTTTTCCTTATGAGGACTAGTTTTCTCAACGGATTATTGAACAGTGCCCTTACGTGAAATAAAATGTAAAAAAAATTTTGTCCTGTGTGCAATAGGTCACCCGCAATATCGCTTCAAAGTTTCAAAAAGGACTATTTTCAAGTGCTCAAAAAGGATATAAGTGATGGTTCTTTTTTCTTAAACTGGGCACAATATTTAAGATTAAATTATCCTTAAAGGTATTGCATCAAAACAATTTGCAAATAATCGCTAGATCCTTGGGAAATTGAAACGGAAAATTGAGGAGGTGAAGAAGCATGCACCAAATTAGCCCTAAAATTGGACGATTTTCGGGGGGTGACTTTTCCTTATGAGGACTAGTTTTCTCAACGGATTATTGAACAGTGCCCTTACGTGAAATAAAATGTAAAAAAATTTTTGTCCTGTGTGCAAAAGGACACCCGCAATATCGCTTCAAAGTTTCAAAAAGGACTATTTTCAAGTACTCAAAAAGGATGTGAGTGATGGTTATTTTCGCTTAAACTGAGCACATTATTTAAGATTAAATCATCCTTAATGGTATTGCATCAAAACAATTTGCAAATAATCGCTAGATCCTTGGGAAATTGAAACGGAAAGTTAAGGAGGTGAAGAAGCATGCACCAAATTAGGCCTAAAATTGGACGATTTTCGGGGGGTGACTTTTCCTTATGAGGACTAGTTTTCTCAACGGACTATTGAACAGTGCCCTTACGTGAAATAAAATGTAAAAAAAATTTTGTCCTGTGTGCAATAGGTCACCCGCAATATCGCTTCAAAGTTTCAAAAAGGACTATTTTCAAGTGCTCAAAAAGGATATAAGTGATGGTTCTTTTTTCTTAAACTGGGCACAATATTTAAGATTAAATTATCCTTAAAGGTATTGCATTAAAACAATTTGAAAAAAAACGCTTTATCCTTGGGAAATTGAAACGGAAAATTAAGGAGGTGAAGAAGCATGCACCAAATTAGGCCTAAATTTGGACGATTTTCGGGGGGTGACTTTTCCTTATGAGGACTAGTTTTCTCAACGGATTATTGAACAGTGCCCTAACGTGAAATAAAATGTAAAAAAAATTTTGTCCTGTGTGCAAAAGGACACCCGCAATATCGCTTCAAAGTTTCAAAAAGGAATATTTTCAAGTACTCAAAAAGGATGTGAGTGATGGTTATTTTCGATTAAACTGAGCACATTATTTAAGATTAAATCATCCTTAATGGTATTGCAACAAAACAATTTGCAAATAATCGCTAGATCCTTGGGAAATTGAAACGGAAAGTTAAGGAGGTGAAGAAGCATGCACCAAATTAGGCCTAAAATAGGACGATTTTCGGGGGGTGACTTTTCCTTATGAGGACTAGTTTTCTCAACGGATTATTGAACAGTGCCCTTACGTGAAATAAAATGTAAAAAAAATTTTTTCCTGTGTGCAATAGGTCACCCGCAATATTGCTTCAAAGTTTCAAAAAGGACTATTTTCAAGTACTCAAAAAGGATATAAGTGATGGTTATTATCGCTTAAAATGAGCACATTATTTAAGATTAAATCATCCTTAATGGTATTGCATCAAAACAATTTGCAAATAATCGCTAGATCCTTGGGAAATTGAAACGGAAAATTGAGGAGGTGAAGAAGCATGCACCAAATTAGCCCTAAAATTGGACGATTTTCGGGGGGTGACTTTTCCTTATGAGGACTAGTTTTCTCAACGGATTATTGAACAGTGCCCTTACGTGAAATAAAATGTAAAAAAATTTTTGTCCTGTGTGCAAAAGGACACCCGCAATATCGCTTCAAAGTTTCAAAAAGGACTATTTTCAAGTACTCAAAAAGGATGTGAGTGATGGTTATTTTCGCTTAAACTGAGCACATTATTTAAGATTAAATCATCCTTAATGGTATTGCATCAAAACAATTTGCAAATAATCGCTAGATCCTTGGGAAATTGAAACGGAAAGTTAAGGAGGTGAAGAAGCATGCACCAAATTAGGCCTAAAATTGGACGATTTTCGGGGGGTGACTTTTCCTTATGAGGACTAGTTTTCTCAACGGACTATTGAACAGTGCCCTTACGTGAAATAAAATGTAAAAAAAATTTTGTCCTGTGTGCAATAGGTCACCCGCAATATCGCTTCAAAGTTTCAAAAAGGACTATTTTCAAGTGCTCAAAAAGGATATAAGTGATGGTTCTTTTTTCTTAAACTGGGCACAATATTTAAGATTAAATTATCCTTAAAGGTATTGCATTAAAACAATTTGAAAAAAAACGCTTTATCCTTGGGAAATTGAAACGGAAAATTAAGGAGGTGAAGAAGCATGCACCAAATTAGGCCTAAATTTGGACGATTTTCGGGGGGTGACTTTTCCTTATGAGGACTAGTTTTCTCAACGGATTATTGAACAGTGCCCTAACGTGAAATAAAATGTAAAAAAAATTTTGTCCTGTGTGCAAAAGGACACCCGCAATATCGCTTCAAAGTTTCAAAAAGGAATATTTTCAAGTACTCAAAAAGGATGTGAGTGATGGTTATTTTCGCTTAAACTGAGCACATTATTTAAGATTAAATCATCCTTAATGGTATTGCAACAAAACAATTTGCAAATAATCGCTAGATCCTTGGGAAATTGAAACGGAAAATTAAGGAGGTGAAGAAGCATGCACCAAATTAGGCCTAAAATTGGACGATTTTCTGGGGGTGACTTTTCCTTATGAGGACTAGTTTACTTAACGGATTATTGAACAGTTCCCTTACGTGAAATAAAATGTAAAAAAATTTTTGTCCTGTGTGCAATAGGTCACCCGCAATATCGCTTCAAAGTTTCAAAAAGGACTATTTTCAAGTACTCAAAAAGGATATGAGTGATGGTTATTTTCGCTTAAACTGAGCACATTATTTAAGATTAAATCATCCTTAATGGTATTGCATCAAAACAATTTGCAAATAATCGCTAGATCCTTGGGAAATTGAAACGGAAAATTAAGGAGGTGAAGAAGCATGCACCAAATTAGGCCTAAAATTGGACGATTTTCTGGGGGTGACTTTTCCTTATGAGGACTAGTTTACTTAACGGATTATTGAACAGTGCCCTAACGTGAAATATAATGTAAAAAAAATATTTTCCTGTGTGCAATAGGTCACCCGCAATATTGCTTCAAAGTTTCAAAAAGGACTATTTTCAAGTGCTCAAAAAGGATATAAGTGATGGTTATTATCGCTTAAAATGGGCACAATATTTAAGATTAAATTATCCTTAAAGGTATTGCATAAAAACAATTTGAAAAAAACCGCTAGATCCTTGGGAAATTGAAACGGAAAATTAAGGAGGTGAAGAAGCATGCACCAAAATAGCCCTAAAATTGGACGATTTTCGGGGGTTGACTTTTCCTTATGAGGACTAGTTTTCTCAACGGATTATTGAACAGTGCCCTTACGTGAAATAAAATGTAAAAAAAATTTGGTCCTGTATGCAATAGGTCACCCGCAATATCGCTTCAAAGTTTCAAAAAGGACTATTTTCAAGTGCTCAAAAAGGATATAAGTGATGGTTATTATCGCTTAAAATGGGCACAATATTTAAGATTAAATTATCCTTAAAGGTATTGCATAAAAACAATTTGAAAAAAACCGCTAGATCCTTGGGAAATTGAAACGGAAAATTAAGGAGGTGAAGAAGCATGCACAATTAGCCCTAAAATTGGACGATTTTCGGGGGGTGACTTTTCCTTATGAGGACTAGTTTTCTCAACGGATTATTGAACAGTGCCCTTACGTGAAATAAAATGTAAAAAAATTTTTGTCCTGTGTGCAAAAGGACACCCGCAATATCGCTTCAAAGTTTCAAAAAGGAATATTTTCAAGTACTCAAAAAGGATGTGAGTGATGGTTATTTTCGCTTAAACTGAGCACATTATTTAAGATTAAATCATCCTTAATGGTATTGCATCAAAACAATTTGCAAATAATCGCTAGATCCTTGGGAAATTGAAACGGAAAGTTAAGGAGGTGAAGAAGCATGCACCAAATTAGGCCTAAAATTGGACGATTTTCGGGGGGTGACTTTTCCTTATGAGGACTAGTTTACTTAACGGATTATTGAACAGTGCCCTTACGTGAAATAAAATGTAAAAAATTTTTGTCCTGTGTGCAATAGGTCACCCGCAATATCGCTTCAAAATTTCAAAAAGGACTATTTTCAAGTACTCAAAAAGGATATGAGTGATGGTTATTTTCGCTTAAACTGAGCACATTATTTAAGATTAAATCATCCTTAATGGTATTGCATCAAAACAATTTGCAAATAATCGCTAGATCCTTGGGAAATTGAAACGGAAAATTAAGGAGGTGAAGAAGCATGCACCAAATTAGCCCTAAAATTGGACGATTTTCGAGGGGTGACTTTTCCTTATGAGGACTAGTTTTCTCAACGGATTATTGAACAGTGCCCTAACGTGAAATATAATGTAAAAAAAATTTTTTCCTGTGTGCAATAGGTCACCCGCAATATGGCTTCAAAGTTTCAAAAAGGACTATTTTCAAGTGCTCAAAAAGGATTCAAGAGATGGTTATTTTCGCTTAAACTGAGCACAATATTTAAGACTAAATTTTCCTTAATGTTATTGCATTAAAACAATTTGCAAATAATCGCTAGATCCTTGGGAAATTGAAACGGAAAATTAAGGAGGTGAAGAAGCATGCACCAAATTAGCCCTAAAATTGGTCAATTTTCGGGGGATGACTTTTCCTTATGAGGGCTAAATTTCTCAACGGTTTATTGAACAATGCCCTAACGTGAACTATAATGTAAAAAAAATTTGGTCCTGTATGCAATAGGTCACCCGCAATATCGCTTCAAAGTTTCAAAAAGGACTATTTTCAAGTGCTCAAAAAGGATATAAGTGATGGTTATTATCGCTTAAAATGGGCACAATATTTAAGATTAAATTATCCTTAAAGGTATTGCATAAAAACAATTTGAAAAAAACCGCTAGATCCTTGGGAAATTGAAACGGAAAATTAAGGAGGTGAAGAAGCATGCACCAAATTAGCCCTAAAATTGGACGATTTTCGGGGGGTGACTTTTCCTTATGAGGACTAGTTTTCTCAACGGATTATTGAACAGTGCCCTTACGTGAAATAAAATGTAAAAAAATTTTTGTCCTGTGTGCAAAAGGACACCCGCAATATCGCTTCAAAGTTTCAAAAAGGACTATTTTCAAGTACTCAAAAAGGATGTGAGTGATGGTTATTTTCGGTTAAACTGAGCACCTTATTTAAGATTAAATCATCCTTAATGGTATTGCATCAAAACAATTTGCAAATAATCGCTAGATCCTTGGGAAATTGAAACGGAAAATTAAGGAGGTGAAGAAGCATGCACCAAATTAGCCCTAAAATTGGACGATTTTCGAGGGGTGACTTTTCCTTATGAGGACTAGTTTTCTCAACGGATTATTGAACAGTGCCCTAACGTGAAATATAATGTAAAAAAATTTTTTTCCTGTGTGCAATAGGTCACCCGCAATATGGCTTCAAAGTTTCAAAAAGGACTATTTTCAAGTGCTCAAAAAGGATTCAAGAGATGGTTATTTTCGCTTAAACTGAGCACAATATTTAAGACTAAATTTTCCTTAATGTTATTGCATTAAAACAATTTGCAAATAATCGCTAGATCCTTGGGAAATTGAAACGGAAAATTAAGGAGGTGAAGAAGCATGCACCAAATTAGCCCTAAAATTGGTCAATTTTCGGGGGATGACTTTTCCTTATGAGGACTAGTTTTCTCAACGGATTATTGAACAGTGCCCTTACGTGAAATAAAATGTAAAAAAAATTTGGTCCTGTATGCAATAGGTCACCCGCAATATCGCTTCAAAGTTTCAAAAAGGACTATTTTCAAGTGCTCAAAAAGGATATAAGTGATGGTTATTATCGCTTAAAATGGGCACAATATTTAAGATTAAATTATCCTTAAAGGTATTGCATAAAAACAATTTGAAAAAAACCGCTAGATCCTTGGGAAATTGAAACGGAAAATTAAGGAGGTGAAGAAGCATGCACCAAATTAGCCCTAAAATTGGACGATTTTCGGGGGGTGACTTTTCCTTATGAGGACTAGTTTTCTCAACGGATTATTGAACAGTGCCCTTACGTGAAATAAAATGTAAAAAAATTTTTGTCCTGTGTGCAAAAGGACACCCGCAATATCGCTTCAAAGTTTCAAAAAGGACTATTTTCAAGTACTCAAAAAGGATGTGAGTGATGGTTATTTTCGGTTAAACTGAGCACATTATTTAAGATTAAATCATCCTTAATGGTATTGCATCAAAACAATTTGCAAATAATCGCTAGATCCTTGGGAAATTGAAACGGAAAATTAAGGAGGTGAAGAAGCATGCACCAAATTAGCCCTAAAATTGGACGATTTTCGAGGGGTGACTTTTCCTTATGAGGACTAGTTTTCTCAACGGATTATTGAACAGTGCCCTAACGTGAAATATAATGTAAAAAAATTTTTTTCCTGTGTGCAATAGGTCACCCGCAATATTGCTTCAAAGTTTCAGAAAGGACTATTTTCAAGTGCTCAAAAAGGATATAAGTGATGGTTATTATCGCTTAAACTGAGCACAATATTTAAGACTAAATTTTCCTTAATGTTATTGCATTAAAACAATTTGCAAATAATCGCTAGATCCTTGGGAAATTGAAACGGAAAGTTAAGGAGGAGAAGAAGCATGCACCAAATTAGGCCTAAAATTGGACGATTTTCGGGGGGTGACTTTTCCTTATGAGGACTAGTTTTCTCAACGGATTATTGAACAGTGCCCTTACGTGAAATAAAATGTAAAAAAAATTTGGTCCTGTATGCAATAGGTCACCCGCAATATCGCTTCAAAGTTTCAAAAAGGACTATTTTCAAGTGCTCAAAAAGGATATAAGTGATGGTTATTTTCGCTTAAAATGGGCACAATATTTAAGATTAAATTATCCTTAAAGGTATTGCTTAATAACAATTTGAAAAAAAACCGCTAGATTCTTGGGAAATTGAAACGGAAAATTAAGGAGGTGAAGAAGCATGCACCAAATTGACCCTAAAATTGGACGATTTTCGAGGGGTGACTTTTCCTTATGAGGACTAGTTTTCTCAACGGATTATTGAACAGTGCCCTTACGTTAAATAAAATGTAAAAAAAATTTTGTCCTGTGTGCAATAGGCCACCCGCAATATCGCTTCAAAGTTTAAAAAAGGACTATTTTCAAGTACTCAAAAAGGATATGAGTGATGGTTATTTTCGCTTAAACTGAGCACATTATTTAAGATTAATTCATCCTTAATGGTATTGCATAAAAACAATTTGAAAAAAATCGCTAGATCCTTGGGAAATTGAAACGGAAAATTAAGGAGGTGAAGAAGCATGCACCAAATTAGCCCTAAAATTGGACGATTTTCGGGGGGTGACTTTTCCTTATGAGGACTAGTTTTCTCAACGGATTATTGAACAGTGCCCTTACGTGAAATAAAATGTAAAAAAAATTTGGTCCTGTATGCAATAGGTCACCCGCAATATCGCTTCAAAGTTTCAAAAAGGACTATTTTCAAGTGCTCAAAAAGGATATAAGTGATGGTTATTATCGCTTAAAATGGGCACATTATTTAAGATTAAATTATCCTTAAAGGTATTGCTTAAAAACAATTTGAAAAAAAACCGCTAGATTCTTGGGAAATTGAAACGGAAAATTAAGGAGGTGAAGAAGCATGCACCAAATTAACCCTAAAATTGGACGATTTTCGAGGGGTGACTTTTCCTTATGAGGACTAGTTTTCTCAACGGATTATTGAACAGTGCCCTTACGTGAAATAAAATGTAAAAAAAATTTTGTCCTGTGTGCAACAGGACACCCGCAATATCGCTTCAAAGTTTCAAAAAGGACTATTTTCAAGTACTCAAAAAGGATGTGAGTGATGGTTATTTTCGCTTAAACTGAGCACATTATTTAAGATTAAATCATCCTTCATGGTATTGCATCAAAACAATTTGCAAATAATCGCTAGATCCTTGGGAAATTGAAGCGGAAAATTAAGGAGGTGAAGAAGCATGCACCAAATTAACCCTAAAATTGGACGATTTTCGGGGGGTGACTTTTCCTTATGAGGACTAGTTTTCTCAACGGATTATTGAACAGTGCCCTTACGTGAAATAAAATGTAAAAAATTTTTTGTCCTGTGTGCAAAAGGACACCCGCAATATCGCTTCAAAGTTTCAAAAAGGACTATTTTCAAGTGCTCAAAAAGGATATGAGTGATGGTTATTTTCGCTTAAACTGAGCACATTATTTAAGATTAAATCATCCTTAATGGTATTGCATCAAAACAATTTGCAAATAAGCGCTAGATCCTTGGGAAATTGAAACGGAAAATTAAGGAGGTGAAGAAGCATGCACCAAATTAGCCCTAAAATTGGACGATTTTCGGGGGGTGACTTTTCCTTATGAGGACTAGTTTTCTCAACGGATTATTAAACATTGCCCTTACGTGAAATAGAATGTAAAAAAATTTTTGTCCTGTGTGCACAAGGACACCCGCAATATCGTTTCAAAGTTTCAAAAAGGACTATTTTCAAGTGCACAAAAAATATATAAGTGATGGTTATTTTCGCTTAAAGTGAACACAATATTTAAGATTAAATTATCCTTGATGGTATTGCATTAAAACAATTTGCAAAAAGTCGCTAGATCTTTTGGAAATCGAAATGGTTAGTTAAGGAGGTGAAAACACATATACCAAATTTGCCCTTAAAGAAAACGAATTTCGATGGGTGACATTTCCTTATAATGACTAGTTTTAGAATCGGAAATATAATGTGAAAAAAGGAGGCACCTAGACGCATTTCGGTGTATATTTGTTTGCCTATCCGTCGTGTATTAAAGTGTCGAGTTAATGTTATACTAGTTACCTCAAGAAGAAACTCGGCTATTATCTACATTCGAGTATATATTAAGGGTTAATTCAGATTAATTTTTTAGAGTTTTTATCTTTCAATACCTTGAATTTTTTTAAGTCTCAGCAATTAAATTATTCTAATGGTTTTTTGATTTATTCTTAGATAAATTCTCCAATAAGCGTGGTTTTGCCTTTAAAGTTTAATCCAAAAAAGCGAAATATTTTATGAATAATATATCTTTATAGGACTTAATCTCATTGGAGCTATGAATAGTTTTTGGAATTCTTTTTTAGTCTGAATTTTGAAATGAATAGTGTGTTAAATGATTTGCGTGTTCGTTTTCGTTACCTCGGGGGTATTTTCCATTGATTTCTTTTGATTGATTATAATTATCAGTAAGATATGTTAATTGATTGTTACAAAATCAATTATAGTTAACTTAAATTGATAATTTAATTAATTTATTAAGTTATTTTTTTTTGTATTCGTCGGGGTTCCAGAAGTGTAAATACTTATACCTATATAACTTTAATGCATATAGTTGATATTAATGCATATAGTTTTTCCTGCGAATATAAACTATGTCAACTATTTAGATATTGATTACTGTGTTAATGAATGAAATATACAATTTAATTCATTCATTTTCATTTATTTTTTATTAAAATTCTTAGATTTAAAATTGAATAATTGGTAGTTATTTACGCTCAAATGCAGTGTTTTTTTGAAAAAAAGTAAATTTAATGATTTATTCAATTTTATTGAATTAAATTTTATAATAGAAATATATAAAATTTGGAAAACAAAGTTAATATAACTATGGTAGATTATCTTCTTTTTATATTTTATGTATGTAACTCCTCGGATAGTTTAATTAAGTATATAATTCATTTACTGTACATTTAACTAATCAATAAACTAAGCATTCATATTTGAAACTTAATCAAAAATATACTTGAAAAAACATCGAAAAAAAAAATATTTTTTATTTACATTATATATTTTCTAGAAAATAATTACATTTCGCATATTTCCTACGAAAATTCGTCGATTTTTATTATTTTCTGGTCATTATTTTGATATGGAAATAAACAGCGTTTGCGCCCTTTTTAAATGTGCATTTTATTAATTTTAACATTGACTGAGAATTCAGGGATGAAAATCCACTTTCTCTATGTATTACATGCGAACGCCCCTCGTTTCAGTTCCGTATTTTCTGGTATCATATAGCGTTGTAGTGTTATTGATTTTAGCCAACGATTTTGAAAATATTAATTTGATGCCATACTATTTGTTTGACAATTTTAATGAATATTTAAATTGATTCTCAGGTAAAATATGCTTTATTATACAATAGTTTTCATTGATTCGTTGTTTAATTACATTTTATAAAAATAATAACTTGTTACATAACCTAAAAGATGCAAATAAAAACATTGAAAACATAGCATAATAAATATGTAATGTTATTCGGTAAATGGTTTTTTTTGTGATATCTACGAAATAGTTATAGTTTTTTTAGTGAAATTATAGTTTTGATTTCATTTAGAAATTAGCTTTAATTTAAAAATAAACTTTGGGGGGAGAGTTATTTATATTTTTTTCATTTGTTTATATAGCAGAGTCCTATATTGATTTTTGAATACATTAGCGCCAATATTTAAATTTCTAGCGATTCATTTTAGAATTTAACTAACAAAAAAATGATAAAACCTTTGAATTTATTGATAAATTTTTAATGAAAAATTAATTAATTTTCTATAATGCCGATTTATGAATAAATAAATGAAAAAATAGTTCGTCCTTAAATAATTGTCATTGATTTTATTTTGTAAACAAAGATAACTACTAGAAAAGAAAAATCGAATAATTTAAACAAATATGATTTATAGTATTCTGCACTTAAATCATAGCTCCACCAATGGAATAGAACTAGAAACTTAGGGAGTACCCAGGTAATGCTGGGACTTTCTATTCCCGGACCAGGATTGTTTTAGGCAGATTGAAAGGTTTTTACAATAGAATTTGGATGAATTTACAATTTTGAATAAAATTTCAAGAAATATTTTTGGATATTGTATTATATATCTTGTATTTGTGATACCGAAAACCCGCTTTTGGTGCAAAGTTGACTTTGCACCAGGTGGCAGTCAGGGATGTAATATGTTCAATTAAGAAAACTATATGGTTTTTGTATTTGAATAAGTGAGTTGATTTTATGCATTGTAAAGAAATAATCTCAAAATATCATTAGAGTAATGAGCTGGACATAAACACAGTTGGGTTCTCAAGGGGTTGGAATTTCGGAAAATGAGTTAAAATCCATACATTTTTTTCAAATCTGAACAGTTTAGGATACATTTTTTGGTTCAAGTACCTTTTAGGACAGTAAAATTTGGCATCATTGCACTACTTCCTACTTTCCTACTTTGTTTTTTATTCTTTTCGCGTTTTTTTTGTTAACTCAAATCTAATATAGTATAATTTTCTGTTTTGTGGTTTTCGTTGGCGCGGAAAAATAGTCTCTATCACTCCATCCGCATTCATTCCATGTATATTAATCTTTGTCTTGTATTTGAATTACTAAGCTCAATAGATCTCACTCACTCACTCTTCTCCACCAAAATTGCATTTCGTTGTAGTTAAAACAGCTTATCTCTGTCCGTAATACTTTCCGTTAGGATGAACTCTAACGGTTCTACACTAATGTTTTCATAAGGTTTATCTTTTTACAAGTAACTATTACTTATGAGTATATTGATAAAGTTTCTCGATTGATTGGTCTTTAATTGATATTAGTAATAGAATTTAACAACTTTTTCCAGATATTCCAGAATGGCTCACGACGATGAAACTTGTCATCTTCAATGGAACAAACATCTGCAAAATATTGGCCAACTTTTCTACAATCTTTATTCGAGCGACAATTTGGCCGATGTGACGATTTCGTGCACGGAAGGAACAGTTAACGCTCATAAACTCGTTCTATCCTCATGCAGTCCTTATTTCACTCGACTCTTTAAAAATATCAACCAGAACACCCATCCCGTGTTCGTAATGCATGGGATTTCCCTAGAAAATATGAAAATAATCCTCGAGTTTATGTATCGGGGTAAAGTGAAAATTCCAAGTCATTTGATTGATGATCTAATGATCATAGCAGAAAGTTTGGAAGTGGAAGGGTTCAATTTTTTGAACGAAGTTAAAGTTTTCAAAAACGGAAATTCAACCTATGACAACCATAAGGAACAAAGTCCACAACCGAACGAGAAAAAGAGAAAATTTGATGCAGAAAATAAAAACCATGAGGTACGATCAAATTTCGTCCTCGTTTTTCTTTTAAGTATAGAACATTTTGAATTTTAGATGAAGGAGGTTTTGAACAACTCAAATATGAATGAAAGTCAAGCGTCGGATAGACCACAGACTCGTTTCAAGGGGTTGAAACGAGTTCCCGTGGGAGAAGTTCAAAGTCCCGAAAGTCCAGAGGCAGACTTGGCACGATTTGTTCCCAAAAAGAAAATAGCCAAAATCAAAGAGGAAATTAAGCTCAACTCAATAAAGAATGAAACAAAAGGTATTTGTTTTACATTCCTTACCAAATATTTGTACATGGAACATTCGAAGTCGAGGTTTCCAAAGAATTTTTTGTGTTTCTCAAATTTCAATTGGAAATTTGAATAAACAATCCCAGAAGTATAAGCGCAATTCTTTTCTCACTATACACTTCTTGGACAATGGCGATTATCGAATATATCTAGCGATTGTTATACCAATTTCTGTTTATAGTTTTCTATATTTTCATAAATCAAAAACTAATTCTTGTAAATTGATTTTACACATGCATCTAGTAGTGTATAATATTTTTTATATTTTTTAGAAATTATTAATGGACCTCTCAACGCAATTGCAAATCATTCAACTCCAAATCGAGACACTCCAACCGATATCTTAGCGATAACTCCAGTTATTACTCTATCAGAAGGGGACAGTGTTTTAGAGTGTGAGGAATCACAAAGGGATGTAAGTTGAAGAATAAAATAATCTAAGTTTCTTTGACATAAACGTGTGCTACTATGAAAACAGTGGCATATCTAGGGTGAAAACTGTAGGGCGTATTTTCTGGAGATCGTTTAAATGGGGGTGCAAAAAAAAGAAGGAATTCAAAGATTCCCACACTAGCCTAGGTGGCCTCTCCAAAACTGGTAGGTGTTAGATTCGAATCTCGTGTTGAGAAAATTTTCGATATTTCCCGATTACGGATTTTTTATTAACCCTACAGTCGCTAAAGGCCTTGGTAGTTAAAAATCGATGGTAAATAACAATTTAAAAAAAATCCAACACTATTAATTTATTCGACTAATTAACTCGAATCAATCACTCTTGTACTCAATTCTATTTGACTATCACTCACCTTAATTACTCAAGTTGATTAATCGACTAATTACGTATTTTCCTTATTCAGTTAACTCACTTTTATAAGTTGTATAACTTTTAATTTAATGTTAACATAATTTATTTTTACCATAAGGCACCATTTTTGATACTTTCGCTAGGTGCTGTTTCTAGTAGGTATAAAATGTGGTACTCTTCTTTTTTTTCAATTGTACTAAATGATAGCCCTACGTGATTACAGATTTCGTAATCTGGTTTTACCATTATTACAAATAGCCAATAATTCTTATGATAAAAACTTATATTTATGTATCTTTTGTATGAATACAATCTTGATTTCATAAAATTTTGCAGAACTCTCCCACTGATTCCGATAAAACATCTGACGTTCTTGATATTCCCAAGAAAGATTTGAAAAATTACGGTTGCGAATTTTGTTCAGCCAGGTAAAACATAAAATTTCTAGTACCAATTCTTCTACGAAAAAATTTATTTTTTTCTCAGATTCGCAAGAATTTCCCATTTGCAAAGACATCGACGGATGCATACCGGTGAAAAACCATTTCATTGTAAGGTGTGTGGAAAATCATTCGCACGTCAAGATAAACTAAAATTACATATTCGAAATCAACATTCATTTGACAATTACGAACCAACGCCCGAAAAGAAACCACCTATACTAATAGGATCTCCTCTGGATGCCTGTGAAGTTCAAACTTCCAGCCTCTCATCCGTAACCCAGTCAATAATTCAATCGGTAAATGATATCAGCAATAATTCTTCATCGAGTCTTGTTCAACGACATGCCATCAAAGTGAAACGACGTGGAAGACCAAGAACGAGAGGTAATTGGTTTTCGTGAAAGCTTATCTGTCGTCAGTGTTGAGTATTTTCTGTATTGTATTTGAATTGGTCATCTTGTAACTTGTACAAATTGAACAATGATTCAAAATTTAAAGTTAGGTCAAAATTATTTAGAGGTAATTTGTTGCGAGGTAAGTAAGTTTTAATTAGGCCATTTCCTTTCAGAAATCCATTTTCAACATGAACGAAGACCACGAGGACGACCGCGCAAAATAGCTCCTAGTAAGTATTGTTTCAAGTTGCTGCTTTTCCATATGTACTTGAAATAAATATTGTACTACAATTTTTTCTGTGTAGCTTAACTAGTCAATATGCATGAACAACTAGCTTTAAACTTCGAATATAATGCGCACCCCATCTACATAAAAATGCAGTGATAAAGGTTAATGAAAGAAATGCATTCAGAAAATGTATGGTGCTGTTGAAACGATGGTAAATAACATTTGAAAAAATCGATTAGTTATAATAATTATTTAAAATATATTAATCGGAGGTTCAAGTTTGTGATGAATCCATTCGAAGTAATAAATGAATACATTGGACATAATATTAAAAAGATTTAAAATTCTCCTTCAAAAAAATAAAAATAGAAGTAATGCCTCCATTGAAACCAGTGTCCAACCGAACTTTCGGTTTCGGCTATCGACAAGCCGAAACTACAACCGAAATTGAATCCATGAGATGAAAATGTTGAGAAATTATTGCTTCTCACTTATTAGATTCTTCAATTATGATACTGATAGTTATCAGTTCATTAAAACTATTTTTAAGTTCGAAAGAAAAATGGCCAAAGTTTAGAGGAAATTATTTTGTTTTTAACATGTAAAAAAAAAGTACTTTCTGTTTTATGTTCCTAGACATATTAGATAAATATTTACGGAACTTATAATCTCATTTTTCACTTACTTCTTAGTACTTTATCGTGCTGAATTTTGGCACGTCTGTTAACTCTCGTTGATAATGTATGAATCCTTTGTAAAATTTAATAATCATCAAATATTTATTTATTTATTATCCTTAAATTAAATATTTACCTTTGAAGAAAATATGGTTGCCTACCTTCACAAAAATTGATACAAATATTCAATATGGCTCATTTATTATGAAAGTGTTGTAAGTTCATTTCAAGGACGGTATATATGATGGTTCTTCTTCTTGTAACTAGAACAAAGTATGTTAATTATTTAACTGCTAAGTTTTCAGAAATGACTGATATCATTTTAGTTGTTAACAAAAACGCCAATTATTTCCTCCCCTTTAGTATCTAATGTTCGTATGGTTAAAAATGATAACACTACAGAGATTGTTCTTGAAATGGACTTAACTCACTTTCAAAATAAACGGTTCATATTATAACTATACATTATTACAAATGTATTGAAAAACTAAAGAGAAAATATAAATATTTATATTTTCTTTTTAAAACCTCGCTTTGATGTACATTAGACTGATGCAAAAAAAAATGATGATTTTTTTTCTTAATTATATCGAAAATATTGTTGGGAATGACAAAAAAAATCCTGTGAAAGTTTAAACTATTAATATTAAGAGGTGCTGCATCGCAAATTTCGATTTTCCATTTAAATAACATGGGAACAATATTCTCTTGCACTTTGGAGTTTTATAGCTTTCGTTGGTGACAATATTTCGGAATGACCAAGGTATATTGTAGAAAATTGAAGGACTAACAAAAAAGGTTTCTTACAAGTTTTTGATATATTTATTCCTTTAAAAGTTATTCGAGTTCAAAGTTGAACTAAAGAGAAATTTTAATATTTTTTCAATATTTTGACGCAACCATCAATTTTATGAGAAAATTTTATACGATATTTTTTGTAGAGCATTTTCTTTCCTATAACTTATCTCTATAAAAGTTTTTGATATTTTTCACAGGGCCTAAGTTATTTAATTAAAATAAAAAAAATAATTTATATGTTAAAAATTAATCGTTCAGGGAATTTTCAGTTTAATACAAATAACTGAGGACCTGTGAAAAATATCAAAAACTTTTATAGAGATAAGTTATAGGAAAGAAAATGCTCTACAAAAAATATCGTATAAAATTTTCTCATAAAATTGATGGTTGCGTCAAAATATTGAAAAAATATTAAAATTTCTCTTTAGTTCAACTTTGACCTCGAATAACTTTTAAAGGAATAAATATTGTCACCAACGTAAGCTATAAAACTCCAAAGTGCAAGAGAATATTGTTCCCATGTTATTTAAATGGAAAATCGAAATTTGCGATGCAGCACCTCTTAATATTAATATTAAGAGCTTAAACTTTCACAGGATTTTTTTTGTCATTCCCAACAATATTTTCGATATAATTAAGAAAAAAAATCATCATTTTTTTTTTTGAATCAGTCTAATGTACATCTAGATAGCTTACGATTCTCCTTAAATGGCTAATATCATCTTAATATCGATGGTGAAATTGATACTAAGATTCAGTTCATAAATTTATTTTTTACCTTTTTAGTACATTTTATCAATAAAAGTGAGATTTTTAGATTTTTTTTTAAATATATTTATGTTCCCCCATAATATATTATGCTGATGATTAGCTCAAATAGGGTATTAAATGAAAGCTAAATGAATAATAAATACCTATAGAATCTAAAAGTAAAGACTGACTAATTATAATTATCTTTTTTTGTCCTAGGAAAACATGATCCTATATGGAAGTTTTGGTCGGACATTAATCGAAATACTACTGATCTACTGTTTATGTTTTTTTGTAGTTTAATGAAATATCAGAAATGGTAGACATAGTAGTTTGAGGTGCTTACTATTGATAATATCTCTTTATTTTAAAAAAACGATCGCTTTATATTAAAGAAATATTCCTACTTTTAATTTTCAATCATAAATTATGTAAAAGCTTGCGCACTATATTCGTATAAGTTTCACAGTATTAAACTTTAACACTACTAAGTTACTACAAAAAACACATACCACCTTCAAACCTACAAACTAATAACAATAACAAATTTTCAAACATTTCCCACAAAAAAAATCAATAGCTTTCTCAATTTTAGCTCACATTTGAGAAATCAACGGTAAAGATCTTTAATTACAAACATTGTTTTTCATTTAGAAATGGAAAGCCAAGAAAATTACGACCTGGCGACTCTCCCCTACGGCGATTTCAGTTATTTGACTCGGGAACTTCAGCAGTCGTATGCAGATTCAAGTTTGGTGTATCCCGGCGTTTCTAGTCCAGTAGTTGTAAGTTCGCCGTCATTGCAGAATTCTGATATCACCATTGCTCAAGTAAAGGACTCTCCAAATCATAACTTCAAAAATTCCTCGGATGAAAGTGCAAATTCTCTACAAATAACTCCAATTACAACACCAGCTAATAATTTACTGGACTCGATACGGCTCATTGGTGAATGCACTATTCGTCCGGTTACTTAAAAAATTTGAGTACTTTTAAATAAAAATCAAGTTCAAAATGTTTAATGTTTTTTCAGTATTACTGTATCGTATGTGTTATGTATGAATTTTAACTACTATTATGTTTTTACGTGTAATATTTGTATTGTGAGCGATATTAGAATAAGTAATTTTAAACGACGTGTAATCGTTCTTGGTTGTAAGATGTTAAATTAAAAGTCAATAAAAAATCTTCAATTTTACGTACTTCTTTTTTTCTGCCTTTTGAAATCAATTTTTTGTGTGCCTCTTAATTTGTAACTACTGCAATAATATTTATATATGCAAACCGTAAGTTGTAGCTTTTTGATCAACTGGTACATAAAAATATAAACCATTTTAGGACCTGCCAAAATTGTTGTACATAAAACACCATGATTTGATGTGTTCAAGGATGTATAATACATATACAATGATGCATAAGGACAGTGTAGCCCAAGGAAAACATAGTTAGCCCCCCATTTATTTGATAATTAAATAGTAGAGAACGCTACCTTCGGCAAAAATACTGCCACTATATATCATACAGTTGGAAAACCAAATTTCGCTCACAAAAAGTAGGCCTTTGTTCTTTTTTAATTTAAATATCTGTCACATAATTTAACCGAAATTGTCCGATGCAAAAACGCATGGTTTAAATTAAAAAGTATATTTTTTTTAAATTATGAGTAAAATTTATAAAGCTATAATTGCAGTATTCGATCCATTAGTTCCAAGTAAACTCAGACCTTTGTGGGAGCATGAAGCTGGTAATTTTATTATTACATTACTTATTAATTTGTTAAACGAATATTTTATGAATTCTAGGTCCAAAAACGATTTTCTTTTGGGCACCACTTAGTAAATGGGTATTTATCATATCAACAATTGTTCCGAATTGAAAACTATTTATAAATGTGATAGATTTTAGTGATTGCTGGACTGGGAGACTTGCGAAGACCTGCCGAAACTCTGAGTATTTCACAATCTTTATCGTTAGTGGTCAATGGTTTGATTTGGGGTCGCTTTGCGTTGGTCGTTATACCGAAAAATTATAGTTTGTTCACCGTAAATTGCTTTGTTGCCTCAACTCAATTGTATCAATGTTGGAGGATAATGAAGTACTTATTTAAAAATATTTTTTTTGCAACCATACCATGACCCAGACTATATATTTAAACAGACTCAAATGTCAATAAAACCACACTAAAATGTGAATAACATACTCCATTTCAAAGTGAAATTCGCGGACAATTGTTTCACTAAATTATATTTTTGATCCATTATATTCAACTTTCAACATTCTTAAACAAATCTCATAAAAAAAATTTGCAACTTTAGTAAAATCAATATTTTCACAAATAAGTCGCGTATGCAACCCACTTTACATAATTGATGTTAAACTGCCTATACGCATGTAAGTGACTTTCCTCAAATTCCGAAATTAGGTAGAAAAAATTGATAAAAAATACATTTAAACCTTTGATTTTTTTGTCAAGTTTGTAGTTTGGGTATAACTAGATTTTACCGATATAGTGGTCTCTAGAATAAACAAATTTTCAACGAACTATTACGATAATTTTTAACTTTAAAAGTGAGAGAATGGTTTTTATAGACCATACTAATCATTGAATCATGTCTGTTTTTGTTTGATAGTGAGCAAAAAGTTTAGGCTATAACAGTATTATTGTTACGTAAATATAATACTCCTCTGTAAAGTGTAATTTGTTATCTTACTCCATCAAAATGGGGTAATTTGTTGTCTTACCCCATCTTTAAAATGCCCTTAATAACTTTAAATAAATTCAAAAGAATTTTTTGAAAATTTAAAGTGCTTTTAAATGTTTTTTTTTTAATAGGGTTCAGTTAAAGTAATAATCCCTAACCACCTTCTCAATTAATAAATAGTAATTTGAGCTTGTTTTTCATGTTTTTGGTAGCTAAAACGGACTTTCGACTTTAGGCAAACCTTTAACTGATTTTTAGCCGAAACCGAAAGTGTATTCTACTCTTAAAATATAATTTTAAAATTCAAAACATTCATAATGGTATTACACTTCCCAGTTTATAAATATCTTATACATTTTTCCATTGAACTACCATCGTTTTTTGGTCAATTTATCATAAGACAATTATCTACAACATGTGACAATGACAATTAAAAAATATTACTTCTAATTTATTGACCCGAAGATAATAATTGTATTATATAACTTTTCTATAATTTCAGTGCTCAAAAAGTATGAAAATACAGAACTTGGCAATAATGGAAACAAAAAACCGACATATTTAGCTCAAGATAAAATTAGCATAAAAATCGTTCATTTATAAACTATACAGATATGTTATTTTTTTTATAATAAATTTTATAAAAAGTCAACGATTATAGTTTATTAGTTTTATGATTTTGATATTATTATTTATGAACGGCGTTTATTATTGGCCTTGAATAAAGAAGGACAGAGTTATAAATAGCCGTTGATTGACACATAGCGGATCTTTTCTAAGTCGCTGCCAAATAACAGAGCACAACCATATCTACACTTGAACCAGATTCAAAAATAGCCTGGTAATGACCATTGTAATAACGTTTATTGTTGCCTAGAAAATAATTTTAAACGTTTGAATTCGGTCAAGTTCTATGATTTGGTGATTTAAAACGAATTAAAGTTGTGGTCGACAGTAGATACGCTGTTTGAATATTACGTCGATGTCATCATTTCTTGGTGTTGGGTTATAGCTTAAAGTCCTACAATTCAATTTTTGTATGATTAGCATTGCGTCGCACGAAACTTAAGCGGATAGTCAAGCTACGAATATATTAATATTGAATTCTTAAAAAAATGAGTTTAATTTACAAAAAAAGCATTGCAATTGCGGATAAGTTTGTTCCAGCAGCAATGCAGCCCTTGTGGCAGCATCCAGCTGGTAAGTACCAAAAAATACTAAATTTTCCATAGCCAACTTTTCTAATAAATGTCATTTCAGGACCGAAAACTGTATTTTTTTGGGCGCCATTATTTAAATGGGTAATTTTTGTTTGATTTTATTTATTTTTTCTTATGTGGGTCAATTATTGATTGGTATGTGTTATGTTGTAGGGGTTAGTCGTTGCTGGAATAGGGGATTTGCAACGGCCAGCTGAAAAAATAAGTATAGCGCAAACGGCAGCATTAAGTGCTACGGGGTTGATCTGGTCTCGATATTCATTGGTTATTACCCCAAAAAATTATAGTTTATTCAGTGTTAATGTATTCGTAGCAATCACACAATTGTATCAGATGTATCGAGCAGTATCGTAAGTTTATCTGACCTTTACATTTTTATTATTATATAATTATTTTTCTATCCTTGTAGACATCAACAAAAATTGAAACAAAACGCCAAGAATTAAGTTCTCATATAACGGACAAATAAGTGACCTTCAGCAATAATTTTCATATCGAAATGGTGATAGTTTTTTTAATTCCGAAAACATTTGTAAATATAATTAATAAGAAAACTATAAGAGATTGTTATAAACGTTAAATACTCACATATAAATTCATATATTCCGAATGTATATTTTTTGAATATCGAAAAGTACTGAATATATATATTTCTGTTATTTATATTTATTTTATTTTTTTTTCAAATTCTGCTTGATTTATTTTATTTTTGTTGCATTGTAAATGATAATCAAAAATTTTTAATTTGAAAAAAGTTTTTGAAAAGCATTGGAAAAATGACGGAAATGTATCGGAGGTTAATTCTGACAGAAAAAGATAACATGTAGTGGATACATTCAAGAGAGAGTGAGATAGAGATAGTGACTTTGAAAAGAATTATATCCTGTTTCGGTGCAATTTAGTGTAGCGCTAGTTGCAAATGTCAGTGTAAGATATATTTCGATTTAATTTCTGCATTTTTAAAAATATAATGCTGGGCGTTGGATTCAAGTGCCCTTATAATTGATGTTTTTTTTTATGTTTCTTTTTTCAGACAAAGCGGAAATAGTGGACTTTATGAAAGAACAGGTATAGGCGAAACAATGAGGATATTAATTAGCTTGTGATAAGAATGTGAAAGGAGATAAATTCCATTCCCACTCGTTTTCAACAAAATATTACTATCACTGGAAAAAATCGCTCCCCTCTAAATTTGACTACGTGTCTGGCACAAATGAAATTTCTTCGAACAAACTTCTTCAGTTGTAAAACATATGTTCTTCGGTGGTAACCGCAACACTGAAAATGACCACTTATAACAATTTGAAAACCGAGCTCGAAAAGTACGATCAAGTGCAATTGTTGCGATTTTGGAACGAACTCAGCGACGACCAACAATTACAGTTAGCCAAGGAAATTCAAACGTTAAATTTAAGTGAAGTGACTTCATATTTTAAGAAAGCAAATGAATCTCTCAATGACGAAGTCCAAAAATTGGATGATCGAATGGAACCGGTGCCGGCTACTCAGTATGAGTCATATTCAACAACGTCCCCGGATACTTTGGACAATTACCACCGGCGTGGACTTGCGGAAATTGCAAAAGGTCATGTCGGTGTACTTTTGATGGCTGGCGGTCAAGGAACGCGACTTGGAGTTACTTACCCCAAAGGAATGTACGATATTGGCCTCCCATCAAAGAAATCACTATTTCAAGTTCAAGCCGAACGAATTCGAAAACTAGAAGAACTTTCTGCATTAGAATGTGGTAGTCGAGGAACAATAACATGGTACATAATGACTAGCGAGCATACGATGGAACCAACCGAAAACTTTTTCAAATCCCACAATTATTTTGGACTAAAAAAAGACAATATTGTCTTCTTCGAACAAGGCCTACTCCCCTGTTTTGATTTCGATGGTAAAATTTTATTAGACCAAAAGTATCATATTGCTCAAGCTCCGGATGGAAATGGAGGACTTTACCGAGCACTCAATGACAGTGGTATCCTTATGGACATGAAAAGAAGAAACGTTCGATATCTCCACGCTCATAGCGTTGATAACATTTTAATAAAAGTAGCAGATCCGATTTTTATTGGTTACTGTGTTTCTAAAGAAGCAGAATGTGCGGCAAAAGTCGTCCAGAAATGTTCACCCCATGAAGCCGTCGGCGTTGTTTGCAAGGTAGACGGCCGATTCCAAGTGGTCGAATACAGTGAAATCACCGACAAAACTGCCGAACTACAAAACGAAGATGGTACTCTTACATTCAAAGCGGGCAACATTTGCAACCACTTCTTTTCTCGAGTTTTCCTCGAGAAAATCGCCGAAAAATTCGAAAAAGACCTTCAACTGCACGTGGCCAAGAAAAAGATTCCCCACGTGGATGAAAACGGAGTGCGTCTAACTCCGACTCAAGTCAATGGCATCAAAATAGAAAAATTTGTCTTCGACGTGTTTCAATTTGCCGATAAGTTTTTAACGTGGGAAGTTCCCAGAGAGCACGAGTTTAGTGCTTTGAAAAACGCCGATAGTGCTGGAAAAGATTGTCCAAGTACAGCTAGGGCGAGTTTATTTAAACTGCATCGAATTTATGTTAAAGAAGCCGGAGGTACGGTTGATGGGGAGGTTTGTGAAATCTCTCCATTGTTGTCCTACGCTGGCGAAGGCTTAAAACCAATCGTATCCGGCAAGACTTTAACATCTCCTGTACTCTTAACAAGCCCAGATGAAACTCAAAATTAATCTATGGCTTATTATTTTAAGACTTTCGTGATATTTACGAGACGTGCAATCCAGAATTATTTTTAGTTGCTCTTATAGACTAATTAAAATGTATATGTTTTCTTTTATACACAACGATAATTTAATATCAAATAAATACATTTGAAATCAACCACTCAGTCAATTCTATCTGGTTCTTGTTCAGGTTTTCCTTCATTAGTCGCCGATTCCAAGGTAATACTTACAGGGCCATCATTCTCGATATGTACTTGCATATACGCGCCAAAGACCCCGTCTGAAAGTGAAAGTTTTCATGCAAATTATATAAAAAAATCACTGGTTTCAAGCAATTTAAATTACCTTGAACTTTAGAATCGATATATTGCTTTCTTAATTCAAACAAAAAATCGTTATAAAATTGCTTAGATTTCTCTGTTTCCATTGCATTGTGAAAAGAAAGTTTGTTCCCCTTGAATTGGTAGCATAGCGTGAATTGGCTAATACATAAAATTTCATATTGCTTGTCTTTAACACTGGCATTCCATTTCTTGTTTTCCGTTTCAAAGAATCTCGTGTTTAATATCTTTTTTATCCTAAAATTAAATAAAAATCTAATGTTATCAAGGGTCAATATTTTACTTTCACTTTAAAGTAACAAATATGAACAGTAAACTTTAGAAAAAAAGAGATTAAAGAAAAAAATAATTAAAAAGAAAATTTGAAGGTCAGAATCAATTTCTCTGAATTATTTGTATTTGTATTTTTATATAATATAATTATTTGTAAATACCACCTATCTTTGCTTAGAACGAAGTGAAAGTTTAGAAATATAAAAATAGAATATTTTCAATTAATGATACGAAAACAATATGGATAGTTTTAATTTATCGATAAAAGATTCAACGTTTAAATAAACTAAATAATCTTATTATTGTTTGACAAATTAAAAAAAACCCATACCATAATAGTTAGATTTCGAACAGAATATTGAAATATATTAAACGCATTATTAAAAGATTGAATTGCGGTATTTATTTTAAATTTTTAAAACCGAAGTGTACTTAATACTTATTATTAATTATCTTAATCCGATTACGAATATTAATTTTTTCTTTTATTCAGTTTATTTTTCGAAAAATTATATTAAGAAACTACTTTGATTTATATATATTTATATATTTTTTTGTGCAGTTGATAATTTTTACCTTTTTACCTCATTAATAAGTGTGATTAATCTTGATTGGTTATAAAGAACAATCGATAACAAAAAGATTATTTTTGATCCAAGTGATAATTTCCTGTGATTAAAGTATTAAAATAAAAATCTTATCGTTTTATTGATTCAGGTAAAACCGATCAATTGAAGAGTGCAAAAAAAAATACGCTAATTATAGGTAAATCCTTCAAGATAATCTCAAATGATAATAATGTAAATAAAAATGTATATAAAATTTAGAAAAATAAATTATCAGTACTTATTGGAATTGATTTATTATGAATAAAATAAACTATCTAAACAACTAAATGTCTTTAACGTTTTGCTTAATTCCATAAATCGATTTAAACATAAGATTTAGTATCGAAATAAAATATTTAAAAAGTGTTACACCTCTGGTTTCTTTAGTTTTCATTGTGCATTGTATTTGCATTGATGCTATTAAAAACCCTGTAACGGTTATTAATTTTGATCTAATTTATTTCCTTATAAAGCCACTCTATTAAACAGTAATGGAAAGTATTCACAAGTTGTGAACATAAATTGTTTGCAGTTATATAGTTTGCGTATGCAATATTTACTATATAGGATTAGGTACCATTCATGATATACGTAGCACATATTTTACCATACGTGCTATTAAGATAGAATAAAATACCTTCTTATATGTACGAAGTAAGAAAACTACGAATATATTTTTCTCTTAAAATGCCTTACGTGATTTTTTATAAATTTCGTTGAATAAAGTTTTCACTATGACGTAAATAACAGCGAGTTAAGGAAAAAATAGTTTGTTAATGTATAAATTTACAGTATAATAATGACGTATATGTTCAACATTTAAAATGCTTTGATATTCACTTTTCTTTGTAGATAAACGTAAATATATATCCAACATAAGATATATGTATTCGTATTAATGTTTTAAACTAGACTAATTTTATATTTTAATGCAGTGGTTTCTAAGGGAATAATCACCCCTTAGTGGGCATTAAAACCACAGAAATATATAGTATAACAGTTAGCAACGTTGAAATAAAAGAACTTTAAGAAAGCTGATTTTTGGATCCAGAACACCCTTTCCAGAAATTGGTATAATGAATTATTATCAGATTGGTTTATAATAAATTTCTTCGTAACGGAAACGGTGATTTATAAAAGGTTTATGTTTAAGGTATGAAATTATAACTTGTGATCGACCAGCATAAGTATGTAGACGATGTAGACTATTCTTCAAGTCCCAATACGATGTTAAGACTTCAGATTTCAAATGATTTTTTAATCTTTGACGCCTAACTAAATATAAAATAATATAACAATAAATTTCTAGACAATACTAACATATACTTTGCATCTTTTATTGTGTCGTCTCGATGAATTCCTACCAAAACACATAATCCTTTTCCAATACTACTAACAATGCTGTCGTCAACTAAAAATTAAGAAAAAATATTTTAGCCAATCTATTAAAAAGTTTATATGGATATAATATGAACCTGACACATGAGCTTTTGTTACTCGTTGAATAATAACTTTCATTTTTACTTAAACTTAACCGTAAACGATAAATTCTATTTCGGCTCTTTCCAGGATTTTTTGACATCTTGATAATGACCGCAATGACAGTTCCAATATAGGTTAGGAACTTCTGTCAAATATTCAGCTGTACTCGGGGATTTAGGGTTAACGCCAGAGAAAGTTAAAAATAATCCTTAAGTTTTACCTAAATAATGAGTTTTACGAAAACAATAATTTTTGTGTAATGGATAAGAATATTGATTTAAAAAGGCGAAAACCACGTCGTTTGTCAGGAACACCAGCGAATCGTTTTTCAATATACTTAAGTTTAGCTTTGCTAGGAGTTGGAAGTTTATCTGGATTGCTTATATAGTAAATTATTTTATAGTCAATTATTTCAACTATCATTTTACCTTCGAAAATTGTTTCCAGTAAATCAGGATTTGGAAGTTTTGTAAATGAAAAAGTCGATTCTGGCTACTTTAATGCGACACCCGATGAAATTGCTATGAAAGCATTGATGACTCCTACTGGATATAAAACTAAAGAATTTATGAAAGAATATGCTGCTAAAGAAGGTGCACCAGTTCCCTTATCATAATGCAAGCAAATACATCGGAAAAAAATACTTCACGTATCCACTCTAAACCTCAACAATCCAGTAGTAAACCTAATAGGTAATTATGTAATAAAAACGTAGCAATTTTATAGAAAAATGTAAAAGTATATATTATACAATAAAGGAAAAAAATATCCAAAAGTTATCTTTGCCTTATTATTACAGAAATAAAATATCCCGTTATTTTAAACCACCATCGGCTGCTAAAACACCAGAAATCGATCCAGCCGCAAACGAAATAATTCAGAAGCCTAAAACCATTAAATCTACTTTTAATTTAAATATATCGAATCTTTCCGATAGCGATGCGTTTGAAATTACCAAGCCGGTTGCAGTAAAGTCATTTTTTCAACCAAAAATCAAAGGAACAGGAAGAGCAAATTTAAAACGATCGAAAAAGAAAGCAAACAATCGTAAACTATCGGAAGAAACTCGCAAGTTTTTGTATAATGAAGGGAAAGACGTAAATGAAGATCATTTGCAACTGGCTTTAGCTTTATCGAAATCTCTTCAAGAAGACGACACTTATTTTCCTAACACTCAAGAAAAAATAGCCAACGTAAAAAGTAATTTGCAACAATTTCAGTATAAACCATCCAAGACTGCATCACAGAGTGAAACTATTGATTTTTTTAAGACAGATGTAAGTATTTTCCCCATCTTTTTTGTTTACGATAGAGGAAAACTGCAGATTAAGAAGCTGAAAACTAAGTTTTAAACTACTTCATTTTAGTTTAGATTTTCACCTAAGGAAATTTCCTAAATTGTTTTTTTTTTATTTTTAGTCGAATAAGTCGAGGAAAATTCAGTTAGTTCGATTGGGATCTGCACTTTTACGACAAACTGAAGAGGAACGCAAAGAAAAGGTTGAAGAAAAAGTGAAAAAAATCCTCAATTCTCAAAAGAACTTAGTTGAAAATTCTTCAGATTTCGACACAACCTTTGAAATTAATTTAGGGGGAGTTAATTTAGATGCCTACTACTGCCATGAAAGACTATTATTTAAAAAAGCTAGTTATTCCCAAAATACGGATCTTTCTTACTTTTATGTCGAAAATTTAGTTGAACCAACCACTGTTAAGGCTGGATATTTGTTGTATGATTGGGGTAGAATAATTGGAAGAGATAAATCTCCAGTTAGAGACAATAAATGTGAAATTATAGCAACTGAAAAATCATTGAAAATGGAAAATAAAAATTTAGAAGTTGCTGAAGTTGTTGAAACATCTGTTCGGAGTATATCTCCTGATTTGTTTAATGAAAGTGATTCGATACATTTAAAATTCGATAAATCGATTTATAAAAATATCGGACAACTACCTAACGATAGTGAGATAATTGTTTGTGAGAGTTTTGAAGATGATGGTGAAGTTTTAACTCAAACTTTGATAAAATTAAGTGAAAATGATTCATTGTCTTCGTGTTCAAATCGTGCCGTACATGGAACAAATACCTCGTCAAGCTACCACCAAACAGAAAACAATACTGGTAAAATAGCCGATGAACAAGAAAATCATTCAGTTCAGGTATTAGATTTAACACAATCTTCCAATGATGATGACAATGAAAAAATGGGGCAAAATGACCAATCACCTCCAGGCGTCTACGATTTAACACAATCTTCGACCAGCACTAAAGACAGTACTGAGGCCCATTGTAGCGCAACACTAGAAAATGATATGTGTGAAAGTTCTGATAGTTTTGATTTGCCAGAAGTTTTTCTTAGTCAAAGATCCAAAGCAACAAACTCGCAAAATCTATCCCAAGAAAAAAGTCAATCGACAAAAACATCAGAGAAAAGACTTGAAATTTTTTCCAAAAAACTCCGTGAAATTGAATCCTCGACTCAATCTAAATATACGAAATTGCCTGTGATTTCAACGCCAAAAGTTTTTAAGCGATACCATTCAATGATAGGAACATCGAAAGATGAATTAGATTCCACTTTAGTAGCATTTAATTCTTCTAATATTTCCAAACAAGTTGAACCGTCCACAACTTTCGATGAATCCAAAAAAGTGTTCGACAAATCACTGAAAAAGTATAATTCCTTTGTGGAAACTTTGCAAGATGAATATGAGTCGTCAATGATTCAAGAAGTCAATCAAGAAATATTGAATTTGAATGATGAGGCTGATTTAAGCGATTCCGATGATGTTATTTTTATTGACGATGAAGAAATAAACTATTCTTGTAATAAATCTATCCAAATAAATCATTTAAATTCGCCTGTTCAAACTCAAAAAATTGAAGATTCGATATCAATAAATGCTTCACCAATTGCAGAAGTGAACGATGATATAAATTATGAGTATGATTTAGAAAGTTACACTCAAAAGAATCCAGAAAATCGTTCTTTTCATTCAGATTCAAGCAATTCATCTACTGCAACACTTTTGATAGAAAATGAAGGCGATTTTTCTGATAATTTAAATCTAAAATCATTTCAAACGAATAATTTGGAGAACAATATTAGCAAACGTTCCGAAAGTTGCTCTCCTAAATCTAATACAAGTATATCATCTGTTGCCACTGTTTTATTGGAAAAAGAAGAGCATATTCCTAAGAACCGAAATAGCCATTTAGTCAATAACGATAATTTAGACGATACCTTTGAAAGAAATTTAAATATAGACTATAATCCTTTTGATTTTACGCAAAAACAAAATAGTGAAGAACCAAAACAGGAAATTCAGCCGGAAACAGTTCCTACTTCTACTTTGTCTGATTCAATGAATGAACAATTGGATTCAAGTGTTTTGAATAAAATAGAAAATTTAGTATTGCCTGATAAAAAAGATGATAATCAAAAGGTAATTGCAACACCTAATCGAGAAGTTATTTTGAAGTTTCATGATGTTACGCCAATGCCACATTACGACAACTTCGATACTCCCAAAATAAACGTGGAGCTGAAAAAATTTGGATTGAAGCCTCTACGCAAAAAACGAGGTATTATAAATAGATTTTTATTATATTTAATCGAGACAAATGTATTAATAAATAGATGTGACCCTTTCTGGTTATTTCTCCGATTCTAACTCTCCAAATGGCTTTTTCCCCAAAATTTATGAAAAACATTTTTTACCATTGTATTATTTATATTCCAGGAATTCAAATTTTACGCCACATCTATGAAGAAACTCACCCCTTAAAATCGAAAACAGTTAAGTCCCCGCGAACAGAAAATTCCGAATTGGAAAATTCCTCGAAACGAAGAAAAATCGATTCCGAAGTCGTAAATTGTACTAAAAGTTTTAGAACTGAGGAAAGGGGCTTAAACTATGAAATCGTAGAAGAATTAAGATCGGCAAAGTAAGCATTACAATTTTCAGCAAAGAAAAAGAAAACGATTACAGACGATTTACATAATTTATTCTTATACGACTTTTGAATCGTACTGTAAACTGTTGTTTATAACTTAGAATGGCTATGCATCTTTATTCTTGTCTTCGAAAATACTCGTGTTAATTTAATTTTAATTTTTGAAAATATAATTAATAATAGATCATTTCTACAAAAACTCAAAAATCGAATACTGAGATAATATGCTAGAAAACTTTATTTAGACCAATTCAATTTTTTTATAGAACACCCTATCAATTGTTCATGTTTTATTGTTTTTATTCTGGCCAGTATTTTCTTGTTTTACTCCTAGTCAATCATTTCTTTAACTTTATCGATAATATGATTGAGATTTTTCAATTAATCGACTGTAATTGTAAAGGTTTTCAATGAAATTCCGTGAAGTTACGGTTACTCTAAACTAACTTTCTTTCGAATTTTTCAAGTCCCAACTTTAACAAAGTAAATTTATAGTACTGTAGTAATGAAATTTTGTTAATTTTCAATCTATGTTCTTTTTGCTAATGAAAAATACTATCGATATAATAGTAGCGTTCTACCCACCTGAAGTCGACCCCTGTTAAAAAAAAGCATTTTAAATGTTCAAAAACCCTTTTAGAAGTCATTTAAAGTTATTAAAGGCATTTCAAATGTAATGATTTTAAAATGCCTTCTTTTTAATAGGGATAGGCGGGATAGGTATCAGGAAGTTTGAATTTTAAGTATTATAATTTCATACAAAAATGCCTTATTTAAGCTGCCCCTACACGCTCAATATTATTGTACAATATTTTGGTTTGTGCAATAAAATTTCATCGTTTATGGGCGTTATTGAAAGATTGGGCAATATATTGTGTGATTTTCAAAATTTTGAACATATATTGTACAAACGGGTAAATATTGTATCGTCAATATCGCCTCCACACGATACAATATATTGCACAAACCAACATATTGTACAGTAATATTGACTGTTTAGGGACCGCCGTCAATATATTGTGCAACTCATATTGCACACTAATATTGAGTCTGTAGGGGCTGCTTAACATGAAAGGAATAAAGGTGAGAATAGAATAGAATGAAAGTGAGCGGATATAATCAATCAACCCCTACGTAAATTGGGAAAGACATCTAACATAAGAAAGTTTTCGTTCTGAAAATAATAGCTAAATGATTTCTTATGAATAAGAAATTAAAATGCAATTTAGGATCACCAAATTTTTCATAGATACGATGTAAATCGTGTAAAGAACGTTCGTAATCGTTTTTTTTTTCAAGGGTATAACATAAATGCTTAAAATTTGATAAAAAATATTTTCAGGGATTCAGATGACGATTTAATTTTCGAGCGTAAATTTTCTACAAAACTTCATTCATGTCGTCTTCCATTTCATATAGCATGGCATAATTTCGTATCTAGCAACCCCGAAATTCGACGCCAAATTGTAAAATATCAACCCTTGCAATTGGAACCAATTTATGCCCATTTTCGAAGTATTGGCCTTAAATTTCATATTGATGTAATTTATTTTATCTCAAAAAACTTTACAATATGATTAAATGCTTTAAAATTTCAGGATATTTTAAAATTTCTGGATCGTAGGTGCATAACGGTGCGGACCAATCAAAACGCACATCGCAACAATCGACTTTAAATAATTACGTTTTAAATATAAGTGTCACGTTTATGTCAATTGATTGATTTTATTTTTTATTTTGTAACAATTTGTGAATAAAGTATATTTTCTTACGCGATTATTGTGAAACGGAATTGAAAAATCAATTTTCCCCGAACGATATATACAGCTAAATGCAGGAGGGTGAGTTCCAGTGTGTATTTTACTTCCCTTTGACAGTTCGTGCGATTTTATGTAAAATGGCGTTCTGTCACAAGGCGTAACCACTGACAAACCACTGATTTGTGTGAATAAATTTTCAAATTACATAACGACCAGCGATCGTCGCATATATTCGCAACAAATTCGATTTTTGGATTGAGAATTGAATGTTTAATTAGAAGAATAATGGAATCGAGTGTTGATAACGACGAGGTAGAGGCCAGTGAAGCACCAGCTGCAGAAAATGAGGAAAACGCATCGCTCATTGCAGGGGATGAAAGTGGAGGAATCAAACGGCGAAAAGTCGTTTCATGCGCCAAGGAAACCATCGAAAATGGTAATAAAATTTTAATGATTCTATTTTTAAACAACGCTTCATTTTTTTTTAAAATCCAATCTCACTGAAATCTCAATGAGTTTTTGATTTTCAAACATATAAACTCCTCGACAAAGTTAAAACACCTCTTCAAATTTTCAAAAATCCAATTAATGGTTTTAATGCGCTTTTTAATTAGCAGGGGGACTTTCTATGTCTTTTGATATTTCGAGTAGCGATGTTTTCTTTCATTAGTGCAATTCCATTAGGCAAATTTATTCGCAATTAAAGTTTGAAAAAACTGCTGTAATCCGTTGAATACTTGTTTGCTTCAACGTTCGGTTAAAACATTGAGCAGTTCAACGGTATAATTAATCGTTCTATAAAATTCAACGTTGTACGTTGATGTACAAAAGCAATTCAACGGACTTAACGCCAATTCTAGGAGTAAGAGACGAACAATTAAATAACTATTACTTTCGAATGACAACATCATTAAGTAGTCTTGGTACCATGGCTTGCTAATGAATTATCTTATAGCATTTACAGAAACCCAGTTCTACTTGCTACCTTCTGGAAATTGCTATTTAGTGGTATTTAAAACCACGAAATGTAGATACCAGGAGTCCGAACGCAATGATAAAAAAATGGCATCAATTTGAGGTCCAGTACCAGCGAGAAGTTCCGTTGTTATAAGAAACTGTAAACTCTAATCTACTGCACAATGGGAAATGTTTCAATATATGGCGCTGCCACAAGAGTGTTTGAAGCGTTTGAAGTACTAACTTATGTTAAGATAGTTACCTTAAAGAAAGCACATAATTTCGGTTTAAGTTAGTATTGTAAACACACTAATGGTGGCGCCATATCTTGACACATTTCCTTTCATGAATTGCAAGATTAGACTATCTTCTTTAAACCCTAGGAACCTTTGGTACGTTTTGAATACTTGCATTGTAAGTGACAGAAAAGAGGACTATAATCTGGATCGATTTTTGTGTACATGAATTCTGTAAAAAAGCCTATACCGTTCGGACTCCTGGTATATATACTCCATGTTTAAAACAATGTAAACCATAGAGACATTAAATGTAGAGCAAGGATGGGTAAACCATAATGCCAGTATGACTAACGTGACTATATTTTTTTTGCTTCAAAGCGGGACACTGTAGTGTCAAAGCGGGATACCTGTAAATTTTAATACGAAAACTGGAAAACCATATAATAATTTAGCGCAAAATGACAACATTAGAAATATCGTAAAACCCAGTGCTTCTTTATTAGAAAAAAAAAATGTTTAAAAAATGATGACAAAAAACTTAGACAATATTGTAATAATAATTTAATAATAGAATAGATAAATTATTTGACTGGTTTTCTGTATTTTTCGGATCCACAAATTTGCTTTAAAGTATCCGGTTTGGTTTTTAAGTATGAATGGAACTGTTGACACGATTTGTTTATGTTACCCTTTGTTATAAGAATAGCTTTTAACAATTAAGATAATAATATGTGTGGTCTATTTATTGCCGATTCCCGCAGTTGTGGCACCGATAACTAGCTAAAATTTGTAGATACTTAGTTTTGTATGATTTTTATCCCTGTACTATAGGTTTATGGCTTATGGGTTTTACACTATAGGTATATGTATATGTTTACGGTATACGCATATAGTATACCTGCATAATGGTTTGGTTGTGATGAATTAATACCTATCACAGGTCACTTTTTCTCAAAGCGGGACATTTTTAGGTTCTTCGGGAACAGCGGGACACAAAGCCCGAAAGCGGGACGTATGGTCACGTTGACCATATTTGACCATAATTTTTCTTATTTATGCGCGATCGACTTCGAAAAATGATTTAATTAAAAAAAATACAAATTTAAAGAGAGAATGAGGAGAAGGAAGTATTGGAAGCACTATTTGGGAATCAGTAATATCCGGCGTAGAATAGATGCTAGTTTAATTTTTAATTTAAGTTTCATTGTCTGCTAAATTTTTAGTACACATTTTCAATTAAAATATTTGAAATTTACCTAGAAATTAAAATGCCAGCGATCGATTGTCAACCTGTTCGCGATACCCCTAATGTAAAGGCTATGTCGGTTTTCTCTTCTTCATATCGGAAGTCCCGGAAATTGTTGGTTTTACTCAACAACCTCTAGGTACACAGCTACGTTGTGCGCCAAACGTATAATGAATTGACCCTTATTTTGGTCTTTAAGGTGATCCATTTTGTCGAGGAGTTCATATTTCTATTAATAGTACATCTATGATAATTACTTTTTTTAAATTAGCTTCTAGATTGTTACGTCGTAAAATTCCTTGTGCTGGACACTTTATGGCACCCCGCAAGCTTTGGCTTCAACGAGTCGCGACACCCCATTGTGACGTTGTTATGACATTCCCCCCAGGTGCCCAAGACAGCGTTTTACTTTGGTTGTTGGCCAGATTTCGACAATCTCCTGGTCTCACTGTGCACGTTCGTCATCATGCATCTACGCACAGTACCGCTTTTTATCTGACAGCCCCCTTTTCTGTGTAAGACCCTATCATGTTTCAACCACTTTTGTTTTAAATTCAATTTTTCAAATGTAGGCTGTTAAAAGCGGCTGAAGAATACCACTTGCCCAAACCTCTGAAAGCGAATCGCGGTGGAGGACTAAAAGAATTTTCAATACAAGAAGCGCATAGTTTTGACGGAATTGATAATGAGCAGAACTTTTTCACTACCCAAGAACGACAATGGCTTGTTTTAAAGCTGTTGCAAAGTATTAGGGCATCGGATTCGGATACCGAACGGGGACTTGAACTTCTTGAAGGACAACCAATCGGTATGGGTTATAGAATGCACTCCAAACTTATTTTTTATTGTTGTTTTAAATTTTAGTCCCCAAATGCTTATCAAAGGGAATTATTTCGCAAGTATTTCCTTTACATGAGGGAACATTGTTAGAAAAACTTCAGTCATCTTGGGTGCGAGATGTGTTCCGAGCTCAACCATTAGGTAAATATCAAAAAAGCTATTGTTTATTTATTATAGAAAATTATTATATGAATTTTTCTCAGATCAAATATGTGAATATTTTGGAGTAAAAGTTACTATGTATTTTGCGTGGTTGGGACATTATACAACGGCGTTATCGGTTCCAGCTATTGTTGGATTTATATTTTGGGTATGTAGCTTTTTAAGTAAATATTTCGATGGTATGCTCCAAATCTTATTTTTTTTCATTTAGTAGACTGAATCTCAGCTTTGATTTTTATAATAAAGGTTTATTGCTTAATTGCTAACATTTTTTTTTCAGCTTTGCTGTACAGGGAAACATGACGGTTTAGAGGATGTGTTGTATGTGTTATTTTCGATATTTAATGTAGTATGGGCTACGATTTATCTACAAGCTTGGAAACGATATTCTGCAGAATTGGCATTCAGATGGGGAACTTTAGATCAACGGGATGATCTTTTAGCAGAACCACGGCCTTTATTTAGAGTAAGTTTTTTTTTCTGTCGTTTTAATGTTTTCATGGTTCCATATGATATTTTGTACTCGAATTGTTATACTTAACAACGGGTTTTCAAGTGGGTACAATACTATAAACATTTGACTTATTTAATTGATATGTCTATTCTGAACTAATTCATTCGATTCAATTTGTCGACTCTGTTACTCAATTCATACACTTGACTTATTTACTTGCTTATACATATAAATCGACTCTTAAACTAGGGCCAATTGCTCGTTTTACAGTAAACTATCGATTATCCGGTTTGCGGATTATCCGTAAATACTTCTTTTTTTTAATATTTGTAGGAGAATTACTGATTTTCTTAATTATTATGACCATAAACTATATTAAATCAATTGTCTGGTGGTAGAGTGGTCAAAATGACCGCTCCAAAACTGGTGGGTGTTGGGTTCGATCCTCGTATTGAGCAAACTTTTGATATTTCTCGATTACGGATTTTTATTAACTCAAGAGTTGCCAAAGACCTTAATAGTTATAAAGCGACGGTAAATAAAATTAAAAAAAATGTCTATGTTAGAATAAATAATTATAGTTCGGATTATCCGTGTTCTTCGATAATCCGTACCGCCTTTCCCCACCATTAGTCCGGATAATCGAGAGTTTACTGTATATATCTATTCGATCAATTGTTTATACCAACCATATCTTTTAGACTCGATTGTTTTTTCAGGGACCATTACAAAAGAGTCCTGTAACAGGACGTTTGGAGCCTTGGCAACCGGCTTGGCAGCGACACGTTTTTCGATATTGTGTATCGGTACCAGTGATAATTTTGTGTTTATCGGCCGTTTTTATTGTGATGATTGCATCTTTCCAACTTCAACATTGGTGGGACATGAAAATCGAAACCCGCAACTATCCTTCATGTCTTTCCTACATTCCGAAAATTCTCTTGGCCATTGTTATCACGCTAATGGACGAGGCTTACTATAAAGTTGCAGTATGGCTGAACGATAAAGGTATCTCAAAATAATTTAAATTTAAATAAATATATACAATAGAGGCAACATTTTATTATTCAAAAACAATTACTCTAGAAGTTTTTATTAAAATCAGAAGCACTACTGTTACTGTTGAATTGTGCTTCGAGTTCATTTTCTTCAAAATAAATATCTTCTTATAATTTTGAAAAAAAAAATCAATTTCCACAAAATCAGCTTAGCCTTTAGCACTGTTTCCTGTTTTAATTGATACGTCACAGTTCTTTAGCTAGTTTATCAAGTTTGGTCCTAAGATTGTTTTCTAATGTTTTTCTAGGTCCATTATTTTTTTTTATTAAAATTCAGTTTTTATTTATCTAATGATTAATATTAAAATGTTGTAATTTGTAATATGTGTCGATTTGGAACTATGGTACATTCTCATTTTCTTATGTTTGCCTCAAAACTGAACTTATTGATTAACGAGAAAATTGCATGACCAAATTAGAACACTACTTTCCTATCAATCATTTTGATTTAGATATCAAAAAACGAAAAAGATCAATGATTAAATATATAATAAACTAGAGTATTCAGGTAATTCATCTCGTTTCTTTGCATGTTATAATGATATGAACATTATAGATTTATTAATAGATTTGCGTTGACTACCGTATTTGAAGGCAAGTAAGTTTATTGACTTGCTTGCAATCTTTTTTTTGCTATTCTACTTATTAAACATAACTTTTTGTCCTTCAAAGACATTGAATTTCAAGGACATGTTGAGAATGTCTCCGTGAAAAGTTTTTATAAAGGGAAAATTAGGCACTAACAGGGTATTTGTGTATTGCTCACGCTGCCAGAGAATTATCGGCTTGAGACCAAGTATGAAAATCATCTGATCGGCAAAGTGGCTCTGGTTTGTATTTCTGTCTCCTTTCCTATGTCTTTGTGAAAATCACTTTCAAAATCAATTTGTTGGCATGTTGTATGTTTTTTAAACTTTAAACAGTTTAAGTAGCACTAATTTAAAACACTTTTTTCAATAAAAAAATAGGTGTAAATTTTGAATTTAAACGTATTTAAAACTAAATTCTTTGATCAGTAGATTGGATTTTTGAAGAAGTAGTGAATGTTTTTTTGGAAATAAATTTCAAAGAGTTACTTTCTAATATTACTTCTGTTTTTTTTTTCCAGTTTCAATTTGTAAACTCATTTTTGTCTTTGTTCTACATCGCTTTTTATATCCAAGACCAAGCTCGCTTGAAAGAGGTAAACTAACCATTCAATTTAACTTTTCTTTTATAAAAGAAAGTATTATTTTTTTATAGCAATTGGCTGCGTTGTTAATAGCTAGACAAGTCATTGGTAATTTGAAAGAATCGGCACTTCCTTATATGCTGGAACAAATGCGATTGGCTAAGTTGAGTTTCGATTTGTGGGGTGCATTAAGTCCAACGACAGCTAAAGAACCACCAGGAGTAGAACCAAAAGCGCAGCCCAACGAAAAATCGGCGACAGAGACTGAAGAACCTAAAAGTGTGGAAAGTGAAACACCAACTTCGAAACGTAGCATAAGCCAAGCTGAATTGGAAAGTTCATTGTACAAGGTATAAATGGCTGGCTTTTTATCTCTGATATATTTTTCTCCTGTAGGCACCATTATCCTTAAGCTTTAATTCTTGTTTTCAGTATGATGGAACTTTTGAAGATCATTTAGAAATGGTTATTCAATTAGGGTACGTTGTTTTATTTTCGGCTGCATTTCCCCCGGCAGCTCTTTGTGCCCTTTTAAATAACCTCATCGAAATCCGCAGCGATGCTTTTAAATTGACATACGTTTGTCAGCGACCTTTTGGACAAAGAGTTCCAAATATTGGATCTTGGCAGGTGAATTGTATTCCCAAAAAATACTTAAACTTTTACTTGAATATTTTTTGTTTGTTTTACTATAGAGTGCAATGGAATATATGTGTCTAACAGCAGTTTTGGTCAATTGCGCTTTAATAGGTTTGTCAGGTCAAGTGCATCGTATGTTTCCTGATATGACGGCTACGCAAACAATTTTGCTTATTGTTGCATTGGAACATATTATGTTGTGTATTCGTTTTTTGATAACATGTGCCATTCCGGATTTGCCCAGTTGGTTAGCTACGGAAATGGCTAAGTTGGAATGGGCACGTCGGGAAGCTGGGCGACTAACTGCCACTGCTACTCCATCTCCTGATCAAATTGATGCCGCATCTCAACTTATAGGAAGGTATTTATCTTCTTTTAATGGATTGATGGGTTTATTTTTTTAATTTATGGAATTTAAACTGTAGATTCCAAGTTTCTCCTAGTCATACAGCCGTGCGTGATTCCGCGGAAACTATTGAACCAGCAGTGTCAGGTAGTTCTTCTGCGGAAGATAAAAGCAAGTTAGAGGGCTCCAACACATCGATTCCGGAAATAAGCCCTCCGTTAACACCACCAGCACCAACTGCTGTTGTAGCTCCGACAATACCAAAGAAAATATTTAGTGCTGAAGATCGAATACAAAAAATTCCACCGTTCAAACCTCGAAAGTCAACCGATTGGGTACATCAAGAGGTATTATGTTTTTTTCTTAATCTAATTACTATTTATATTGGACCATATGGAGAATTTTTGCCTTATTGTTGCTCTTATGTTGAACATATTTTGTATATATGTTCAGCCTGAAGGAGAGCATCACTTGACAATCGGTCCAAGCGGAGGCGCTGAATGGGCACGAAGATTAAAAGGAGAAGTTTCCGAAAACATAGCTCTTCATCGGAGCACGGATTGTATTTCTCCAAAGGTGTGAGCTTTACTTAGCTAACGCGATATGATATTTTCACTTTTAGCAGTTACAGGATGCATCCAGCTCGGATTCGGATTTGTTGCGAACAAATCCGCTATGGCCACCGACGCCTCGACAAACGCCTGGTGTTTCAACCGGAATCAAAGCCCGACTAGAACCCAGCTTCACAGAAAGCACGAAAACGTTATCCGCTCCCGAAGGAGAAGAAAAGCCATTAACAAAAGGTTGGTATATTATGGTATATAAACCTCGGAAAAAATACAAAACTTGGACAGTAATCTTAAACTACAAGCGTATAAAATAAACCTACCACGTCATCTGGATCATTAGTAATCAAGTATTTTTTTTCTTCTAATTTTAGAGGAAGAACTTGCAGCCAAAAAGACACGAGTTAAACAGAGCTTAATGAAACGTGCAAGATCTGTTGCCATATTTTCGCTGAAATTAAAAGAGCGACGAGCCCGAGAAGCCGCCGCCAAAGGATTGCCAGCAGCTACGCCTAGTCCTCCTCCTCAACTACCAGTTCCACAGTGTGGTGGAGGAGAACTTTCTTGTATACCGATAGAAAAAGTAATTGATCTTTTCCTCTTTTTTTTTTGAATGAATAAAAATAAGTTTTAATTTTATTTTTCAGCTAATTCAAGTAGATGATGTGATGAGACGTCGACAAAATCAAAGTGGAACATTGTAGCCATTTTAAATAACACACACAAACCGTAAATCTCTCAATTTCTGGCTCTTTATTTTTAGTAATCTATTAGTGCTTTAGAGGATTTAGTTTTGAAGATATATCTCTTCGTACTATGTAGTTCTATAAAATTAAAATTAGATTTTAGAAATTATGAAATATTGGGAAAAACTTCTATACATCTTCATTAATCATTTTTAGAATACATTTTTTCCTTATTAATGTGATTAATTTGCAAATTTTTCAAATGAAACAATTTTATTTTAATGATAAATTACAATTAAACAGCTCATTTTATATACATGTTGTACCGACTAAGTATTAAAAAGTAACTTTTTTATTGTCAATTGAATATTATTTTATAACAAAAGTAGACTGTAATACAATTGTGAGAATATAATTTGTCATGCATCCGCATTGTTATATCAAAAATCAGTGAATCTCGTATACAAATATTTGTCTAAATTTTAACGTAAAACTGAAATAAAATTAGATTGTAGATTGGAGTAGTTATGTGGTAAGAATTTTATAGAAAGCATAAACAATGTGTAACAATAATATTGAATACATCGATATAAATGAGTCTAGTTTTGTAACTAATTTAAATTAAAATTTGATAAGTTTGCTTGTAATCGCTGTAATCACAAAACTAATATTACGTCCGTAGAAATATGCATCTGTTACATGAATCTATATAACATTTTTATTAAGGTTTTTATAGTAATAATAAGTGGGGCCTTTAAATAATTATAATATTTTTGCTTTTTGTGTACGATTGTTATTTGGCAAAGTATAACTTTGATTATTACATTAACAATCATTTGCGACGAAATGACTTCCTCAACAATTACAAAAGCAATACTGTAGTCTTTGAAAAATGATCAGAATTATTGTAACATAACATATAATTTTACTAAAAATTTATAAGGGATGCAAAAGGGTGTATGAATATCTGATGTAAAATGTGTTTAAAGAACTTCTTTTTCATTGTTACTATTGTTATTAGCGGTATAAGGACAACTAATGTAATACAAAAAAAAGAAGATGTTTTCAATTGTTGATTATCTATTTTTTTAAAAAAGAATCTATCATCTTCAAAATTACTGCATCATATCACATTTAAAATAATGAGGCACAAAATTTTTGTATGGTTTCCCCTTTTTTCGTTGTTGAATGTATGTATAAGCACATTTCATGTGATATGACTTAGGCGCAGATGTTAAAGCACAGTAGGTTCGATAATTTGACGAAAAAAAAAAATAAAAATAAAAGAAGTAATTTTGTGAGATGGTAATGAAATTGTTAACTAGTTTTTATGCAAAAAAATAAAAGAAAACATATTAATTGTTTCACAAAATGAGTCAATAATTTTTTAAAAAAAGAATTCGGATCTTATTTGATTAATCTTATAAGTCTTTTCATTACCATCGACTTAATGATGTCTAATTACCATTATTGCTGTAACAGGTTATCTTTTTACGAATTTCCGTAATAAGATCCGACTATTGACTAGTCCACATAAGTTGAACGCAATATATTTTATATACTTTCAAATATTACGTGAAATTAATGCAATTAAATCAGATCCTAAAATCATGAAACCCAAAATACAAATTAATTAGTCGTATCAAGTTTGTATTTATAGATTTGTGACTTTAACATACTTAAGATACTTAAGCTAAACATTAACGTTACTAAATGTTGCTTTAAGACTGCTTGTTAAAATATCTGTATTTACTATGAAAATAAATTTAGATTGTTAAATATAAATATGCGTTTACATTGTACAATTAATCCAATTAGTCTATTTTTCTGATTTATAAAATTTTAGTTCCATGTTTAGGCGGCAGAGGTCTAAACGCACATGGCAATTCAAATGTCATTTCATTTTGAATTTTGTGAAGTTTGGTCGCCGGTTTATATTCCCTTTTTTCGGGATTATTTTCTGTTAAATATTATGTTAAATTGAAAATTTGAAAAAAATTGTTATGTTGAGTGTTTTAAACAGTTTTGTGCTTTGTGAAATTCCTCAAAACTGACCAAAAGTGTGGATAGAAAGATTTATTGGTGTTGTCAGTAAGGTAAGATAATTTGTTTAATGTTCTTGTACCGAATAATTAATTATTCTTATTACACAAATGAATTTATTTCTTAATTCTAAAGCGTTGATGTTTACTTCTTCGTATATAAATTATGATTTATTGTTATTTTACTTATTAAATTCTTTTAACTAATGTTAAAGAATTCACAATATTTTTCGACATATTGTTGTAGATTATATCTTATGACATTTTTATAGACTTTTCAACAAAACTCAAAGGCTAAGGCACATTATTAATAGTGAATTTGTTTTAGAAGGATATCTTATACATCTTATACTCTTAATATTTCAAGAGTATGTTAGGGATAATTTTGAACCCCTTTGTCCTTTAGTAAGAAAATAATATTGGTTTTGTAAGTAAAAATATATATAATAAATTGAGAAAATTTTGATCCCCTTCTTCCTCCCAAAGTGTCTTACGTAATTCCTATAATATCATTACTAAACTTCATTTTGTATGACCATAGTTACAAAACTGAAGACAAAGATGAGCATAGCTATAGCTCGTAAGGCAAGTGGTGGAACCATTTTCCCAGTAAGGTTATTAGAAAATGTTTTTATTTAGGTTTTTAGTTATATCAATGGTCAATCCATTTAAAATCACCCATGTAATGTTGCTAATTTTTTTTTATTTTCCTGATTCTATAATTACTAGCTCCTTATAGGTAGACAGCCACAAAAACCTATTTGGAAAATTAATAAGCTATAGTTTTATCCTGGTAGCCATTTTAAATTTATGGCAGTATGGTAAATTTTAATGAAAAGGGTGGTTTGTGGAAAATTAAATTACCAAGCTATTTTTAAAGATATCAGAGTAATTCAAAACCCAGTGCGTTCAGCATAGAATAAACTTTATGTAACAAAATTTTAATTTTCCTACTATGAAAATCTGTTAAAAATTGTTACTTTTGATGACAGTAAAATTTGATGAAGGAATAAAGAATAATTGTTTGTGTAATACTAATATAACAATCTGCAATATAAGTTTAAGTCCTGAGAACACACTCATTTTCTTTTTAGAGCTCTACAAAAATAGCCGAAAACTTTAAAACTTCAATTTTCTCAAGTCAATATATATAAAGCGACTAAATGAAAATAAATAAAAATTTCACAGAATTTATCTTTATACAAATAGAAATATTTCCTAAAAAAAATCGTTTTGCAAAACGATGCACATTTTTGTTTTAAATTGATGGTGCTATATTTAAATACAAAACATAAGCAGTTTTTTTTTTGTGAATGTGAAAAAAACACTTAATTAGGTACTTGCATAGAAATTATTATTTGTAGGAATAATTTTGAAGGAAATATTCACTTTTCAATATACACAATAGACTTCTTTAATTATGCGTATAGGCAACCCAACGTGCACAAATGTATGTCTAATGTACTATATTTTCCCCAAAAATTTAAGTCGGCTTTAGCTTTGATTTTAAACCAATAGCATCATATTACAGTTCTATACGAACATAAATCCAGCAGATATAGGAACTCTGTAAGTTTAAAATAATATGTCAACCAATGGGACTGGGACTTAACTACATTTAGAATAATACAGCAGTGAATTTCAAGAAAAATGCTATAAAATGGTTGTCAGGAAAAAACCATAGCTTATTAATTCTTTTCAAATAGATTTTTGGGGTAATTTCAATGGATTGACCCTCAATTGATCATAATAGAGGCAGACCTAACGTAATATATCTTTGTAAAAATATCATGGAAACTAAAATGTTTAGCTATAACTATTCCGATAAATACTCATCAAATTGTATAAACATTATTAAAAATGTAAATTGCAGATGAAGAATCTGAAATTGTTTAAGAAAAATAATAAACTTCTTTTACTATAATTAGTACTTACTAAAGTAAAAACTTACTGTTATTATTAATTCTGGCGAAATTTCAAAAAATCCAAAGGCTGTAAATTTGATTGATTGATTCATAATTTGCAATGATCCCATTTTGATCTGAAAGAAAAGTCGTCCATATAATCGAAGTTTTAGTCTTAATCTACTGTTTTCGTACTTAATCATGCGAAAATAAGTATATGAATTATGTAGATAATCAAAATCTAATTTTTAAATATTTATATAAGTATCATTTTTCATAAGGTGCTAGTTAAAAATTGCCTGCCAATGAAGTGGTGCAGGTTTTATTTCCATAAGATGTAAACGAAATGTTTCTGCAAAGTCAATTAATAATATTTTAATTAATAGTACTGGCGGGAAATTTTTAATTGATTCCTTATGAAAAATGAATTTCCTTACTTGTAAGAATACCTAAAAATTATATTTTGATTATCTTCATTATATCTATAATACCTGATCAGAAAAAATGTTTTCCTTGACAGCATTTTGAAGTTGATGCATCGAAACTGCAACTAGTTTAGCCTAAAACAACGAATTTTTTAAATCATTATTTTATTATTGCAATACAATGACTTACTTCTTTTTGAATGCTATTACAAAGAAAAACCAATAATACCACTTCTAGTGATGACAATACATTCCACTGCATATAAGACCAATTTTGTTCAAAAGTATTATTTGTATTTTTCGTTATTGTTACATAAACTATATAGTAACCACTTGTCGTAATTAAAATAGTGGTCATTATTCCTATTAGAATAGTCAAACCGTAAATAACTTGTATCTGTTGGCAAATTACAAATAAGCGACCATAAATCAGGCGAAGTTCTTTTAGAATTATTTTGTGAATATAGATCTCTTCTCTGCTTATTTTATTCGAAAGAGTCTCTATGGTTTTTTTGAAAAATATATTTATATATTTAAACCGATAGTATACAAAGTATAAGAGGGAATATAGCAAAGCATTGACGACTCGAATTGCAAAGGTAGGGAAATAAATGCTGATGATTGTCATTGGGTGATCTAAATCGAAAACTACTATTCCTGTTACAAGAGTGATAATGGAAATTGATATCTCCACTGTTAAGATTATGGAAACAAAACGGTTGAGCTTCTTATAGTTAATAGGAAAACTTAGAGCGCGAAATCGGAAGTCAATTATTTGAAAATTTTCTAGAATTGATATAATAGTTGGAACATTGGTAACGATTTTTAGTAACGTTGCATTGAATAGTATGGTTTCTAGTTGTCCCGATAACCATTCGGCTATGGGTTGAATTTTATTGCTATAGTCGTCAGTTTCGTTAATTTTTTCCCAGTTTCCATTTAAGACGCTTCCAACATCGAAAGCCACTAGAAGAGCCAAACTAAACATAATTGCCGTTGAAGAGGAAACCAGCTTTGTTTTTCTTCCCATACTAACCGGACACAATGGAAACATTCCCACATATTTGTTGATTAGATATAGGGGATAAATAACTCTGATATTCCCACTGCGGTTCAAATTTTTTATGGACACTTTTGAATAAATGAAGTCTTTGATTTGTTCGATTTTTGGTTTTGATTTTGGTTTGGAATTTTTGGATTTTGCCATGTTTGAACTATTGTTTTCCTTGACCACAAAATGACTGTTGTATTTGAGAGAATTTTTTTAGAATTAGTTCTAATTTGGAAAGTAATTGATATGGTTCAATTACTGGTAATGGATAAATGATTGATTACATCGAAAAAGTATGCTTTTTATTTTTTTTTTTGGAAAATTGATCTTAGTAATTACACCGTTAAAGTTAAGGCGGTGTTAAGTTCAATTTCTTGGTCGATATTAATAGAAGTAAATAGGGAATATATTGTGGTTTTTTAATACATTTTGAGAATTTTTTTTCCATTTATTCCATCTACACTTTTGCGATTTACGGATTAATTCAATTAAATTTTTCACCTGCTTTAATATTTTTTTTTTCAAAACTTGAACATTCCTAGAATTCTAGAGCCATAAGTTAGTATTGTTCAAGTGTTACCCTTCTTCTCCCGGCTCTTAAAAAGATCCTTAATTTTTTTTTCAAATGATCCTCTTTATGATGGACCCTAAAGTTTAGTGGGAAATATATTAGTACATTAGTGGGTTCCATTAAACCTGCCAGTTCTTTCTCTTAATATAATCCAATGCATCCTCAATATGCCATTGATAAAGAAGCTTGTCCCGAGTAAATTGGATTATATTGAGGAAGTGTAAACCTTTAATGGTTTTATGGTTGAGATTGTGGAATTTAAATAGAACCATTTGGATGAAAAAAAAATCAATGATTGACATCACTTCTTTAAGGAATCAGCCAAGAAATGAAAACAGAAGACCACATGTAAATTTTTATTTCACTGGGAAAAATTATTTCCTCAAATGGGAATATTAAGTTTAACAAATTTTAGACACAAGAGGACCCGGAAAATTTCATTTCATCTACGGAATTTGCGAAAATTGATTCATCGATATCGATAATATTGCCACAATTTTAATTTTTAATATGGATATAATTAAATACACATATTTATGCTTGATTATAGCAAATTAAGTGTGTTTTGTAAATATACGATACATCTTATTTTATAAATTTTAAATTCATACCTATAAGAATATTGAACATATTAAAACCAATATGCTTACAAAAATTCATAAAATTTATCTTATTCATGAGTTTTTAGTCATACATAGATATTTCTAAACGAAATTTTATTTTTGGTTTTTTGTGTCCTTAGCAATTGTATTATTCTTTTGACCAATTCACTCCTAAAGTCCCTATTAGTCAAGTCAAGGACTGGATACTTACTAAGAATATTCCTGTTTTCTTCAGTACTTTTTTAAACAGAATATTGTCTGTTTTTTATCATTTAACACTTCAGCGCAAGGTTAAGGTGATCTACCATTCTGTATTATATAAGAAGACAATTCAGGTTGTTTAAGATCGGCTTTTTTATTTAATATTTTTTAATATTCAAATTAGCTATGTTTCGTTACGTATCGTAACTTCATCAGGCTTCTTGAATCACAAAAAATATAATATTTTAAATTTAAATTCAATAAATTTATTGAATTCAATAAGTTTATTGAATTTAAATTGAAAATTTTATATTTTTTGTGATTCAAGAACCCTGATGAAGTTACGATACGTAACGAAACGTAGCTAATTTGAGTATTAAATAATATTAAATACAAAAATTGATCTTAAACAACCTGAAATGTTTTCTTATTTAATAAAAGCTGAGATCTGAATTTTGTCGTCTATTCTGTATTATTACAATGTAGCTGTTTAAAGTGCTAAAATGTCCCGATCTTATTCTGGTAATTGTTGTTATCCTTTCTATACTATAGTTTGGAGTGAACCATAGTCTTTTAGCCGTCTTACGATATGTAATATATTATGAGTTATTTGATGAATTAGTTTCTCTTCTTTTGGTATGCTTTTTATTTCTTTGTACATATAGTGATTTTTTCAGATTTTAAAATGGCAACTGAAGGTTTAAATATGTATTTTTGTAATTAATTTTTCGACCCTTTAGTGATCCTCGTTGTAATTTGGTACTCATAATAGCTTTGGTGATTTTGGTTTTTTGTAGTGTTTAGTACCTACTGTTTCTGATTTTGTACATATATTTATCTTTTTTCTTATTTTGAAATAGCGAATGAAAGCTCAAACAATTTCTTTAATTAATTTGTCGACCCTCTAGTTCCGATTTTTCAATTCATGACCTGGTATCCAAAGTAGTTTTGTTAATTTGTAATTTCTTGTTGTTTTTAATACTGTTTCTGTTTTTATAAAGAATTTTTACTTTTTTGCTACTCTTTACACTCATAAAAATATTGCGTAGATTGCTTTTATTTTATTGATAATAATACTATCATAATATGATTTATTAATAAAACTTTCACAAAATATGAATTAAATTATACCTACAAATTCAATAAATAAAAAAATTTAATTCAAACGGTTCCTATACGTTTTCGCAAACCACAGGATCAATAAATATTAAATATATATAATATATAAGTGTGCTAAACCTAATTTATTTAAAAACGCATTTAATTCATAACTTTTCAGAACTTCTAATAGTTATTATGTTAATCCAGGAGTAGATGAATTCAACAAATCATAGATCATGAAAATCGGTTCAGCCATTTTTGAGTTATAAATAGTCTAATTAACACGAGTTTGTTTTATGAAACAATTAGATCCAATGTTAGAGGATTTCTTTCGAATCTAGGAGTCGATATATCTCGATTATCTCGGGATAAGAGCAATATTCTTATGGAAACAGGATAACAAAGGAACCAGAGAATTGCATATGCCATATACGTATATTGACAGAGTAGTGGTTGTGGGTTTTTAAGTTACAGATATTTTATTTAAAAATTTTGTTAGAACTTTGTTCATTGGTCTTTCTTGATAGTTTTACTGCTTGAGATAAGGTCCAATTGGAGTATATGTCCGAAGAGCCGCATGCGGCTCGTGAGCTCCTCCTGTCATCTTCTGGTCTAGTCCAATCTAATATGCTTAAAATGTACCTGTTTAATATACTTTACAGGAAAATAATATTCAAATATAACCATTTTTTATTGATATTTAACATTAATATAATTTATTAATTATATCATCTTTGATTTTTTGCTATTCGATAAATACGAATCAAACTGAATAAACATAATTAGAAATGTAAACTGCAGATGAAATATCTGAAACATTAAAGAAAAATGTTTTAGTCTTGAAATAATTACCTCTAAGGCCCATTTCATACTCATATGTTTTAAAATAGTCAAATCAAGTTTGCTTATATATTTCTCTATGGTTTAATGTATATTGCAAAGTTCTGGGTATGAAATGGGGCTTGGACTATATATTACATTTATTATAAGTTCTGGGCGAATTTCAAAGAATCCAAACGCTGTAAACTCGATGGGCTGATTAATGATTTGCAACGAACCCAATTTTATCTGAAAAAAATTTTTTTTCTTAAATAATTTCATACTCTTATATGATCAAGAAAATTATATTTTTTTAGAAATATTTTTGTATGACTTTTTATTGTTATTTTCCTTCATTTTATAACTTCCATTAGCGACTCTAAAGTTGATAAAAAATCGTAAATCCAGAAATATTTAAAATTTGCTTGATTTGAGATTCGAACTTAACACCTACCAGTTTTGGAGCGGTCACCTTAACCACTCGGCCACCAGTAGGCTTTCCTATGATTCTTATTATATGATATAACTTACTATTTTTTTAAATAAGAAGACAATTCAAGTTGTTTAAGATCGGTTTTTTATTTAATATTTTTATTATTCAATTAACTACGTTTCGTTACTTATCGTAACTTCATCAGGCTTCTTGATTCACAAAAATAAAATATTTTTTTTTTAATATTTAATATATTTAATATGAATTGTCTTCTTATTTCAAAAATAAAAGCTGAGATCTGAATTTTATCATCTATAACTTATTATGTCTACCTTGTAAATTATTAGTTACCTGATCAGTAAATAAATCCTCTTGTATTGTATTTTGAAACTTATGCAAAGCAAGTGCTACTTTTTTTGCCTTAAAAACAAAGATAAAAATTACCCATCCGGAAAAATGAAACTATTTCCAAACCCACTTCTTTTGTGATATCATCACAAATTCGTACCAAAAGTATCACTTCCATGGACGATAAACAATTCCACTGTATGTACCCCCAACTTTGTTCGAAACTGTTACCTGTATTTTTCGTAAATGTTGCATAAATGATAAAATATCCACTGGTTGTAGTCAAAATATTGTTCATTATAACAATTAAAATCGTCAATCCGTATACAGCTTCGATTTTCCGGCAAATTGAAAATAGTTTTCCGTAAAGCAAACGAATTTCCTTTAGAACTGTCCTGTTGATGTTTACTTCTTCGGGGCTCACTTCACTCGGCATATTTTCGGTAGTTTTTTTCAGAAAAGAATTCATACATTGATATCGATATTTAACAAAATGTAAAAATGTATAAAATTGAGAATTAACGATTCGATTTACCAAAAAGGGAAAGTAAACAGTGAAAATAGTTAGAAATTCATAGGCTTCAAATACGCTGAGATCTGTTATAATGGTGGCCAGGAAAACTATGAATTCCCCAAATGATATTATTATTACGGAATTTTTAAGTCTTTTGTAACTTATAGGGATTCCGACTGCATTAAATTGAAAATTAATTTTTTGAAAGCATTCCAGAATTGATATTATTGTGGAAACATTCACAACAATTTTCAATATTGATACATTGAACAATATAGTTTCTAGTTGTCCAGTGATCCATTCGGCTATCAGTTCTATTTTGTTGTTATAATCGTTAGTTTCACCGATTCCCACCCAATTTTCGTTCATTACACTACTAAAATCAAAAACGATTAACAAAGCCAAACTGAACATAATGGCAGTTGGAGATTTAATAAATTTTCGATTTCTTCCCATACTTATCAAACTCATTGGAAAAACTCCCAAATATTTGTTGATTAAGTATAACGGATACATAACTGTAATATTTCCACTTTGAGATAAATTTTTGGTGATGATTTTCGAGTAGACGAAATTTTTGAATTGTTCGATTGGTTTTTGTTTTGATTTCGGTGGCTTTTGGGATTTACGCATGGTAATAACTATTTTTTTTGTCGGAACCATGGAATGTCTTGGTTTGAATAAATTAGGAAATAATTTGAGGTTGTTTGCGGAATATTTTTAAAATGTTACATTAGATTTAATGGATAGATAATTGGTTTTTTGGAAAGCATTTTTCCCGGAAAATTAAAGCGTGGAAAAATGGGAGGAGGTATTTTTTTAGTCATTTCTTCATTGTATGATATACATAATTGTTCGTGACAATTTTTTTTTCAATGAAATCATTATTAGTCATTATCACCAAATCAACTCTTCTTGTACTTTTATAGTACTAAACTCAATTTTAGTAAAGTGAAATATTTTATCTATATTTAGATCCTTTGGATTTAAATGATGTTCATCTGCCATCTTTCGGATGTGAATACAAGCTAGAGAAGTATTTCATTTAGAGAATTCCTTCTCTTCTTTACGAACCCCTTGGTGCCCTTGTCGCCTATTTAATGATTTTATTCTGTAGCACCAGGATTTATTTATTCTTGTTGGAAATCTGCTGTCCAGATTTGCTTGGCACACATTACCAATGGTTGAACAGAGTAATCTATTAGCCAAAATTTTGGCCAGGAATTAAATTAGATTTTTTCGCTGACTTTGATCAGTTATATTGTTTATACAATAGTAAAATATATTGTGGTCCTATTTTTGTTATATAATTCCCGATGCAAACTGTGGTACACCAAAAATGGTGAATTTGTTGGTGCATTTTAGCCGATATTTGCCTAAAACGGTAAGTCCTGCTGGATGAACAAAAGGAAACCAGATACCTTTCTAAGCAGGATGAATCTATAAATATTGATTATATATATTGAAGTATTGAATAAGTAAATACATATATAAAGCTGTAAGCAAAGTCATTATTTTACGAAATACCCCGAAAGTTAATGTTAATATGTTAGGTAAAACATTCCTAGTCAAGTTTATATAATAGGTAAAACATATTGTGGTCCTATTTATGTAATATAATTTTTACCAAAGCAAGCTATAAACATAAATTTGAACAAAAGTTAAAACAAATGAATTACTGATGTATTGCCTTGATACGTAATTCGATTGCCAAGCAATCTTCTTCAGTGGTCATCAAGTGAATCATCACATAGCAGTTACGGAATGATCCAATACTACTTGATGACCACTGAAGAAGGTCGCTTGGCAATCGAAATACGTATCTGGGCAATACATCAGTAACTCATTTGTTTGAACTTTTGTTCAAATTTATGTTTATAATTTGCTTTGGTGAAATATATTACATAAATAAGACCACAATATGTTTTACATATTGTATAAACTTGGCTAGGAATGTTTTACCTAACATATTAAGGTTTACTTTCGGGGTGTTTCGTAAAATAATTATTTTGCTTATAGTTTTATGTATTTATTTAGTTATTCAATACTTCAATGAGTAAAATCAATATTTATAGATTCATCCTGCTTAGAAGGATACTTGATTCCCTCCTGTTCGTATCCTCTAATCGAGTAGGTCTTACCGTTTTAGGCAAATATCGGCTAAAATACACCGACAAACCACAGGTACTGGGTTCCTATCTGAAGAATAAAACGTTTGCGATTTTTATTTATTTATATTTTTGTAGGTATCTTTCATAACATTGCGTAAAGTGTGTATGATCTTAAATTTATTTTAACAAAAAAATATTTTTTAGAGTTAAGATATGTGTAACACTTTTGTGTGTTATTTATAATATAATCTATTTTATTTAAGGTCGATATTTTCATATCTAGATAGTGACATTTATCTTACACTGACACTATATATATTTTCACCTAAGAATAGTAATATATGTAGGATTTATCAAGAAGAAAATTTTTCATCTATTAAATGGTTATCTTAAGGATATTATTTATTTATCCATGAGTGAAAATATCGACCCTTAAAGTGAAAATCTTAGTTATTCGAAGAATAAGTTTCGTTGGTGTTGTACAACAGACTTGTGCTATTTTGGAAGGTTGAATTCGATGTTGAATTTAGTATAAAACCAGTGCTTCTGAATTGTAATAAAATGATCAAATATGATGTCACACCTCCTGCCATCTAAAAAATTTAAATTTTTAAAACTTTTATTACCAAGAAAGCAAAAGGTTAGTTACTTCATATAATATATAGTTATTAAGAGGAAACAGTTTGCAAGCTGTTAGGCGAACACGAAGATGTAATAATTGAAGAGAATAGTATTCTGCCTGAAAAAAAATAGCAACAGTAGATATTACCATAATAATTAATGGTCATAATTTTTAAAATGGGGATGTATCTATGATATTGTATCTATGATACAGAAAGGGACAAAGTCTGTCTCTCTCTTTGTGCCATGCCGGCACGCGATTGGCTGAATGACTTCTATCTCTCTCCTACCAATGCGAATGTACATATAGATTGTTCTGGAAACATCTAGTATGTGGTGGAACGTTGGCGAACGTTGGCCAAATAAAAGATTGTCAACGTTTTAGTAGGAAAATGGTTCATTTTAGAGTTGCTGAAGAAACGTTACGAATGCTTAGATGTTGGGGAAAACTGGAAAAATCTAAGAAAACGGAAGACGAAAATCTAAATTCATGATCTATTAAAAACAAGAAAAGGCTCGTTATGTCCTAGTAAGAGTTTTAATATGGGAAAAATAATAAAAAAAATTATATAATTTAGTTTGGAAATCGTGATATTTGTAAACACTTACCACAGCTTGGACGCTTTGATTAATATTCCTCAATTTATGGAGAATAAATCGTGTTCGATTAGCCTCATTTTCTGCCATCGTACAGGGAATAATGGCACCCAAAAGTACTAAAGCGTTACAAAATGTGCTGATATTTTCATAGAACCAAGCGTATATTTGATTATTTTCTAGCATGGATACCCCGTTGTACAGAACCCCTAAAACGCTCATTGTAATCGTTGCAACAATGCAAAGCATTTGAAATCCATAAACGATATTGATTTTTCTAATAACCAAGCACAACTTGTAATGAATTTCCATAGTATGCTGCAAAAATAAATACGACGGAGGCGAAAATATCACTGGTTTTTCAAATCCAATTTTATTTTTAGAAGTCTGCAACTTTACTGAGGGTTTCACTTCATAAGTGGTCAATAACTTTTCGTTTAACATCTTAAACCATTTGCGGCTGATCAATATCGATGTGGCAAACTGTATAGTTATGCAAGTCCAAGTCACGTTGGGTAGATCCAGAGCTATAAAACTGGCAATTGCATTTTTTTTCCAGATAAATTTATACCAGCGAGAAAAAGTAACTGTTATATTCACCAACATTACCATCCATCCTGCCAATGTGAAATACTTTTCAAATTTGTAATCAATAGTGGAATGCAATTTTGATATTTCAAAATCAATTTCGTTTAATTGAAGCAAAATAATTTTGCAGTTTTCCGTGAAAACTTCCACAAGAATTATACTCGACACAAATAAAATGGCTTTCATGAAAATTGTCCCATACTTAAACATGCGTAGCAGTTGATGTTCACTGAATCGGAAGTATTTTTCACCCGAAACAAACTGTACTATACAGTATAAGTAAACGAGAACTATTATAATTTTCACCAATATATTCGTTTTGGAAAATTTTAAAGACCAAATTTTTTTTCGACTTTTGGTAATTGTAATGGTGAATGGCGTTAGAACGGCTATGAATAAGGATATCTTGTAAACTGTAGCCAAAATTGGTAAAGCGGAGGATCTTGTTACAGATCCCATGATGATTAAATTTACAGTATAGTCATTTTTGCATTATAATACAATTTAAAAACGATAATTATCTGTTAACGCGATCTTAACATAAACAGTTAATAAGTTTGTTGCATTTTTAATGAAATAATCAATCAATCGTTTTGTATTTTATAGTGAGGGGATTAATTTATAGATTACCTGTTTTTAGATGTGGTATGTTAAGAAAGGGTGTAACCCTTATAATTAAATTGTATAAATATTAAAATATTTTTTCCAGAGTCAAATCACCATTGTGGTTATACCCTAAAGTAAATAATAATTTTAACGATTTTAATAGTTATTTTCGATACATATGCGTAAAGTGAGGTTTTCTAGTAGGATGAAATTGATGCACGAGCTGAAGGGACTGATCATACACAACGAGATCGAGTGCGCTGTGTACCCCCACGAGGCCGCCAGGCGAATGGAGGTAGGCGCACGAACACAATTTTTTGTAACGACTGCTTCTAAAGTTCATTAGAAACAGATTGAGAAATTAATTATTGTTATTTAGATATGAAAAGTTTCAACTCTATAGTAAGAATAATTTATAGAAAAATTATGAATAAAAACAACATTTTAGTTTAAACTACAGTCTAAATAATTACCTATATTAATTATTTCTTATCAAAGTTTATTTAGGTATCAATTTATTTTACTTTTTCGCACTGTTATTTACTTTCGCGCACGCTTGCCACCACGATGAGAAAACGGCTCTTTACCCCCGCCACACAACGCACGAAAGTTCAACTTTAGAAGCAGTCGTTACAAAAAAGTTACTTCGTATTAGATTGTGAATCAATTGATAAGGGGATTACACACTTTACATTGCTAATTTCTTCTACATCTTATGTATTAAAACCCTACTTATGATTAAGGTTCCTTTTTTGAATCTCTTATTTAATAGTTCTTATTATGTGTTCTTATCCGGTCTTACTAATATATCATGGAAACTGAAGAATAACTCTGAGAATTTCTTAAATAAAGAATGCTTTTTCGTGTAAGAAAGTTTCCAAAGCTTGAAATAATACTTGGGGCAAATCCGGTTCAGTGTCCAGTATATAGTTCACCATTTTCCAATTCAGCCTCTATACTTCTCTAATACTTCTTGCAACATTGACATATTTTGACTTTACTAGATGTACCTTTTTGTTGCCAAAAACTTAATTGTTGTGATATTCTGTCTTTGTTTCTGACATTTCACCCACGAAGGAATTTATATTCGTGTTAAAATAATTAATAACACGATTTTTTTGACTTAGTGGCTAGATCCTTGGTAAATTAAACGGGAAGTTATGGAGGTGAAAATGCAGGCACCAAATTGGTTCTACAATTCATTGTTTTCAAGGGGTGAGTTTTCCTTATAAGGACATATTTTATCAACGAATTATGAAACAATTTACGTGGGTAGTAATATGATTTTTTTTTTGTTTTGTGTCCAAAAGGACACTCAGTATATCGTTCCTAAGTTTCAAAAAGGACAATTTTCAAGTGCATCAAAAAAATGTAAGGGATGTTTTTTTCGCAAAAATTGAGCAGAATATTTTAGATTAAATCATCCTTAACGAAACTTCACTATATAAAAAAAATGGTACCAATAATCAAAAATAACGTCCTTAGAAGTATGATATGAGCCGTTTATTTTGAAAGTGAGTTAAGTCCATTTCAAGAATAGTCCCTATAGTATTATCATTTTTAACCATAGAAATATAAGATACTAAGGAGGAGGAAATAATCGGTGTTTTTGTTAACAATTAAAATGAAATCAGTAATTTGTGAAAACTTAGCAGTTAAATAATTAACATACTTTGTTCTAGTTACAAGAAGAAGAATCACCATTTAGACCGTTCTTGAAATGGACTTACGCCACTTTCAAAATAAACGGCTACAGAAAAGATTAGCTTATATAAAGTGAAATTTAGTCCTTAAAAAAATTGATGTTTATTCTTTTTTTAAGCCTTATTAATATAAGGTAGTATTGATTTTGAACCGATTTTGAATTTGAACCAAAACATTCTTATATCTTTAATATGATTGCTTTTATTTCTGTGAACTGTATAGTCTTTATAGTCTTGCCATCTCTCCAAAAAAACGTGAAACTATCTTTATATGTAATTGTAAACTTTCACCAAAACGCAAACGACTTTTCTTCATTGATTTTAACTTTATTCATAACACTTAACACTATTTTTCTATCACACGAAACAATATTCGAAAATTCCGTTTCCTTTACTTGACAAACATTGGGGTAGTAATATCGGTAACTGTAGAATTATCCGTAGTTTCTTCGGGTGTTAAATCAAATTGCACCAGTATAACAAGATAAGTTGTTATTGACATTAAAATCTAAAAAAATAAAACAAATATTTTATGTATATCTAAAATAAAGTAAAATAAAACTAAAATAAAATAATATTAAGGGAATTTCTTACGGCGTAGACGAGTTTAAAATCAATTCCAATGAATCCGCATGCATTGAAATCAATTTTCTGATGAAACATTTGCAACGAATAGACTTCAGCCTAGAAAAAAAAGCTTTGTTAAATTTGCTTCTAAAATTACAATAATGAAGTGACCTTAAACAGTTACTGGTAGACTTGATCAAAAGACACTGTAATCTTACGGGACTTTTTCAAACTATAGGGATAAATACGGAGTTAAGCGCTTCCAGAAAATTCCAGAAAACCAGAAAATGTGAGGAAAGAAAACTGACTTTCACGTCCTATTTGACTGCCCAGGTCTGACTTTTACCCCTTTTGGCTCCCTAGAATCACCTGGGGTATAAGCTAGGGAGCATTCATCAAAATTCAGATGGTTTCCTGCTTGAGTTTATCTCAGAAGCAAGTCTGATTAACTGGAACTAGAAATTGAACGCTGAAGTTCAATAACCTTTCTAGAATGCAGTTCAGAAGACTTCGCTAGAGAAGCTTCCAGAAATTAGAAGAAGATGGTCTACTAAAGCAGTTTGAATCCAGAAGAAGTTTGATGCTTGAAAAATAAATCAAGTATTGCCATTGAAAAGGATGGAAGATCTTTTTGAAACGATTCAAAAATTGGGGTTCCTAAATGATGAAATTTTATCATTGTTTGTGAAAAAATTATGAACTTATTAGAGAATGGGGCTTAGAAACATAGGTACCTACTTGTTGAGTGCAAAAAAAGAAAGTCTTTATTAGTCTTTTATTTGCAGATATACGAAGAAACAATTTAACTATCGTGTTTTACCAGCTAACGTCTTTTTAGTATTATAAGTGGATGACCCAAAATGCAGGACCCAAAAATCAGGCAGAGGATGAATCCGATTCTCACGTTCTTTGGGAATGTGGCTCTAAATGATTGAAGAAATTTGAGGAGCTGGAGGATAACAAATCCTGGAACTGAAATTATCGGAAAGCACCTAGTGCGATAGGTGCTAAGGTTCGCCCAGCTGTTTGGTCTTAATTAGGTGAAGTAGGGACCCAGGAAGTACAATAAACCCTGACGTTGCAGTGTTGAGGCTCAACTAACCTCATCCAGGAAAATCTGATTTAATAAAAAAATAAATAAAATTTCTTAGGGACTCTAGACTTAATAAAAATCCGTAAATCGAGAAATACTAAAAATTTGTCTGTTCAAAGATTTGAACCCAATATCTACAGGTTTTGAAGTGGTTACCTTGACCATTCGCCCACCAGAAGGATTTATAGGGTCATTTGTTTTGATTTACTTTCAATCTTTGAAGATAATGTTGTGCTTATTTTATCAATAAAAATATTCGTTAAATTACTTTATATACTTACAGCTTTATACAAAACTGGATCTTCATTTTCGATTTCATGTAAAACCGTGCACATTGTTTCAGCAGCCGAAGTTACCATTGCGCAAGTATATACCACCGAATATAGGAAATATGTGCTGATCAAAATATACAAATAATTCATATTTCTCGATTGAACGTTATATGAAGTATCGATTACATCGTATAATCGAGCTAGGAGTGACAAAAAAATATTTGTCACCAATAACAGCAGCGGAAAATTATAAATTAGATTCAATGATTTTGCTGCATCGCATAACGTATCGTGGATCTTGAAAACCCGATGGAAAATATCCATTGAATTTCGACCCGTAAATTGATTGAGATGGTAATCGGTATCGATATCTGAAACTGTGGATGTTACAGAGTTTGGCTGCACTTCGCCAACAGTGAATACCTTATGGCCTTCCATAAGTCTCGAAAGTAATATATGCTTTTGCTTTGGCAGAAAGTTGTTTGGTGGTACGATGTTGATTTTGGAATTATCCGTTGTTGTTTTCATGAAAGATAAGTCTACTTGTTTTATATACTGTCGAGAAACAATATTGGAAAGTATATTAAATCGGAGGTAGATTATCAGAAGTAGATTTGAAAAGTTTAGAACAATTACTCCAGTGGTTATTTGGGGAACGTATTCGAACAATGCAAGCAGAAGTGATGAGTTCTTGTAGAATACTTCTTCGTATGTTAAAAACGATAAACTTCCCCCGAATGCAATCAGAAACGTGAGGGTTGCAATTGTGGAGAAAATCTTCATTTTACGGTATGGTAAAATTATTTGAATTTCATTCAACATGGCATCCACTTTGTCGATTGTCTTCCAAAAGTCGTACAATTCACCGGTATACATAACAATGAATATATTAGCCGATGGATAAATCATGGTTGTGATCTGATACGCTGACCATCGGGTAACGCTTCCAATAAAGTTCTCACCCTCATCTAATGTGATATCTTTGAATTGACTTTCGGTCATAATGTTGCCATAAACAATTAGTGCAATATAGAAACCAGTGAGAATTAATCCATAGATCTTAGCGATGTTGGATTTTTTTAAGACGACAAAAGCATTGTTCGATGTTTTCTTCAACACAAAACTGAAGGGAAAATGGCCGAATAATGTTTGAACGAAAAATAATAGCAAAGCGGCTTCGATATTGTTCACGGGTTTCTTAAACAATTTTTTGATTAAAAAGAACATTTTGGAATAACAAAGATTTAACTAATGAAGGAACTACGTCTACAGGAAAATATATTTTAGTATTTCTAGGTGAGGCTATTATTATAGCTTGATGGATTTATTTTAGCTGTTAATGTTGGAATAACATATAATAGGTGTAATTAATGATTGAACATTGAAATTTAGGGGTAGGTATGGGTATTAAAGTGAGAAAAACGACGTAGAAGAATTGAAAAAATTACGATAATAATAGTTTCTAGATTGATTACTTTATTTTCTTGAGTCATTAAATATGATATCAATGCATATAATAAGTATTTTGTTATTTTACTTAAAACTCCATATTATATTTATCGTATTGTATCGATATGTAGGGCAGGATTGACTCCTTTTAAATGATACTGAATAATTTTCTAAAACCAGGGATGGCCAACCCCAATGAATTGTGGGTCAATTTGTAAATTAATCATAACTCTGGAGAACACATATTATAAAATTATATGTCCTTATACTAGATTCAGATATATGTAAAAGTGGGATGAATTTCACGGATCGGAAAAATGGTTAAGATATGTGTATACAATATATAGGATATATTGCGATCCAATTTATGAAGTATAATTTAATATAATAATATATAAAAATCATACCATAAACATAAATTTGAACAGAAGTTCAAACAAAAATATTCGTGACGTATTGCCCACAAGTTGTGTAAAAGTCAGCGAAAAAATCTTATTTTTGTTAAGGTGGGCTTCATGCGGCCCACGGGCCGCGGTTTGGCTACCCCTGTGCAAACCAATAAAAATTAACTGCTCAATAAAATCTATGTCGACCTTTTCTTCCACGATTTCTTTGCTATTGATGTCTTCTTTATTTATACAATTTTTAAATTTCTGTTCTATAGTTAAAACAAGTTGGAGATTAATCGTTTGTTTTTTTAGATCTGTTATTCCCAAAGTGGGGCGCAGGCCCCACTAGTGGGGCATGGGTTGGACGTGCACCCTTCGGGTGACTATACCAAGGACTATGGGGTAATTCGAAAATGAGTTATTAACAGTGAAATGTTTTTCATTCATTTCAGAATAATGTTTCATTTAAATATTTGCTATTTCTGCATTATAGTTTTCTAATATTTGCTTGGAAACTTTATTTATTTACCTGTGCTTTCATTTTTATTTTTATTTTTCATGAATAACTTATTCTTTGGAAGCTTGTTTCGATACCAAGTTCATGACTAATAAAATGTAAATATCTCGAGAGTGGGTATCAGGATTTTAGAAATTCTTAGGTGGGGCATGGCCCAAAATCGGTTGGGAACCACTGCTCTAGATCGATAATCTTCAATTTTTGGATGGATATTCATGAATTTCTTCCAATTCGCTCTGCTATTCAATGAAATTAGTGCATATTTCCTGATCCTTATCTGGCACTTTTTCAATGATAATTCTTCTTTCTCCTTTGGTTTCACTAGTTCCTATTTCTTTTTTAAAGGAAATGGATATGTGCAATATCTACCGACAGTATATAGGCTAGTACAGACAATTATTTGAACGCCAATTGATAGTTCCAAACAAGTATTGTCCAAAGGTATAAAACATTGTTTCCTAACCTGTGGTCCGCGAACCTCTGGGAGTCCGCGACCCTATGTTTAGGGGTCCGCGGTCCCATTTGAAAAAGTTTGTTATATGTTTTTTTTTTAATTTATTGAAGGAATACTAAAATATAATATTGTCCGAAAATTGCACCTTTTTTCACTCAGGGGTTCTTGGCATTATGCTTGATTTCCTTGGGGGTCCGAGGCTGAAAAAATGTTAGGAACCGCTGATATAAAGGAAAGTGTGTTAGGACTTATGGGCACATGAAAGAAGTTATACTTCTTTGTAATAATCTAGTTTTTTTTCTGGGATTAAGTTTCAGTCGTTTTTATTATTCATCATGAGTTCTTAACAGAACCTAGATCATTATGATTAGAATATACTAGTAACTTCTCGTGAAGTATTCACAGCCCAACATTGCTACAAAAGAAAAATGGTGAAAATTGGCAATTGAAGAAAAACCAAATGATAAATGAAACCCAAACAACAATCAGTTAGTTCAAATTTGAGATAAGGATTGCATTTCACTTACACGTATGTGTTTATAATATTTGTTCTCTGTCTTTGCTGACATATTTTTGCCTTTTATTATATTGACAGGTAGCTACCCGTGTCATATGCATACTATCTCTGACGCTACTGACAAAAATTGACAATAGAATGAAATCAAAATGACAGTTAAATCAAATGACAATAATCAATAATTTTATACAATTATTACATCCAAATATACAATCCAAACCAATTTCTGTAAAAGACTTCCGTTACCAAATTCGTAAGGCCATTTATTTTCCCTTTTCATGATGTGTCTTAAGAAATACATCTTCAAAATTTTAAAGGTATAGTTCAAAGATATGGGAACAGAGTAGTTTCTGGTTCAAAGAAGGGAGTAGTTGGCAAGGGTTGTTGATTAAGAATATTCAAAAATTTGAGGAATATATCTTTAATAAATTTATAAGTTTAGAATTTTATTGGACATTTTGTAAAAGAACCAATTAACAATCTTCTGCAAATCCATTTTATAATTCTTATTTTATACGAATAAATATATCGAAAGATTTATCTTTAATAATCCGAAAAGATATAACTTTTTATTTATTATGGTATATAAATGTATTTTTTAATGATTAAGATGATAAGGTCATATTATTTTGACCTTTATTTTTCGAAACAGCACTGGACATATCGAACTGGATCAAAATAACCAAATAAGTGGTGAAAGCACCAACGATCTGAAAATTTAGTGAGAATAGTTAAGCTGATATTTTATCAAAGTTGTTCCGTTTTTACCGAAAATAGGAGAGTGAAATCTAGACTGAAGAAGCCACATGCAGTAAATTCGACGTTTTGGTGCAGAAGTTGCAAAGAAAACATTTCAGTCTGTAAAAATGTAGAAAAAAAATAGTTAACCAGATTTGATATTATCCTGAATCCGCGGATGTCTAGAGATGCAAATGATATATCGATTTTTTCAAACATTGATATATCGTTCATAAACTTCGATGTTTAAAAATATCGATGTTTTTTATGAGTAATGTTGCATCTCTAGTCATACTGGGAGTTGAAGGGGAGATTGCTGATGACTAAAGAACCAATAATTTAAAGATATTATAATTCTATTGAGATTTATGTTTAGGATGTAATTTTTTGATGTATCACAGAAACCCATCAAAATAGCTGTTGATTTATGTCATCCATTTTGATGAACTTTCAGAAGGTTTCGGTGGTATATTGAAAAGTATATGATCTTTATTTTGTACAGAAGATATTAGAAGAAGGGAATTGTTCAAAGACACTGAAATTTGGTGTTAATTTTTTTCTTTCGTAATTAATTTTCATCACAAATAGGATTATAACACATGGATGAAAACTTTTTATCCAATCCATCAATCGAAAATACCTTCTGGAAGGTGAATATTACTTGAAAGCTCTATGTGGTCTCTAGTTTTCCGGTCTTTGCATCATCAACAATCGATTCTAAATTCGCTGATATATAGTTTCTTGTCGAAATTGCTAGTGATTTTTGCACTTGTACAGTGTTAGACCTGATTTTTTTAAGTTAAATATCATAATACTTACAACTTCTTTTAGTTCCGGCTTGGTATTTCGAGCTCGATGCAACAATAGCTTTGTATTATTGCCTTCCGCTGCTGTCAAACTAGTCGAAGCCACCATCGTAATAACTCCCAGTATAAATAAAAGTGCCCTAAAAATGGACATGATTTGCCTGGAAACATCATCCGTTTTTGTTGGAACGTAAATATTATTTAAAATATCCACAAAAGCAATCATCAAACACGTCAACGTTTGAAACCCAAACGCCGTGTTTATATTCTTACAAATCTCAAAAATTTCATCGAAAAGCTCAAAAATAATATACAAAATTTGATCTAAATTATTAGCCGTAATGATGGCGTGCAAATCGAATTCGGTGCTTTTTTTCAACTGTATCTGATTTTTGTAGACCGTCATATAGTTGTTGATTTTTTTGTTGATTTTATTATCGAGAAAATTGATTGTAATGATTCGATTGAGAATATTGAATCGGATTCGGGCTAAATATAAAATGTTGCTTAGTTGAATGATGATTATTCCCAGAACAACACAGGGTAATGCCAAATAGAGGAGATAAAGAATCGTGAATTGTCGTGGTAGAGCCAAAAATGAGAAGAACATCAAAATCGAAACGCTAGTTATCATCGTTAAAATTGAACAGTTACAGTTTCGCATGGCTTTTCCATTATCTAAGCGAATGCTGAATTTTTCCCATAATGCTTGTTCGATTTGATCCATTTGACTTAAGATTCGATAAATTCGAGACCGATGAATCCAATTACAAAAAATGGCCGCACATACCACTAGGCCGTTTATATAATGGCTAGTCAAAGTGGATAATTGGGTGATAACGTTGGATTTATAACTGTCGTTTGGATCATTACCAATACTGATTTTTATACTGTAACCATAAATGCTTAATAGACAGATAGTGTATAACCATTGCAGTATAGTAATTCGTTGGGATTTGATATAAATTGGTGAATGAAATCCAAAAATTTGTGCAACAATTCCAGTGAGGAAAAATATTTGATTGACATCTATCGGTTTCGGAGGTTTCAAATTTGCCTCATTTTCGTAAGTCGTTAATAAAGTTTTACTAAAAAAAAATATTATGGTTAAGTAAAAAAAATATAAAAATTCAGAAATAACTTCTTACTTAATTTTTTTTCCATTTTTCTTTTTCACTTCACTTGAATTGATGTCGTGGATTTTCATTGTACAACTAATATTCCTTGCATTGAAGCTTTCAAATTTATTAGCAAATGTTTCGAACGATAATTTATTGTAAAAGCATTTATAAAATGAAAACGCTTTTGAGATCCATCAAATATGACAACTTTCAAACGCAATTATATAATGTACTTATCAAATAGCAAATCAATTAAATTTGGTAAAACTACATATAAAATATAAATGCCCACTTAGAGTAATTATTTATTGATCGAAATAATTAACATGTCAAATTGAAACATTATTATTATAAATGAGAGGATTTGAAGTAAGAACTGAAATGAATTAATTTGTATTAGCTTTTTATTGATTGTTTTTTTTTTTGTTTTGGAATTTAAGCTAACTTTTAAAATGAAAGTATATTGAAGAATTCCAAATCCGGGCGCTGTAAACGTCGTTGAAAAGTATGTTAGTCGTAAAAAGTTGTAATAATTTTCCGAGGCGTTTAATAATTTATGCGGTGTTCTATTCCATAAGCTGGTTAATCTTGATCGAATTTTATTTGCCTATTGATTGAGAAAATAACTGTTATTACTACATAAAAAGTATTAAATGTGCCGTTTATTTTGAAAGTGAGTTAAGTCCATGTCAAGAACAACCCCTATAGTATTATCATGTGTAACCATAGGAACATAAGATACTAAGGAGGAGGAAATAATTGGCGTTTTTGTTAACAACTAAAATGAAATCAGAAATTTCTGAAAACTTAGCAGTTAAATAATTAACATACTTTGTTCTAGTTACAAGAAGAAGAATCACCATATAGACCGTCTTTGAAATGGACTTACGCCACTTTCAAAATAAACGAGTCGTTATTTATATAATTTTTCAATTGTTGCTTCAACATTGCCCACTATTCCTATCAAATACATATTTTGATTGCCCAACAAGCAGTTCTGAAACTGTATGCAATATGCACAATGGCGTAGTTTGCGATTTTGGCGCCCTCTATTTACATTATTAGTCAAAAATGCGTTAAAAGTCAAATATCATTAAATTTTTTCATTACTTAAAAATGAACCTTTTGTGTGTATACAATATATATAAAATATATTGCAGTCCAATTTATTAACATAAATTTGAACAGAAGTTCAAACAAAAATATTCGTGACGTATTGCCCAGATACGTATTTCGATTGCCAAGAAATCTTCATCAGTGGTCATTAAGTAGTTTGGATCACTCCGTAAATGCTTTGTAATGATTCAAACTAATTGATGACCACTGATGAAGATTGCTTGGCAATCGAAATACGTATTTGGACAATACGTCACGAATATTTTTGTTTGATCTTCTGTTCATATTTATGTTAATAAATTGGACTGCAATATATTTTATATATTGTATACTGTTCAAATATAACTGTTCAAAGTCAGCGAAAAAATATTATTTTGAACTTTTTGTGTTTTCCTCAAAACGAAATCTTTTATGGAGTTTTCAATGTTAATATGCCGCCTCCGCGTTATGTGCCGCCCGGGGCCATGGCCCCCTTAACATTCACCGCGGTACGTTTCTCAATATGCAACTATTATATGATGATTTTTGGGTGTAATTCAATGGGGAGTAAAAATAAAGACAATTTGTATTAAGCCTACTGGTGGCCGAGTGGTCAAAATGACCGCTCCAAAACTGGTAGGTGTTGGATTCGATCCTCGATTCGAACAAATTTTCGATATTTCTCGGTTACAGATTTTTATTAACCCTTGAGTCGCTTAAGTAATTACAATGCGACGGTAAATAACAATTAAAAATTGTTTTGATACCCCAAGAATACGGAGTAAAATATTTACACTGATGTGAGGTTTGAATTATTACGTAGTTCTGTTGTACCCTAAAAATAATTTTTTAAAATCCAAATATTATTGAAATCGATGAACCTGGCCTTGAAATTCGAGAAGGCACAAAGACGGCGACAAAATATCTATAATTGCATAAATTTTATCACTTTGTGGCCCCCCGTTGTGCACTTCAGTGTGGGCAAAACCGGTCTAATTCCAAATTGTCAATAATGCAAATAATTCGTCTCTCAGCTGGTGGTATGAAAACAAAACACGAGAGTATTAGCTTAAGTACAGGTATTAAAGAAAGGTAAGGTCAACTATTACATTCTTGAATCCATTAATCCAATTATAGACGTGTTAAAATGCATTGTGGATACGTACAGTTGTTTTCACGACTACAACTGACCAGTATGGAATTTACCCGATCTCGTTCATAACAGAGAATACTATGGAACCAAAATTTATAAAAATATTCCATCGTTTGATGAAAGATGGCTTTACCGTGATATATATGAATCTTGGACTACTTGCCTTTCTCTTACGTCTGTACGTTTGGATATCTCAGCTTTTACTATGATGTTTCGGATCTCTGAATGAAAGATAAATTGCTTGCATTTACAAACCAGTATGGAATTTAAACCGTCTCGTTCATAACAGAGAACACTATGATACCAAAATTTAAATCAGATATATACATTAGGCGAGCAAATAAGCTTCCACCAGTTGATGAAAGATGGCCCCACTAGAAAGTAATGTTGAAATCATAGGATGTTAAACGAAACAGACTAGGGATTGTAATCTCGCACTGTTTTCAACTGTTTCCTGCGGGATTTTTACTGGGCTGACTTCGTAACAGCGGAATCCTGCGGGATCCCGGAGAGCCTAAAATTGAGCTGGATCCCGCTGGATCGCGGGATCCCGTTTTGCTGGATTGCAATCCCTAAAACAGACTAAGTTTGGTAATTTGGTAACAACTTTCAAAAATTAGTGATTTTGTATCAGCATTATATTTTTATATATTTTTTCTTCCGAAAATATCAAAAATTGGGCCTACAAAGCGTCATTTCCGACAAATTTTGATTCATTTCTTTCCTTTAAAAAATAGGGATATGGGATACTTGTAGAAATATATGATGAAACTTATTATTGTTTCGGTTGATGGACATGAACTGTATAAGCAATGCTTTACATTATATAAAGAGACGAAAAAATGAGTAGATTAGTGGATAGCCTCTAAAGATGAAGAGTTTTTCCAGCGTGGTATCCGAACCCTACTAAAAAGATGGCGAAAAATAGTGGCCAATGGTTGGCCAAAGGCTGGCTTTGGTAGGAAACGGCGGAAAATTTGTACTTCTAATAATTTCACATAATTGTTCGCCTGAACCCCTACAATAATTGGTGTGTTCTGCCTTATCGTTTAAAAGCAGTCTTACCAATTTTGGTAATATTCTTTTTTGGTTCTACTTAGTGTTTTGGAAAAACAAAGGTAACAAAAAAGGAAGAACCAATTGCACTAATATTTTCTCCTGTTTTAAAGACCGTAATATTACCAAAAAAATAATATTAATAGGACCAAAAAAAAAAAGTAAAAAAAAAATCACCCTAGAATGGATATCTACAAATCTCTTGAAAATTTAATTTAATTTTAAGGAATTGTCTTATTTTTTTCATCCCCGAGCTTTAAGGGTGGTGAACAGCCTCTTATAAGAGCTAAACTGTTTTTGTAAGGACATAAGTTCAGAATTAAGAGAGAAAAAGTACGATAAGGATTAAGATCTTTGCAAACGTGAAACGATTGATATTGTAACAGAAAAGGACGAAGTCTGTCTCTTTGTGCCATGCCGGCACGCCATTGGTATAGTGACTTCTTTCTCTCTTCCACCAATGCGAATACCCATAGAATATTCTAGAAACGTCTAGTAAGTGATAGAACATAGGGAACAATGAAGAACATTCGAGAACGTTCATTGATTTCAATGAAGTTTTGGATTAAGCTTAAACTCACTTTTCCGCAGATAAAAATGCATTTTTTTTATATCTTTGGAAAATTGGTTTAAACATTTTTTTGTTTTAATTTAAAATTATATAGATGATAAAATTCAGATCTCAGCTTTTATTTTTTTAAATAAGAAGACAATTCAGGATGTTTAAGATCGGTTTTTTTATTTAATATTTTTAACTATTCAATTAGCTACGTTTCGTTACGTATCGTAACTTCATCAGGCTTCTTGATTCACAAAAATAAAATATTTTCAATTTAAATTCAATAAATAAATTTATTTATTGAGCTATTGATAGCTATTTATTGATTTATTGTAGCTAATTGAATAATAAAAATATTAATTAAAAAAAAAACGATTTTAAACAACCTGAATTGTCTTCTTATTAAAAAAATAAAATAAAATTATATGTCTAAGATTTACCTGATATGAAATGCTGTGGAAAGTTTCCATTATTACAAAAATATTTAACATTGACCGGACTAACATTAGACAGATAAAGTAAGACAAACTGTAACTGAAATTATTTTTGGAATTTTTGAAAATAAAATATGCCACAACAGAATAAAAGAAGTTAACTACAAGTAAAGTTTGCACCAACAATTCAATCGATATAATAAGTAGTAAACTATTGATTTCTTCACTAACATTTTCAAAATCTTCAACAATGCGATTTATTTTCACTAAAGATAATTGAGAATAATTCGATTTTAACTTAACAATCATTTGGTTTAAATATTGAATTTGTTGATAGAGAATTTGAACAAAAAATACAATTAATTGCGATAAAGTATTTAATAAATCGGTAACTAGACCAAACAAAGTTACATAAAATATAGAGTCATAACCCAGTGCTTTGTATAAGCTGCTAATTTCTAGTGTTAAATAACTAATTGCAATGAGAATTGTAATTATTCCTCGGCAAAAGATTATTTTTGTTTGATTAACTTCTTGCATATAGGAATTCTTGTTTAAATGTATCAGTATATATGCAATAGTTTTATTATTGCAGTAAACATATAGGTACGTACAAAAAAAAGAAAAAAAATTAAATAAAATAATAAAAAAATCGCTTAATATGCCCATGGGAGATGGGGAAAATGAAAACATTTGATCAAGAAATTTTTTTGATCCCATTATCATTAGTAGCAGAATCAAAAGAAAAAACGTAAACGAATAAATTTTGTAGGCAAAAAAATTTTTTTTGATCAGAAAAGGGGCTAAGCCGATTAGTTTTAGAATGAAAAGTGTAATGGATATTTGAGAAACTACGTCCATTTTAAAGGAAATAATATATGGAATAAAAACGATAGTTACTCAATATGAATATATGTTGTTAACGATGGATCATTTAATTAATGATAATGGTTGGGAAAAGTGAATTTAATGATTGAAAAACATTTTTTTAAGATATTTATAATTTTATTTATGAAACTAGTTATTCAGAATTACTTAGTCGTTAATAATATGTCAAATTGAAACATAATTGTAAGTAGAGATAGCATTTGAAGTAGAAACTGAAAAAAAAATTGTTACAAATTTTTGGAATTCTTAATTTATTTGGAATAAAGAAGAAAATTGCAAGTGAAACTTAGTTGATGTTAATAATTTATTTAAAGAATTATAATTATTTTTGAAATTTTAATTGAAATATACTGGCAGAGGCTTCAATCAGCTTTGAAGATATGCGATACATATTTTCTACCTGTTGATTTTAAAGGGTTAAATGGGTTTAATCGGGGTTTAAGTGGCTTGTTTTCAACAATGTTTTTTCCATATAAAAAATTAAATATTTTATTTAAATTTTTTACTGTCTTAAACATATACATTTTGATAAAGAATTTCTGAAATTTTCATACAAATATTTTTAAAACGACGACATTCTGACGCCATTTCCGGTGACCCTTCGAAAAGAAGATGTTTCCACGTTGACAGCAAAACTCATGGAAGGATCATCGGAAGTGGAAAAAAAAATACGTGTTTTAGTTGACCATAAACTAAAACTTTAATGAAAGAAGAAAAAAACGTGAAAATTAAATTTTTGGTTAATTTTTTTTTCAAAAAACAAATTTCGGTGACAACTAAACATTTTTATTTTTTAAATATTGTATTTGAAAAAAAATCTATCATCCAAGTCCTTGTGAATTGTACCTCCAAAACCTGTGTAAAATTTCATCAAAATCGGTTGAGTAGTTTACGAAAAATCTTGAAACATTTTTTTTGAAGCCATGGAACCCATGTAACCCCTTATTTTTTTACTTAAGTATTTTCAATTTTGTTTAGTTTTAACTTTTATTTGAGGAAAACACCTTTTTTGACAATAATTTCCAGTTTAGCTGGTATACTGTATATTAATGGTCGCCTATCTTTGAAACCTTCTGAAGCCTTAACTCATTTTTGAGTGGAACTACTCATTTTTCTGTTATTGCTAAATTGACTTAAGTAATTCTTTTGTATTAGTAATTTTAATAGTCAACAAAAAATACTAAAATTGCCAAGTAAGGTTTTTAGCTTACATCAACTAAGATCCACAACAATTATGGCGCCTGGGTCAAGGACTTAAAATTGTTTAACTTCATTTTATTTTAATAAAAAAGCTTTTCATCATGTTTTGACATATTTTCACCTGTAAGTGTTATTTCAGAGAAAACAATGTTTTCTCTTAACTCATTTTAGATGATTTTTTTATTGTCTACTATATAACCCAAACTCTGATTGTGGATCAATGAATATGGCCAGAAATCTTTGATGGATTTCTTTCCTGCCATTATCTATTATAATTGGGCGTCCATCTTAAGTAAATCGTAATTCAGGTGACTTCTCTACATTTCTAGATCAACTGAAAATTAATTTGTTACTCCCCCAATTCTAATAATACAGATAAAATATCTGGAAATATGAATATTTTCTTAAACGATTCCCTACATGGACCAGAAAAGTAAATAGCGGTTTTCTCAAGTAGTATAAATTATGTATAACTCCTAGACTCCAAAAACACTTTTCACCACATTGCGGTTCATTTAGTATGTTGGATCAATAGGAGTCTGTTCTTAGTCTTCCCATTTTCCTTGTAATTTATCAATTGTCTCCGATTGGTATATTTTAAACGAAAGTAAAGGTACCATATAATCAGTTTCCATATCAAAGATTGAGTTTTTGGTTCTTTTCATGATGGTACCATGATAGTATTAAACACTAGCTACTAAGAAACACTAGCTATTAAGGCTGGATGATGTAGTATAGAAATTAAAACAAAAGCCGTACATTAAGCACAGGACAGAAAGTCATTGAAGGTGATATCATCAAAGAAAAGAGATTATACAAGATTCTGCATTGGAAACAACTAGTTCAAATTATTTAGGTTATTGCCAAAATTCAAACGATCGAATTGTTTCCAAAAGTTGAAAGTCCAAAAGTTTCCAAAACTTACGAAATTTGTGAAAATGAAGTTCAGCGATTTTATGTCATCGACCTAGGAGCTATTTCTACGTTATTTCTATAAGATATCCTACCAATTTTACCTTTAAAATAAGTTGGCAGTTTAAAGTTCCCAATCCAAGCACTGAAAAGTCAATGGAAAAGTGTGAAAGTTTCAAAAAAATGAAATAATTGTTTGTATATTCCTCCAAGTGGTGCGAAGATGAGTTCCACACGGAAACTAATGTAAACCGAAGTTTATTAGCCTGAAAAAATTAAAATAGTAAATAATTCTCTCCACAAAATTTCCATTGATATTTTTTTAATACTTCGTTTGAAATATTTTCGAATGTTTGTACAATCAAATATATATTGGTCGCTGATCTTAGCATCATTAGATATGTCAAAGGACTTATATAATCGTAATTTTGTGTCGTCATATTCTCTAAGAGAGCTTTTGCCACAACGGAAAAAAAGAAATCGAGAAAAAGAACATTTTGTAGGATCAGTTCCAAGCCAACGATTGTTAAAAACTTTTCTTGAATTTGTGAACCAATTTTTTCCAAGTACTGTATAGTTTGGTACAACTGTACTATGTTTGACCTTTGTGTATTTGTTTTTCTAACTTGAGAAAGTTCATATTGCAGAACTTTGGCATATGAAACAATCAATTGGGCTGCCATATTGGTTAGTTCGGTGGGAAAGGAAAGAAGGGACAGTAGGAAAAAACCTTCACCAACAGTTCGTAATTGAATTACTATCAAAAATGACATGAAAGTATAGAAAATTAAAACAATACAACATACAATTTGTGCATAAAACAACGTTTTGAATTGACTTTCTTTCATAAAAAATGAATACTTCTTTAATTTTTGTGAAATGTTTTGTATAGAAATTTTATTTCTATTTACAAATATGTATATATAAAATAAATTTATATAATTTCCCGACAGTAAAAATACGTCTCCAATTTGTCCCACTGGGGATACATTTTTAAATATACTCTCTGCAAAATAGACTTGAAATCCTTGTATTGTTGACCAAAAAATTGCACTGAATACAAAGATTGAATAAATTCGGTACGAAATGTTCCATTTTGTTATGGTAAATGGTGCTAGGCCCAATAATTGTAGTTGGAAGATTGATAATTTTAAATTTGCGTCCATATTGAACTAATTTGTTTTACCTTTAGGTATTGAAGACATGGAAAAATCATCAACTAATGCATTTTAAAGGATGATTATAGGATGTTAAAAAAAAAAAATTGTGAGTATGAATGTGTTAGTTTAATATTTCCACCATACTGGTTTGTTATTTAGTTTAATTTAAAAATAGTCATTAAAATAATTGACTGCAACTTAACTATGCAAATTAAGGGTTGTTTAATGTTTGTGTTCTAGGGCAAATGGTGAAGTTTCTATTGTTGATTGCAATTTAAATCGATTGGATATATTCGCAATTTGTTCTAGAAAACAAAAATATATCATCCCTTAATTTACATAGTTAAGTTGCAGTCCATTATTTTTATGGTTTCTCTTAAACTTAAGGGATATAGCGTCAAATCAGTAGAAATATTGAATTAATTACGAATATTATGTTTGTCTCAAAAGAAATAGACAATGAGGAAAAAAAGTTTTTTTTTTTTAATCGTGTTAAATAGTTTTCACTTAGTATTATACAAGCAGTATGCGATGTTTTTCCAACTAGGGGTGACAAGTTCAAATGTAAGGCCTGTTTTACATTTATACATTTTTGTTCGATTTGGTCAACATCAGATTCCTGTTAAGTGGGAATAATATATTTGATGTGTATAAGAATCTCATAAACTTTATACAAATTTAAAAAAAAAACGCCCCCGATTCCTTTATTTCAATGGAGTAACTAAACAATTAATATTCCAAATTAATTGCAAATAGCAAATTGATTATAGGGGTCGAAATGTAACACCAGAATATCCTTATTTCTTTCATACAAGGCTTATTAATCAATAAAAATATGTCAACTTTTTTTGTAGTTTTATTAATCTTTAAGTTGTAATAGAATACAAAACATTTGTGGTAATTAGCAAATATTGGAAATGAATACAAATATAAATCATTGCGTTGTTTTGTCTAATATAACATCAAATTGAAGTAGAATAATGGAAAGTGAAATTGTCGACAGAAAAATCTGGAAAAATACCAAAGTTTATTTACTTAATAGTTTTCAATATGAAAGATTTACCTTCCAGATACTTTCATTGTTAAAAGCGTTGAAGGCTTCTGCATGAAAATCTTTTTGAAAATGTATAATTTTTTGGGCGAGAAAATAATTGTTCGGAGGATTATGGGAGATATCCGGATACTCGTTGTTCCAAGAATGGGTTAGTAAAGTTAGTGTTTCTTGAGCCTAAAATTGTTAATTATTGGTAAACTTTAACTACTTATTAGCCACCACATAAAATGTTAGAAAAGTTTTTGATTTTTAAGCTCCTAAATTGTTATTAAGGAAGGCATCCTGAGGTAGAGGTATAGATCTATAGATCAATAGAACCCATGTATATTTTATACTTAAGTTAAAAAAAGTTTTGATTTTATGATAAGTTGACCAGAATTTTGCTTTGGGGACCCATACTGGTAGTTGCATAGAAGAAAGGTGAGGAGGAATATATTTTTCAAAACTAGAAACAATTGTTTTTTGGGCGAGAAAATATTTGTTAGGAGAATTATGAGAGATATCCGGATATTCGTTGTTCCAAGTATGGGTTAATAAACTTAGTGTTTTTTAACCCTAAAATTATTAATTATAGGAAAACTTTAACTACTTATTAACCATCACATAAAAGGTTAGTGAAGTTTTTGATTTTTATGGTCCTAAATCGTTACAAGGAAGGCATCCTGAGGTTAACGGTTTTAAACCTTTAGATCAATAGAATCCATGTGCATTTTGTACTAATATTTTTTTTTTGGTTTTACGCTAAGTTGAGCTGAATTTTACTTTGGGGGCTCAAACGGGTATTTGCACAGAAGAAGGGGGAGGAGGAATATATTTTCCAAAACTAGAAATAATTGTTTTTTAGATTAATCAAGAAACTTTTCTCTTCTAGAATAGTTTTTGCTGGCGTCTATGGTTTAACTCTTAACTATGGTTAATGACCGAAATATACCGATGTCTTTTAGCAACTGGGTACCCAGGTTTCTGAAAGATTCCAAGACTTGTTTGGAACCAATAATAGCACCATAAGTTCTGCGTAATTTAATTATAGCACAATTCCCAGAAATTTAGAAACAGCCCTCGTAAATCCAAAATCCATACAGAGTAACCAACCGAGGAATAATAAATTGGAAGGATTTTGACCAAATTTCTACTTCTAGGTACCTCTAACAAAATATTCATTTACTGGTAACTTACATGATCTCTCAAACTAGTAGTTGCATTTACAAACGAAAATAAAGATTTAGTCAGCACCATTAACATTGTGCATCGCCTGAAAATATTAGGGAAGCTTATTTCGTCCCTTGTTGAATTTGAATTCCATTCCACTGTGATGATTTCCACCAAATTAACCAAATATATTGTTTCACTTACTATAAAGAAGTGAAGTTGAAATTTGACAAATTTGTCATAAACGGTTTTAATATTCAGTCCATATTTAAGCAACATAAGATGCGATTGCAAATTGTCGCTGAATTTTTTGAGCGATTTTTGTTTGAAGAAAAGAGCCTCGCATGTTTCGAGTTGACTATTCAAAATTTCAATGAGTAAAACTAAATGATTCAATAAAAATAAATTTATAAATATCGGATAATAGTAGAGAAAGAATTCATTTAATCTGCACCACCCGAAAACAGTATAAAAGCAAAGGAATTGATTGGTGAAACTAATAGAATAAGTGGCGACAAAATTGATTTGCTTGAATTTAAAGTGCGATTTTTTTTCCAAATTTAAATCATAATTACTATTCAAACATTCTAAAAGCATTGTCGTCCGATTTTGACTTGAAAAATATAAATTGTAAATGACAAAACCATTGTTAACGAGTATTGCATAGAAGTCGCAGAAATAATGCAAATAATTGAATTTTATAAACGAGTTAATTGTTGTTATGTTGAAAAAAATGTTGCAAATCAATAAAAATCCCAATAAAACACTATAGAAATAATTGCAGCTCTTTGATAATGTTGACAATTTTCTTTCACCAATAGAAAATGGGGCCAGACCCAATACTTTTAAGGCCATCAAAGATATTCTGAGTTCATAATAAACGTGCATTTTCAATGAAAAACCACAAGTGTTTGCTTGAAAAATTGATTTATTGTAGGTAATTGATTGTGCATTTAGAAACACGATAATTTCAATTTTCTTGAGTTCATTAGACAAAGATAATTTTTATATGTAAATTAAAATATTTTAAAAGTATTTCATTCTTCTATTAATGCATCAAATTGTAATAAAATAATGACGAACGATAGAATTGATAGAAGAACCTGAAACAAAAAAAAAAAAGAAGGAAATTACTATGGTTAATAGTGGAAAATATTGTGCAATAATCAATCAATTTAATTAATTCTAAGTGGATTATTTAGTTAAATGACTAATGCAAATATCTAACTAGAAAAACAGTGAATTTTGGTAATTTTTTCGAATTCGGATTCTCCACATAAATTTTCCCTAAAATCAAATTTGATTTTTCCCGCTGACTTAGAACAGTTATACTGTTTGTACAGTGTGTAAAATATATTGTGGTCCTATTTATGTAATATAGTTTACCAAAGCAAAATATAACACACAATTATTGAATAATAATATATGTCATATGACTCAATTTTTTCTTTATTGCGACGCGTTTCGTAATATTTAGGTAATGATTATTTTGTCAATTGTAAACAAATTTTATATAGGTTGTTTGTTTTATATAATCCTTAATGATATGATTCTTGATCCTATCATGGATCCTATGATCCTTTCTCGCTAATATGTAGTGGCTTAAAATTTGTTTCGAAACTTAAGCATTGATGATTTTCGTCATTAAGGTGTTTTGTAAAATTTGAAGTTGTTGTTGAAGTAGGGGTGTATGTTCCTTATATCTTGTTCTGAAGGATTTACCAGTTTGGTCAATGTAGAATTTTTCACAGGAACTGGAAATTTAATTTTATGAAATTTTAAGCCACTAAATATTTGCAAGAAAAGATCACATATGAACAACATAGAAGAATATGAAATATACAAAGTCCGCAAATTAGATCCAAATTACATCCTTAACTACAAATTATATAAAACAAACAATCTATAAGAAATTTGTTTATAGTTGACTAAATAATCATTACCTGATGATGACAGCCAAAAACTGTTGAAATGCGTCGTAATAAAGAAGAAATTGGGTCAAAGGACATGCATTGTGACTCAAAAATAAATAAAATATTTATTAATGTATAAACACAAATTTGAAAAAAAATTCAAACAAAAATATTCGTGATAAAATTTGCCATTTTTTGTATCTAATTCTATTATTTTTTTTTTTAAATACAAAATTGATTAGGGATTTTTTGTTTTAGCTGCGTTTAGAGGATCACGTCATGTTTATTATTAACTAATAACTATTTTAGCTTTTTTTTTTCTTTAGTTTATGGTACATTGATATTTTGGGTTTGGAGAATATTTAGTGCTTATCAATCGATACGTATTTCGATTGCCAAGCAATCGTCATTAGTGGTCACCAAGAAGTATTGGATCGCTCTTGCTTTGTGATGATTTTTGTGATTAGTTTTTGGCTGATTTGTTCGGTTGATTTTTTTTTTTGAGACCCAGACTCACCCAGACTAATATTAATGGTTTGAAACTTGACTATTTACTATAATTGACTTATACTTTACAGTTCAAATTCTCAATGATTTTCATTAATCCCACGACTTCTTGTTTGTATTGACCCAAATTTAATTAGAAAAAAAATAATCAAATCATTAATGATATACAGTCTTAAATATACTTAGAATCGGTATTTTCACATTTAGGTAGTGACATATATCTTCCAGATAAAACTTTATCCGGAGGATTGAAATATCTATTTGCACTTAAGAATGTGTAGGATTTATCTAACAGATGAATTTTCATCTTTTTAATAGCTATATTAAAGATATGGTGGTTCTACCTAGAAGTGAAAATGCCGGTCTTTAAAAAGAAATAGTTTAATAGTTACTTTGAAGACTAATTCGTAGTTTATGACTCCAAATGCATGTGCAGAGAAGTTCATTTGAAAATGTGTTAACTTTTGAATAATGAAGTAGTTTTGCGATGGATCCAAGTTCTTGTGGTTTTGAGTATTCCAGAGATGTATCAAAATGGTCAAAGTTTCGTTAGCCTATAAAAAAAAATTATTACATAAGGTTTATGGCAAAAAAGTAAGGCTGGGGAAAGTTTCAAATCTCAAAAGATTTGAAAGATTAAGGATTTAAGAAAATCAAATATAAATAAACTCCCTTGAAACCCTAAGTCATTGATTACTCTGTAGTAAAAAAAAATCCCAGAATTACTTACATTATAAAACAAATTTTCATATAAATATGACAAGTAAAATATTTTTACTATTGTTTTCGCAGACCTAAGAAGGCAATAGAGTACCAAAGTTTCTTGAATTGCATAGTTTTTATTTATTACCTCTTTTATATTTCTAATTACATAGTAAAAATACGACAAAAAAGTAATAATTGAGCTCAAACTAGCATAAGTAATAAATCCATACAAATAATTTATCAAAATTTCGCCGAATCTTACAAAAGCCAAATGAATATTGATAATATCGAAACAACGTTTTCTATTGGAAATTGCAACAGTTGAGTTTAGAAGCAAACTATGAAATCCATTCATTTGGATTGATAAACTCTTAAAAATGTAAATGATATAACCAAAATAAATGTCCAACAAATAAAACGGATAGTAAACCGCTAAAATCCTTTTCAAATTAGTGCCTGCCTTATATTGATTAAATGAGTAGAAATCCAAAGCTATGAATATAAACATATACATAAAGAATTTCGCATATTTAAATTTATATGGTTTGGCAAATTTGTAATTGATTAAAGTTTGTAGTTTGGTCAGTGTTTGATTGATTTCCAATGTAATTGAAGTATAGGAAATTATAATTATTTGAAAAGCATGATTAAAATAGAGGAAACTAGTAACCACTTCTGTCATTTGAGTTTTGTAGGGGTAAGATTTTGTCGCTTTAAAAATAAAGAAAAGTATTATATAGATTATTGAAATTATATCTATGAATATAAAATAAATGTTGCTTATTATTTTTAGAATGTTTGAGGGTTGGTATTTTTTAATGGGAAATGGAATTAAGCCTAGGACTGCCAATATAATTAGTAGCACTTTTAATTGCCTGTACACAGACATCGCTAGGATATGACTGAAGTAATTGTTTTTATAAGATACTAGGGAATGCATTATTATGCAGAAATTGCTATGCATTTTTAATTGATTTGCTAATGTTTACAAAAATGCGTGACATTTAATTACTTTTAGGTATAATGAAGTATTGTCGTTGACGAAAAAATTCAAATGTCCATTCCAAACGTTCCAGAACTATTTGAAAATTAAATGTTCAAAATGTTTAAAAGACCATTAACTTACAATAATTTCCTTTGTTTTGAAAGAAAATGGCGGAAACTTATAGTTGAGAAACTCTGCTTTAGAAGATTTTTTTTTAAATCTTTACTTACCTCATTTGCAAATTTTACTGAAATCCTAACAATGTAAATTTTAAACGAGGAAACTAATACACAGGCGCATAAGCAATACCAAAACAGTAACTTTGCTGGGTTTAGGTTATTGACTAACGTAAAAATATAATCCGATAGTAAAAAATATGAAAAAATTATTTGATAAATCAAAAAACCGTTGATAAAATCATTAAACTTTTGTAAAATTTCAAAAGTTTTTATATATTGGTAAATTAATTGACTTATATGTTTAGATGGAGAATCACAGGCTTTTGTGGCATTGAAATTCGTAATTGATTGATTCAAGAATAGTAATTGATAATGGATGGTTGCAATGATTGAATGAAATAAATTGGTAAAAATAAAATTCAAGTACATTGGTACTCGATACATTAAAAACGTGTTCCATTCCTTTAATCCATCAAGTATGTTATGTACTGTAAAATGCACCAAAAATGAAATCCCTAAGATATTTAGTATTAATTTTTGCTGTTTTTTTAAATGAACATTGGAATGTTTTGAGTTTAACTGAAAAGTTTCGTTAATTATACAGAAAATATCATTTAATTTATTATAATTTTTCCAAAAATGTAAGTATTGGTAGGAAATGAATACAAAGTAAATCAAGAAACCGAAATAGTCATCAAAAGCTAGTACGGCTCTGTAATACGCTGGATTTCCATTCGGTAAATTATTTATTGTGATAACCAGAAAAGAAAGGCTTGAAAATAAAATTGAAATGGAGTAAAAATAATTTGCAATTTTTTTAAATAATGAATTCTCTTTTAATGTAAAAGATATGAAACCAAATAGTTTTAGTATGAATAAGGATTGTTGTAGTTGTATTTGCACGTCCATTGTTTTGATGTTACTATTGTTATGACTGCTTTTAATTGATTAGAATTGTGTATAAATTGTTTTTTTTTTTATTAATTGGATAAAAATTATTGTTTTCACAAAATGAAGTATTGGCTTTTTTCAGTTATAATTTCCAAATATTGAACAAAACTTTTACGACCTTAAAGTTAAAAAAAGCAGGGAATAAGGGTGTTAAATATAACTGGAAAATCTATACGAAAATATTTATGTCTTTTAATTTCTAGAACGAAAAATTTTAACTACGGCTATGTTATTTAGAGTTAATGATTCGAATTAAAGTTTTAAATTTTTCAGTAGTTTTACTACTGAATTAATCAACGTATATGGTTTCAGCAGGATGGAGCAACGTGTCACAACTTCAACGATTCATTGAATGCAATTCGCGAAATTTTTGGGGAAAAATTTATATTCGAAATAGGTGACATTAACTGGCCAATTTGTAGCCTAGAATTATTCCCCATGGACTATTTTCTTTGGATATACCTGAAAAGTAAAGTTTACAGTAAGAACTCAGGGTTTCTTTGTCTTCTTTAATTCTTAGGAGTATTAAATAATGTTAATGGTAATGTTGAGTTCTAAAGATAGTGAAGAAATGAAGAAATGTCGCAATATTAAGTTATTTAATATAAATAGATGATAAAATTCAGATCTCAGCTTTTATTTTTTTAAAATAAGAAGACAATTCAGGTTGTTTAAGATCGGGTTTTTTATGTAATATTTTTATTATTCAATTAGCCACGTTTCGTTACTTATCGTAACTTCATCAGGCTTCTTGATTCACAAAAATAAAATATTTTCAATTTAAATTCAATAAATATTTTTTTTTTTTGTTATTAAAATACCATATTATTGCCTTCTATACAAAATTCTAGTATAATATGCATTATGCGCACAAAATAAAATAAAATAAATCTGTTCCCAACACACTCTAAAAAGAGTGTGTAATTTTTTAATTTTTATTTATTTATTGAATTTAAATTGAAAATATTTTATTTTTGTGAATCAAGAAGCCTGATGAAGTTACGATAAGTAACGAAACGTAGCTAATTAATAATAAAAATATTAAATAAAAAAAACGATCTTAAACAACCTGAATTGTCTTCTTATTTTAAAAAAAAAATAATATAAATGTATTAAAAATTAGTGTTTCATTTATAATTTTTTTTGATTTCAGATACAGAGATATACAGAACAGTTGCAGTAAATTTCATTACAAGTAAGTCTCAATTCATTACATAGCGATTTTGGTGACAAATTATTATGCACCTTTATACCGAGTATAAGTAGTACCGAGAATTATGACTAACTTGTAGAATTGTTTTCTTTATCAATCAAAATTCTCCCCCCTGCTCCTGTAGAGCCTAGGCCCCACTTTGGGAAGCACTGGTTTAAAGCAATCAAAATCGCATTCCTTAGTATCATTATAACCAAATATAGAAACAGGGGTATCCGGATACTTACTTCAAATGACAATTTTACCAAAATGTAAACTAAATAAAATTTGCTGAAAATAAGAGTACTAGTTATTTGCACTCTACTCCAGAGTTCAGCTTTTTTTGTCGTTGAATATTCGAGTATTAATGCAAAAATGAAATCAGTGGTCATCATCCAAGTTAAAAGAACTTGTATTGCAAAGGATGATTCATAAAGGAAATCGATTTTTTCTTGAACTTGGAAAACGTAAAAATATTCTCTTATTAATTTCCCTAACTCATTCCGAAAATTCTTTACACTCAACGTCTTAAAAGCATGATTTATGTTAAATATCTGATCATCCAAAATGGAAAATAAAATGATGAAATATTCAATTAAAAATAGATTGACATAAGTTGGGGATCGATTTAAAATGAAAAGTCCTATATCTCCGTGGCCTAAATAGTGAATTGTAAATCGAATAATTAGGGTAATAAGGATAAATAGGGTCATATAGATTTGTTGGTTTCTAATTTTAAATGGGAAATCAGAGGAGTTAAATTTTGTAAAATTATTTATAAAAGTAAAAAGAGATTGAATTTTCGTCAAATTTCTCCAGTTTATAGTAAAGTGATGAAGAAAAAAATAAGAGTTGACCACTATCATAAAGTAGTCATTGTATTTTAGTAGTAAGTTTCCGTTTGATACGTTTAAATGTGGTAAAAGGTAGAATACTACGAAAGTGAAGTATAGAAAAATTAACAAAGTTGAGTAGAACAAATTGGATTTTTTTTTGATTTTTGATTCCGTTTTATTTTCGGTTGAGAATGGTGCAAAGCCAATTAGTTTTAGTGGTATTAACGATAGCTTCATGAATGAATGCACTTCCATTTCGCTTTAAGGTCACCTCACAATTATATTGTATTGAATGGTCAATATATGAGTGATGCGCCTAGAATAATGTGTTATTTGCATGCTAATTAATAATTTCATATTAATCAATTGCATTGTAAAACGAGGACGAAGGGTTTGTAATTATTTTTTTTTTCGTTTTCAAGAAATTTTTACAGTATGCTTCTATATATACTAAAGAAGTAATGGGTGAAAGCTTTGCTATTGCTATGGTAAAAAGATAGAAGAGAAAAAGGACAATGAGAAGGCCAATATGCAGTTGACAAAAAATATCCAAAATGCAGCTAAAAAAGCTTTGGCCACTAAAAATGTTTTTATTCGACTGTCCTAGCATATTCCGGTAGAGCCTGAAATGATACATCAATTATTAGTGGTTTGGGATAGCTAAAATATGATACAATTTTAAACACAAAATGTTTATGAAAACAGACTGAGTCACTTGTTCGAAAAGTAGTTATTGAAAACATTTACCATATAGAAGTGGATTTTAGTCATAAATAATCTTGTATAGATATGAATAAAAGGTCAATTTTATATAGATACTAGCTGACCCAGCAAAATTCGTACTGCCTAACAGGGAATGAACGTAGTGTTTTATGAATGAATATTTTAGTTTCATTTAGTTTAAATTTAATAATAAAATGAATAAAATTAAGTTCAATACTTCATTAGAATAGTAAGTATATAAAAAGAAAACAAAAAATCAATTATTTCAACTGTAAGTCAACCAACACACTTACTGTTATTTTACCACAAGTTAAATAAATAAAAATGCCAAATTTATACGTTTCTTTTTCAAAATAATTCACAGACATCGATGATTACAAATAATACAGAGACGTAAATTATAGTAGGCGTAAAATTTGCAGAAGATGCCGAGGGACACCTTAATCTTCTACAGATATGAAATATACTTTATATTCGATTCTCATGCCTACCGAATATACATAGAAAATTTTATGAAAATCGGTCCAGCCGTTTCGGAAGAGTTTGGCTACAAACACCATGACACGAGATTTTTATATATAAGATAGTTTATCTAAATAGTCCAAGATGTACTACAACATGTACAAATAGCGACAGAGTAAAAATCAAATTAATAACATAATAATTGAATATATTATATCAATGTAATGAAACTAATTTCTAATTCAAATATAGAAAAACATTTTTAAATGAGTTAAAAGTAAGGTACTTACATTTAGTGAAACATTGACTGAAATTTGTACGACACGAATTTTAATTGAAATATTTACCAATGTCATCAATAAACTATAAGTTAAAGTTTGTACTGTTAAAAATTTATGTTCAAAAATTATACTAAAAATGTAATCAGTTTCAATCATCCATGTTAGTATCACTTGAAAAGCCAAAAAGAAACCAAACAATTCATTAATTTTTTTAGCGATTACCACTAATTTGAAGTATACTTGAAAGAAATTCCGTGGGTTTGTAAAAAAATTCGACAATATTTGGTTGAAACTTGAGATTTCTTCGTTAACAATTGTTAAAATATTGATGAAATATTCACAAAGAAACATATTGAAGTATAAAGGGAGCCGATAAAGTAGAAAGAAGTCAAAGAATCTAAATTTATGAAGCAAATAATTTACACCAATTTGTATAAAAAAAGTTAAGCATAAGAAACCATGAGAATAAATCTGTGCTGTTTTAATTTTTTTTTGATTTTTTTTCGATATAAATTCGATTAGATCATTTAGGGTCGAATATAAATTTTGTATTTTTCTACGATTTTTCCAAGTTGAGACCAATTGAAATGTTATAACTAAGAAATTTACTGATATTATAGAGTAATCATTAAAAGAGAACATTGATTTGTAATGGGGAATACTTGTATTCGGTATTTTTATGGCTATATGAATCATTCCTATGAAAGAAAATATCAGTAATGAAATGGAATAAGAAAAGTATAAGATTCTTTGTTTTGAGGTCCATTTTTTGTGGTTAAGGGAATGGGAGGCAAGTCCGAAAATTCGAAGTTCAATTAGTGATAATTTGAGTAAAAATAAAATATTTTTATCCATTTTATGGTGTAAATTTTTTTAGAATAATTATAGAATTTTAAAATGTTATGAATCGTTAGGAAAACTTGGCAGTTATTATTGTATTTGAGCTTTCAATACCTTTTTAATACCTTGACACTTGTTATATTGGTTGAAAAGAAAATTAAAGAAAAAAATAGACTATTGATGATTTATATATCTCCAAGTAATTGTATGTTTGTGTTATCTTGAAATATTATCTATTATGCTAAAAGCTAGAAGATACCCGCGACATCATTTGCGTGACATAGTTACAAAAACTTATAAAAAATTAAATTGGATTTTTTCGCAGACTTTGAACAGTTATATTGTTTATACATTATATGAAATGCATGCAATATAATTTACAAAACTAACTATAAACAAATTTGAACTAAATCCTAGAATCGCTAAAGACCTTAGTAGTTATAATGCGATTGTAAAAATAGTTTATAGACCAATAAAGAATTTTAAATATAACACTGGGAAAAGTACCAGCAAATTGGTTAAGATAGATTTTTATAATAATTCCGAAAAAGAGAAATTAAAAAAATTGCAATGCTTACTGTATGATCTGCTCAATGAGTCATACTCTTAAGATCTTTTTCCGAATAATCCATGGCAGATTATATAAGAAATTTGATCGATTTTAAAATCCAGGATAATAAATTTTGGATTTAAATTTGGATTCAGAAATGGACAAACGAAGCACTATTTAGCACACAGATATTAGTGCAAAGTTGTCGTGATATTAACCATGGTATATCTATGGTATATCTATAGGTATAAGATATCTATTCGATAGACTTTGAAAAAGCCTTTGACAGAATTCAGCAAGAAAAATGTTACAATTGTTTAAAGATATAGAAATGGATGGCTACAAATGGCAGCTAATTTTCGACTAAGTTTCGGAAGAAGTGGAAATCAAAAGAGGAGTTAGACAGGAATACATTTTCTCCTCCTTGGTTTTTACTTTATACGGATAATAAATCTATAAAGAGGTTTTAGAAGAAAGCAATGAAGATATATTCATAAATGGAAAAATCTTCAATAATATCAAATATATAGACTGGGCCAAAAAGTATATCGAAAATATTGTTCAAGGTGACAAAAAAAAATATTGGAAAGGTTTGAGCCCTTAATATTAATATTATGAAGTCTATCATCTTTAATTTCGATTTTTTATTTGTGCTTTCATTTTTGCGTCAATGCTGTCAAAGTATCAAGGTAAAAAAATTCATCTGCACATATATTTATAGAAAATTAAATTCCTTACAAAAAACGTTTCTTTGAAAATTTTTGCCAGACACGTCATTTCCGAATAATCATGCTTTAAACATTGATATCATTTTTAGATTTATCTTCTTTATTTTGGAATTTTGTAACTAACGAACAAATAAATATATAGAAATGAACAATATAGATTCTTGATGGGAATTTAATGTTCTACAAAAAAGGCCTCTTAACGTTTTTACTTAAAAACACTCTTTCACAATTGGTTCAATAACGAAAAAAACAAAAATTTAATTTTTCCTTCAACTTTAATTGTGAATAACTTTTGAAAAATTGATTTTATGTAAAAACGTTAAGAGATCTTTTTTGTAGAGCATTAAATTCCCCTCAAGAATCTATATGGTTTATTTCTATATATTTATTTGTTCGTTAGTTACAAAATTCCAAAATAAAGAAGATAAATCTAAAAATTATATCAATGTTTAATGCTTCATTATTGGGAAACGGCGTGTCTGGCAAAAATTTTCAAAGAGACGTTTTTTGTAGCGAATTTAATTTTCTATAAATATATGTGGAGATTATTTTTTTTTACCTTGATAGTTTGACAGCATTGACACAAAAATGAAAGCAGAAATAAAAAATCGAAATTAAAGATGATAGACCTCTTAATATTAATATTAAGGGCTCAAACCTTCCCGATAGTTTTTTTGTCACCTTGAACAATATTTTCGATATAATTTTCAAAAAAAAAATAGTCGATTTTTTTGGCCCAGTCTAGTAGAGTACCTTCAAAACAGATTTCAATTAATGTGCCATTATTAGTTATTAATTAATAAAAAAAAATATTTCGAATTAGATTTCGATAAATTATTTTAACTTATAATCGAATACCTACTTACATTTTTTGAAACATCACATGAAATTTCTACAATTCGAACTTTAATTGAAACATTAACAATTGCTACCAAAAAGCTATACCAAAAGTTAAGGGAATATATTAGTTTATAATGAAAAATGACATAAAAAATATAATTCGTTTCGATCATCCATGTTAAAACCACTTGGAATGTCAAAAAGAAATTAAATAATTCTTGTATTGTTTCCCCTATTATGATAAGTTTTGAATAATGTTGGAAAAAAAATTTAAGTTTGTTATTGTACATAATTGTTATTAATAAATGATTCAAACTGTTAATCTGTTCGTTAAAAACTGTAGTGATAGTGATAAAGTATTCACATAGGAACAAATTGAAGTACAAAGAAAACTGATAAATCACAAAAGTATCAAATTTTGAAACATTGAATGCTAAATAATTTATACAAGTATGGAAAATTATAAAAGAAAACAAAAAAACATTAATGCAAATATGTTTTACTCTAATTTTCTTTCGAAAAATCTCTGAAGTAAATTCGATTAGTTCATTTAATGTGAAATATAAATTTTGGTTTTTTCGACGATTGTTCCAAGTTGAGATAAAATATAAAAAAATTAATAAAATATTTCCTGATATCAGTATGTAATAATCAACGGAAAGAATGAATCTATGATGGGGAATATTTTTCCACATTGATGCAAATATCCTTTGGCTAATTTCGGTTAAGGCAATAAGCACCAATGAAAATGAATAGATGAAATATAAAATTATTTGTTTCGAACTCAATTTGTTGCCATTGATTGAAAATGGAGCAAGTCCAAAAATTCGAAGTTCAATTAATGAAAGTTTTAACAAAACAAATATATTCTTTTCCATTTTATGTTTTTTGTAACAATGTTTATAGATCAATAATAAACTTGACGTTGTTTATATTAGCTTTTTGAATAATTAGAAGAACCACTTTGGAAATTATATGTTTTGCCTATCAATTTTGTTGACGGCTTAAAAGGTATAAAAGAAAATTAAATCGAAAAAGTATTTATTACATAATAAAAATGGTTCTTTTGTATAACATTTATATAAATGTTAAGTAATTACATTGTTACTTTGAGCATATAGGCAGAAAACAGGATTGGGAAGTTGGAGCTCGAATTTTGAGGAAATAACTATGAAATATTTTGGTGTTTTTTCCCAAACTCACTTTGGGGTATTTTTAAAATTTTGAATTTTACAAAACTTTTTTTCATCATTAATTGATGGTGTTTTGTTGCTCAAGAGTTCTGAAAGAAAGAAATTTATGTCGCCTACTTTCATAAGTCTTAAAGCTTCAATATTAGAGTAATGTCTAAAAAGAGCTTTACCTTTAAATAGCGTTTACTGGGAAAATATGTAAACAAAACAATTATTCCTTCAGAATTTACAACCGATAAAAAACACCAATTAATGGCGCAATTTTTTTTTTTTTGAAATTTTAATATTTGAAAAATAACTCAAATTGAGCTTTTTCATTAAATAGCTTTTTCCGGGATAATACACTAACGATAATGCATTTTTCTTTCAATAATTTTGAACGATAAAAAATACTAATTAATGGTGATATAATATTCTAAAATTTCAATATTTGTGAAATGTCAAAATAGAGCTTTTTCTCTAAATGGCTTTTGAGCTTTTTCCCCAGTGATCCCACATAAAACCCAATCGAGAAAAACTGATATATATTTTTTTTCCATTGGGATTTTCCATTTAGAGCATTCCATGGTGACCGGTGGGACATTTGACTTTGAATTTGGACTAATTATGAGCTCTAATTAGATGATTGAAACTAGTATAATCATAAAATGTATCACATTTTATAGAAAAATAACCAATTAACAACATAATTTAAAAAAAAAATCTTTTTTTTTCTTAGTTTCTTGTAATTGTCACTTGAATTAGTGTGACTAGTGGGACATCAAAAAATCCTTCTCTCTTACTATGGTGCACTTAAAGACAAATTTCAGTTCGACTACTAAATTTTCAATAGAGATTTTCTTCCTTCTACTATATTTATCTTACATTATTTCGTTTTCATCAAGTATTAGACTATTTACTTACATAGAAGAAATTAAAAAAAAAAATATTGTGACTGGTGGGACAAGTACAAAATGTGTAAACAAAATTTTTCGTTGATGATACTTTTATATTTTTTCAATCTTTGTATTGTTAATTGAGCAACGTATTGGTGGAGGTTTTTGATTTAAGGTAGAATTTTATTTATTTTTATACATTTATATATTTTCGGTAACACAAGAATATCGTTTAGACTTAAACTTTTTCTATAATTTCCGAATAAACATTAAATTAATTTTTATTCAATCACTATCCTTGAAGAATAAAGTCCAGTGTCTTACATTATTGGAGTCTGATGATGTTGCCGTCAAATAATAACTAATGCTTTTATTGTCATCAGCTTTAAAATAATGGTGTTTTCTAATGCATGGAATTTTTTTAATGTTTTGCCACTGTTTGTTAAGATGTGAATGATTTTTTTTAATATCATCTGGTCCAACAAAGAAAAAATGGAACCCATTGATACCTTTTAACACACAATAGTCGTGGCAGTCTTTACTATTTTTAATTACTGCTTTTCTTGTCATAATAGCAGACCAAAGAGTTCGTTTTGCTATTGCTCCCATATCATCAACTGCTCCTTTACCATGACCAGAAGCAAAAAAAACTTCAATTCTATTCAATTCAAAAAAAATTCTATCATGTATTGGCTATAAGTTATAGTCCCACCAGTCACATGTGACTGGTGGTACATATTCTTAAAGAACCTAGAGACTATAATATAGACTTTTTAACAATCATAAGAAGTTTAAATTATTTAAGACATGTTTATTTTTACTTTTACCAAGAAAAAAAATGAATTAGGACGGTTTGAGGTTAAAAAAACAACTTTTGTATCTTTTTGTGTGACTGGTGGGACATGTAATTATCTTATATTCAAACACGAAATATACAAAAACTAACGAATCTTTTCGATTAAACAAATCGTAGTCCTTTTCTTTATAATGTTATTGATCTTCTGAATATTATGATAAACTTGCTGAAATTAATTAGATGGTTAAAACCAATGTTGCTAACAGGAACATTTCCCATGAATGCATGTACTAACTTGTACTCGAATGTTAGCCAAACCAAAAAATCGATTTTTTATCGTTTTAGAAAAAAATCTTTTGAAATTAGTAAAATTTATAATTTTTATTTTAAGTAACGAATAAATTTAAAATAATAAGAGGAATTATTAATTCAAAGACATTTTCCTATTTCTCATGGAACGCCCCATTTACAATAGCGTAGCTTGGTGAGTGTCGAGGGGGCCATGGCCCCGGGCGCCACTTAAATCGGGGGCGGCATATTAGCATTGGTAACTTCATAAAAGATTTCACTTTGAAACAAACATAAAGAGGAGGTACATTATTAAGTAATTAAAGAAATTAAAGAACTTCTTTTTTACTTAAACTTTTGCCGATTTATTTGGCTACTGATGAAATTGGAAGGAGGCGAAAACGCACACTACACTACAGCCCATTTGGGCCCCCTTGTTAGGGCCCAATACGGATTTACCTATTGGGGATGCCCCATTGGGGCCTAATCACGGCCAGCTGCATACATTGGGCATTCCCAAAGTAGTTTCTAGTCGGTGGGTTACTAGCTAGTAAAAATATTTTCTCGTCAACAATCGTATCGGCCACGAAATCTAAGGAAGTACAAAATTATAAGGAATACAGGAAATGAATGCTTTTTTATTTCGATTTAGGTTCCGATAAATTAATTTTGTTTAAACTCTTTTTAGTGAATTTCTGTCATTTGAAAAGGCCAACATATAATCGAATTCTTACTTACATTTTTTGTAACATCACGTGAAGTTAGTACGATTCGAACTTTAATTGAAAAATTAACCATTGCAACCAAAGAATTATAAAAGAAATGAATAGAATACATATCTTTATGTCGATAAATGACGTAGAAAATATAGTCGGTTTCGATCATCCATGTTAAACCCACTTGGAATGCCAAAAATATATCAAACAACTCATTTATATTTTCCCCTAATATGAATAGTTTTAAGTAATGTTGAAGAAAACTTTTAAGTTTATTACTGCATATATTAGTAATAAACAAATGATTCAAAATGTAAAGCTGTTCGTTAAAAATGGTAGCGATAGCGTTAAAGTATTCACATAGGAACAGATTGAAGTATAGCGAAACCCGATAAATCACAAATAGATCAAATGTATAATAACTGGACGCGAAATATTTCACGCAAATATGAATAACTAAAATAGAAAGTAAAGAAACGTGAAAAAAAATTAGTTTTCTTCTAACTTTTTTTCGGAAAAATTCTGATGTATATTTCATTAGTTCATTTAATGTAAAATGTAAATTTTGGATTTTTCGACGATTGTACCAAGTGGAGATAAAGTAATATAAAAGAAATAAAATATTTCCTGATATCATTACGTAATCGTCTATCGAAAGAATGATCCTGTAACGCGGTATATTTTTCAACAATGATGCAAAAACCCTTAGGATAATTTCAGTTAAGACAATTAGCAACAATGAAAATGAATAGATGAAATATAAAATTAGTTGTTTTGAACTCAATTGGTTGCCATTGATTGAAAATGGGGCAAGTCCGAAAATTCGAAGTCCAATTAATGAAAGTTTTAACAAAGCAAATATATTTTTATCCATTTTAAGTGTTTTGTAACAATGTTTTTAGATCAATGATAAAGTTAACGTTGTTTGTGGCAGTTTCTTGAATAATTAGAGGAAACACTTTTGAAATTATATGTTTTAACTATCAATGGTGTTGACATCTTTAAAGGTATAAAAGAAAATTAAACCGAAATTGTATTTATTCCATAATGAAAATTGGTTCTTTTATAATGTTTTAATATGAATGTTGAAGTAATTTCATTGTCACTTTGTATATGTAGGCAGAAACCAAGACTGGGGAGTTGGGGTTCGAGGCCATGGAACCGAAGTTAACATATTATCTATCTTCTATCTTTTATTATAAAGAGGAAAGATTTGAGTGTTTGTTTGCGTTGAATAGGCTCCGAAACTACTTGACCGATTTGAAAAATGCTTTCACTGTTGGGAAGCTACACTGTTTCCGGTGAACATAAACTATATTAAATTTTCATAAAAGTTAGGGATCCATACTAAAACTCCAATAATGTAACCCAAGGTCTGAAAAAATTACCAAAAAACATGCTTTTATCGCGTGCGCTGCGAAAACTATTGGTTATAGAACAAAATAATGTAGTACGATTTTGCAGAACATATCATTATCTACAAAAAATAGAGCGACAGCATATGTCTAACTATTATAGTTATGTCACAATAAGTGGTTTTTCATTTTAAAAAACATATATAAATGTCACCGCTATAAAAGCTCTTTAATTTATACTTTGGGATTAATTCTTTGTTAAGAATTAATCCCAAAGTATAGTATAATTAAGTAAATACTATACTTAAGTAAAGTTTGCTTCAATACCATTATATAACTTTTTGAGTTATTCAATTGCAACATTCCATTCGAAAGATATCACAAGTTTAAAAATGTAAGTTATTTGAAAAATGGCGCATGGTTACCGCATTTTACTTATAATTAAGACCAACTTTATTGAACTTGGCGATATTTTTTATGTATCTATAGATGCTGATTGATTTACAGATTATTTGGTCTACGGTAGGTATACCTACCGTAGCTATACGCAATAGACATACTCTTTTTAGATATTTGTAAATATTTTTTGAAAATTAGTTGATTATTACATAGAACAATTTTGTTCTTTGCAACAGTTTATTAAATGTGTCTTTTTCAAGTTGACAAAATAGTGTTTTTAAGTATGATTATGTTTTTCGTAAAAGAAATAAGAAAAATAAAAATTTTCATATACCACTACAAATGGCAAATTTGAAAAGAAAACATAATCTACACGTACGTTACGCAGACGAAGTTGCGGGGATCAGCTAGTATTGTATAAAAAGACAATTCAGGTTGTTTAAAATCGGTCTTTTTATTTAATATTTTTTAATATTCAAATTAGCTACGTTTCGTTACGTATCGTAACTTCATCAGGATTCAATTAAAATAATTACAAAATATGTCAATGATACATAAATTTCAAAATTTGTAATTATTTGAATTTTTTATAGAAGCCTGAGAAGTTAGGATACGTAACGAAACGTAGCTAATTTGAATATTAAAAAATATTAAATAAAACAACCGATCTCAAACAACCTGAATTGTCTTCTTATTTAACAAAAGCTGAGATCTGAATTTTATCATCTATTATATTGTATATTATTTTAGTTGAGCCGGAATTCGATAAGTTAATTTGTGTATATTGTTATTCGTAAATTTCTGTCAACTCAAAAGTTCAACATATAATAGAATTATTACTTACATTTTTAGAAACATCCCGTGAAATTTTTACAATTCGAACTTTAATTGAAACATTAAAAATTGTTACCAAAATACTATAGAAAACTTTAAGGGAGCATATAAATTTATAATGGAAAATCACATAATAAACATAGTCGGTTTCGCTCATCCATGTCAAAACCACTTGGAATGCCAAAAAGATATCAAATAACTCATTTATATTTTTCCCTAATATGAATAGTTTTAAGTAATGTTGAAGAAAACTTCTGATTTTATTTCTGCGAGTATTAATTATAAACAAATGATTGAAAATTTTAATTTGTTCGTTAAAAACGGTAGCAATAGTGATAAAGTATTCACATAGGAACAGATTGAAGTATAATGATAACCGATAAATTATAAACACATCAAATGTATAGTAACTGGACGCGAAATATTTCACGCAAATGTGAATAATTATTATAAATAATAAACAAATATGAAAACAAATTTGTTTTCTTCTAATTGTCCTTTGGAATAATTCTGACGTATATTTGAGTAGTTCATTTAATGATAAATATAAATTTTGAATTTTTCGACGATTGTTCCAAGTGGCGATAAAGTAATATAAAATAAATAAAATATTTCCTAATATCATTACGTAATCGTCTATGGAAAGAATGAATCTGTAACGCGGTATATTATTCAACAATGATTGAAGTATTCCCAGAATAATCACAGTTAAGACTATTAGCAACAATGAAAATGAATAGGTAAAATATAAAATTATTTTTTTTGAACTCAATTCGTTGCCATTAATTGAAAATGGGGCAAGTCCGAAAATTCGAAGTCCAATTAATGAAAGTTTTAACAAAGCAAATATATCCTTATCCATTTTAAGTGTTTTGTAACAATGTTTTTAGATCAATGATAAACTTGACGGTTTTTGTGTCGGTTTCTTGAAAATAATTAGAAGAAACACTTTTGAAATTATATGTTTTAACTATCAATGGTGTTGACGTCTTTAAAGGTATAAATGAAAATTAATCCGAAATAGTATTTATTCCATAATGAAAATTGGTTCTTTTATAACATTTTAATATCAATGTTAAAGTAATTTCATTGTTACTTTGAATATGTAGGCAGAAACTAAGACAGGGGAGTTGGGGTTCGAGGCCATAGAATTGAAGTTAAGATACCATATTTTTTTTTGTAGAGCCGAAATTGGAGTCATTACAATTTATACTAACTCCAGCTTCTAAAAATATTATAGAATATTCAAAATAATGAATACTTAATCTTTTTGGAGACTCTTATGACCAATAAAAAAGCTCATATGTTTAATATGCTGACGCTAATTTAGAGTCAAAGCTCAAAATAAATTTGGTTTTAATCCGAAGCCTAAACTAGAAGATCAACTCCTTTGTCCCGAAGTTAAATGAAAGATATACTTGTCCATATTAACCTGATTGTCCTATTTTTTTTCTGATTTCCAGATTAGATCCTCATTTGTTATTATGGACTTTAATAAATTTTTATAATCATTTTGGGAGTTCAATATTTTTCTATCCCATTTCGCTCCAAGACCAAATGTTTAGATTAGCTTTTTCCAAACTTTAAGGGGTACGAAGTCCTTCAGTTAATACCGATGTATATAATATGTTATTCCATAAGTTTTTTCCTTTTTCTAACATGAAATGAATACGCAATGTTAACTGTTTAAGTATTATTATTAATTTTGTTATATAAGAACTCTTTTGCTTTATAATCTTCTTTCATTTCTCAAAAAGTCTCATTATGCCTTCTTTCCAAAATTTTTGTGTATTGCATTACAAATAGTCTTAGGGGTACAATTTTATTTCGCTAATGGATTTAAAGAAGTTACCGAGATATAATTCTTTAAAGGATAGAATAAAGTTTTAATTAGATGGAACAATATTTGGGCAGTAAGCAGAATGCTGATAAAAGAAGGCATAATGAGGTCCGTTTTCCTGAAAAATGGACAAAGGTAATAGAGCAAAAGGGATTTTATATACCGAAATAAATCATATCGAAGCAGTAAAAATTATGTATTAATTATTGTAAAATTTCAGATCCTCGATGATAATAGATTAATAGAACACTCAGAGAACTAGGATCAAAAATAATCACTTAAAACTTTATTTATTATATGCGACATTTCGGCTCCTTTATTGAGTCTTCCTCAGGCGTTCGTATTAACAATTATTATCTATAAAAACATTTATATTTCAAAAAGGCAATTTTTTGTACTTTAAATTAAATTACTGTGCTTTTTAATAGTTCAACTAAAATATTAATACAGATCATTTTTTAACTTTTAAATACCTTTTCAATGATATATAACTCGCCTATCTAAAGTAAATTTTTTTTTCATCCCTCAGTTTTTACTTTGGGGGTACATTCCCTTATTATTTTTAAGAAATGATAAGTAGCCTAACGTGTGTGGGTAATTGTGTTGTATTTTAGTATAAAGTTTCATTAAATTCGGTTGTTCCGTTTTTTAGTTAAATCACCAGCGCACGCGATGTAAGGGAGTTTTTTGGCAATTTTTTCACACATTATTGGAGTTTTACTATGGATGCCTAACTTTTTTGAAAATTTAATATAGCCTATGTTCACCGGAAACAGTGTAGCTTCCTAACAGTGAAAAAAAAATTCAAATCGGTCAAGTAGTTTCGGAGCCTATTCAAAGCAAACAAACAATCAAATCTTTCCTCTTTATAATAATAGATAGACTAGCTGACCCCCGCGACTTCGTCTGCGTAACGTATTTTATTTTTCTTATTCTTTTACGAAAAATATAATCATACTACATCATACATCAAATAAAAAATATCGCCAAGTTCAATAAATTCGGTCTTAATTATGACTAAAAAAAGTCGAAAGTTATCAAAACACTCCCATAAAAATAACCCTATCTCCCTTTTTCGATTTCCGAATGAACTTTTTTCCAAAAACTATTACACTATTTCACTGTACAACACAACCGCGAAATTGAAATTTGTACAATTGTACGAAACCCAGTTCTTCCATAATCATGTATAACCATTATGTATCTATAAGCTTATAATAAAATATCTGAATTTCAACAATATAATTAAACCATATTGGATATTCCAGAGTTCACCATACACGATTTGGCGTATGTCTTTTGCTCTGGAAGAGGATTTTAAATTTCTTTTATCATTATGATGATATGATTATTTATTATTTATCATTATGATGATTTCTGGCTGGAATTGCGAACTTTTTTCGTGATCTCTTTCACGTACCTGCAAATAAAAGATATTGTCCCCCTCCAAGAAAAAAATCCTGAATCCATCCTTGTCCGTTAGGGTAGGAATTTTCAAAAAAAAAATCTTATATGCCTACTTCCTATAAGGAATACACCGAATATTAAAATTTCATCAGTCAGAGGAGTATATAAATACACAATTTTATATATGGACGGTTTTAAAAACGTTTTTATTTTAAGCTTTATTACTATTATTATTATTATTAGTATTACTATTACATTTTTTTCGTTAATATTTCCTTCCTGAGCAACCCTTAGGATCTATTTGCAACAACTTTGTAAAAAAAAGTTTACTGTCAGATTAACAAAGTTCGTATTAACAAAGTTAAAACGATTTTTTACAAACGCCTGAGGAAGGCTCAATAAAGGAGCCGAAATGTTGCATGTAATAAATAAAGTTTTAACTGATTATTTTGGATCCTAGTCCTCTGAGTATTTTACTTATCTATTGTGTATTAATATCCTATTGGAAAAAAGAGAGAATTTATGGATCAATCTAGTGCAATATCCAAACTTGTATCGTTCCTCTGCACTAGTAGGTATAGACTAATAAGTATATTACTTACATTTTTTGAAATATCACGCGACATTTTTACAATTCGAACTTTAATTGAAACATTAACAATTGCGGCGAATAAATTATAAAAATGTATGTATTGTATGCAATAAATAGATTTATATTGAAATATTACATAGAAAATATAGTCAGTTGCGATCAACCATGTTAAAACCACTTGAAATGCCAAAAAGATATCAAATAACTCTTTTATATTTTCCTCTATTATGAATAGTTTTATGTAATTTTGAAGAAAACTTTTAAGTGCATTACCGCACCTTTTAATTAATAACATATGATTAAAATTGTTAATTTGTTCGTTAAAAACCATAGCGATAGCGATGAAGTATTCACATAGGAATAGATTGAAGTACAATGACAATCGATAAATCATAAATAGATCAAATTTATACAAACTGGATGTGAAATATTTCACGTATATATGGAAAATCATAAAAGTCAGCAAAAAAATATTAAAACAATATTGTTTTCTTCTAATTTTCCTTCGGAAAATTTCTGATGTGAATTTGATTTGTTCATTTAATGCAAAATATAAATTTTGAATTTTTCGATGATTGTTCCAAGTGGAGATAAAGTAATATAAAATAAATGAAATATTTCCTAATATCATTACGTAATAATCTACGGAAATAATGAACCTTGTACGCGGAATACTTTTCAACAATGATGCAAGGACCCTCAGAATAATTTGAGTAAAAACAATTAGCAATAATGAAAATGAATAGATGAAATATAAAATTAGTTGTTTTGAACTCAATTGGTTGCTATTGATTGAAAATGGGGCAAGTCCAAAAACTCGAAGTTCAATTAATGAAAATTTTAACAAAACAAATATATCCTTATCCATTTTAAGTGTTTTGTAACAATGTTTTTAGATCAATGATAAAGTTTATGTGTTGTTTATATTAGTTTCTTGAGTAATTTGAAGAAGCACTTTTGAAATTATATACTTGGCTATAGGTTTTGTTGACGTCTTAAAAGGTATGAAAGAAAATTAAACCAAAATAGTATTCATTCCATAATGAGAATTAGTTCTTTTATTATATTTTAATATGAATGTTGAAGTAATTTTATTGTAATTTTGAATATATAGGAAGAATCTAGGACTGGGGAGTTGGAGTTCCAGGCCAGGGAACCGAAGTTAACATACTATAGTTATTTTAGCAGAGCCTGATTTGGAATCGTTACAATTTTAATACTTCCAGCTCATAAAAATATTATTATAGTATATTCAAACTAGGGATTTCTTAATATTTTTGGAATCTCTTTTGATCGAAGCAAAAGCTCAAAAGTTATTATTATGTTGAAACCAAATTAGAGCCAAAGCTCACAAAGAATTGGGCTTGAAACCGGAGCCCAAATTAAGGCTGATTGTCTTTATTTTGCCTATATTTGGAGGATAGATCCTTAATATGTTGTAATTGATCTGAATATATTTTTTTAAACCATATGAAAGTTCAGTATTTGGTTTCTTCCATTTAGTAACAGGCCAATTGAAAAGTCCCCGGTCGACCATAGTAAAACACATTTTTTTGGCAAAATTCGATTTTATTATTCAACATAGTTGCCTTCGAGGGCGATACAGCGATTATAGTGATCTTCCAACTTTTCGATATCATTTTTGTAGTACGATTTGTATTTTGCTTCAAAATAGTCCTCAGTTTCGGCGATTACTTCTTTATTGGCGCTAAATTTCTTTCCGGCGAACATTCTTTTGAGGTTTGAGACCAGGAAAAAGTTGCTGGGGGACAGATCTGGCGAATATGGTGGATGTGGAAGCAATTCGAAGCCCAATTCATGAAATTTTGCCATTGTTTTCATTGATTTGTGAAACAGGACTTTTTTCTTCTTGAAATAGGGCCGTTTTTTAACGATTTCATCCTTTAAACGATCCAATAATGCTGTATAATAATCGCTGTTGATGGTCTGGCCCTTTTGGAGGTAATCAATGAATATTATATCTTCCGCATCCCAGAATACTGATCCAAAAACTTTGCCAGCTGACTGTTGTGTTTTTCCTCGCTTTGGATTCGGTTCATCATGTCCAGTCCACTCAGCTGACTGTCGATTGGACTCCGGAGTGAAATGATGGAGTCATGTTTATCCATTGTCACATATCGATGCAAAAATTCAGGTTTATTGCGCTTAAACAGCTCTAAACACTGCTCAGAAACATTAACACGTTGTTGCTTTTGGTCGATTGTGAGCTCGCGCGGTACCCATTTTCCAAACAGCTTTCTAATGTACAAATATTCCTGAATGATATGATGTACACGTTCAGATGAGATCTTCACAATATCTGCTATCTCGATCAACTTCACTTTACGGTCATTCAAAATTATTTTGTGAACTTTTTTGATGTTTTCGTCGGGACAGCCTCTTTTGGGCGTCCACTGCGTTTGCCATCTTCGGTGCTCATTTCACCACGTTTAAACTTAGCATACCAATCAATGATGGTTGATTTTCCTGGTGCAGACCCCGGAAACTCTTCATCAAGCCAAGATTTTGCTTCAACTGTATTTTTTCCCTTCAAAAAGCAATATTTTATCAGCACCCGAAATTCTTTTTTTTCCATCTTTTTCAAATAACAAAAGTAGCTACACTCACAACGCAATATCTCACAAAATAATGATTGGACTGCTGTCAAATTTTGGCACGTATCGCTTAAAGATTGGTACTAACTAAAAATCATATGGATTTTATACTAGCACCGCCATTTGTGTATCAAACCGGGGACTTTTCAATTGGCCTAATATACTGTACAGTGCGCATTCCATTGCATTATCTTTTGCAAACTTGTTATAATTAGATCAGTGGAAAGACTGTAAAATTCTATAGATTAATTTGTTTATCTCTTTTGACTGTCGCTTTTTGGTTTCATCAAACTTTAAATCACAACAATGCTAAAGAAGTTTTCACTTCAAAAAATAAGACTAGCAATCAGTGGACGACCGAAATATGTGAATACCCATTAACAATGTTTTATAATTACAGTAAATAATTTTTAATATAATTGATTACAAATAATAAAATAATCGACTTTTTTATTACTTACTTGATTAATAAAATGTACCAAAACATAAGCTGTATGAGATCTAAGGACAAAATTTATAATCGCCACATATAAGCAGTACCAAAAGTCCATTTTTTTAACATCGGGAACTTTGTAGATACTAAAAATGTAGTCAGTTGCGATCATCCATGTTAATAGAATTTGAAATGTCAAAAAGAATTTATACAGCAAATTGATTTCTTTTGCAACGTTCCATAGTTGTAAATAGATTTTTAATAGTTTGTAAGATTTGATTTGAAATTGTCCACGTGAAATATTATAAAACGATCGATTTATATTATGTACTTGATCGTTTAATATCAAAATCAAACAATTAAAGTATTCCATTAGAAAAAAATATAGGTACAGTGGTATTCGATAGAGCAAATACATATCCCAATCGTTGAAACTTTCGATGAGGGTGTGCAGGGTAAAATGGAATAAAAATGCACCACCCAGAAAAGTAATGAAAACAATTTGTCGGACCACAATTTGGTTTCCAATTTTTTTGGAATTAAATTGTGAAAAATTATTTAAAGAGTTTAATAAATTTTGAATTTTTTTCTGGTTAATCCAATTCGATTGGTGCAAGTATAACAAAAAGATTAAATTGACCGTAAACGTTAAGTAATCATCAAATTTTAGGATGAGCCGGTAATGTGAAACTATTCGATTTGGTAAATTAATGATGGTTTTAAACATTCCAAACAGAAAACATATGAGAGAAAAAGTCGAATAAGAAAAATTTAAAATTGTGGAATTTTGCGATAATTTTCTCCCCGTTATGGAAAATGGGGCAAGTCCGAATACTTTTAATACAATTAGGGAATTTTTTAGAATTGAATGCACTTCCATTTCACGTTCTTTATTACTTTTGTATTGTTTATCAAATGAATTTTTTAATTGAATTAAAAGTAGTTTAAAATGAAATTGTTATTACTGAAAAATATATATTGAAGTTATTATTGATTGCTTGCCATAACTTATGGAAAAGTTTCAATTTATATTTGAATTTTCTACTCATTTTTCAAATGACTCCTACAAAATGTGTAAATTTTTATGAAGTGAAAGAAGGGGACATTTTAGGAATAAAAATTAAGGAATATCTATATAAAATTACTAAAATAAATTTTAAATTTTTTAGTTTCAAAATTTCTTTTGAATACCTAAGACGAAATAAACCAAAATTGACTTTAGACATCTTATAGCAGACAATTGAAGCTTCTAGTAACTTTATATATATATATATATATATATATATATATATATATATATATATATATATATATATATATATAAGTATTTAGTGTTTTTTTTGGGGCTATTTTTTTTTTGTTCCCATGCCGAAATTTTGTTGGAAATACTTCAAAAAAAATCCCTAAAAGTTTGAGCTCTTAATATTAATATTAAGTACTCGCTCACAGCGTGTGAATATTTTCCATTTAAAATACACGTAAACTTTGATTTTTTTTTTTAAATTTTTATAGCTCAGCGCCATTTTATGGTATCGCCTCGCTCAAAGTTGGGATTTTTTTACAATTGTATGCTCTACAAAAGTGCCTATTGCGGCAAAATCGTAATTTACACGGGCGAGGTAGTATGGGTCACTAAACCTTGATTTTTCATAGATTTCTCGTTTTTCTCTCAGTTACTCATGAATTACAAGACCTACAGAAAAAATGTAAATGTCAAATTTATAGGAAATTGAATTTCCTACAAAAAAGTTCCAGAAAACCAAATTGCTAAGATCGATATTTCTAGAGATATTGAGCCTTGAATTTCTCTTACTATAAAATTTTTACGGATTATTGAGTAAAGTTTAAGAAAATATTGATTTTTTATTCCTTATTAAAAATTATTAAAAATAGGCATTTTTGTAGAGCATACAATTGTAAAAAAATCCTGACTTTGAGCGCGGCGATACCATAAAATGCCGCTGAGCTATAAAAATTTAAAAAAAAAATCAAAGTTTACGTGTATTTTAAATGGAAAATTTTCACTCGCTGTGAGTGAGTACTTAATATTAATATTAGGGGCTCAAACTTTCAGGGATTTTTTTTTGAAGTATTTCCAACAAAATTTCGGCATGGGAACAAAAAAAAAATAGTCCCAAAAAAAAAAACACCCTACTATATATGAATCGGCCATCAGGATCTAGGCCCTATTATCCGATTTGGTGGCCGTAGCTGTTGTGATGGAGATCACTCCCAGTAGAGGAATCTCCCTATGCCTCTACTTGATCACTAGGCACTTTTATTTTTAGCCGTCTTTTATTTTGGTGCTCCAAAAATGGCGGAATCAGGGGATTTGAGTGTTGACTCAACTTTCCAAAATGATTGGTGGTACGTACGATAATGGAGTCGGTGATTGATGAGATATGTAAGTCTCTTCGGAGAGTCTCATTTGTGACATACCATGGAGCATCTGCCAACTGTCTCAGGATCTTTAATTGGGTGGCCTCGATTAATTTAATGCTTGACTTGCTGGCACAGCCCCACAGCTCAATACCGTACGACCAGATTGGCACTATTACTGCTTTGTATATAAGTAGTTTATCCTCAAGGGGAAGTTTAGAGCCCCTACCCAACAGCCAGTAGAACTGTTTGAACCTCTTGTTGATGTATTTTCGTTTTTGGATGATGTAAGATTTTCAGGTCAGCCTCCTGTCCAAATGAACACCAAGGTGTTTGACGGTGTCGGACGATGGGATCTCATTTGAGTCCAGATTGACCGGGGGGCCCGTTCCTTTCCTGAGAGTGAAGGTCACTTGGACTGATTTGGACTTATTGATAGTGATTTTCCATTTTTCAGCCCAAGTGCCCAGCAGGTTTAAATGGTGCTGGAGGTACTGAGAGGCAATCACGGCGTCCTCGTGAGTAGCTATAATCACCGTATCGTTCGCGAATGTCCCGTCAAGGTGTTATCTGTGGTAGGCAAATCCAAGGAAAATAATAAGTATAGTAGGGGCCCTAAAACACTATCTTGAGGTACTCCCGATTTAATTGGAAAGGAGTCAGAGCACTCATTGCCTACTCTTGTATTAAAGAATAGATCCTGAAGATACGATCTGAATATTCTACTAACTTGAATAACAAAATCAACCAATGCCTTAGTTTAATGATAATTTGAACAAAAAACTTAATAAAAAACAATACAATTTTGACTATCCCCAAAGCTCGAAGTATTATATATACTCATTACTCTACCTGCTGCCATCTTATAGCCGACAATTAAAGCTTCTACTTACTTGAACAGCAAAATCAACCAATGTCCTTATAACTCGAGCTTTAAACAACATATTCACAAATATTGTATAAACTCGATATAGAAACACTAGAACATTCACATGAACGGTTTTGCTAGCACCGAAAATATAATCCGTCAAAATCATCCAAGTAATTAGTATATAAAAACCCAAAAAAAGCTCATAAAGACCACTGATTTTCTCTCCCATCTCTATCATCCGTAACTGCACCTGAATCAATTTCCACGCCTTTTTTTGACAATCAATCCCCAAAAGTCTATCAATCGATTGATTCAAATTGACCAATTGATCCATAAGTATCAAAACTATGCTAATCAAATACTCGGTCAAAATAAAATTAAAGTACATCGGTATTCGATATGCCAAATAAAATGATATATATTCAATATCCATTATTGCACAGTAAAATGCAAAGTGAAAAATAAAAGAAATTAAAGAAAATGCAGTTATAATCTTTTGCATTTTAATTATATTCGCGGAAAATGTTTTCGAAGTAAATGTTTGGAAAGACTCTAAAGCCAAAAAGAGTGTTTGAATAGTTTTGTGATTTTTATATGTGAGAATGTATAAATAAATGAAAAAAGATGAATATATAAAATAGGCAAAGAAGTCATTAAACGCTAAAATAACATTGTAGTGAGGAAGTTGGTGTAGTATGCTTGGTAATATTATAACAGTGTAAGTTATTCCCAGTAATGAAATTATCAGAATAATTGTGGAATAGCAAAAATTTAGTATGAGACTTTTCTTTGATTTTGATTCATTATTTTTGATAGAATATGGGAAAAGACCAAATAGTTTTAGCTGCAGTAACGATATTTTTAACTGCAAAAGCACTTCCATTTTGTTATTATTTACTACCACTTATCGGCCAAGTGGTTTATGTTGGAAGAAAAGTTTTTCAATTATGTAAATAAAACAGTTAAAGTAATAATTTGTTGAGCTTTTGCGATGGTTATTAATGAGATGACGATCGTTGATTATAATTGTATGATAGGAAAAAAAATATAGAAAAATAATTTAAATAAATTGAATTACAATTCTTTAATTGGAACTAAAAGTGGGTTCTTTTCTTTCTTAATTAAAGCCTTTTTAGGGTGTATTATTAACCAATTAAGCTTCTTGGATTACTATCATAGAGAAATTATAGTAGGCAAAGGTTGTTTCAATAAGAGCGCAAAATTTCAGGGTCCAATAAAACATGGTTTTCTGTAGCAAAGTATTGAAATATTTTGCTGGCATTTGGATACCCTTTTGACGAAATTTTCAATAACGAATAAATTGTGTTATTGAATAAATGTGGTGGTATTTCACTGATACATCGTCTAATTTTGGATTTCAATGCTTCGATGGTCGCAGGCTTATTGGTATAAACCTGTAACTTTAGATAATCCCATAGCCAAAAATCTAAAGGCGTTAAATCGCAAGAGCATGGAGACCAATTCTGGTTACCAAATCAGGAAATAACACAACTGAGCAAACTCGTGCAAGATCGTCGATGTTTTACGAGCGATATGGTATGTGGCACCGTCCTGCTAAAACCACATGTCGTCAAGATCAATAGCTTCTAAATGAGGCATAAAAAATTGTTATCATATCACGATAACGTGTGACACCAGATAACCCCACAACCAGAAATCTAAAAGCGTTAAATCGCAGGAGCATGGAGGCCAATTCTGGTCACCAAATCGGGAAATAACACGACCAGAAGTAAACTAGTGCAAGATCGTCAATTTTTTACGAGCGATATGGTATGTGGCACCGTCCTGCTGAAACCACATGTCGTCAAGATTAATAGCTTCTAAATGAAGTATAAGAAACTGTTATTATATCACGATAACGTTCGCTATTCATCGTTACTGCATTACCTTCTTCGTTTTCGAAGAAAAACGGTCCAATTATTCCTCCCGACCATAATCCACTCTATACAATGACCCGTTGTGGATACATTGCTTCTTGATGAATCATTCGTGGATTTTCTAAGCTCCAAATGCGACAGTTTTGCCTATTCACGAAACCATCGAGATGAAAATGATCTCATTACCGAAAATGATTTTGTTTGCAAAATCAACAGGTTGCTCAAGAATCCAATTGGTGAATTCTCTTCACTGTTCATGGTCTACTATTTCATGTTTACTAACTTTCGATTTGTCACGTCAAAATCATGAAATATTATGATTATTAAACATGGCGCGTAATTCAAATCTTGCGCTCTTATTGAAACACCTTTTATAACGATTCACGGTCAATACAGAAGAAACAGAGAAAAGTAATTTCTTATCCCTTTTAATGATAGATTTCAGGAAAAGATTTCAGTCTTGAAATTTTGTCATGTCCATCTTTAATATCTCTGTAGTCTCTATTTCATATATTTAGAACATATTTCTGATAATTCAGTGCATGAATTGATCATCTCTAGTACTTTGGCATCCAGCTAGAAGACCACTTTTCCGAAAAACGTGAAAGATAGTTTGACTTTTTGCCAAACACAAGTTTCGCCGTACATAATTAGGACTTTCCATTTTGATATTCATTGGATCCTATTTGGGATTTCTTTATTGGGCATGTATTCTTCTTTTTGAATTTCTATTTTATCTTCTATTTTTGAAAACAAAAATAGAAACGAAATTTTTTTCAAAAATTACCTGCTGAAACTTAACAAATTCGGGTATGCTCGAAATTTATTCGCTATCACTTTGAGGAACTATCAGAAACGGGGATCCCTTGTTATTTCAATCAGTGTTGCCAAATGAAAGAAACTCAAAAATAATTTTAACATATGTATTGTGGATATGATTATGTAACCAAAAATACATTTTTAGAAATTTTCCGAATTTCATTAGTTTATGAACCGTGTAAAAGCGAAGTCGTGTAAAACGAGTATCGTGTAAATCGGGGGATAGGTGTAGTTAGCTTCATGTGTTATTGTTGTATATCCTAAAACACAAATCCAACGAACCATTCAAAATAAATTGTTAAAAACGTAACAATATCATGTAAACAAGTATTTTATTTTGAATTTCATTAACTTAACATAATTCGTCTCCTTTACCGAATCCTTGTCAAGTTAAGTTAAGGTGAGTTAACCTTAAATAAACAGAAATTTGATATCCATCAATTAAGGAGAATTAAGGAGTCAACAATTATAGGAGAATTTGAGAAAGATACATTTGATTGAAATTTTCTAAGTTTGAAAGTAAAAATCTAAAGATATCCAAAATTATAACTTACATGTTTTGAACAATCGACCGATAGTTGTATCAAACGCACTTTAAAAAATCCATTAACAAGAATTGTATAAGCTCTATAGAAAAATACAACCGAAAAAAAATCAGACAATTTGAATAAGCCAAAAGAAAAATCAATGAATATCATTTCTGCAATGAGAATTTGAAAGACAAAAAAAATTTCATACAAATAATTAAAATTTTTTCCCGATTTAATCAAATTCAAGTAAACTTCTAGCAAATCAGCACATTTCTTTTGAACTTTGTATGGCTTGAAAGACTCAAAAGACAGATTTATATTGGAAAGTTGGTCATTAATTATGAAAACAATGTTACCAAAATATTCTGTTAAAATAAAACTAAAGTACATTGGACCACGATAGAGCATATAAAAATTGGTATATTTGGTTCCTGCATATTTGTAGTACAAGAAAAAATGGAAAATAAATGCTGCTACCAAAACAAATGTGATGATTTTCTGTTTGTTTACAATTCGTTTTGGAAAAGTTTTCGATTGAAATTTCTTAAATTCATTTAAATATAAAAGAAAAGCTTGAATTTTCATGTGATTTTTTATAGTAAAAATAAAAAGATACACTTGAAAAATGCAATGAGTGCCGTATGCTATATAATCATTAAAAGCTAAAATAATATTATAGTGAGGAATATGTTTATATATATTTGGTAAATTGTTAACAGTTAAGCTCATTGCGATCAAAGCAAATATTAAAAGCGATGTTGAATAGCAAAAGAAAATTTTTAATTTTTTTGGATTCGGTTTCTTATCATCAATGGAAAATGGAATGACACCAAATATTTTTAATTGGAATAATGTAATTTTTAATAAGGAAAACACTTCCATTGTATTCACTATAACCTTATGATTGATAATTGAAATAAATATCAATTTAAATTAATAGTTTATGTAGCTCTTCAATTATTAAATAAAGTAATTGCTTGGAAAAGAATTGTAATGTTTTTGCTTTTATAAAGGGGAAATAAATTAGTTGTTAAAAAACATTGATTGATTATAAGTAGACATCGGATTATATGCACTATCAAAATGCCAAAATATGCATACAATATTCACAATCAAATACCATTTATTATTATAATATACATTTATTTCCCATTTTATTTATCTTAATATATATATTTCTTATGTACAGTACTGAACTTCTCCTAAGCCGCCAGACCTATTCTTCAGAAATTTTCAGTGTGTATTTAAGTGGGATCCTAGATGGTTTGGATCCACAATTGGGCCATATAGGTGAAAAAGGTGAAAAGTTAAAAATGAACTTTTGATGTCAACTGACGTTACCGGACAGAATTTGAAATTTGGCGAAATTTTCGGAGATCTCTTCAAAAGTGCCGTGGATAAATGCATCAATTTCCTGTATTCCTTCAGGACGGGGGTTTCTATACAAAACTGCATTTAATTTGCCATGAACCTATTGCAATAGTTTACTCGAAAGGTCGTTATTCTGTTTAATCATTTTTTCGATTATTTCCATGGACTTGTACAGAGTAATGTTTCTAGTTCCTCAATTTGCTCGAGTATGTTGCATTAAGAGGAATATTTTATGTTGATTGAAAGATCCCAAAATACCCGCTGGCTTGAATTGATTGCAATGGTGTCTGATTTTTCAAATTTTCCAACTACTTCTTTTATAGCCTCGAAATATTCTAAAATAATGGAAATATGATAGTTTGTTATCTAAGATTCTTTTTTTGGTAAATGGGTGGGCAAAAATTTTACATTAAAATACTTGTCCAAAGTTTATTGGATTCAGAAGCTTATTATTTTTGTAGTGATTAAACAAACACTTAACGAATATTTCGTAACATACGAGTTACGTATATGGATGTTCGTATACGACAAAGTGCATAGTCTTCGACTCCGGGAAGTAATTATTGAGAGAAATGATACCCATTAATAATATAAAGGATGTTACTACAAAAACATTACATTTCTTGAACTTATTTTTTCTCATTTTTTTTTGGGATTTTTCACAATTTATTTTAACTGAATCATTATACTTACTTGAAATGAACAATCTACGAATATGTTAACGACCCGAACTTTAAAAAATGAATTTAAACCAAGGGTATAAACATGCCAAATCACCAGAGATACAGGATGATCGCATTTAATTAATCCAAATAAAAAAACCGCTTGAATCAACCACGTTAAGACTATTTGCAAAACGAAAAACAAATCATAAAACGCATTTATTTTCCTTCCATTTCTTATCAAATTAAAATACAATCGAACCATTTCCAATGATTTACTTTTAAAATCAATCACTGAAAGATTTTTTATTTTTCTATTCAAATTTACCATTTGATTTTGAACAATTGACATAACACATGAAAAATATTCCAACATCACAAAACTGAAGTACATTGGAACTCGGAACAGTAGGTAGAAACCCCAAAAAACCCAAAACCGTTGACCGGAAAAGATGTAGTATAAGACAAAATACAAGATAAACGATAAAATGAGAAACAATCCGGTAATTTTTTGTCTTCGGACAAAATTTCTGGTAAATTCTTTTGAATTTAGATTTCTAAGTTCGTTAAGGTTTAACAATAAAATTTGATGTTTACTGTGAAAAATGTAAGCGGTAAAGTAGCAGTGAAGTATCAATAAGATGTAAATTCCACAGCCAATATAGTCGACCAATTGTAAAATGTGATTATAGTAGGGCATTTTTTTAATATTTGCGGGTAAATCAGTTATTTTGTAAGTCATTCCGGATACAATTAAAATTAATAGTTGTGAAGAATAAAAAAAATATGTTATAGATTTGATTTTTGATAGTTGAATTTCGCTGTGAGAATAGGGGTAAAGTCCAAAAATTTTTAAAAATAGTAGTGAAGTTCGCAGTTGCGTATGCACTTCCATGGTGTAGAGTGTAGACCATGTTTTAATGATCGATAATTTAACCTTTGGTGTTAATTTGTTAATGAATTGTATAGGAAAATTAATTATTGTTTTGGTTAGGAATTACAATTGTGTTAATAATGTTTTCATTTAAATTTTTTAATAGGTTTTCGCAACTAATTACTTTTTAATTCCCTCTTTTCTGTAACCTAGCTATTGTTAAAGCAATATTTTAGGACAAAATTGGTTTCAAATTAAGTTATCCTCCTAAATATCAGGAACCAACTAGGCGGTATTAAATTTGAGCTTAATGATATCATGTTTTTTTTTTATAAAACAATAATGGACTTTAGCCATATTATAAAGTTAACTAGTAATTGCCCGTTGCATTCGCAACTAAAGGTTTTATCTCAATAAAATGCTTATTATGAGGTAATGTAGAGTTAAACAACTATCGAAATTTTAAAATTAATAATCAAAGTGTTATTAATATAAAAAAAGTTTATGTAAAATTACATTAAGAAATAAAATATAAGTGTTTTTTTTTATATCATTTTAATAGGAACATTTTAAATAACGTCATTTCACTAAATTAGTATGAAAGTTTAATACTTATGTAGTACTTATACCAAATAGGCGATTTTAAATATTGGTTCGTTTTTCAACAATCAAACTTTTTAAAATCTATTTTTTTATGAATCAATGGTTGTGATCTGGAGTAATTATATATTCGACTGAAAAGCATTAAGGTAGCAATTTTTTGCCATATATTTCACTATCAATTCAAATATAAAATCTTCGATACTAACTTCTTTTCGGTATTTAGAATAATTTGAAAATCAATTATTGTTATTGAAAAAAAAATATTCGAATTTACTTCCACGCTTTCCACCTATTTCCAACAATTTTGTATGTACAACGTCCAAATGTTCGAAATCGAATAGCTTTTTAGTCATGTTAACTAATATAAAGAAGGTCATTATTTTTTTTCGTTTTACGAAATTTGAAAAGTGTTTTCCATATACGATGCAGATATAATAAGAAAGGGTTTTTGTAAATTTCTCCCCTAAAAGAGTGAAAAACGGTAGCAAAGTTTGTAAGGGATAACGTTTAAAAACAATCGAAATTTCAAATTTAATAAGCAATCAAAGTCCGTTAAAAGCGAAACGTTACTACTGCTTAATATAAAACAAAGTTGATTTATTATTAGAAACAAAAACTTATAGTGTGCTTAAAAATTTAAACTCTGATAAGTAGATGTAACTGAAAAGGTTAAGCTAAGTTAAGAAGTGAGTATTATGTTTTTTGGCTTTCACATATTGTAAATCTGAAAATCCGAAATACGTATTCACAAATAAATACATTAGTGAGGAGTACCCCTACCAACGTTTTGAATGCGTAAGTGGGGCGCATGCGCATAGCACATTCTGCACGGACGCACGGCAAGATAGCCAATTTATATATATGATATTTCAAAATGAACTTTACTTGAAACAAAATCATAAGCAGAAATGAAGTAGTATGCAGAATGATGTAGTATGATATCTTTAAAAATAGCTTGGCAATTAAATTTTCCGTAGATTACCTTTTTCATTAAAGGACATAGAGCGATAAATACAGTGAATCGGCCCGACAAGGGTATTTGGTTCATAATTTCAGGGTATGTTGGTACTATTATGAAACATTGATTCGGCAAGTTTCAGATCCCTATATATTACCGTTTCCCCTAAAATCGGAAAAAGATGGAAATCAGTTTTTTTTTTCAGAAACTTGCAAATCGATTTATTTGTAATATATTGGGATCTGAAACTTGCCGAATCAATGTATCATAATAGTACCAACATACCCTGAAATTATGAACCAAATATCCTTCTGGGGCCGATTCTCTATACTTATCATCCTATGCCCTTTACCCAAGCGCTATTTTAAAAATGGTTGCCAGAAAAAAGTTTAGCTTATTATTTTTATAAATAGTTTTTTTTTTTTTATTACTCCTTATCTATAAGGAACTCGTAATTAAAGAATCAGTAAAATAAAATAATGTTAAGCAGCAATTTTATTTATACCTATTGCGCGATTTAAATTGGATTAATTCGTTGAAAAAAAATATCTTTAGAAAATAAACGATAAAATGTGCAAAATATTAATGTGTACAGATTCAAATTGATATACTTACGAGACGTGAAAATTTAACGGAAAATTGAACAATTCGAACTTTTAGATATGTATTAAGACTAACAGTGTAGATTCGATAGCAAAAATATATTAATATCCTAAACTTTACTTTGCTTAAATTGAATGTATAGTCGACGGCAACAATCCAAGCTAAAAGGATCTGATATACCAAAATTGGTTCATACAGACAACTTATCCGTTTTCCCAATCGAACTATCCGAAAGTACAATTGAAATAAATTCCAGGATTTCCGTTGAAATCCATCGTTTCCAATTGAATTAATCGATTTATTCAAATTGGAGATTTGATTGTTTAAAATAATAATCAGTTGAATGAAGTATTCGGAAAAAATAAAATTCAAGTACATTGGTATACGAAAAACACTATAAAAACTCCAATCTCTTATTCCAAAAATGCTACAGTGCCAATAAAAATTAAGAGCATACGATAGCACTAGAAATGTCACAATATATTTTTGTGCAGTACGGCATTTTGCAAGGAAATTATTATTATTAAAATATTTGAACTCTTCTAACGAAAGCAATAGGTATTTAATTTTTTTGAAATTTTTATATGAATATATGAATACGTAGATGAAAAACAATTTGTAAGTATTCAAAATTAAATGGTCGTTCATTATTAAAATTCCTCTGTAGTATAGCATTGCCATCTTTCTTTGTCCTATATACGAATTTCTAAAACCATAGTTCATGAAAATTAAAATAAAAATTAATGTTAATGATGAATAACACAAATTCAAGGCGTATTTTTTGGGTGGTATTTCCTTGTCGATTAATAAAAACGGAAAAAGTCCAAAAAGTTTTAGGATGAGGGTTATATTTGCTAATTGTAAATGCACTTTCATGGTATACACTTAAATTGACTTCATTCTACTAAGTAACTTTTGTATTGAATACATTTATTCTATTAGAAGAAGAACTCATATTTCTTATTAACAAACTTATTGGCTTCAAGTATTGAAAAAAATCAATTATCATAATGAAAAAGTTTTTCCAATTAAAATTTAATTGGAAATGGTGAAGAATTGTAAAGAAAAATGAGATGCATTGCAAATTAATAATTTAATTAATCTAATGTATTGGGAAATATTATAGATCATTATTTTTTAAGAGAGGCGATATTTCCTCTGCTTTTGCAGAGGATTTTCATGCAAGGAAATGATTTTAACTTTTGCAATATGTGGTATAAGAAAAGGTTAAGCTTAGAGCTTTTAAAGAGGAGGTGGATAATGGGAAAATGGAGAAAAACTTTCATAAAATAGTTTGAAATTTTTGTCACTTTAACATAAATATTATCAAAATATTTTCAATTGAAATTGAAGTTTTCCCGACTAGAAATTTTTAAGTTGGGTCTCAATTGGAGATTCCCTAAAAAGATCTCAAGTTGGAGTTTGATGCAAAGATCCGTTAGACCCCAATTGTACAATTACAGTTATCAAATTCCAAAGAGATCCTATCAATAGGGGATCTAATAAGGAAATCCCTAAGATGAAAGGAGTCAACTTAAAATAAGTTAACTATAATTAGTTTTTATATTAGGTCTTCAATTTAGGTCCCACTTGAGGAGTGGGATTAGATTGGATCCAATTGAAATCTTGGAATAACTGAAAATCTTTTTTCATTTTTGTGATAAAATTTCCCTCATAGATCCCACCCAAAATCCAAGCGGGAAAAACTGGTAATAATTATTTTGTTTCTAATAAGGGTTTTTCATTTGGATATTTATTGTGCCTCAATAGAAGTTTCCGTTTTGGGCATGTTTTATTAGAATTTAATGATGCCCATTGGAAAACATTGGGCAATCCCAAAGTAATTTCTAGTGGGGTAGTATTTAAGGGGTGCAAATTTTTAATAGTAAAAAAAATATCTGGCCAAACTCGATGGACTTGTTTTATATGCGGCTACAAATAAGTTTGATTTTAGCCGGATATGGGTTAGAAGAGGTTAAAAATATATATTTTAAATGTTCTACGAAAAAAAATGCACTTCCACCCTTTCCCGTCTCTGAACTCAATCTTTTAACTCATGTTCTCAATACCCAGGACTTAGAAATTTTTAATTTTGTTTTTTTGGATACATAAGATATATAAGTCAAGAAACTTGGTAAAAAGTCGAATATCGTTTTTTCTCAAATCAAAATTTTTTATGTCAATGTCAATATGTCGCCCTAATTTCATGTTCTACCTGTATCCACCACCCTTCACTACTGAGAAAATCACATGTTTTTTGATAGTTGTACTGAAAGTCTAAGGATTTTAAGTGGCTCACTTTGTAAAAAAATGTAAATTGGGGAAAATATTACAAATTTCGTTCGGAACGAACTTCGAGCCGGGCATTAAGATAATGATAAACAAATGCATATAATAAGTACTTTGCACATATGACGGTAAAGACAAAAAATGTATTTAAATTCATATATATGAGTTAAAACCAAGTATATTGATTGTTGCTTCTCATTTGGTTCAACTGACTATTGTCATTTGTTTCAACTATTTTTTGTTAGTTGTGTCTGTGTTGGCTGTAAATATTAAATTGTTGCAATGATCACTTTATTCACTAGTAATTGTTTAAATTTTACAATTTTATGTTCCAAAAAGGAAATACTTACTTGATTTGAAAAGTTCTCAATAACTTGCACTGTACGTATTTGAAAGAATACAATCATTGCAACATCGTGTAAAAAGTGCATAAGATGAAACCACTCCATTGTTAAATTGAAAAATTGAATCACAAAAAAGTAATAATTGCTCGTCACCAATACTAACATAATGAAAATTTGAAATGTATGAAAGTTTTTAAAAGTTAAATGTATTTTCTCTGAAACTTTAAGCACTTCTATCAATATATAAATTAAGCTCATCAGTTTTCGAGAGCTTAAAATTTTATTTTTTGGAGAAAATTTTTTGGTTAAGCCTAATGTTTGATCAGTGATTGTTGAAAAGAATGCATAATAGTACTGTGCATAAATGTAATGTACTGTCATTGGAATATGATACATCAAATATATATCCCAATTATGTTTTCCATGGAATCTCCGATCCATTAGATATTGAACAACAAAAGTTGCATAAATAAAAGTGGCCACTCCTTTTTGGTTTTTATAACTTTGTATTTTAAACCCGTAAGAGTTAAACTGTTCAAGAGTATTTGAAGTTACAGAAATAGTTTGAAAGTTGTTCCAATTTTTCCAATTGGAATAAAATTGGAGAAGTATTAGTAATAAATAACAAGTGAACAAAGAATATTGATTAAATAGTACAATCAGACCATAGGAGTATGACGATCTATGTGGTAAATCAGTTATAGTAATAATCATTCCGCTTAAAAATAATAAAAGTATAGTGGCAGAGTATAGAAAATTTAAAGTAATATTAAGAGTGGTCTGTTTTCGTCCTTGGATGGAATAAGGGAAAAGGCCTAAAAATTTGAGTTGAATAAACCAAATTTTTAATTGTTGAAATCTATCCATTATCACTTCACTATTTCAAATTTTTTTTAACCCTGCAATAACTAATTTAAGTGTTTATGAAAGGAAACAATGAATGAATAGGGAATTTATAATAAATACTTAGGGAAATCGATGGAGAAAATAATTTCATAATGTACAGGGGGAAACGTAAAGATCACCCACATTTGGAGGGATCACTGTATGGGTGGTAGTGGAAGTAGAGAAGAACTGTAGATAGAATACTCTTCATGTAAAAAAAGGATCTTTATTTTCAATTTTTCCAAAAATTGAGTTTCAAAAATCGATTGGTATATTCAGAGCAGTTCAAACCACTGAGATGTAAACTAGAGTGAACTTTACTCTAAAGCTATAAAAAATATATTGAATGTCATCGGTTTCCTACTTTTTCGTCATCTTGTAGTTTTGGATTTCTCTGTGGTTATTATAGGAGATGATTTATGAGAAGATAGCTTGGAAATCAAAATACGTGTCAAAGGTAAATTTAAATATATTACATATATACATTACTAACTGTTGATATACTTACTTGATTAGTAAAGTTTACAAGTGTCCTAATGGCACGTGTTTTAAAATATACATTTATAAGAACTGTTAAGAATCGAAACCAAAATGTGATATCATCCAATTGGTGAGCTTTAATAATGCCATAACAATAATCTATCATTATTATCCACGTTTGAAACAATTGGTAAATAAAAATTTTTTCATAAAGTTTATTGATTTTGATTGCAATTTGCACTATACGTAGATACAATACGTATGTATTCAAAAGTTGTTTTTGAAGTTGACTCTTTTGTAAAATGGATATTGATTGATTTAAATGATATAATTGATTACTGATCACAAGTACCAAATTGACTAAATATTCCAAATAAATTAAACAAAAATACATTGGTCCACGATATAGAACATAAAAGTTCCAAAAATCAATACCGTCCATCAAATTATGCAAATGAAAATGAAACAAAAAAGATGCAACAATAGATAGCAAATTATATTTTTGCGCTTTTACTAGTTCTGTTGAAAATTGCTCGGAATTAAACGATTTCAAATCGTTCATTTCTTCAAATATCAATTCAATTGTTTTTTGATTTTTGTATGTAAAAACGTAAATATATACAAAGGACATGCAATATGTGTAATTAATTACGAAGTCATCAAAAGCCAAAATTCTATTGTAAGCCGGAAACAATGGAAGTAATCCCGGTACTTGAAGACTTGCAAGTATCATGAAACTGACCGAGAAAATTAGTAAAAAGAGTCCATAAAAGAAATAAATGCGTGTTCTAAATGGACTTTTTCGTTTTCCATCTAATGAAAATGGAAATAGTCCGAAAATTTTTAGTTCAATCGCAGGAATTTTTAACATTAAATTCACATTCATTGTACCACTTAACTAAATGAAACATTAAAGGTGAATTCTCGTCTTCATTCTACGATTTAATTATTGAAATTGCTTATATTGACGAACATGCAAGATAAGAAATAACAAGTCGTAGAATATATAAGTATATAGAATATATAAGTCGTTTTATAGTGAAACTTTAAATAAAAGATAAATGAGAAATTATGAATGAAAAATGTATTTTCTAGACTTGTAAACATTATTTTTGGCATACGCTTGGATGGCTTGGATCAGGAACGTCGAAATTTGAGAACTGTTTCGAATGGTTTCGTAATTATTCCCATACGTATTGTTCACTCGAATGCAATTTGTTCGTAAATTTTGATATATGCCAGAAATGAAGAAGCGATGGTTATTTTCAAATATGTATTATCTATTATTATAAAGAGGAAAGATTTGATTGTTTGTTTGCTTTGAATAGGCTCCGAAACTACTTGACCGATTTGAAAAATTCTTTCACTGTTAGGAAGCTGCACTATTTCCGGTGAACATAGGCTTTATTAAATTTTCAAAAAAATTAGGGATCCATACTAAAACTCCAATAATGTGTGAAAAAATTACCAAAAAACTTTCATACATCGCGTTCGCTGGTGATTTAACTAAAGTACGGAACAACCAAATTTAATGAAACTTTATACTAAGATACAACACAATTACCTTCACACGTTAGGCTATTTATCATTCCTTAAAAATAATAAGGGAATGTACCCCCTACGTAGAAACTAAGGGATGAAAAAAAAATAGTTCAGATAGGCGAGTTATATATCATTGAAACGGTATTTAAAAGTTCAAAAATGATCTGTATTAATATTTTTAGTTGAACTATTAAAAAGCACAATAATTTAATTTAAAGCACAAAAAATTGCCTTTTTGAAATATAAATGTTTTTATAAATAATAATCTGACAGTAAACTTTTTTTTACAAAGTTGTTGTAAATAGATCCTTAGGGTTGCTCAATAAGGAAATATTAACGAAAAAAATGTAATAATAATACTAATAATAATAATAATAATAGTAATAAAGCTTAAAATAAAAACGTTTTTAAAACCGTGCATATATAAAATGGTGTATTTATATACTCCTCTGACTGATGAAATTTTAATATTCGGTATATTCCTAGAAGGAAATAGGCATGTGATAAGATTTTTTTTTGAAAATTCCTACTCTAACGGACAAGGGTGGATTCAGGATTTTTTTCTTGGGGTGGGACAATATGTAATTGTGTGAAAAAATGTGTAAAACTAAAGATATTAGTGGAAATAAACAACCAGTCGTATTGACTTTAATAATAACCAAAAAAAAAATTCCTATCTAAATAATTAAAATCATAAACATCAAAAACAAAAATTTGATAATCTTCTAAAGTTCTCTTGGTAAAATCAAAAAAATCTATATACCACTTTAACCAAAAAAATTCATTCACTGTTGCAAAAGTCCGAGGTAAAAATCCTCAGGATCTCTACTATTAGTATGGATTTCAAATCACCTGGATATTCTTGGTTACGAATGCGAGTAAAGTGATATTTGTGGAGCGCAGGAAGAACTTAAGCTGGAAGAACTTAAAAGAGAAAGAAGAACGATTAAAATCTTGGACCCAATAGAACGAAGAGTGACTTATCTGTATTAGAAGGACTTTTTGGGATAGATATTGTTGAAAAAAATAATTCTATTTTTGGGAAACTAAAGCTGTTGTTAGTTGGAAAAAAACACTTGGAAACTTAACAATCAGTAATAAATTATTGTATTTTTTTTTAATAAAAGAAAAGGAAATGCACTTACTTGTTTGGAGAAGGTAACTGCAACATTTACTGCACGAGATTTAAGAAAAAAATTCAGTAGAACAACATAGACATAGTACCAAAACAGCACCGATTTCCCATTAAAATTTGTACATACATTGAATGAATAAAGCGCCAAAATCATTCCCGTAATAAAAAATTGGAAAACAAAAAATATATCATACAAATAATTGATCATTCGTGCCACCTTCAGTATGCGGAAATATATTTCCAAAAGAAAGCACACGTGTTTTTGGTGATTTTTCCTCTTAAAGACGGCAAAAGATTGATTCAAATTGAATATTTGATTATTAATCACCGAAATTAGATTGACAAGAAATTCGATTAGTAAAACACAAATGTACATTGGTCCGCGATAAAGAAAATACATGTCCCATTGTCTTAATCCCGCGGTGGAACAATATAAGGCCAAATGACCAAAGAATGATATGTTTAAAAAGGCAAACATAAACTTTTGATTTCTTAAAAGACGTGATGTTAGATTCGAAGAACTAAAACTTTGAAAATCGTTTATTTGGTGAAGTAAAACTTGAATTTTTTCATAGTTTGTATAGGTGGAAATAAAAGTGTAACAGAAAAATAGAAGATATGTGAAAAAGCTTATATGCTCATCAAAATATAATATACGATTATAGTAGGGAATTCTTCGGTATCGATTTGGTAGACCACTAATTGTATAGGTCATTGCAGATAAAATAAGACTTATGATGGAAAATGAGTAAAAAAAATCGGTAATAAAACGTTTTCGGGTTATATTGGTGTTTCCTATGGACCAAGGCATAAATCCGAAGCATTTTAATGATATTAGTGGTAGTTTTAATTGCACATGCACATCCATAGTGGAACACTTACACATGGAATTGTAAAGTTATTGGAAATAAATTTTAAATTGAAAAAATAATTGAATGGAAAAGGGACATTTATCTGCTTCAGAAATGAATAATTGAAAATAATTAATTTTCTTTATTGATGGAAGGAAATTTAATTAAAGGGCATTCAATATAATAACTATAAAATTAGGATCTTTTATTGAAATATAAGGTAATTTTTTTTCCAAACCGAGTTGAAAGTCACCAAACAACTGAATCTCATGGAATGAAAAGGTAATTTTTTTTGGAATAGAAAAAATTTGGGTTTAGATTTATGATAGGGGAATTTTGGATTTTTTTATAATAGGTCCATATGAAATTTTGGCTCCATACTATACAAATAATCTTAGTAGTTTTGAAAAATAGAGAAAAAACTGCAAAATAAAATTTAATTAATATCTACGAATTTATTCCTTTGTTTTTAATCATATACATTTGTCAAAGGTTTATCTTGATTAGTTTAGAGCTAAAAGAAGGATAAGAAAAACTAAAAAATCAACCCTTATCTGATAGACTTCTTAACGAAAGAAACTTAAATCTTTTTACCACACAATCGATTATTTTAATAATAATAATCGAAATAATCGATTTTTTTCATAATCGATTATTTTTGCACATGCCTACTAGCATTACAGGTTTTAAAAGCTCTACCTTTAAAATCCTAAAGTCCTATAGCTAGGAAAAAAAAATAGCAAAAAAAAAATCATATCATGTAAAGAAGCCAACTGGCTACTCATCATTTGAAACTGTACATCTAAGATAGAATAGGGGAACGTGGAAGATGATAGCACCAAATCCATAGAAATGGAAGGACATAATAGATATAATATTTATAATTTTATAAATAAATTCTTATAATGGCAGGGTTACCATGTTATAAATTACCAAGTTTTTCAATCGGTATCCATCAAGTACTACTAGAACCTTTTGGTGTCTAATTTTATGAGGTCTATTAAGGGGGTATTCTAGTCTAGAGGTCCGAATTTCGAGCGTTTTTTGATAGTTTATAAAAAAGAAGCATTTGATATTTTTACGATCCATTTTTTATCATTTATTTATTGATGTTTGAAGAATATAAAAAATAATTTTCAGAAAAAAAAAATTTCGTGGAGTTATGCAATCTAGAAGTAGAGGGGGGAAAAAAAAGGCCGTGTCCTGGTTGTCATGATTTCAACCTCTGTAGTCATCTCAAAAATAAAATAAGGATGAATTCTTAATCTGTATGAATGTAGCTATCTTCCGAACTAGCGAATCCAAAAACAAAATTTTTTTTCCATAAAATGGCGACTACTCAAAAACTAGGTCGATTTTTTCACTGATTTTTTGACTTTATCAAAATTTTTAAAAATATTAGGAATTAGAAATTTTTTTTTTTTGCTAGTTTCAAACATAAACAGATATTTAAGGAATATTCATGCCAAATTTCAAGTGAATCGGCTGGTTAGAACTTGAGATATCTTAACAACCCTGTCGAAAAAAGTAGTTTCGAGAAAAACGCGTTTAAAGCTTCAGTCGTAAGCTCTACCGGTCTGCTTGCCGCGTCACTAAAACGGCTATAACTACGAAAATAATTCGAGTTTGAAAAAATCCTTTTTGGGAGACATTTTTGAATATCTAAACAATCGAATATTGAAAAAATTTTTTTTTCGATTTTTTCGAATTTCTAGACTAGAATACCTCCTTAATGAATTTTCCCCCACCCAAATTACACATTTAAGTCTCATATTTTCAACAATTAAAGGTAATACAGTATGATCGCACTAATCCGGCATTTCGAAAGATCGGCACGTCCAATAATCCGGCACCCTCCACCCACGCCTTCTTCGCCCCTCTATACCTGAGCATACATTTATTCTTTCTATGAAAAGCTTTATTTTATTCATTCCAATGACTTTTTCACTATAATCCAGTAATCCGAACACTCCCATAATCCGGCACCCACCGGTTTTTAATAGTGCCGGATTAGTGAGATTACACTGTATTATACTTTAAAAACTATACTTACTTGATTCCGGTAATTTTCAATGATTTCAAAAGTACGGGTTGTGAAAAAAACTATCAATGATAAATCGAACATCACATAAATAATGTTAAGTACCCGTAAAGTGGAGTTCAAAGCTTGAAGTATGTAATAGTAGCAACAATCCGTGAAATGAACAAATATGATAACAATTTGAAAAGTATGCAAATTTAAGAATGTTCCAGTAATTTTTTCCGACACTTTAACCATTTCGATAAAAATACCAATAGAATTTAGTAATTCGTTGGAGGTGAATGTTTGTTTTGAGAAAAATGTAGTATTTAAACCGTGGACTTGATTGGTTACAGTGGATAAAGTGGCATAAAAGTATTGTGCTAAAACGAAACTTATGGCCATTGGACCATGAAACAAAAAAAATACATCCAAATCACAAGAGTTATGAATTTTTACGGACATTATAAATTGAATCAGGAATGATAGATATATAACAAGCGCCATTTTCTTTTGACTTTTATAACTTTTCTCTATAAACATTATGGAATTAAACTGTTGCATTTGTTTTAGTTTGATACAGATATTTCGAAAGTTTTTACAGTTAGTCCACGTAAATATAAATTGAAACAAGAGAAAGAAAAAATAAGAAGCAAATAGAGAATATTCATCGAAAATTATAATTGGATTGTAATATTGGTAATATTGGATTGTAAAACTGTTAGACAAATTAATTATTGTAAGTATCATTCCACTAAGTATTATAGTAACAATAAAAATGGAATAAAGGATATTTAATATAAATTGTTTCGAGGAAAACTTATTTCCATCAAAAGAAAAAGGGGAAAGTCCTAAAATTTTTAGTTGAATAAACCAAAATTTTAGTGGTAAAAGCGTTTCCATTATCTACTATGCAACTTGTAAGTTTCAATTATAATTAAATGAGAAGAAGAAAATGTTTTTAAAATAAGAAAAAGGAAACTAATTGTTGTTGATTGAAATTAAATTTAAATGAGAAAGGGTTGTAGATTGATGGAAAAAATTTATCGCTGAATTAAAGAATATTGCATTGTAATTGCGAAGCAAAATAAATAAGAAATTACAATTGACAAAAACTATGGTTAAAACCAGCTGATAATCATAAAGAATTACAGTCCGGTTTTTTGGTTTATTTACATGAAACCAGATTTTTAATGATCCAGAGACTAATGGTTTTAGATGTTTCAACTAACATTTAAAACTGAGCTGGAAGTCACCAAAGAACTGAATCTCATGGGATGAAAAGGTTAATTTTTTTGGAATAGAGAAAATTTGGGTTTAGATTTATAATAGGGGAATTTTGGATTTTTTTATAATAGACCCATATATAATCTTGGCTCCATATATACTAGGGTGATTTTTTTTTGACTTTTTTTTTTTGGTCCCATCGTGAAATTTTGTTGGAAATGCCAAAAAAAAAAATCCCTGAAAGTTTTAGCCCTTAATATTAATTTTAAGTCCTCGACCAAGACGTGTAAAGATTTCCTACTGAAATTACACGGAAACTCTGATTTTTATTTTTCAATTTCTATATCTCAGTGGCATTTCATGGGATCACTTTTACCGGAGATGGTTTTTTCTCAGAATTAAACGCTCTACAAAAGTGCCCATTGCGACAAAGTCGTAACTCACACCGGTGAGGTAGTACGGGCCACTGAACCTGATTTTTCCATAAAATTCAAGGCTTAATATGTCGTTTAATATTGATCTTTGCGATTTGATCTACAGGAACTTTTTTGTAGGAAATCAAATTCTCTACAAGTTTTTCATTTATACTTTTGCCGTAGCTCTTGTTATTTACGAGATAAATGCAAAAAAACGCGAATTTTATGGAAAAATCAGGTTCAGTGGCCCGTACTACCTCACCGGTGTGAGTTACGACTTTGTCGCAATGGGCACTTTTGTAGAGCGTTTAATTCTGAGAAAAAACCATCTCCGGTAAAAGCGATCCCATGAAATGCCACTGAGATATAGAAATTGAAAAATAAAAATTCAGTTTCCGTGTAATTTCAATAGGAAATCTTTACACGTCTTGGTCGAGGACTTAAAATTAATATTAAGGGCTCAAACTTTCAGAGATTTTTTTTTTCGTATTTCCAACAAAATTTCACGATGGGACCAAAAAAAAAAGTCAAAAAAAATCACCCTAATATATACATACTATACAAATATTTTTAGTAGTTTCGAAAAACGAAAAATAGAGAAAAAACTGCAAAATAAAATTTGATCAATATCTACGAATATATTCATTCCTACGTTTTTTATCATATACATTTGCCAAAGGTTTATCTTGATTAGTTTAGAGCCAAAAGAAGGATAAGAAAAACTTAAAAAATCAACCCTTATCTGATAGACTTTTTGACGAAAGAAACTTTAATCTTTTTACCCCACAATCGATTATTTTGATAATAATAATCGAAATAATCAATTTTTTTCATAATCGATTATTTTTGTACATCCCTACTAGCATTACGGGCTTATAATAGCTCTAGCTTTAAAATCAAGCTTTCTATATTCCGATACCAATTTTCCCTAAGTCTTCACAAATCAACACCCGGCTTTGGATCCAAAAGCTACTACTTGTTATTGAATAGCGAATTATTTATTATTTTGTTACATAAATTGCTAGTATTGTCAAATGCTTGACTTAAATGGATCGATTTTTACAAACGTTCATTAGAAACGCTAAAATAGCGATACAAAACTAAAGTGATAAATATTTTAAGGTAAAAATTAAAAAAAATAGTTTTTATACTTACTTGGTCCAAAAAATTTTCAATAATTTGCACTGTACGTATTTGAAATAATACAATTTCTGCCCCAATAAATATAAAATAAACCAAATGATACCAATGCATTATAATATCATAAACATGGATCATAGCGAAATATAAAGTGTCAGTTACTAAGAGAAATCCATTAAAAATTTGAAAAGTATAAAAATTCATGAATACCAAATTCATTTTCTCTGTAACCAAATCCATTTCAATCAAAACATAAGTCAAAACCATTGTGTGTTGTGAACCAATAAATTTATTTTTTCGAGCAAATATTTCGTTTAAGTTGAACACTTGATTTGTTACGGTTGATATGAGGGCATGAAAGTATTGTGCTAGAATACAATTCATCAATGTTGGACCATGAAAAGTTGCAAATATGTCCCAATCATTTATCCCGTGGAACGATAAATTTATTAGTAACTTAATCAAAAAAGACATATAAATGAATATAGCCATTTTAATTTGATCCTTACTACTTCTTCTTTTGAATCGATCCGAATTAAATGCCTCAAATTTACTTATAGTTTCAAAAATACTTGCAAAGTTTTTCCAATTTCTCCATGTAGAAATAAATTGAAAAAATATAAAAAATAAATTCGACAAAAACATCGTATATTGATCGAATAGTACGATTTTCCCGAAATCGTATGAGGGCCTGTTTGGTAGATCAATCATAGAATTAATTATTAAACTTAAAATTGAAATATAAATGATAATAGAATAAGTGTAATTTAATGCAAAAGTAAGGGTGCTTTGATTTTCTTTTTGGTGGGAAAATGGAAAAAGACCAAACAGCTTTAGTTGGATGAACCAAAATTTTAATTGTTGGACTTCCATTGTTACTTAATCGCTTTGAAGAAGGTAAATTAGTAGTAATTGATTTTATTGTTCCATTAAGAAAATGCAATAATTGATTGGTTATTAAATTAATTAGAAATTTCTAGAACAGCCCATGGAAATGATAATTTATTGAAGTTCTGAATAAAAAAAATAGGTTTTATAGTTATTGCAAAAACATAGTGTTGAGTAATTGTCTTTTTAAAAAAAATATGCCCTTAAAAACATCCTATCCAATATTCCGTTTAAATTAATTAAAGGCTATATACCAAGGAAAAATAATCACTAATCAGGACTAATCGGGAACAGTGATGGTGAAATAATGAAAGTATGGAAAATTACATTCATCTGGAAAAATACTAAAGTAAAAATAATTAACGTGGTAATTTTTCCAAGCGCCACCTATGCATGTTGGTACGAAGCTTGGTCCTTAAAAAGACCGATAAGCGAAAGCTGAAGCTTTCGAACTATAGGTATGTACAATGTATATACAGATCCATACTAAGAGTCTTATGAATGGAAAAAAGAACTATAAATATTTCTTTGAAGAACTAAACATACGTGATAGACTCTTAAGTAGAAAAAACATGGCTTATTTGGGGTACTTTGGTCCTATGGCTAGGAAAACAGAGAAATGGAATTTCTTTTAGTTAAAAGAAAAGTGCAAGGCTTACATAACAAAAAAAGATCCATATCATGTAAAGAAGCCAACTGGCCACTCATTGTTTGAAACTGCACATCTAGATTAGAATATAGTTGGAGAGCCAGTAACACAAGTTTCATGAAGTGTTTGATGCACCTTGAAATTTTGTAAGGATAGTATTTATAGGATGAGAAGTAGGAATACCTGTGTTTGCATAACCCAACCCGGGACACCAGGTACTGCGCATGGGTGAAAGGTGTAATAAAATATAAGCCAAAAAAAGTGTTTGATTCACAGGCCAACAAACGTTAATCGAAAGTTTAGGTAATTTTAAATCGGAATCCAAGATGGCAGACACTTTTGAGGGGGTTTACATATAATTAATGCCCTCCAAAGTTGATTTTTTTTTAATACAAAATGAAGTGTTTGATTCACTCTGAAATTTGAACAGCTTATTAATTAAATATTTAAGATTTTAATTACAAAAGCCAGACAGTTTTGTTGGGGTTTAACTATCAGCAGACTTAAAATTTTTTATTTAAAATAGAAAGAGATAGGCAACGTATGGTTGGCGGAGTGAGCGAGAGGCCGATCACCGCTGTAACTGACTTTGTATTGCTTTTTCAAACTTGTAAAATTCGAATAGCATCCGGCTCCCACCGGCTTATAATAGTGCCGGATTAGTGAGATTACACTGTATTATACTTTAAAAACTATACTTACTTGATTCCGGTAATTTTCAATGATTTCAAAAGTACGGTTTGTGAAAAAAACTATCAATGATAAAACGAACATCACAGAAATAATGTTAACCACACGTAAAGTGGAATTGAAAGTTTGAAGTATGTAATAGTAGCAACAATCCGTGAATTGAACAAATATGATAACAATTTGAAAAGTGTGCAAATTTAAGAATGCTCCATTGATTTTTTTCGACACTTTAACCATTTCGATAAAAAAACCAATTGAATTCAGTAATTCACTGGGATTAAATGTTTGATTTGAGAAAAATGTAGTATTTAAACCGTGGACTTGATTGATTACAGTGGATAAAATGGCATAAAAGTATTGTGCTAAAACGAAACTTATGACCATTGGACAATAAAACATAAAAAATACATCCAAATCACAAGAGTTGTGAATTTTCACGGCCATTATAAATTGAATCAGGAATGATAGATATATAACAAGTGCCATTTTCTTTTGACTTTTATACCTTTTCTCTATAAACATTTTGGAATTAAACTGTTGCATTTGTTTTAGATTGATAAATATATTTCGAAAGTTTTTACAGTTAGTCCACGTAAAAATATATTGAAACAATAGAAAGAAGAAATAAGAAGCAAATAGAGAATATTCTTCGAAAATTATAATTCGATTGTAATAATAAGTAGATCTGTTGGACAAATTAACTATTGTATGGATCATTCCACTAAGTATTATAGTAACAATGAAAACGGAATAAAGAATATTTAAAATAAATTGCTTAGAGGATAACTTATTTTCATCAAAAGAAAAAGGGGAAAGTCCTAAAATTTTTAGTTGAATAAACCAAAATTTTAGTGGTAAAAGCGTTTCCATTATCTACTGTACAACTTGTAAGTTTCATTAAAATTAAATGAGAAGGAGAAAAATGTTTTTAAAATAAGAAAAAGGAAACTAATTGTTGTTGATTGAAATTGAATTTAAATGAGGTAGGGTTTTAGATTGATGGGAAAATTAATTTATTGCTGAATTAAAAAACATTGCATTGTAATTGCGAAGCAAAAGAAATAAGAAATTACAATTGATAAAAGCTATGGTTAAAACCAGCTGATAATCATAAAAAATTACAGTTCGGTTGTTTGGTTTGTTTTGAAGAAACCAGATTTTTGATGATCCTGAAACTATTGGTTTTTGATGATTTAAACAAATTTCAAAAAAAAGCATTTTAGGTTTATTTTTTTCACCAATGGAACATATAGAACAAAACTTTTTTTTAGTGTCCGATCGAAATTTCGGTTTCGGCTGTCATCAAGCCGAAATTATGACCAAAACTGAATTCGTGAGATAAAAATGTTGAGAAATTATTGTTTCTTTAATTATGAATGCTGATTTTATTATCAATTATCGGTTCATTAAAATAATTTTTAATCCGTAGCTGTTACTTCATGAAGCTCTATAATAATTTTTTTGTCCGGTTCGAGAGAAATCTGACCAAAATTTAATAAAATTATTTTATTTTTAAGATATACGAAATTAGTATATAAATTTATTTTCGGTTTTGTATCTTTTTTTCCATTGCTATTAACAGTCGCTTTATAAATTCCTAAGTTTTAGTGACTTTTTATTGTCGCGTGTGAGAAGTTATATTTCTTTGATATAGTTAAAAGGATATTTTAATTCACTGCCGCAGCCTTTCTGGTAGTACCTGAACTAGCACACCAGTTATAAGATTTGTGATTACTAAAATGTGATACAATTTTAAACACAAATGACTTTTATTTTCAAAATACATAATTGGAGTTGTGGCAAAGACAAGGACAAAGAATATAAAGTTTTCAATACATCCATGTTAGTGGAATACAAATATTGTATTTATTGGCTCAAATTTGAACTACCATGTCATTAGTTTCAACTGTCATTTCAATTTCATTGCTTATTTTAGTCATTTGTCAGTTGTGTCAGTGGTTGGGCTGTGAATATTTCACGAAATGTATTTGGGTTCCAAATATAAGATTAAATTGGCTATTTATACCTATATACTATATATTTACACATTTGGTTACTTATATGAATTAACCATTGAACCGAATTAACAGATTAGGTCACATGTTTGAAAAATACTTATCAGAAACCTTTACCATATAGAAGTAGATTGTTGCCATAAAATATCATCTATAGATATGTATAAATAATCCTAAATAGCGATGTCCTAAAAAATATTTTTGTGCAATGGTGGTTGTATATTTTATTTACCCATTTATGTTTATGTATTAAAACTGATTTTGAATTCAAATATAATAAAATATAATGTAATATAATGTATCAATCGACTTTTATTCCATTATTTTAAATATTACACTGAAGAACTTCAGAAAAATATATTTCTTTTAAATTCATTTTATTTCTCATAATAATAATAATAATAATAATAATAATAATAATAATAATAACAATAGGCAAACATAAGTAATATGTATGCATATATTTCGGCAACGGTAATAAATCAACAAAAGTTAAAATAAGGTAACAAAACCTTGAGTTCCACAATGCTAAAACCGGCCGGATTCCAACATAGTGTGAAAATGCAATTAACATATCTTTCGAAGGTTAAAATCAGGTAATAAAACTTTGAGTATCACAATAAACCGGACACATTCCAATCTAGTGTGAAAAAGCAATTAACACATTTTTCGAGGGCTAAAATCAGGTAATAAAACCTTGAGTATCAAAATTTATACGAGAGATAAGGCCAGGTAGACGAAAGTAGATTCCTGTAGAAATATTTTATTCTTGATCCGAAACCAGTTATCTAGTAGTAAATGCAGTGAGTACAACTGTTCAGACACGGTTTTCTAGACTCTAGAGCCTCTACAGTGACAAATTCGAACCAGCAGTATGGTATTCTACCTTCTATTACTTACCACGTAAACATTTAGTTACTTAAGATTTTATCATCTTGCTATACATCACCACCTGAAATTTAAATCATTTGCATTCCTGACCCGTATGGAATTAGATCGGTTTCGTACATATAATATGATATATTTGGAAACATAAAGGGATATAAGCCATGCAATTGTGCACAATAATTTTGATTTCATTCAATTAATTGCCAATTTCTACTATTTGCCAGTTGCGTCAGTATTGGGCAGTGAATATTTTACGGGAAATTACTGGATATGTATTAATATGGATATTGTTTGGACTGTAAAATTCGAAAGTATTTAAAATATCCCTAAATCGAGAAGGATCGACATTTGCTCGATACGAAATTAAAACTCAATACCTTCCAATTTTGGAGCGGACACCTTGACTACTCGGCCAAACGTGGGCTACATTTATTTTATACTATTCGTAACGAAAATTAAAAATAAATATTAAGTGTATTTCGTTTACAACCCTTTATTTTATGGAAAATAAATAATTTACTTGAAATAATAATTCATATTGGCTCAAATATCAGAGACTAAATGAATAATAAATACCTATGAAATTTAAAAGCAAAGATTGACTTATTATGATTAACTTTTTTTTCTAAGAAAACATGGTCTTAATGGAAGTTTCGGCCATAAAAACTAGTTTTGGTCGGACAATACTTTCTATTGTTTATTTCACATGATTTGTGAACTATTTTGATGAAAATATTTAGTCATATTATCGTTAAATAAAGATACGTTAGTCAACAAATCAATTTGTAGCATTATAGCCATAGAGGAAGCGACAGCATTCAGGGTCTGAAAAATTAAAAAAAAAAATATTTAATTTTTGGAACCAAAAAAAGAGAAGAGGAAATTAAATTAAATACCTTTGGAATTGCAGTGTAATTTAAATTCACAAATCCACCTGCGAAGGTTAAATCAATCTCGTTAAATGTGGCGTTTAATAAATACAACTTGAAAGACGATTTTTCAATGCAGCTACTTTTCATAAAGATGTGATAGGCAATATTTTTTAGTCGGTTAGCCTAAAATTATTTAAAAAAATTTAAGGAATATATTTTAAATGGAAGGGCCTAGGGATGGAAGTATAGTGAATTGATTCCGGTATTTTAATGATACTTAAGAGAAGTGTAGCTATTAATAAAATATTAAGGTCCTGGAAGTTTGAAATTTTTATCTCAACTAATTTTTGTGAAAATACCATATAAAAAGAATTTGTAATTAGAATGCTCAAATATTATCATCGGAATCCATATTTTTAATGATTTTCAAAGTATTTGATTGGCCAGAATATTTGATTCTTACTGTATTAAAGATCAAAACTTTTGAAGTCACTAAAAGTAAATTATTAACATTAGTATTGAAGAGATTGTCCTTGATACTTACTTTGGTTGTCAAGCAATCTTTTCAGAAGTCATTTATCTAATACCCAAGGTTTTTAAAATACACAGGTGGCCTCATGGTGGCTACGTGACGTATCCAGAAGAAATTCGTACATATCTTCAGACTGATTTAATTTCAAAATTCTTCGTATGACTTAATTTTTTTTTCTAATAGAGCAACCTGTGTAATTTACAAACCTTGTCTAATACCAATGTTTAAAATTTATTTTTAACGAATTATCTGTAATAAAATTTAACGGAAAGTCAGCGAACATCTTTTTTGATATTTGCGATAGTTCATGTTATTTCTTTTGGTCTTTTATGAGAACTATAATGTTTTTCAAATTGGAAGATTATTAAAATGACAAATTTTTACCTTATCAAAATTTGATCTTACCTCCGTTTGAGTGGCTGTACATTGTCGTAGAAAAAGTACATAACGAAGTACCAATAAACAAAGAATAGTGATCACTAATGCAAGTCCCATATAGTTTACTGCATCTCTACTTCTCCACAAACTAAAGACAACCATAACGATGCTGTAGTAGATATGCAAACCAAACGAAAATGCAACTATTAAATGCAAAATAATAAAGTAACTACAAGCACCGATGAAGATTTTTAAAGTTTGTATCATTTCACTATGCATTGTAAATAACTCCCTCAAATCACTGCTACAATTGTGGGAACGCATAATGTTTTCATTTAATGCATTTAATTGATATTGGCTAATTTGAAAAATTTCAATAATCACATCTTCAATTGCTATACCATAGGAAAGTGGAATCAAAAACATGCCAATTGCCCATATACTCACAACAGACGAATAACAGTACATCATTATCACCAGAGTGATGTTATTAAAAAATAGGAATGCAATATTGAAGAGTGCATTTACTTTATATTTTTTCTGGTCATATTTGGAGAACTTGTCCAAATTGTACAAAACCGTGTTGATGCTCTTTCTTGTAGAATAGACGCATATGAAACATAATACGACATAGAATAGGTCCAGAGAATTGGTGAACTTTTCTAAGGTTCGTAAGGAAACTGAAGAATTTTCGTTTATAAGTTTGTCAACACTATTAGCGCCTTTATAGTAAATGCAGATGTACAACAAGAACAGTGTTAAAGAATAAACATTATATATCCTGAATCGAGTGGTATTCGGGATTAATAGAAATGGAAACAATCCCAATGCTTTCAGAATACGATAAATGTGTCGGAGTTTTTGGTTGATTCTTGGATTCATTTTTGATCAGGGAATAGCCACTGATGTGAATGAATAGAAAATGCATTGAAACTTTGCTGCATTGTACGTTTTTTCCATGACATTTTCAAGTGTTTAATTTTTTTAACTGTTGTCTGAAGTGTTTGTTGTTCTTCAATTCATTTCTATAGGGACATAAGAGCAATAAGAAAATTAAAGAAATTATACTTTTGAAGAAAGGGTCAGCAAATAATTATAAGTTTAAGCTTACATATAGGTTCTTTAGAGATAATAATTTGGGAACAGAGAAGGGAGAGTTAAGTATTCGTAAGAGAATTTTGTTTTTCCGAAATGTCCGTTCTGGAAAATTAATCCCCAATTTTATCTAGCTCTTTATTAAGGATATGTAAACATAGATAACTAAAACTTCACAAAAAAACATTTCGTGGTTATTTCTCTTTTTTGATATTTTTTTTTCATTCATTTTCCATATATTTTGTACAAATAGAAAAGGTTTAGATTCATGTAAATTACGAAGGGTAGGACTTACAGTTGATTTTTCACGAAAGTCGTGAAACTTCGAGGGTGGTTTTTTTTTTCGACCGTGATGTGCAAATTTTTCCGAAAAGAAACCAGAAATATTGGGTGAAATCTACCACCACAATGCCAAAAATCATCTCAACTTCAAGTGGTTGGAAAGCCGTTAAATAAGGGATGATTTGTAAACCACACATCGTTTCATGGTCGTGAGAATGTCCTACAGAAAAAAAAAACGAATTTGAGTAAAAAAAAAAATCGTAAAAATAAACCATGGACTTTACCATTGTAGATTTTTTACGAAAATCATCAAATTTTAAGGGTGGTTTTTTATGACTCCAATCGAAAGTACAAATTTACTCGATAGTGCTATGCAAATTTTTCCGAAAACAAATCAGGATTAAGGACATCACGGTATCGTAAGTTTGCACACCTGGTGAACTTCCCGACAACAAATCCTTTTTTTGACTAACTTTCTAAGACACCCAAGACACTGGGACTACTTTTAAGACATTGGGATATCATGAATCTGCGAACTTGGTTAGCCCTGCAGTATGAAATTTTTCCTTACAAAACTCTTCACCATAGCGAAGCCCATCTTGACAAGAAATCTTTCCTTGTACTTGGTTCCTCCTATCAAAGAATTGTTTTAATTCTTGCATTAATCCTTTCACAAAAAACCATGGATCATTTTAACTCATTTTTTTAAATTGATATTTACCTTCATTTTATAACTACCAAGGTCTTTAGCCAAAAATCACCTCAAGTTCTAGCGCTTGTTACCATTAAATAAGGGATGATTTGTCCTAAAAATGGATGTTAAATAAGGATGAAAATGTCCTACAGAAAAAAATTCTGAATTCCAATAAAAAAAACCCTGTAAAAAAGCCATGAACTTTACCATTGTAGATTTTTTACAAAAATCATCAAATTTTAAGGGTGGATTTTTATGATTCCAATCGAAAGTACAAATTTACTCGACAGTGCTATGCAAATTTCCAAATCAGGTATTGCAAGTTTGTACACCTGGTGAGCTTTTCTGACAACAAATCCTTTTTTTTGGCTAACTTTCTAAGACATCTAAGCCACTGGGACCACTTCTAAGACATTGGGATATCATAAATCTGTGAACTTGGTTAGCCTTCCAGTATGAAATTTGTCCTTACAAAATCCTTCACCACTGCAAAGCCCATCTTGACAAGAAATCCTTCCTTTTACTTGGTTGGATGAAATTAATGGAATTAAATAACAATTTAAAAAAATGTGTTAAAATAGTCCTTGTTTTATTATGATAGGATTAAACACTGCTAATTTGTTTGGTCTACCACATTCTGATATATTCTTTACATTGTTATTTACCTTTATTTTATATTTGCCAAGGTCTTTAGCGACTCTAGGGTTAGTAAAAATCCGTAGATCGAAAATTCGCTCGCTATGAAATTTGAACCCAACCCAAATTCTTTATTTTTATTTGATTATTTTTCATTTGAATCTTTTTTTTTTCTTTAATATGTAAATTGGTTTATCACTACAATTGCGTACGTTGATGTTTAATATCTCTTATGTTGAAGAAGTACACTTGAATAATAATCCATCAATTCACTTCAACAGGTCCTTGAAAATGCATTAAAGTAAAATTATCGTTTGTTTTTATCTTGAAACTTTTTCTAATTTGTTTTCCCTCTTATTTTTGTCTAATGAATTGTGTAGTCTAAAGGTTTAAACCATTAAAATGGAGAAAATTGAGCCAAGAATTTTCCGAAAAATTAATTCTGCATATAAACTATCGAAAATATTTGGTTTGTTTCCATTTCTTATATTCGACCCAACAAAATTGTGGTTTTATAAGTTGTATTCTTGTACTTTATTTGGGTTATATATATTTGTTAACTTTGAGGGTAATCAAAGTGTTGAGAATTTGATTGAAGAGGACAAATCAAGTGCATCGCGAATTCTTCAAATGGAACTCAAGTTCTTAAATGTATTTCATACTTTCTGTTGTTTCCTAAGTGTATATTGGAAAAGGACCCATACAAATGATTGTTTTTTGAAAATATTTGACTATGCAAAAGATAATTTGCTGAAATATCAAATCAATTTGTTTTCAAATATTTACTTTATACTTACCCATAATATTGTGATCAGTGTAATGATATCAAACTTTTCAAAGACCCTTGATATTTGGGAGATTTTAACGTTTTTAGTTCCATACACTTTTGGTATAACCAACGAAAATATCATTCGTGAAGTGTTCGAAATTTTTCATCAACAACTTTGTGATTTGAATGAACAAATTATGGCGTCATATAAAAACAAGGAAAATTTGGAAAGACTTTTCCAAGTACATGCTGTGATGTTTCAAAATATCAAGAACTATGTTTTTTCTAGTGGTTTCTTTATAACTTTGCATATGGTTTCGGGATTTTTTTTCGCTTCGAATGGTTATTACAGATTGGCCGTGCTTTTTTATCAGTATTTGAAAAATAATATTTATCCAGACCTAATAGAGTTTTCATCGTTGATTTACATACTTATATTGATGTTGGCTCGATTTGTATTCCTAATGCAGTGTTGTGAAAAAATCACCTGTGAGGTAAAAATGTATCATTTTTGGTTGAAGAAACCCTTACTATTTGGATCTTGAAACATATATCGTGAATTATATCTTTTATACCTGTTTTTTTATTTGTAGGCTAATAAATTGAAGGATTGCATATTTCATATTGTTATGAACAATGGGTGTATTGAAAAAATGCATTGTAAGTTGCTAGTAATGAATCTTGCATATAATAAAATGGAACTAAGCGTTTTTGGAGGTTTCATTAGTTTGCATCCGGTTATTGTTTTAAAAGTATGAAATTAAGTTGAAAATTAAGTTTGCAATGTGCAATAATTTGATGATTTTGTTTTAGTGGGTCAATACCATATGCGCTTATATTGTAATAATGCTACAATTTGATTTGCTTGTTCACTAAAATATAAATATATGGATTGATAATATTTCTGAATAGTTTTATTTTTAATTTACAGATAAAAAGTTATATTTTAAAAAGATATTAAAAATGTTAAAGTTTTTCTGCTACCTTTCCTTAGCCAGGAGTTGGTAACTTGCAGATTTTAAGTTTACCAAAAGATAATAGATTTTATTTCCCCAACATAAAGAAGTTGTAATTAACCATTCTTAGTTCTATTATTATAAGACTAGTAGTTGCCCGTTGCATTCGCAACTAAAGGTTTTATCTCAATAAAATGTTTAATATGAGATAATGTAGAGTTAAACAACAATCGAAATTTTAAATTTAATAATCAAAGTGATGTTAATATAAAAAAAAGTTTATCTAAAATTATATTAAGAAATAAAATATAACTGTTTTTTTATATCATTTTAATAAGAAAATTTTAAATAACGTCATTCCACTAAATTAGTATGAAAGTTAAATACTTATGAAGTACTTATACCAAATAGGCGATTTTAAATTTTGGTTCGTTTTTCAACAATCAAACTTTTACAAAATCTACTTACTCAAAATCTACTTTTTTATGAACCAATTGTTGTGATCTGGAGTAATTATATATTCGGCTGAAAAGCATTAAGGTAGCAATTTTTTGCCATATATTTCACTGACAATTCAAATATAAAATCTTCGATACTAACTTTTTGTCAGTATTCAGAACAATTTGAAAACCAATTGTTGTTATTGAAAATAAATAAAATATTCGAATTTACTTCCACGCTTTCCATCTATTTCCAACAATTTTGTATGTACAACGTTTAAATGTGCGAAATCGAATAGCTTTTTAGTCATGTTAACTAACATAAAGGTCATTATTTTTTTTCGTTTTACATTGTATTTTCAAATATAAGTGCACATTTGTGTCGATGAAATTGGGAAAGTGTTTTCCTTACACGATGCAGATATATAATAAGAAAGGGTTTTTGAAAATTTCTCCCCTAAAAGAGTGAAAAACGGTAGCAAAGTTTGTAAGGGATAATGTTTAATAAGCAATCGAAATTTCAAATTTAATAATCAATCAAAGTCCGTTAAAAGCGAAACGTTACTACTGCATAATATAAAACAAAGTTGATTTATTATTAGAAACAAAAACATAGGGTCTGCTTACAAATTTAAACTCTGATTAGTAGATATATCTGAAAAGGTTAAGTTAAGTTAATAAGTGAGTATTATGTTTTTTGGCTTTCACATATTGTATACCTAAAAATCCGAAATACGTATTCACAAATAAATACATTAATGAGCGAGTACCCTTACCAAATTATATATATACCAATGTATATATATATATATATGATGATTACTTCCTCGAAAGTTCATAAAAAATATATTATTTTAATACGTTTAAATACCTTTCCAATGATATTTAACTCGCCTATCTGAACTAAATTTTTTTTTATCCCTCAGTTTTTACGTAGGGGGTACATTCCCGTATTATTTTTAAGGAATTATAAGTAGCCTAACGTGTGTGGGTATTTGTGTTGTATCTTAATATAAAGTTTCATTAAATTTGGTTGTTCCGTTCTTTAGTTAAATCACCAGCGCACGCGATGTAAGAAAGTTTTTTGGTAATTTTTCACACATTATTGGAGTTTTAGTATGGATCCCTAACTTTTTTGAAAATTTAATATAGCCTATGTTCACCGGAAATAATGTAGCTTCCCAACAGTGAAAGAATTTTTCAAATCGGTCAAGTAGTTTCGAAGCCTATTCAAAGCAAACAAACAATCAAATCTTTCCTCTTTATAATAATAGGTTACGATAGTTGTTCGCATATGGAAAACCATTAAATTTGTTAAACTAACCAAGCAAATCCTGAAGCTTTGCATCTCAAATAAGTAATGCAAAGAATAATATAATGAATATAATGAATCGACATCAACAAAAATGTGGGCCAATTTTTCAAAATATTATTACTTTCAAACAATTCAAGAACCAAGAAACCGTATCTTTCATACTTTAATGTAACTAAGATACTTTTTTCTGACAACTCTGGGTATTTATTATAACAAACTATCCCCCAATTTTGCTACCAAGACTTGCCATTATTGAAGCAATTTAAAAGATGTAGTTAAGTCAAAAAGTTTTTACTATTCTAATTATTTTTTTTCAAATTATGAGTACTTGTAACATTTAACACCTTCCATCAATAGGTACTTGTGGTGAAAAGCGTTCACATTTGTTTCCAATTTGCAAATGAATCCTGGAAATTAATTTTTTATCTAAACATATGAAGTATTTTTTCAATTATTATAAGAGTTAGTTTAATACCATTCTGTGCATTTTCTACAAATATTCAAGACATGAATCAAAAGTCGATAATATTTCCAAAAAGTAAAACTGTATATTATCTATCCAAAGTATTAGGGGTTTTCCCTTACCTAATATCAACCAATACTAGATTGAGGATTTACCAAATTTATTCTTTGGGATTTTTTTCTATTTACGCTTATTTTCATTCTATGGGATCTGTTCAGATTGATTTTACCACCGGACAAAATAAATCAAATTCCTTACGAATGCTTTATACCGGTGCAAATTTTTTGAATATAGTATATACATTTTTAAACTTTTTCTGCATTTACCTGACAAGAACAAGGGTAAATGTTTCGCTGTTAAAACTTGTTGAATTTTCCAAACATACTTCACGGGAATATCCGAAGAATATTTTTTCCAATATATTTGTAATTATTTTTCAAAATTTTGTATTTTGTTCTTTGTCGTATAAATACGTTACTGTAGCTCATATATGGCGCGTTATACCATTTTTAGTACCATTTAACTTTGGTATTGTTCTTGAAAACATTGTGCAAGAATTATTTCAAATTTTTCATCATCAGCTGTTTTCTTTAAATGAAGACATTTTAAATGCGTTTGGTAATTTAGAAAAAATAGAAATTCTTTTATCTTTACGTAAAAGTATGTTGGATAATATGAGAATTTTAATGTTCTACGTTTCGGCGTTTATTTCTCTTCATTTGGTCGTTGGGTTTTTATTTGTATTAAATTGCTACTATAAATTGGCTTTAATGTTGTATCAATTGTTTAAATGTAATATTTACCCTGATTTAGTAGATTTCGTTTGTATGGCCGTGCATTTAACGTTAACATTTTTTCGGATTGTTGTTTTAATGTCTCGATGTGAAGAAACCACCTATGAGGTATTTGATTATTTTTAAATAAGTTCTTATTTAATAGAGACTAGGAGATTCAAATTCCTTGGTAGGTACCTACAGGTGATACAGTGAAGTTGGTTTTTCTCTTTGCTTTTGAGTACTATAACTTTTAGTTTGTGAAAATCATAAAATTTATTATTTTTTCTACTATGAAAATTTGTAATTAGAAAAAGACAAATACAATGAATTTCACTGTATCATTTGTAATCACTACACTTTTTCTATGGAAATTGGATCTCATGATTTCTCGTCTTGGATCTAGTTAACCTAATCAATTTTCAAACTAAGATTTTTTCGCTGACTTTGAACAGTTATACTGTGTATACAATATATAGAATATATTGCGGTCCAATTTATGTAGTATTATGTAGTTATTTATGTATTTTTTTAGTATTATTTAGTTATTTATTAGTAATTTATGTAGTTTATTACCTTTAAATGTAATAAACTGCGAAAATGGGCCAATTCGAAATTCGGCACTTTTCGCGTTGCTCACGAAGAATTCTGTGAAAGTAAGAAAATTTGGGAACACCCCCCCCCCTTCTTCCATAACTATATCGTAAAAAGAGAATGGCACGACTTATAAATTGAGGTCAATCCGTGATTATTTTGTGAATCATCACAAAGCAGTTACGGAGTGTTCCAAACTACTTAATGGCCACTGAAGAAGATTGCTTGGCAATCGAAATACGTATCTGGGCAATACGTCACAAATATTTTTGTTTGAGCTTCTGCTCAAATTAATGTTTATGGTATGATTTATATATTATTTTATTAAATTATGCTACATAAATTGGACCGCAATATATTCTATATATTGTATGCACACTAATCAATGTTATTAATTTGTATGTATGTCGGCAAAGATTGTAAACACATACGTATGAGTGAAACCCAAATATACTTGCCACAAATTTGAAATTTTTGATTATGGATTCAACTGTAATTTCGATTTCATTCAATTGGCAATTTTTGCCATTTCTCAATTGTGTGAATGGTAGACTGTGAATATTTCACGGGAAGTTACCAGTTCTTGTATTGATATTTTACTTAGATAATCAATATCGGTATTAACCTAATGAAATTTCATAAATATGGATTTGATTTTAGGCAAATAGATTAACGGATTCTGTCTTTCATATTGTCATGAAAAATGGTTGTTTGAAAATTTCGAGTTGTAAACTCTTTATAATGAATCTTTCATGTAATAAAGTGGAGTTAAAAGCAGTTGGAGGGTTTGTAAGTCTAAATCAAGTTGCTGCTTTGCAAGTAAGTATTTTGAGCAAAATTTAGTGGAAATATGTTTTTTTTTTAATTTTTTCAGTGGCTTAAGATTGTGGTTGCTTATGTTGTTATAATGCTACAATTTGATTTGCTAATACGTTAGACAGGAACGGATATGAGAACGGGCAAGCCCGGCGACTGGCCGGGCGCCAAATTTAAAATAGCAAAGCATTACATTACATAAAAAAAATATTTGACTGTCTGTAATTTAGATTTATTTAAAAACTAAATTAAATAAAAACTTTGTTGGATATTTTGTTGTATTTGAAAAGAATTATATGAATAACAAATTATCTCCTTTAACTTTATCAATAGTGGTAATGATTCGTTGTCACTAGCATGGATTATGATGGTACTTTTTTCAGGGTACAAATTCTAAAAAATGTAGGTAGGTATTTGTACTTTGGTAGAAGAGAACTAATTGCCATTCTTAGCTTGTTTCATAATACCAATTCAATGTTTCCAATGTATTTTTACCTGAGTTGGATCTCATCTATTTTAACACGGTACTTTTATAACGCGTTTTCATATTACTCGTTTTCTTGTTCTTCGTATACCAGGTGTTTTTCCTCATATAACGCGGGGGTTTCCCACATTATATTTCTGTATGCATGGATTTTTTATTTAAAGTGTTCTTAATATGTTTTTTTTAAAGCGCATATTTTTTTAAACATAATATTATTTCTCAATTACTACATTTACCTTTGTATCTTTATCTCTCTCTACCGAAAGTGCAAATGACTGCCAAATTATAAACTGGAAAATGTTGATAACGTTTATTAAAAAACACATTTATTTGGGAACGCATATCGTAATATAAGAAAAGAATTTACGGAAAAAAATATTTTATTTTGAAATGCAAACATTGTTTACACATGTTAGTTTTGGACCCTTTTTAAAACGTCCATTGAGTGATTGTCAAATGTATAAACTAATATTCTACTTTCATATAGTCTTATTTGATTAATAAATCAAACTGTAACATTATAACTACATATGCTATTACCATTCTGATCCACTAAAAAAATAAAAATAAATTATTAAAACAATTTTTATACAATAAATGAATAAATATATACTTCTATAGTACAAGAATTACTTAGATTAAATAGCCCTCCTGAAATTTTCAAGCTTGCCTTATTATTTGTTATATTCATAATAATTAGTTTACATTTTGAAGTTTCAATCGTTCCATTTATCATTATTGTATGAAAAATACAATCTGTTATACGATTTGCCTAAAATTGAAGAAAAAAATAATGTAAAAAAAATAAAAATTATACAAATTTATTACCTCATTGATGGTGTTTTCACATCGGCTCATAAAAACAAAGTATCGTGGTACCAATAAGGAAATTATTCCAAAAATGCAAATAACGTCCAAATAATTTGGATGAATATTGTTTTTAACCAAATCGTAAATCACTAGGGCTATTCTATAGTAGACATGGAGGCCACAAATAAATCCCACAATTATATGGAAAGTTATGTAAAGAGTTGAAAGTTCGGTGAATTTTTTTAAGTTTTCTATCATTTTTCGGTGTAATGCCAATAAGAAATAAATTTTCTTTTTGTTATTATATGAAATCAATATCGTTTCATTTAAATCACGAAAATGACAATATGAAATTATAAGTACGTCGTTTATTATGTTTTCAATTGCAAGACTCATCGAAAATGGAGTCATTTGGGATAAAATAACCCCAATATTCACCATATTTGTATAAATTTCCATTATAAATATAATCATTAAAGTCTCAAAAAGTTGAACCCATACACTGGAAAATAGGTTTGTTGTATATTCCCCTGTACTGAATTTGGAAAATTCTTCTATTTCCATTAGTGTACTATTGACTCGTTTTCGATTTTTGTAGGTTAGTACATAGCATATTGATACAAAAAATAAATTTAAAAAATCCGTGGCTATTTTCAAGGCATCTAAGGCACTGGAACTGTTTTTTCTCACCTCAAATTCTTTAGTATTGTAAGCGTTAATGTAAACAATAACGTAAACTCCGTAGGTAATCAAAGAATAAATCTTATAAATTCGCAGTTTATTTTTCGAAAATAATAATGGAAATAACCCATATATTCTTAATACAAAAACCGAATTTTTGAGTTTTTGGTAACATTTCGATTCCATTATTTTTTTGTGGAATTTTTTTTTCACTGCTTAGTAAGGGTGTCGATTAAGTATTAATTCATTCGACTGGAAAGGAAATCAAGAGGAAAAAATTCATTTCTTTATGATAAAATATTTATTTCCCAAAGATTATAATTGACAACATTGAAATATTGAGGTATACATTTATAGGTTTAAGTGGAACTTTTATTTGTTTTTGTCATATTGATTGGTTTTTAGATAATTGATTGATCAAGTTGTGCCAGCATGACAATGTATGATATGAAGTTGAGAGTCATCTGAAATTAAAACAAAGGGGGTTGAAGTATGTACTTTTCATAGATAAACATAATTGGATAAAATAATAATCTATTGAATTAGTATTGTAGTTCTATTAGTAAAATGATTCTTATAATCCCCAATTTTTGAAGAAAAAATATTAATACTTTATATAGAAAAGGAGGAATATCTGACAAACGTAATTGTTAATTAATTTACATGTGCTTGTATATGTATCCTGTATATGTATCTTGTATTGTAATGTATCCTTTTGTATTTGAGTACTAAATTCATGCTCCTAAGATATCCCTCTCTTTTCAAGCCCAATAATATAAATTATTATATAAAATATTTCATGGTGTTATGATCTTTTCCTATTAAATATAATAAATTATCATTTATAAAACTTACCCTGAACATAGTCAAATAAGTCAACTTAAATGTGGCTGCTACATAAAATTCTAGTTTTCGATGTGAATATTCTTAAATTGTCCAAATATTTTGAATTTTTTCGTCATAGGAAATTTGATAATTCCATACATGAAATAGCTTTTGTACTATAAGATTAGCCTGGAAAAAATGTGTAATGAAATTTTGCAATTTTCTGTTCTATTTAGAGCAGCGGTTGTCAAACGTTTTGACCTCACGAATCACTAAATTTATAAGTTAAGTTTCGCGGACTTTTTGCAAGGTTTTTTTGCAAGAGGATTTAAGAGAATTCCTTAAGGATTTTTTATTTTATTACAATAAGTATATTCTTCATTTTTCGGTGGATCAACCCTGATGTCATCTTGTACTCCTGTGATTTGTAAATCCTGTTGTAGCATTGAACCTTTCACATACCATGAAGTGTTTGTTATTAATCTTAAAATTCGATTTTGTAGCACTTGTATTTTTTGGATTTTTGTTTTCACGGTCATCCCCCATAGGCCACATGCGTACGTCCATATCGGTCTTATAAACATTTTATATATTAAAAGTTTCGTGCAGTGGTTGAGTGGTGTAGTATGTACTAAAAGTTGCTTTAGTTGTTTGAGATTTCCTCGTAATTTAGTGACCAACCCATCAATGTGGTATTTCCACGTTAGTTTGAAATCCAGGCGTATCCCTAGATATTGAACCGTTTGTTCAACGGGCAAAATCATCCCGTTTAATTGAATTTGTCCTCTATAATGCTCCCATCACAATGAAAACGGTATCACTAAAGATTTCAGTGGGTTTATAATGACTTTATCACCCTGTCCGATAAATGCAATATTCGAAAAGGCGTCCGACAGGGTTGTATTCTCTCACCCTTGCTTTTTAAAGTATACAGGGAGATAATAATGAGATTCACGTTGGAGGAGTGGAATGGTGGAATCAAAATTGGCGGGAAGCGATTCTAACCCTAATTGCGAATAATGAGAAGGAGATGTTGGAACTCATTCGAAGGATTGAAGTCGTGAGCCAAGATTTTGGTTTAAAAATTAACGTCAATAAGACCAAAATAATGATCGCTGACCGTGCTACCGAACATAAAACTCAGCCGCAAAGAATAGGCCCCTTCTTGGTTGTGGATAGCTTTGTTTATCTAGGATCGATTGTACATAAGTCAGGATCATGTGAGCACGAAATTAGACGACGCATTGAAATCGCTAGATCTGCCGTAACACAACTGTCCAAAATAGGGAAGGACCGCAACATATTAAAAGCTTCTAAAATCAGATTGGTTGGTACACTGATTTTTCCTATCTTCTCCTACGCTTCGGAAACGTGGACTATCCGAGCAGCTGATTGGCGACAAATCGATGCCTTTGAAATGTGGGTCTGGAGGAGAATGCTACGGATCCCATGGACGGCTAAAAGAACTAATGTCTCTGTCTTGAACGAAGTTAAACCAGTCCAAAGGCTCTCTTCACTGACGTATGGACAAATCCTCAGGTTTTTCGAACATATCGCGCGTCACGAGACCATGGAAAAGCTAATGGTATAAGGACGACCTGAAGGGAAAAGAAAACGAGGGCGATCGTCAACTCGTTGGACGGAAATGGTGGAAAAGCTCGTTGATTCGAGTTTCGCGTCCGCGACGCGACAGGCAAAAGAGCGTAATCGCTGGAGAAGAACCATCCAACAGGTTCTGAGAAACCTGGAACTCCCCACGTGACAGCCATTTTTTTAAACGCCATGCATCGGCAGTGATGTTGGATTTAGAAGAAGATAATGACTTGCCATTTTTTGCACCATTCATTGGTTTTTTTCCAGGTTCTCCTGGATTCTTTCCTCAGTCCACTGATAGGTATCCTCGGACACTAAATATGCCATGTCGTCCGCATATTGTGCTGTCGTGCACTGTTGTGCTTGTCATGTGCTTATATCAAATATAAATATAGCCCCAAAACACTTCCTTGTGGTATACCAACCATTATATTTCTTGATGCCAATACCGCCTCCTTGTATTTGACTGTATAAGTACGGTCCTTCAGGTACGACTGGATTATTCTATAGTGCGTATCAGGATGATGTTCTTTGATTTTGAATAACAGTTCGTCCTGCCAAATCTTGTCAAATGCTTCTTCCGTGTTCAAAAATACTCCTAGGTAGACCTTTTTTGTTTTTTATGAATCCAATATTTAATCGATTACCCTATGCAGTTGCATAGGGCAAGAGTGTAATTGTCTGAATCCATATTGGTGTTCTGGAGTCAGTTGATCCAAATATGTGCGTAGCTTTGGTAGTATTAGACGCTCGAATAGCTTTGAGATGACAGGCAGCATGCTGATTGGTACAAAAATAAGTATTTCTGATTTTAAGTATATAGTACGAAATTTCTCTAGTTAATACCAAAAAGTGTATGTGATACTTTAAATTAAAAAAAAAACTGTGACGTATTGGTGGTAGAAAAGAAAGAAGAGTGACAACTGAGGCATGAAGCATGGGGAAGGATATCTTCCCATAGAAAATCTTACTATTTTATAAAAGGTATTTTAAAGGTTGCTGATGACTAATTCGTGAATGGTGAGTACCATGGATACATCGGATATACGGATTCGTCTAACATGAGAAGATTTAAATCATAGTTACAGTTTAACCCTCAATTCGCACACAACGTCACCGATCCTAGGGTGCCGTTAGGCGAAGCATTGTTATGCCTGACGAAATTTTCCTTGGTATTGTTACTTTATAACTATCCACTTTATGAATTTCTTTAACGTTTAATATTTAATAAATTTTAAAGTTTATTGATTTTTTTTCTGTTTTTTGTCTGATAGCATGGTTTTCCCGCGTGGTTGAATTCTTCCCTCCAGTGTCGTTTAGTTCTTGCATGGTTCTTTAAATTGGGTTAGTTAATTTCTTCTTTTAGTAAGTCACGGATTTCAATCCGCTTTCTTTGTTTTTTTTTTGGGAGCTTTAAGTTTCCCTTCTATAATATAAAGTATGAGTCCTTGGTCTTCTTAAAATGTTCAATAAGGTTTTCTTTAGCAGTTAAGGGACTCAAAAAAAAATAAGCGGTTGAAGAAGTTCTTAAATAATACAAAATGTTGCAAAATAGTTATTTTGGTTTATCTAAGTCGATCTGTTTAATTCTTTGGCATACTTAAATGTTTCAGTCACGTGGTACGGAAGAATGGGGTAGAGAAAATTATGATTTAAAGGAATGTGGACGGCAGGAAAATGGGAACCACCTGTTAGATCTATAGATCAAATCAACGACTTCACAAATATATATTAGTAGCAGAAGTAATGAGAATCGTAGAGGACATGAAGATGAAGAACATATTTCCATATATTTAATTTTAATTGAACTTTATTCTTACAGAAATAATTCATGATTTTTTTGTATATTTTTTTTCAATTTGAGTACAATTGTTTCATTTATTTATTTACGTTGAAGGGTTGAAAATTGATTGGTCAAGTTGTATTAATAAGACAATGATTGATAAGAAGCGAAGAATCATCTGAAATAAAAAAACAAAAACAAATTAAAATCTGGGTATAAGATAATAAAGGGAAACCTTGAGGAGAATTCTATCACAAAATGAGTAACTTAGTATTTGCAAATTGCATAAATACTTGAAACTAATCTTTGAAAATTAGAGAATTCCAGTTAATATTGTTATGGGTACTTGAATCAGCAGTTCGCAATGGCAATTCTTAAATAAAGCAATGAGAAATCACAGTAATACTAGTAATAAATTATTAGCAGTAAATTGTTAGGGAGTAGTTTATCAAATATATTGTGGTATAAAGTAGATGGAAATTTAGTAAGTCTATAATCTCTGAAGTCAATAATCTTAAAAAAGTACATTTTCTTTAGTTCTGTAGAAATTCTTTGGTATCCTGATTTAATATCAAAATTATCTAAGGTTACAAAAATGCTACTTACCTTAAACATGAATAAATATGATATTTTAGAAGAAGCACACCAACTAAATTCTGTTTTGTGGTGAATGCAGTTTAATATGATCCAAATTTGTTGACGTTTTGTATCGTAAATAGTTTGATTGTTCCAACAAGTAAAAAGTTTATGAAGAATTTGATTTGCCTGAAAAAATAATGACTATTACAGTCCTTCAGTCTTCTTCAATCTTGGAAGATATGATATAAACTATTTTATTATTATAAATGGTGGTAAAAGCCATCGAAAAAAAATCGATTTATCGTTCATAAATTTCGATGTTTTTGACATCGATGTTTCATTTTTAAAAATATCGATGTTTTTATGAACAATGTTGCATCTCTAAGCATACATACTTATAACTGAAACATACCTCATTACACAATTGTATGATTCTGTCCAAGAAAGTATATAAACGTTGACTTACAATTAAGAACCACATCAAATCCAGATTACTTTTCCATCCATGATTTACGTTTCGCGCAAATTGATCGACAAACATATAAAACGTCGATATAGTACTTGAAAACAAAGCGAATATTCGTAGATTGTTCGGGAAAGTAAAAATATTATTGTAACGATTTATATTTTCTATCATTTTTGCATGATTTTCCAACATTTCTTCATAATTATAATTGTTATGATTCTCCAGTAGATAATTTAAACCAAGCATTTGATCAATCATAATTTCCAAAAGGGAAAAATGAAATATTTCCATTGTAAATGTGATAAAAACTGGAATTTGAAGGAATACAGTGCTCGTGAAGTTTAATGTTGTATTGAAGAAATATATGGTCCATAAATTGAATAAAACTATTAAAATCGTTTCAAGCAAGTACAATAGATCTATGTTTCTTTTTCTTGCAAATTTCGCTGTATTAAACTTGGAAAAAGTTTCCAATTTTTTAAGAAAACTAATCATTTGATTTTTATTGGTCAAAAATACAATGTAATAATTCAATGGCATTTGCATTATTTGAAACAATACGTTAAAAGTCAATGAAAGTTCTAATGAAAATGAATTTTCGTTCCACATTTTTCGCATATCCTTTTGGTTACGTATAATTATTATAGCACATATGGTTGTTATTAAAAATGCGTAGAAATTGTTCAATGATTTTAGAAAATAACTTTTATTGATATTTGTTCTTATGGAGGGTAAATGACCAAAGAACATTAAAGTATACATTGTAAATTGCATTTTTTTTCTAATCATTTTTTCTTTAGATTACTTGTTTCTGTTTTTTAAACAACTGGTACTATTTAGTGGAATAACGTTTGTAAAAGAAAATGCCATATTAGTGCATCAATTAATTTAAATCGAAACAAATTAGACTAATGAGACTACCTATACTAATACTAAGAATAATAAATAAGAGTTTTTATATAATATCGGACGTTTTTAATGGAAAGCTCGACTTCAATTCAACTTTCGTTGTATTCCAATCAACCAAATGAGCTTCAATGGGAAAATTGATAACATTAAAAATAAAATTCAAATTTGTCTTTTCTTTTTGGTACTTTTTTTAAAATTTACAAGCAAAAAAAAATTTCAAATGCTTAAATTTGGAAAATAAAAGACATAAAGCGATAATTATTTTCAAGTTTATCGTCAACTAGCCATCACCCGTGGGTTTCGCTGCGCGAATTATAAAATCTAGACAAAATATAATTGGAATATTTCTTTTTAGGATATTATGGGCTTAATCCCATTTTTAAATAAATTGTCGGTCAAAAAAAAAATAAAAAATTTTCATACATTTTTTTGTTCTTAATCTTATCAATATAATAATAGGCAAATGTATGTATGTCGCCAAAGATAGAAAACAAAGAATTTATTTAAACACATAGGTGTGAGTGAAAACCAGATATAATTATCATTATCTCAAATTTGAACTTACTGATTGCTGTCGTTTGTTTCAACTGTTATTTCAATTTCATTTAAGGGTGGATCACCGTCAGAAAAAAAAAATTTTCGATTTTTTTTTCCATAAATGTTTTCTTATAACATTCAAGAATAACGTGTTAAAAGGATTGGAATAGTTGACTTATGTATTTTCACTGATAAAAGTTGAATAAATTGATAATAACATAAAAAAATGTCTTAAAAAAACTTTAAATGCGTTTTTCTCGAAATCAATTTTTTAAAACTGGCAGACAAGATTTCTCAGAAACTATCCGACGAATTGACTTGAAACTGGAGAGTGTGATAGTTCAACATGTCTTCTTGGTACTGAACCTCTGAAATTGGCCAAACCTCCCCCTCTCAAAGTGGGAGAGGGGGAAAGGTCCAAAAAAGGTCGTTTTTTTTAACTTTTTTTTTAAAGTCGCCATTTTGTGAATTTTCATTTTTTTTCGGATTTTCGAGGTTCAGTACCAAAAAGACGCATTACCAAAACCTATATTCTTTGGAAAATCATGATCCAACTTCCGGTTTCCGAGAAAACTTGTCTCCCGTTTGCCTCCTCATTTTTGAGGACCCTTTTTCAAAGCGCTGTAAAAGGGGGAGGGGGGACATATCGGGGTAAATAAATAAATAAAAAATAGTTCAAAGCTTCAACTTTTACATGTCGAAGACCGTTTTTTAATATCTCTAAAAAAATGGCAGCAGTTTTAAAAAAGTCATTTTTTTTAACGTTCTGACGGTGATCCACCCTTAATTGACATATTATATAGTTGAATATTTCACGGGTAGCTACTAGTTATAGCTAATAACCTACGTAATTTAGTTGATAGTACTAGACTTACATTACTTTACATAAGTATCAGTAATCTTAAAGCCAAAAGCTTTGATGTAATAAAACAAAATAATAGATTCAATAAATTGGTTTTATTTATTTAAATTTTTGAACTAAATAATTGAGCTTTGTTACTGATTAGTCAGAATATCGAATTGCAGCATAATAACTACGTATGATATTATAGTTGTAGCCGTCTGAAAGTAATGAAATTTTTTCATTAAGATCTTAAAAATTGAAATAATTTTAAAAGAAATATTTCATATTTACCTGTAGTCTTCCTTCATAACTTAAATTCATCAGACCATTAGAAAAGCTTAGGTCCACGTTTTTGTGAGTAATTTGTAAAATTTTCAATTTGTATTTCGAACTTTCAGCGCTGGGTTTCCGCATTATAATATGATACATAATATTTTGAATTTTGCTAACCTAAAGAAGAATGTAGTTTTTAATAAACTTTATTTTTTTAAACGCAAATACTAGCAAACCTCATCATAGGTTTTATTGAATTGATGAATGATGAAGATACAACGAAATGATGTTAAGAAAAACATACTTTCTTTAGCAAGTAGTTCTGGAATGTTCAAAGGAGCACTGTTCTTGATAACATTATATAAGGTGGATCCAATCGTATAATATCCAAGTAAAGCATATATTAAGGTCACATTGCAAGTAAATGTTATGAAAAAGTTACAACAATTGAATAATTCTTCATAGGTTCTTTTTAAATCATTATACATGATGAGAAGTTTATTTAACGTAGATTCTTCTTTGTAAGAGCTCAAAATTTTTTTGTTTAGTACATGAAATTGATGATAGATAATTTGATAGATTTCAACCCCAAAATTTTCAATAGCCAAACCAAAGCAAAAAGGGTAAATATAAAGTAAAATTCCGCACAAATCCATGTTTTCAATTTGGCTTACCATTATTGTTATCGCAAAACTCAAACAAAAAATAAAGGAAAAGATATAAAAAATATTATAAGAAATATATTTATCTGCTAAATTTTTCGAAAATTCACTAATTTGAATCAAAAGCCTGTTAAATTTCTCTCGATTTTGGTAAACAGTTAGGAAACAAACCAGAACAAAGATTAACGATATCGAGGTGGTTAATTTTTCGAGAACTTGAAAAGCTACAGATTCATCACTGTGATTGATTATTATTTCAACAATTTGATTTCCTTTTAAGAAAATGTAGACATAAGTAGCAAAAACTATCATTGAATAGATTTTGTAAATTTTCAGGGTCACTATATTTCCAGAGTGTGGTAGCAAAAATGGAAACAGTCCGAATATTTTCATCATATAGTAGGCATGTTTGATTTTGTGAAACATTTTTGGATCCATTTTATTTTATATGGATTATTAATGTTCTAAAGTGGAATAAATAATTATAACTTTCGTAAAATTTAAAGGTATTGGACGAATTTGAAGATAATTTACAGAAAGCTGAATAGTTTCATTAGGAAACTGTGAACACCGAATTTGGATAAGGTGATAAAGGGTCGTTTAAAAAAACTTCGTTTTTTTTTTTTTGAGGTAAATAGTATTCAAGATATGAATTTTTGCTTTGGAGATGAAAATCGTATCTTTCCCTTCCTGTGTATCTAAGCAGTAGTGTTCAAAAGTTTTACAAAATAACAAGGAAATTCTCTGAAAGATAAATATCTTTCCATTCTCTGGATTTCATTCAAAGTTAAGGGTTGAAATTCTACCAATTAAATGTGAGATTTAATGACCAAATACAATGAGATTTTTTTTTAAAATTATTTCCTTTAAGAGCAGTTAAAATTATAAATTTTTCTTCAATAAAAGAATAACGTTGAATATTTACATATAGACGTTAATTTAAACACTTGATATTTGTGCATTGCACAACATTTCGGTGAAGATTATCCATATATGGCCCTTAAACCAATTGTTAAATACTACAGCAATTTATAAAAATACAAAAATAACTATTTGATTTTTTAATTAATGCAAGAAATTTAATATTTGTTTTACCTACTACTAGGCATTTTATTCGTAAATAACTCCATTTTAATTTTAAAGTAGATTTTCCAATTACTTAAAAAGCATTCAATTTTAATTGGAAAACATTGATGTAGTAAAAAATTGTTATAATTATAGAATACTTATGCTAATTACAGTACAACTTCTTGAATTTTTCTGGGCTCTCAACAATGGTTAAAAGCTTTCAAATAATATTTTTTTACTTATAAAACGTAAAATTTTCTATTGGTCATGTCTAAAAGTTATGATTGTGATTTAATTTTCATGGGTAATATAATTTTGATTATTGAGGGAACCTTGATTAGTATATGTTATAAACTTTTTCAAATTTATAGCTTTTTAAAGCTCTACTAACGTAAATTTTTCATAAAATAAAGAACTACTAAAGTTTATAACTTTTAAAGATTTTTTTCAACACCGATTTTCATAACTTTTGGTTTGTTTTATTGATACATATATCCATTAAGTTGGTATAATTATTCACAATACTTTGTACTAAAGAATAATTTATTTTAAATTAACTGCATTTGAGTTAGGCAAAAGTTTATAAATGATAATGACGTTGCAAAGAAGATAGTGAAGACCACTTTAAGCAATTCTGGATCAATAAATTGGATCAGTAAGGAATATTTGAAAGCCAATTCAATCCAAATAAGCTCATGAATAAAAAAATGGCGCTTACAAGTGAATGAATAGTTTTTAATTTATAAGTTTATCAAATTGTAGCATGATTACGACGAATGATATAATAGTGGTCATCCCCTGAAACCAATGAAATAACAGTCGAGTATTTAAATAATTACAAAAGTAATTTGTAACCTAAAGTTACCTGAAGTCGAGCTTCATAATTCAAGTTCACCAGTCCATTACAAAAACTTAAGTCCACAGTTTTGTGCGTAATTTGTAATATTTTCAATTTGTACTTTGAGCTTTGAACGCTATTTGTTCGCAATAAAATGTGATAAATAATATCCTGTATTTTATTTGCCTGCAATAAAATTCATTAATTAAAATATGAAAGTTTTACAGATTATTACGTACCTCATATCGCGTTTTATTTAATTGATTTATGAAGAACATATAGCGTAACATCAATGCGTAAAACAAGCCGTGGGAAGACATCAACTTTTGGATCTTCCCATACGAATATTCCATGGCAATATTGTATAAACTGGACCCAATCGAATAAAAACCCATCATACTATAAAAGAGTGCCGCTTTGGAAAGAAAAGTTATAAATAAGTTACAACATTCGAGAAAACTTTCAAAATTGCCTCTCAAATCTTGGTACGTCACTAGTAAACTATTGAAAAGCACTTCTGTTTGGTGTGATTCCAAAATTTTTTTATTCATTTCATTAAATTGATGGTAGAAAATTTGAAATAATTCCACACCGAAATTCTCAACACCAAAACTTAAATAAAATGGAACTGCAAGTGTTAGAACATCGTATACACTTAAGTTTAAATAAATTAAACTATTTATTGATACTATAATATGTAAATAAATAATAACCACAAAAATGATAGAGATAATTTTAGGTTTATATTCACAATTAAAGTTTTTCGAAAATTCGTTCAATTTTATCAAAAAAATATCGGCTTTTCTTCGAATTTGATAGATATTTATAAAACAGTAGAAAACATAAATTATTGATACTTTACTAAGCATTCGTTGTAAAGAGTGAAATGAGAATGAGTTGTTTCTTTTAATAACTGTATCCAATCTTTGGTTAGCATTGTGCTGAATATAAAAGAATACTACACAAATTAATAATGAATACATCGCATATAGTCGTAATTTTAATGTATTTCCAGAGTTTGTCAACAAAAACGGGAAGAGACCTAATATTTTTAATACATAGTAAACATGTCGGATTTTACGAAAAAGTTTTGGATCCATTTTATTTTTAAACAATTATACTTTTAACGTATTGGGAAAGAGAACATAAATATTTTACTCTAATTATACACTGAGTATTAAGGATATGTGGTTTAAAGGACCTCGTGCTGAAGAAGTAGGAATCGCAAAGCAATCAACGGAAATGTATTATACTTGTTAAATTTATTAAGTATTGTTTGGCATATGTTACTCCCTATGAGGATTTGTTTATATAGAATTCCATTTTAGCATTTTTTTTTCAAATTATCTGATGACCATTAAATTTCACATTTCAAGTTGTTATTAATGACGTTATTGCCATCACTTAAACTAATTATTCATATTAAACATCGCAATTATGGTAATTATAAAAAGAAAGTTCTAAATTTATGAAAAAATAGAAATATTTATACGATATCATTAGTGTCCGACCGAAATTAGTTTTTTCGGGGCCTGAAATGAACCGTTTTTTTTCTGTATCGAAGATGGTAGTACTGGACTCTCATTACGAGCGCTGGTGTCGTTTTATCTTCCATTGGTAGGAGAAATGAACCGATACAAAGTTTAAAAATGAGAGTGAGATAACAGCAATGATTGCTCAAAGTGAGTAGGGATGCTAATGATACAACCATTTTTTTCAAACTTCAATATATCGTTCATAAACATCGATGTTTTTAACATCGATGTTTCACTATAAATAATATCGATGTTCTAATATTGATAAGTATTTTATTTATTTCCGAGTCACAATAAATTAATGGATAATAAAATATGTCTTATGAGACTCAATTTCTTCTTTATTACGTAATAAAGAAGAAATTGAGTCTCATAAGACATATATTACTATCCATTAAGTTCTAATATCGTTGTTTTTATGGGCAATGTTGTATCCCTAGTAGTGGTTCGGTACTACCATTTTCGAAATAGAAAACGTGGTTGGTTTCGACCGAAAAAAACAATTTTCTGTCGGACCCTGGATATCATTATAGATATAATCATCTTTAAAATTATATGCAAGGTAAAAATAAAAAAAACCTTCCGAATTAAACTTTCAGGTAGATATTTCCAAACTGTACCCCTCCTCATTTGAGGGTGCAAAACAACTTCGTTAGGATAACTTTAGCAAATCAGAACCAAGTTGTTCAAATGATATTTTAATATCAAAAATTTGGATATTGATTTTTCTTTAATTCAGCTGAAAACTTTACTTGATTTCTTATTCATATTGTATGGGGGTGGAAATGATAATTGTTTTTGAATAATCGGTTACAAATATCAATAGTTTGAGAAGCAATTCTTTAAATACTAATAGTAAAGTAAAAAAATTAATACCATTTTTCTTTGGACACCAATGGTCATAGTAACTCATACTACCAATCATATTGTTTCTGGTCGAGAAATCATTGTAGAGGTTTATAGCACGGAAAATTATACAGGAAAATTGAAAAGCATATAATTTTTTTTTAAAATTAGCGATCAGTTTGTGCAAACTATGAGCTAATGTGTTGTCTTGGCTGGCGCTCTTGAGCTCCAAATGGCTTGATGAAGAAGTTCCCAGTGAAACATCTTCCTGCTACTTTGATGTCAGCTTATATGGAGTTCTTTTTGATTTCAGTCTTCTAATGGTTGAGGGCTTTTGAAGTGGCCCCATCAACGGATTTGTGTGGTCCATCAGTCTTATCAAGTGAGCTTCACTTCTTTGTTTGACCATTTCTGAGATCGGACATATGTGCAGGTCTTTATGCAGTATATTGTTGGTGACATACCATGGGGCATCCGCGATCGCTCGTAAAATTTTTGACTGACATCTTTGGATCATTTTGGTGCTTGATTTGTTGGCACAAGCCCATAATTTAATACCATAGCTCCATATCGGAACTATTATGGCCTTGTATAGGAGCAGTTTATTTTCCAAAGACATAAGTTTCCTTCCCATAAGTCAGTATAGCTGTTTGAACCTCTGCATGGTTTGGGTTCTCTTTTTTGCTATATGGGTTTTCCAGGTAAGTCTTTTATCGAGGTAAAGTCCGATATATTTCACCGAACTCGATTCTGAAATACCCAACCCCCAGAAATAAACGGTGGGGCAGGTGCCTCTTTTGAGAGTGAAGTTGACCAGTTTCGTTTTTGCCTTGTTCAGTTTTATTTTCCACTGGTCCGTCTAAGCTTCAATTAGGGCGATGTGGTGTTGGATATTAGCTACTGTAACCACATGATCTTCATGGCTAGCCATTATGACTATATCGTCAGCAAATGTCCCAATAAAGGTATTGGTGGTTGTTGGTAAATTTTGAATACAGGAAAATACCTTCGCACCGTACTAAAAAACATAGGATCAAAAGCACAATCCAATTCTGATATTTGGAGATTCACCAGGATTGGGTAGCATATTTAATTTCACTTAGGCTTTATAACAACCATTAATTTAATTGTAATTCCTTTGGAGTTAGAGCTTTGGCTAAAATGTATCGTTTAAAAGTAAATATTGCTTCGATTTTCACAGTTTTGTATCTAATATGTATATAATATTTTGTATCTATATTTTGAGGATTTTGGCACTAGTTTCGCATCTACTGAAAATAAATGTTTGAATACCAGTTTCATGGTCTTAAAAATTTATGGCACTGAATTCAGGGTTTGACTCTCGAGTCTTGGAAGCTTCTGAATCGAAAAGAACAATTAAATTGTATAAGAAACTCCAAATGCTTGGAATGTAGAAAATCGAATGGAAGAATTGATTTTCAAATTCAGATATTCATCAGTGATGTGAAGAATGATTATTGGCGTGATATTAAGAAGAAAGGCTAACTTGAGGATTGCCATTCTAAAAAGAAAAGGACAAATATGAGATCTCATAGAAAGGAACTTGGAAAAGTTCAAGAAAAGTGGAAAATATTCTTAAGCGTCCCAAAAGAAGGAATGAACTTTAATCCGGCTTTAAGAAACAAGTAACGGTGGAAAAATAATTCCATTAAAAAAGGAAAAATAAAAGTAAAAATACAATATTTTTAAGTCATTTTCTAACTACTGGATCATCAGTTATTCAGGATTCCAGATGATGTTATATTTTGTTGTATATTTGGATTTCTTCTAGGAAGGATATGTTGCTGTAAATACAATATTATTAGTTCAGAATTCGAAGAAAAAGTCATTATGTGTTATTGACAAGTTTTATGAAATTTTTTGTGTTCATTTTATTTTTATGTATTTAATACAATATTTTCACAGTTCATAAGCAAGTTAAAGTGAATCAACAATTTTTGGAAAAATATTTATTGATATAAGCTGCATATAATTATTAATATAAAGTATAAATCGATACTCTCCGTGATATTACAGTTCATTCAATCTCCAATGTGCTCCATATGGTTAATTGGCTGGTTTCTCAATCAAACGATCAAATTGCTCCAATATTATAATGTAGGATAGAATGTAAAGAACGATCTGAAAAGAAATAAAATCTTTAATTTTTTTCACACAATAAAGATAAATTTTTGATTGTTTTGAAATTGTTTTTGTTATAATAAGGGATGCTTTTTTATGACATATGCAATTTGGTTTTTAAAAGCACTAAGAATATAGATCAAGGGTTCCCAAATCACTTCGGTTCCCGGAGCCTTCCATATCAAATCTCAGGACAAACCAATGCACAAAAATTCGACTTGCATCTGTCCCACATGTTAAACTGTAGTGGGAACCCAATGATTTCCCGTAAAGTGGTCTCGTTAAGTTATTCAATCTAAATAGTTATTCTACTAATTAGTAATAAAGATAAATTTTTGATTCTATTGAAATTATTTTTGTTATAATAAGGGATGTTTTTAAGACGTACGCAACTTTGTTTTTAAAAGCATTAAGACTATAGATCCCAAATCACTTCGGTTCCCGGTGTTCTCCATATCAAATCTCAGGACAAACCAATGCATAAAAATCCGACTTGCAACTGTCTCCCACACTAAACTTTACGGAAAATCATAGTTCCGTAAAGCGCTCTTGCTGAGCTATTTATCTTAATTAGTTATTCTACTAATTAGTAAACCGAAGAAAATACGAAAGCTTGCTTGTCCAAAAATTGAAATGTTATATCTTCTGGTTTCCGAATGACTTCCTTAACCAATTATTGTCTACCAACAATAATAGCTAATAGAATATTTAAATTTCTCCAAAAAGCTTTTTAATCAAACGATTGAACAAATTTTGGATGATTAAATAGAGATCATTATGATAACTAAGGATCTAGGGCTATAAGCATGGAAAATCGGCTCTGGAATACTATTTTATTGATACTTAAGACATGTAGATACTAATAAAGTACTAAAATCCTAGAAGTTTCAAATCTCTGTTCCAATTAGTTATTGGAGGAAAAAAATAAGTGGAAAGAAGAAAACATTTTTTTTCTTCGAATTTAGATAACTGATTGATCTTAAACTTTAAGATTGATCTTAAACTTACTCAGGGGTAAAAAATGCCTCCTTTATAAAAATGAACAATTTTACAACATTAAAGCGTCTACAAAAAATATATTTTTTTTTGAAAATAAAATTTACAACCCTTAAACAACTTTGGTTACGCCCTTAAAAATATTTTTGTGTATTCTACATACTTCCTTTATACTGTCCGGTTTTTTAGATTTTTTAAAAGAGTACTACATATTGAAAAAAAAAATAAATAAAAATCACTTTGGCGTTTAATGGAAATATAAAAGCTCAATGCCTTACCTGAATATGTAAATTGTAGATGGCATTGACTCTGGATATGAAATTTTCAAATCTTCTATAATCAAAACAAATGAACATCCTTGAATCTCGCAATCTCATTGGCTAATACGTGCGTTGACGTGTTTGTGCCGTCATAAGATATTACTGCATTGATTGACTTTGTTTGTTCTGAATTAATTGATTTCTATTGATTAAAACCCAAAAAGTGATCTAAGTGATAATTAAAATAGTGCTCAATCGATCAAGATGATTATTTTATTTAAGTAAGTGAAATATTATTAATTTCTGAACATCAGAAATCCTAGTGCTAAACATTGTTGGTTAAGATGCAATTGCCAATTAAAATTTTTGTGGAAAGTTAAGTTTCCAATCTAAATTTTTAATCGGCAAACTAACTATTACTACTTACTAACTACTTAACATTCAACTTGTTTTAACTATGCCCTCATCGGTTACTATTGAGAGTTCCGAATTCTCCCATAATATCTTCTTTTGATTGAAATATTTTTAAGAAAGAGCAATAGGATTAGCAAATTCTAACCAAAAAAAAAATATTTCCTGTTTTCCACTTGTTATTGTTTCTTTCCTCAAAAAATAATTGAGATAGACATCTGAAACTTCCAGGATCTTAATACTTGATTAGTTCCTACAAATCTTTAAGTACCATTTAAATATTTTTCAGGTACCAATTCCCCATATTTACACCCCTAGACCCTTTATTGAAACTACTGGAATTCGTTTTACATTTGTCTTATATATTTTTTATTAAATACTTACGGTGAACATAAATGAATAATTGAGATTGATTGCTCCAGCCAAAATAAACTCTAATTTGTGGTGGCAAAAGTTCAAAATCACCAAAACCCGTTGAATACTTGTGTCATAAGTGCGTTGGTGGTTCCATATATGAAACAGTATGTGAGGAATTTGATTTGCCTGAAATTAAAAAGAAAATATTTTATTGTTTCAGGTTTTACCCGTTGCTGCTGTCATAGAATACATAGGAGATATCTAAAGAGAAAAGGTAAAGGTTAGTACTTTTTTACTTTCAATTTCTCACTTCTTGGGATTGCAATATCGGATCAATAGTTCAATACCGGTATTCGGTAATTTTTTGATCTTAATACCGCAATACCGGTTTTAATACCGGTAGTAGGACTTATAGAATGAGAAAAAAAACACAGGTGTTTCTTTGTGTTATTTGCCAATTTAATTGGAGGAAGTAAATATTTCAAATATCATTTGTAACTTATAAATAATAACAAAATATAATGAATCACAAAAAAGTAAAGGAACAACAAACATCGTACGTATTTAAATCCCATAAAAAGAGTAAATATCACTATTGAATCTTTGGTACTATTAAAATTTTTTGAAATATGATCCTAATAAACATAATGTATCAATTATATTATCATTAAGCCTGAAACGTAATTTTGTGCAAAAAGTATCAGCTATCGAAAACGCTCTTTCAATATCCACTTGGTTGGTGATACTATTAGCAATGCACGATATACTTTTTCCAAGTATTTACTTCTAAATCCCTCATCTTCTAAGAAATCGAATACTCGTCGGATTGTTTTGGACTTAAATGATTTTTGTATTGTAAAGGATGTTTCATTGGCCTTGATAGTTATAAAGCGATGGTATATCGAATTGTTTATCTAAAGTTTCTTTTATTAAGGCATAATTTATTTCCTGCCCTGTCTCCATTTTATTTACTAAATTATGGTTATACTTTTTGGATTTACTTTATTATCCATAAAGAAAGTAGTTAGGCAACCTGCGGGACCCAGAAGTGTAATTATACGATTATTATTACAAAATTATTTATACTCTTTTCGGTCTTAAAGCATATGGAGGTTATTTGACGACTTTAATTAGAAAAAAGGCAGTACTATGATTGGCATTTTTCTACCAAAAAGTATCGTATTTTGGGAAAATTTTTGAATTTGATTATTGGATCTTTTTTAGGTAGGTAATTCTATTTCGATTATTAACGTTTAGTTCAAAAATGGTTCAAATAAAGGATGCTTCAATAAGAGCGCAAGATTTCAGTGTCCAATAAAACATGGTTTTCTGTAGGTTTCTGTATTGAATATGTATTGATTTAGAAAATATACATTTGAGAATTATGTATGAAACAAAATTATTTTAAATAATCGCCATGGTTTTGCTGGAGTTTGCATACGCTTTTAACGAAATTTTCAATAACGGTATTGAATACATTTGAAAGTATTTCATTGATACAGCGTCTAATTTCGGCTTTCAATGCTTCGGTGGTTGCAGGCTTATTGGCATAAACCTGCAACGTCAGATAATCCCACAGCCAAAAATTTAAAGACGTTAAATCGCAAGAACGTGGAGGACAATTCTGGTCCTCAAATCGAGAAATGGCATGACCAAGAACAAACTCTTAAAAGATCGTTAATGTTTCATGGGTGATATGGTATGTGGCATCGTCCTACTGAAACCACATGTTGTCAAGATCAATAGCTTCAAAATGAGGCACAAGAAACTGTTATCATATCACGATAACGTTCGCCATTTACCGTTACTGAATTATCTTCGTCATTTTCGAAGAAAAACGGTTCAATTATTCCTCCAGACCATAATGCACATCATACAGTGACCTGTTGTGGATGCATTATTTTCTGATGAATCATTCATGGATTTTCTAAGCCCCAAATGCGAAAGTTTTGCCTATGCACGAAGCCGTCGAGGTGAAAATGGCCTCATTACTGAAAATGATTTTGTTTGCAAAATCAGCAGGTTGCTCAAGAATCCAATTGGTGAATTCTCTTTGCTGTTTATGGTCTACTATTTTATGATCACTAACTCCCATCTGTTAACTTTCGTTATGCACATCATAATCATGTGATATTATGACCATCAAATATGACGTGCAATTCAAATCTTGCGCTTTTATTGTAACATCCTTTATTTTAGTTTTTTTAATTATGGATAACTATAGAGTTTGTTCAAAAGATAATTTTTTTTCACTACCAACACAAGTGTCACCATCATCTCTGATAATTCTACCGAATTCTTCAGAATGTAAATAGGCTTGTGGGTATAAGGTTTAAAGATCACATCCGAATTAGTTGGTCTCTTTTCATATTTTTCTTTTTCACTTTTAAAATCGTTAATGCTATGCAATTAATCTATGACATTTTTTAATTCCAACTTTGTATTCACAGCTTAATTAATTTCACTCGTTAGGGTGACATAATAACAAAAACGTATACTATTTTGCTATAATGGCGATTTCTAAACATATAGTGGAAATAATTTAAAAATTTCTTGGAAATACCAAAAAACGGTATATAAACTTGTGAATACCGGTCTTACAAAATTATATCAATGGTTCGAATTACCGGTATTCGGTATCCCGGTGTCCCGGTATTGCATTCCCTACTCACTACTATAACATTAAGAGTTTCTTGCTATATAGCATCATACGATAAAACTCTATGTGTTTTTATTTATTGTCTATTTGTATATACTTTTTTTCCAAAATATTAACCTACCTCGTTTAAAACTCTAATAATTTTGGTGAAAAATCTATAATAACGATATCCCATTATCACAAACCAAAACAATCCAACTAAACTTTTAGCCATATTAAAGTTGTACATATTATTTTCTATAATTTTCAACAGTTCCACTAAACTCATATAAAATACCGTAATGTTTGAACAGAATCTGCTAATAATATAACTATTTGCAAAAAGGGAAACAAATTTAAAGAAATCTTGTGTATTTTTTAACATTTGATCATACAATACCATAAAGTTATATAAATCGAAATTCCCACTCTCTGCAATCAATTTATTCAGGCAACTAATTTGGTCAAAAATTATGTTTAAGACAACATAAAAGTAGATTTCTAGTATTATAATGGCAAAAAATGGTATTTGAGATAGGATAGTTGAAACTATATAGGCTTGAGAGCTGATTGTATGAATAGTTATTACATTTGCAATGATCATTATCATCAAATCAATATAGTAACATAAATCAGAATAAGAATTACTTAAGAATTCATTTGAATTAAATCGATCGAATCGTTTTAAATTTGGAAATACACTACTTAGTTCTTTTCGATTAATCATAAACATCAGATAGCTTATGAATATGAACCATAGTAAAAAAATTAAATTGCAATAAGATGTAAATCTTAAAGACTTAGAATTTTCATTTTCTTCCAAATTAAGAAAATTTTCTGATTGGAGGATGAATATTTCGTTTAAAATTAATAATATTACAGTATAGAGATTGTTTAGTGATAAGATTTTCGTTGACTTATTGTTGATAAGTGGGAGATAACCGAAAATTTTCAACAGAAACGCTAATGCTTTAATTTTTTTATTGAATTGTATTTCTCGATTCATTTTAGCAAAATGAATTGAATAGAATTAGTTGGTGTTTCTAGTAATGCTATGGAAACAATATGAAATTGAATTGGTCTTAATATACATAATATCTATTAGGATTGCAACTAACTTCATATGAAAGTTTTTCAATTGTTTTTGAAATAATTATGTTATTTCTTTGTTTGCACTGTTGCACTTAAAGAAATTACTGTGAAATTGTGAAATTATGTTACATTAACATAAGAAAATTAAATGCTAACAATTTGTATGAGTATATGTTTAAAGTGGATACTTTAAAAAAATTGCTTATTGTCCCATATTCATCAAAGTTTGGTTTATTAAATTTTTATATCAGTCGATTTAAAAAAAAATTTTTTTTTGCTCTTATAATACATACACAAATACTTTTACATTTTGTTTTTAATTTAAAGAGTGATGTACCTTGGATAAACCATCTAAGTAGAGTCTGTAGATCCTGATCTAGGATAGAGATTAGTTTACGATATTATAGTTGGGGAAAAATAGATGGCAGTTCTTAAAAAAACCCCAAATATTGTTTCTGGTTTCAATTTGTTATAAGGCTATATGTCTTATTCTTTTATGTTTGTATTTTCTGTATTTGAGGAGTAGGTCATCGAGGATGTAGTCACTGATGCTTCTAATTATTTGGCTAGGGCCATTTCTACAATTTGTGTAGAATATCCGTGACAAGGCGAGGATATATAAGTCTAGTGATAGTATCCTTAATTCCTCATGAAGATCGTATATCTTGTACTTGGCTGGGTAGTTTTCCAGCATTCTTAGTAATTTATTTTGGACTCTGTATTGTTAGATACTTGGTTTTGCTTACTGAACTCCAGACTGGAGATGCATATGTTAGCCCTGGTCTGAGCACTGTTTTATAAATTATTAATTTATTGCTGGTAGACAGCCTTGATTGTCTATTTAGTAATGGATATAGGATGTTAGTTCGGGCTATTAATTTGTTTTTAGATAGTTTGATATGTTCAACAAAGTTGAGTCTGGAATCCAGTTGCATCCCCAAGTATCTTACTGTTTTTGCCCATTCTATATTTTTCCCATTTATTAATACTTTTTTATGCTTGTTGGGTCTTTTTCTAGTGAATAGAATAGCTTCAGTTTTAAAAAAAAAATATTCTTTTTAAGGCCTTGGTTATTCTGTTGGCCACTGTATCAGCTCTCCAGGAGGATGCAAAAATTGCTGTATCGTCAGCATATAGGGAAAGGAAAGTTTCGGGTTTCCGCGGGATATCATTTATATGTAGAATAAATAGAATAGATCCCATAATTGACCCTTGAGGGATTCCAGCTTTAATTAATCTGCTATTTGACATTTCATTTTTGATTTGCACACAAAATTGGCGCTCTTTGAGATAACTCCATATTATTATTATAATGTGTCTTGGGAATTTCATTTTAATTAGTTTGTATATTAGCTTCTCATGCCATAGAGTATCAAAAGCCTTTTCTATGTCAAGTAGAGCCATTCCCGTGTGATTATTACTGTTATAGATGTCAGTTATATGATCACATATTCTGTAAAGTTGCATTGTTGTGAAATGCCTGGATCTGAATCCAAACTGTTCAGGTATTAGTATTTTTTTCTTTGTTAATTTTCCCGTTTATTCGCCTTAGGATAGTTTGTTCGGCGATTTTGCTTAAGGTTATTAGTAGGCTGATAGATCTATAACTAGTGGGACTGAATGCTGGTTTATAAGGTTTGAGGATCAGAATCAGCTTAGATTTTTTGAATGTTTCTGGAAAATATCCGAGACCCAGCATTTTATTTATGATAGTGCTCAGTCTCTTGATCGCTATTTGTGGAAGGTTTTTCAGTACCTTGACATTCATATTATCTATTTCTGGCGTTTTGTTGTTTTTTTAATTTTTTAATGATGTTTTTTATTTCTCTAGGTTTTACATGGCCAAAGTTTGCAGAGTTTTCAGTAGTTGTTTTTCAGAAATCTGCAACATAGTTGGTATTTTTTTTGTTTTGTTTTGGGTTACCTAGATTGAGGTTTTGCTTGTAAATAGCTTTAAACTGTGTAGCTAGTAATTCGGTTTTTTCTTTATTTTAGTAAGTGGTTTTATTTTCTTATGTAAGTGGGGGTAAGTTTTTACGCTGTTTTGTGAAATGTTTTGTTATTTTCCAGAGGGAGTTATCTTTTAGTTTGAGAGTTGTTAAAAAATTTGACCAGCAGTCGTTTTTCCATTAGTATAATTTGTTTTTGATCGATTTAATTTTCCACATTTCTACCGAGAATTCCACTTTAAAGCTCTGTAGATCAGTGGTTCCCAAAGTTGACTGAACTTCGACCCATCTAGTAAAAATGTTCTATCTTGGGACTCACCCCTTACCTGTTTTAGGGGAATGAGGACATAATATTGGGGATCATGTTTCTTTTAGAACTAATTTCAACTTTGTTTTTTTTTGCGATTTTTTTGTTGATTGTATAATTTTCTATTTAGAAGAAAAAAATAGAAAATGTAACGTTGCCCGATTTGACGGTTTTAAAAGGAACATGAGCTAATATTGGTAATGTTATTGGAAATATCAAATTTATCACTTTAATATTATTTTACTTCTGACAGATTTTCTTGAGATTTCAGTTTTCTAAATCACCCTTTAAATTCAACCCCTAAAATTTGTTTTTATATCTAGTCTTTTATATTTTTATAAGCCAAGTACCGATTGAATCTACCCAATTGAATCTACTTATTAAGGTTAAAAGGAACAACAAACATTCATGAACTATTTAAAATTTAAAATTCAATTTTTCAAAAAAAAAAAAAAAAACTGTTACTTACTTCATGGCAAATTCTTTTGCACAGTCTCAAATTCCAACTTAAACGTAAACCGAAAAAAATCAATGACACCAAATGAAACCAAATCGTATGAATATTAATCATTTCTATTCGTCGATTCTTAAACAAATTGGACAAAGAATTGCACCATTTAGTTAGCAGAAAAATTTGACCCGCAAAATAAATTAAAAACACTGGTGATATAATTTTAATGATAATTTTTGTATCTTTTTGCATTTGAATTTGTAAGTCAATCAATTGAAAAATTAAATTCTCATCGTTTGTGACTAAAATTTTTCGATTCATATTAGCGATTTGGTCTTTTAAGACATAGAAAATTGAGTGGAACAAATTTTCCTGGAGTATTGCAATCCATTTGGGATATTCAATGGCATAAACGTCTACTAAAGAAAAAGTTTTTTGTGAATAAATATAATTAACCGAAGCTAAGGTGGTCGAAAATATTAGTGAGAAGAAAACGGCAAATTGAAAAGCTTTGTCTTTTGATAGTTTGGGTGATAAGTATGATTGATATTTATTTAGAATCAGGAAAATTTGTTCCATTTTCGATATTTTTGTATAAATCAACAGAAAATTTCCGATTAAATAACTTAATCCAAGAAGAAATGTAATTGTTAACAATATATTATAAACTTCGCCTAATTTTAATCGGGCAACAGTTCCTTTAATTTGTGTTTTTGAGAGCCGTAAAAATAACAAATATGCAAATAATGAATGGATGATAATTCCATAGAGAATATTAATTAATTTTTTCCAAAAATTTGATTTTTTCTTTTTGATTGAATAGGGTGCAATTCCAAAAATTTTTAAAATTATTAATTTGGTGTTTAAAACTTTATATATATCACTCATTTTAAAAAAAAATATATTGACCACACCCGTGGAGCACTTACGATTCTTTGGTGTTGGTTTGAATACCAAAAGTTCAAATAATATAAAAACTATTTGATAAATTATTTAAGCAATCTGATAGTATAGTAAAACAATAAATTTCAATTTTTATAAAATTTATATACTTTGTTGACTTTTAAATTGAGCAATATTTAATATCAACCGAATGTTCGAATACAGTGGAATCCACTTATCATGACATCGAAATAACACGAAACCGATAGTACTTATCGAAAAATCATTGAAGAAAAATTTATTACTTTTTTGATATTTACTTTATATAAATTTTTGTGCAATTTAATTAAATATCAGTAACCTAAGTTGATTATATTGATATCCCAAAGATTTTAAATAGTAAACTTTTGGTTTACATGTTAAATGTTCTTAGTTGGCATCAGCAAAAGAATAGTTCTTGTTGTTATGAATATGGAATAAGAATTGTAAATAAATTTAAAGTAAATAAATAAGTAATAAATCACAAAATTTCAGCTTAAAACATTAACAAAGTCAATCTGTATTTGGGTACAGAACAGTTTTAATTTTTTCTATTATATGTTTAAAACTTTATAAATTACTAATGGGTCAGTCCAATTCAGTCGGTTCAGCACTGGTGGCTTCATTATTTTTTTTACTTCTGATTTTTTTTTCGCTAACCCCAACATTGGTTTGTTGGTAGTTCAAATTCATCATTATTTTAATTTTATTGTTTTTAGTTTACCAGTGGTGGCCATATTAGTTTTACATTTTTGCACTTTTAAGGGTTTGCGGAAACTTGATTATCTCAGGCCCTATTTGTCCTATCAAAATGAAACTAAAAGCAGTGTGTTCATGAAAATATAAGCTATAAGGTTGTAATAAAACGTTTTCACCTAAATGTAATTCTAAGGGGTGCAATTTCAGCCTAAATTTTTAGCTCTCATTTGTAAAAACTCCAATTTTCACGGAAAGATTGTGAAGGAAGGGAAAGAGTCTACACGTTAAAACTTTTTTTAATAATAATTAGGTACTAGTTGTATTCAAAAACAAAATTTGAAGTCTGAGACTTTAAGTCTTTTTAAAATAAAAAATAACAAAATTTGGAAATTTTTTCACCCCTCAATTGTGTGTTAAGAGATTTCTCAGCTCTTTGTCGATCACCAAGATTAGTTGATGACTATGGGTACGTACATACATTATTAGCTTTCAGAAAGAAGTATATGTTTTAAATTTAAGATATGAATAACAGTTAGCCCAGAGTATATGTTGTTTTGTGTAAAATGCCCTTTTTGCCAAGTATATGTCATATTAAATGGTTAAATACATTATATTCACCTACTGAAGTATGCATTATTTTGACATTTTGTGCTTGCAATACCTCTGCTCCTAGTCAAATCTCAAACTCCAAATTTTAGGTGCATAATACTATTATACAGTACTATAATGGGGTGATATTTCAGATTTTTATCTGGTCCCCCACCAGAGATTTTGAGCTCAGAAAATTGCAAATTTTGAAAATTTCCAAGTTTTGTTATTTTTTATTTTAAAAAGGCTTAAAGTCTCAGACTTCAAATTTTAGTTTTGAATACAACTAGTATCTAATTGTTAGTAAAAAAAGTTTTAAAGTGTAGACTCTCTCTCTTCCTTCACAATCTTTCCGTGAAAACTGGAGTTTTTTACAAATAAGAGCTAAAAATTTTGGCTGATATTTCACCCCTTAGAAATACATTTAGGTGAAAACATCTTATTACAACCTTATAGCTAATATTTTTATGAACACACTACTTTTAGTTTCATTTTGATAGGATAGATAATCAAGTTTCCGTAAATCCTTAAAAGGTCGATAATGTAAAACTAATATGGCCACCACTGGAAAACTAAAAACAATAAAATTAAAATAATGATGAATTTGAACTACCAACATGTTGGGATGATAGCACACAAAAAAATATTTTTTTTAAAATGGTCGAGCAAACATTTCATTTATTTTTGGACCACTTTATTTGGACTGACCCTAATGGATTTAAGGACTTACCTTAGAAAGTGTATTTAAAAATGTAATGAATAAATAAAAGTATCGATAAACCAAAATAACCATCCACATTAGATCAATTTCAATTTTATAGTTCCACATTGAATATTTGTATTTATTGTGAACTTTATCGTCAATAATCATATAAATCGTTTGAACCAGGAAAAACAAACGTGAGATTAAGAAAATATTTATGAAAAAAGCACAGCATTTGAACAATAATTTTGCATTTTCACACATACTCCAATGCGTTGCCAGTAGATCGTTTTTGAAATTTTTTGCATTGGAAATCTCAAAATTTAAGTTCGTAAATTGGTCTTGTAAAATTATGATAATTAGCATGTAAAAATTTTCAACTGCAATGCATGATAAGTACGGCCATTGCAAGAAACTAATCCAAACGTATCCCATTGTTTTATTAAAATAGATTAATGTTAATGTATTTGCTGTTGCATAAATCAGCATTTGTATTACCGAAAAAAAATCTAAATATGCCTTAAAATATAAACTATCGGAGTTAAACTTTGAAAATTTCCGTATATTTCCATATATGATAGATAAGGTCTTGTGGTGCTTTAATACTATATAGTAGTTACTGGGAATATACAAATATAAAGTGAGTGATAGTATAAATACGACAATTTTCAAAGAAAATGATTTACTATCATTTTGTAAAAGTTCACTGAAGGTTGACTGTATTAATATTAGCGTAAATATAGTAAAAATAGTCATAGCGACTATATAAATTTGACTAAGAATTTTTGTCCGTCTATTTTTTGTCGAAAATGGAAAAAATCCAAATATTTTCAAAAACAAAATTGTTATTTTGATTTTATTTTCAATCATTTTAATTTAAAACGGAAGAGTTTCGTTGGTATGAATATAGCAAACTAAGGTAACAATATTCAATTTTCTTTTAAAGAAAATTGATAATTGATTAAAGAAAATGACAATAAGTGTATGATGTTTTAATTTCTTTAAAAGCAGAAATGGTATAATTATAGTTAAAAAATACTTTCGTTTATAGGTATGTAATTGCACATTTGTTGAGTAGAATTTTTTTTCAAATATTTTCATCGACTAATTTAATAAGCAGAAAACGAGTAAAAAAAAAACAAGAACAATAAATTAATTCTATTTAATAAGTATTTCCATGATCTATTATATAAAAATGAGTTGAAACGTGTGGGTTTCGCAAGAACTTGACGACAACTGGACCGCTTTGGCTTATTTTGGTATTAAAATATTTGTAGAAGGCAAAGGAAGGTTTAAAAGGAGAGAAAAATAGGAAGAAGTTGCAAGGAAAATAGTAGAAGCAATAAAAAAAAATTCTCATATATACTGTTAATACCTGTCAAATAGGCCAAATAGGCAGAATAGGCGCTGACACAAATAAATATTTGATATCAAACAAATATGTCATTTCTGGACTTTATGATTTTGCTAAAGTACTGTCATTTACTTATAGTCTAAGATCCCACTGCAGAAAAGTGTAGTGATCGAGTGCATGCTAAAAACCTAATTTTTACGCATATTTATCATCAGGAGAATAAATATCTACTAGGTTGCCTATCAAAATGTGGCCGCTAGTATTTTTAGCTAAATTTTTTTTATTGATTTTTCGCAAAAATTTAATTGATTTGTTTTTAAAATAAAATATCGTCCACTTCACGGCAATATATATAAAGTCTTTAAAAAGTCGGGGTTGCCGTTGCGCACTTGACCGCACCTCTTAGCAACCAGGTGTAAACAGGTATAATTTTGAGACCTTTTTACGTTCATAACGTGCTGTTGTGATTTATAGATCAAATTAAAGCTATTTTTTTTCTCATTATTATGATATACGGTTGCCTAATTAAATCTGGCCGCAAATAAGGGTTGCTGGCTGCAATAAAATAAATAAAAAAGACTAAAACGCAAAAGACACGTGGACCTTATAAATAATATCACCTAAGATATTTAAAAAAAAATAACAATTCTAATAAAAAAAAAGTAATTTGCGAACAAAATAACGAAAAAGTAAATCTTATAATTAAATCCGAAATAAAAAAAAATAAGACAAATATATAAAAAAAAAAATAAAGACAAAGAAATGAATAAAAGTATATAAAACAAATAATATATAAGTGAGTAGGGACCATCGCGGGATGGAATCCCCAACAGGTGACAAGTGAATCTGACTAAGGTCAGCTTCTACATATTAGCCAAACTGGAAAGCCAATTCAGCAATAAGTTAAAGACTTGAAAAAAAAAAACAATTTCGAGGGATACAAAATATTCAATAATAAAAATGTGTTTAGAAATATCTATATATGTCTTTAAACTCATGAATAGGTGAGAATTTATGGATTTTTTGTAAACATGAGTTTTAACATGTTTAATGTTTTTATAGATGTTAATCTAAGTAAGTAAAATACAATGTATATTAATTTAATTTTTAATAATTATTTTTATTTTTAGTAATTTAATAATTAAAAATGTTGCAATATTACCGATATTAATAACTTTTCGCAATTCAATTTTTGGTAGTACGAAGTTCACTGGGTTCTCTGATATTTTATAAAAAAAATATTTGCGTATAACATACTCAAATGCATATCAATTGTAATGCAGGTAATTTATAAAATGCTTTATTCTTTAAATGTCTTTAATATTATTCCAAACACAAAAGAATTTAATGAAACCATGAAATGAAATTTAAATTTGGTTTGTTGTGAAAAACATTAAAAATATTATTAAATTGTAGATACACAAAAAAATCAAATATATGCTGAACTGATTATTTGAAATAACATATTAAAAGCTTGAAGGCCAAAATGAGAGAATGGCAGGTATAAATATGTCGTTTAAGGAATCTGAACCAGTTTGAGGCATTTATTATTTGTTGTCAATTATAAATACATTAACACCTGTTTCCGATTTCATAAATGACACCTTTGAATCTGCTTTTTTCTCATTACTATATTATCACTAGTAGAAAGAAGGTAAAATTCTTTTCAATTTCACACCTATTTGGAATTCAATCCCTTTCGCTCACAATATTGATCATTATTGATCAAAGGTCCATAATTTAAATGTAAATACCTTTCTACCTGCATTCTTTCGTACAATTCAAGAACAGGTTTATCGATTTCGATAATATCTTGTTTTCAGGTACTCCTTAGTGTTTCACCCAAAAAAAAATGTATAAAGAAGGTCACAAACAAGTCTTAACTAAACAGTGGTACCAATATTTTATTCTGATTTCACTTATGGTTCCAATTTAAAGATAGCTTCACTGATTTAACAGAAATTTTGTAATCAAGTTCAACTAATTTTTTTTCGGAAGAAATGGTTGCCTATTTTCGTTTAATTATTAATAATAAAAGTAGCACTCAGCTGAAACCCAATTAAAATAAATAAACGGACTCCCATTAATTGGTTTTAAATTGGACCCTTTAATTAAATATCTATGTTCTTTTTTAAAATATAAAAAAATTAGCACATTTTAAATCAGAGGTGGCCAATCCAAATGATATTGCGGGCCACTTCGGAAATGCTTTATAACTTCATGGGCCACTTTTGAAGTTATATCTAAAATTTTCCATACTAAATTTAGTTACACTGTAAACATTTTTAGTATATTGGTTTTCACCACTTTGGTCATTATAAAATGTATACATTTTATAAAAGTCTAATGCATATTGCGGGTCGAAAAAATTGTCAAGAGTGCCTTTTGGAGTTCGCGGGTTGGCCACCTCTGACAACCTCTGATTTAAATAAACAATGAATAATCTATCGTTTATCTATATATATATATATATATATATATATAATTTTTATGTTGGTTTGTGTAGATTTTAAAAATACAATAAGTTCTACATCGATTTAGCTGAAATTTGCCACGATGTACATTCCGCTTCAAATATTGTTTTTATCTTTTTCTTTCGTCAGTAACATACCTGCGATGGCAAGAAAATGGCTTTCTCAACGGTCAATACAATAGCCGCTAAATGCCAAATATTTCATTGTTATGATTGTGTAGTGATTTTTAGAGGTAGAGCACATTTTTTCAAAGCTTAATTGACAAATATATATCTTGATGTTAAGTTATAATTGATACAGCGAAGGATGCTGCGGGTTGATAAGGGAAGTGATTCTACTAATTCCCAAGCTATTTTTCCTAAATTCAACTTATTTATTTTCAACCATTCACAACCATAGAAACAAACAAATAAATCTATAGGATTTAATGTGCGATAGAATGAGATAAAAATCATAGTGATTTCACGGTTATTACTGATCTTTTTATAAAAAAAAAACTGGTCTGTTTTCTAGTAGAATAGGTTAGCTTTAGGGGTTGAGAGTAAAAAATAATAAAAACATTCGATAAATTTGTTGTGTCCATAGTTTACATAATATTATTTAATTTTTAGTAGAAAAGTGTACTTAAAGGATGTAAATCCATATGCTAATAATTAATTCGGTGACATTGCGGTCCTTTATGGCCTGATGAAGGTCAAATAAAGGATCGAAACGTCGCTGAATTAATTACTTGTATATGGATTTACATCCTTTAAGTCCACTTTCCTGCTAAAAATTAAATAATATTAATAGATTATTTTTTTTTTTGTTCTAATAAAGAACTAAAGTTGTAAGTTGTAAGCATAGAACTTTAGAAATAAATTTTGAAAAATTTTTTTTAATTATGTTTATAAAATATCACTTACCGTATTTATAACATTAAACAGTTTTCTTGAAAATATATAAAACCGACAAAAATGATAAACTAACCAAAATATATCAATCATAATTTCATAACTTAAAGTCATATAATCAACTGTATATTTATTGAACTGTTCGTATGTAACTAGATAGCATGTACCTAGTTGATATAGAGATTTTGAAATCATAAAAGTATTCAAAAATATATAAAATACGTTAAATAAATGTTCCACATTTTTAATCATTTTTAAATGAGCAATAAAAAGTTCATGGAAATCACAAGTGTTACATTTTTCGAGCAATTTATTCAAATTGACTATTTGATCAAGAATAATTTTCATTAAGATTTGAAAGAAATTTTCTATGGCCAAATTTGAAAAATTTGGAATGTGATTAATAATAATGGAAATGAAGCTAATATCTGTAGTAAAATAATACATCGTTACCTGGATTCCGAATATAAAAAAACATATTTCTAAAATGGCGAAAGTATCTAAATTATTTTTACTCAAAAATTTTTGTGAAGTATATTGCGAGAAATAGTTTAAATTGATGAGTACTTCATTGATATCTTTGTGATATTTTTGAATGATGTAATAATTTATTGGTAAAAATACAAAAGTTGTAACAATGTTAAGTAGAAGTACTATCGCTAGTGCTTTTGAAAAACGGTTTAAAGATGAATGTATTTTATGTTTCAAGAATAAAACTATCACTGTATTTAATAAAATCATAAATATTATATAGGAAAAACTTGCAATTTTTTTACAATTGTTTGAAACCGAGAAAGGCATAAAGCCGAACAGTTTTAGTAACCACTTTGAATATTTAATTTTCTGGACAATCATTTTAGTTTGCCTTTGTATTAACTTATGTTAAACTTGAAGTTTAAAAGAGTTTAAAAGAGAAGTTTAAAAGTATGGAAGTTTAATTTCTTGGAGTGTTTTTGTAGAAATAAGAAATCAACTAATTAGATAAATGGAACATGGAAATAATAAGTTTAATTTAAAAGGAAACAAAAAAAAATGGTATTTTTAGTATTTGAAGTTTCAATTTTTTTTTGCCTTCGGTTATGGACTCGGTGTCTTAATTTCGTAATTATATATGGCCAAAAAATAATTGGTTTCGTATTTTAAAATTACATTGAAAAATTAAGCTCAAATTGTCTATTGAATTCCATAGTTAAGAGTACAAAATTTAGTTAAGGATTAACTTTTAACTTTTCAACCCCTGGTGCACAAAAATATGGACATTTTTCTGATATAATTAAAAAAAAATTAAATAAGAAGACAATTCAGGTTGTTTAAGATCGGTTTTTTTTAATTAAATTTAAATTGAAAATATTTTATTTTTGTGAACCAAGAAGCCTGATGAAGTTACGAGACGTAACGAAACGTAGCTAATTGAATAATAAAAATATTAAATAAAAAAAACCGACTTAAACAGCCTGAATTGTCTTTTTATTTAAAAAAATAAAAGCTGAGATCTGAATGTTATCATTTATAATTAAAAATGTAAAAGAGCACATTAAGTAATCGAGTTTAATCGGTTTCTTTTTTATTAAGTTGCCACCCTTTAAGACCCCATACCCGATTATATTTGGTTTTTGAACAGTATGTCTCTTTATTTAATCAAAATTTTATAAGGTTCTCTGAAAAAATATCAATTTTGTTCCTTAATATTTATTGGATCATTTACCAGGTCATTTTTCTAAGTAAAATTGGTTCCTCGAATTTTAAGACCCAAAAAAAAAGTCCCCAATCTTTTTGAATCAAATAGAATATTCTAGGACAGGGATGGCGAACCTTTTTGAGAAGTGGGTCGAGTTTTGTTCATATTTTTTTTAGTACTAGTTCGTGGGTCACTAATGTGCATGGCGCCTATTAGTGCCTTTAAACCATTCCTTCCTAATTGTATTTTATTTAGTCTAAAAGCTCTAAAGACAAATCTGGCTATTTAATATCCAACCCTCAAAGACTAGCAGTCATTATAGTTGTTATAATTCACAAAACTATGGACATTTTTCTATTATAATTAAAAATGGAAAAGAGCACATTAATCGAGTTTAATTGGTTTCTTTTGTTTTTTTTTTTCCATTTTTTATTAAGTTGCCACTCTTGAGACCCCATACTCTAATACATTTGGTTTTTCAACAGTATGTCTCTTCATCAAAATATATCTTAATCAAAATTTCAAATGGTTTTCTGAAAAAAATATCAGTTATGCTCCTTAATATTTATCCGATCATTTACCAAGTCATTTTTCTATTTAAAATAGGTTCCTCGAGTTCCAAGACCCAAAAAAGAAGTTCCCAATCCTTTTGAACCAAATAGCATAGCCAAGCATATTCTTTAAATTATTCCTTGCCAATTGTAATTAATACGGAAAGAAACAGGTCGCATTTATATATGCTCTAAAGTCTAAAAGCTCTAAAGATAAACCTGGCTATTTACTATCGAAAAAGCCCCAAAGACATGTAGTCAAGTTGACCATTGCCCCTTTGACATCGTTTTCCGGTGTTTATGTTCTATTTCTGAAAAATGAGCTACAAATTCCTACTGTTGTGAAGATGACTTAAAAATTTTGCTCATAAATGAAATTTTCATATAACAAATGAAATAGTTAAATTTTCAATAAAAAAGCATCTAAAAAAAGACAACATATTTGAAAGAAGTGGTTTAGACCTTAGTGGTCAACATTTTTAAATTGGCTGGGTTCCCAGAAATGTATGTTTGTCTATTTGGATTGGTATATTAACCATTCCGTATCTTTTTGTTTCATGTTTGATCCAATATTACTAGTTGTTTATTTTCTCAAGTAAAAAATTAATCTCACTTGAGTGATTCTTGGTATTAAATTTAATACAATAACTTTATTTTGGTATACTTGGTACATTACTTTACTTTTTTTAGAAACTTGGTAACATTACTTTATTGGTTAACGATTGGCTCAATAATGATTAAATAATTCATTCTTTGCTCTATTTTTTAAAAATTGTCAACAATAAAAACAATTTTGCCACTTTCATTGTTTTCATTGTTAAACTCACCGCCATCGCTTCAAATCAAAATTTGAACCTCATGGCCCTCTTGTTTCCTGAACCAAGTTTCTTAACACTAGTTGTTCACTAAGAATGATTGCTTGGCAATCGAAATACGTATCTGGGCAATACGTCAGTACATTTGCTTGAATTATTGTTCAAATTTATGTTAAAGGTTTACTTTTGTTCAATATTACTAGTTGCCCACTAAGAATGATTGCTTGGCAATCGAAATACGTATCTGGGCAATACGTCAGTAATACATTTGCTTGAATTTTCGTCCAAATTTATGTTTAAGGTTTACTTTTGTTAATTGTTTTACAAAAATAAGACCACAATATAATTTAAATATTGTATAAATAGTATAATTGTTCAAACTCAGCGATTTTTTTTTAATTATACGCTCCATAGATCGTAATTTAAACTATTGAGAAGAACCACAACTTTGTCTTAATATTCCCTAGTCCTTATTGGATAATTTGTGTTATTGGTTTATTAAATTTTTTTATGAAAATAGATTGAAAATTTTCAATGCTTACCGTATTTATAACACTGATAAATCGCCATAAGAAGTGACTAAATCGGCACATGGTGTATAAAACCAAAAATGAATCGATTTTAGTTTTTAATTTTAAAGTGGTATAACTAATTTCCACTTGATGAAACTGTTCGTAGGTTACAATATAGCATATTCCCAAGTTACTTAAAATTTTTAGATAAATAAAAATATGAATATATATAGAAAATACTTTAAACAACGATTCAATGTTCTTAACCATCTGGTTTCGTGTTTGGAACAATTCACAAAAATTGTTCTTATTACAATTTTTGAATTCTTCATTTAAGTTTATGATTTGATCTAAAATTATTTTTAATAGAATTCGAAAAAAACATTCCAAAACTAAATTCGAAAAATTTGGCAAATGGCATATAAGAATGAAGACGAAGCTATTATGTGATGTAAAACAATAAAAGTTTAATACATTTGCAAATGTGAGAAAAACTATTTCTGATATATAAAACGTATCCAAATGTTTTTCACGTAATAGTTTTTGTGAACTAAATTTAGAAAAGCGGCTTAAGTGCATGAGCATTATGTTGATCTTTTGTTGATATTTATGCGTAATTAAGTAATTCGTTGGTAAAAAAATTAAAACGATAATATTGTATAATTGAATTATTATCGATAGAGCCTCTGAAGCACGGAAGTTTCTGTACATTTGTTTCTTTAAATATAAATTAATCCCAAAATTTGTGATCACTATGCAAATTATATAAGAAAAACTTGAAAACTTTTTGCTTATATTTGACACTGAGAAAGGAAAAAACCCAAAAATTTTTAAAAGCCATAATGAATGTTTAATTTTGCGATCAATCATTATGTCTGATGATGGACTGAAAAAAATTGATTATTTTTTCATAATGTAGCAATTTAATTCATTTTAATGAAAATTCTTTGTTATGTTTTCCTTGAATGAATTGTCAATGAATGAATTATATGAATTAGTAGGTTGACAGCAGTGGTATGATTCCTCATACTTGTCTTATAAAAATAAACAATGGACTTCCTTAATGAATTAAAAAACGGCAAATAAATGTAAGTTTAATTTTGTGTAAAGTGTTGTAGCAGAGAATTGAAATTATGTGAATGCATTTTTTGCACTTAAAATGCAAGAAGACTACTTTTAGTTTTTAGGATTTAAAAGACTAAAGAAGAGATGCATCGATAAAACCAATTTAACCAAAATTTTCAAAGAAATCTCCAATATTAACAGGCAAAAATGGCTTTCATAGGGACTACAAAATGTTTCTTAGAATAACAAAGAAACCACTTATGAGAATCAAGATAACATTGCAAAAGTTTAAACAACGCGGAAAAAAAATAAAGGAAAACTATATGAGTACCTATGGTTGTGTTTAATCTGAAATTTAAACATGTGGTCTCCAATAAGTAAAAACAAAAGACTAACTAGCTTACTGGTGGCCAAGTGGTCAAGATGACCGCTCCAAAACTGGTAAATATTGGGTTCGAATCTTATTATGAGCAAATTTTCGATATTTCTCAATTTACAAATTTTCATTATCCCTAGAGTTACTAAAGGCTTTGATTGTTATAAAACGATGGTACATCGAATTCTTTACCTAAAAATTTCCTTTATTTAGGCTTAATCTATTTCCTGCCTTCCCTCCATTTTATTTACTAAATTATGGTTATACTTTTTGGATTTGCATTTTTATCGGTAAAGAAAGTAGTTAGACAACCTGCGGGACCCAGAAGTGTAATTATACGATTATTATTACAAAATTATTTATACTCTTTTCGGTCTTAAAGCATATGGAGGTTATTTGACGACTTTAATTAGAAAAAAGGCAGTACTATGATTGGCATTTTTCTACCAAAAACTATCGTATTTTGGGAACATTTTTGAATTTGATTATTGGATCTTTTTTAAGTAGGTAATTCTATTTCGATTATTAACGTTTAGTTCAATAATGGTTCAAATAAAGGATGTTTCAATAAGAGCGCAAGATTTCAGTGTCCAATAAACATGGTTTTCTGTAGCAAAGTATTGAAATATTTATTGATTTAGAAAATATACATTTGGGAATTATCTATGAAACAAAATTATTTTAAATAGTCGCCATGGTTTTGCTGGAATTTGCATACCCTTTTAACGAAATTTTCAATAACGTTATTGAATACATTTGATGGTATTTCATTGATACAGCGTCTAATTTCGGCTTTCAATGCTTCGATGGTTGCAGGCTTATTGGCATAAACCTGAGACTTTAGATAATCCTATAGCCAAAAATCTAAAGACGTTAAATCTCAAGAACGTAGAGACCAATTCTGGTCAACAAATCGGGAAATGATACGACCAGGAGCAAACTCGTGCAAGATCGTCAATGTTTCACGAGTGATATGGTACGTGGCACTGTCCTGCTGAAACCACATGTCGTCAAGATCATAAGCTTTTAAATGAGGCACAAGAAACTGTTATCATATCACGATAACGTTCGCCATTCACCGTTACTGAATTATCTTCGTCATTTTCGAAGAAAAACGGTCCAATTATTCCTCCAGACCATAATGCACATCATACAGTGACCCGTTGTGGATTAATTGCTTTCTGATGAATCATTCGTGGATTTTCTAAGCCCCAAATGCGAAAGTTTTGCCTATTCACGAAGCCATCGAGGTGAAAATGGCCTCATTACTGAAAATTATTTTGTTTGCAAAATCAGCAGGTTGTCAGTGATCCAATTGATGAATTCACTTCGCTATTCATGGTCTACTATTTCATGTTTATTTACTATCCCATCTGCCAAATTTCGATTTATTACATTATAATTATGAGACATTATGACTGTCAAACATGACGCGCAATTCAAATTTTGTGCTCTTATTGAAACATCCCTTATTTAGAATATACTAAACTTCAATTTATTTTTATTCAAACGCTAGCTACTATTGTTTAGTAGAATCTTTGTAAGACAAATATCCCAAAAGCGTAAAAACTAAAAAAAGTTTACAATAAATAATGCAACGCTTACCTTATGCAACAGAGTTAAAAACGTATCAAGAAATATAATCCATCTGTAGTAAAACAGTATAGCCCACAAGGTTTCAATAACAATTCTAAACTTTAAATTATCCGTCGCCCAAATTCTGAACTTGAACATCTCAATCACAAGCTTGTAAGATACTCGAGCACCAAATGTTAATTTTAGTAAAAAATTCGTATGAAGAAAAAATTGAAAAGTTTCAAACGTATACAATATATTTTCAATCATTTGATTATAAATGAATAACGATTGTCGCATTTGAATATTTTCAGTATTCACTAGTTTACATTGCAAATTTTCCATTTGATTTAGGATAATTTTCAATAAGATATGTTCAAAATTTTCCAAGACGGTCTCAACTACGTGTGAATATTCACTAAGAATTATCTTGAAAATATCATTAGTTTTACCTATGTATGTTATGGACATTGTACTAATCAATACTACACACACGATGTATTTTACATTGAATAAATCCAAATTTGTTTCATATAAAAACTTTTCGGTATTATAACTGGAAAATTTTTCGATTTTTTCAAAAATTTTACAAATATTTTTGTGGAATACATATAGCAATATATAACTGATTGGGATTGTTATAAAATAAATTAATTTCACAAGTTCTAGTATCAAAAATAACGTGAACGAAGTATGATAATGTTCAGATTTTAATTGATTTTGTAAGCTCTTAATACTGACAAAGATGATAACCATTGAAATCAATGCGTATAAATAACTTGCAATTTGTAATTTTATGTTTGTCGTAGAAAAAGGCATTAAACCACAAATTTTCATTAGTGAAATGGTTATTTTTATTTTGTGCAAAATCATTTTCAAACTAGATAACTTTTTCAAGAAATGCAAAGACGTTTAAATTTTAATAGTTCTAAAGTGACTATATAATTTTATTCTATGATTATTATTAGTAATATGTGGAGTCAATTATGAATTTACGTCTAGAGTTTTAAAATCGATTAGTAATTAAGTAATTGATCAAAATATTAAGTATTGTATATCTTTGTAACCATCAGTATTCCAGACAATACATTTTTTATTAATTAAATGTAAACTGCTAATATTAGTCTATAGATATTAGGGTGACTTTTTTTTTGACTTTTTTTGGCCCCATCGTGAAATTTTGTTGGAAATACCAAAAAAAAATTCCCTGAAAGTTTGAGCCCTTTATATTAATTTTAAGTCCTCGACCAAGACGTGTAAAGATTTCCCATTGAAAATACACGGAAACTCTGATTTTTTATTTTTAAATTTCTATATCTCAGCGACATTTCATGGGATCGCTTTTACCGAAGATGGTTTTTTCTAAGAATTAAACGCTCTACAAAAGTGCCCATTGCGACAAAGTCGTAACTCACACCGGTGAGGTAGTACGGGCCACTGAACCTGATTTTTCCATAAAATTCGCGTTTTTTTTGTATTTATCTCGTAAATAACGAGAGCTACGGAAAAATTATAAATGAAAAACTTGTAGAGAATTTAAACAGTGTTTTCCAAGAAAATATGAGAGATATAAAGTATTTTCTTTCGGAATTCTCAAACGACAAAAAACACCAATTAATTGCGGAAAATAATTTTCTTTTCGTAGAAAGAAAATGCATCTAAGATAAAGAAAGAGGCTACAATAGAATATGTAGTATGCAATAAAATGAGGTGTTTAACTACCTGGATACAATATAATGTTTATTTTTTTTGTTTTTTCAAATTTTTATTGTTTTCTTTTCATTTTGGTCAAATTAATTATTTATACCTTATATTTGGATGTTTTTGTTTATTTTTCTTCTTAATTAAAGTTCCTCTTTGGTTGGTTTTTGAAATTCAATATATACCTCTTCTATTAATTAATAAAAAATATAATTACATTGCCTGATTACCATACAACTTTACCTAATACACACAATGTATACAAAGTAACTAAAAATGTTTATTTTAAAGCACCTTGAAAAAGTAACTAAGATAAGTATTTTAGTTTTTTTTAAGAGTTACTAGATTCCTTCGGATATTTTTTAAGAAAGTTGCGTATCTATTTAGTATTTAGATATTTTCCAAAAAGTTTTATGTTAATTACACACTACAAAAATCCTCACGAAATTTTAGTTCTCATTAGTTAGTTAGTCTCATTAGTTTTTTCATGAAAGTTGCCCACCTAGAAACTAACTCACAAGAATTTTTTTTATTTATTATTTATTTAATTGTTATTTTATTTAAGTAGTGTAATCCGCTACCTATTTCAAAAATTTCTTTTTTTTTAGAAGAAGTAATAAATTAAGAAAAAAAAGGGCTTGTGTTTCTTTTAGTGACGTCAATATCTGGCAAATTTTCGTTTTCTACACTTTGGTTTTAATTTAATTCGGTGATTTTTTTGTTAATTCAATTTTGATATTGCAAATATCGTTATACTAACAATACTATAACAGTTCCAATAATAAAATAATGACTAATTAAAATTTTTTTTTGCCTGTGGATTAATTTCCATTTGAGAATATACCATTGTGCGTTAATTTCTATGTGAGGAATTTTCTATGTTAGTAAATTTCAATATATGCAACTTTCTTGTGAGCACTAATGCTAGTGAACAACTTTCTGTAGACTAACTTCTTCGATAGCTCTGGTTTTCTTATATGCGTATAAACCTTCCGTAAAAAATTATCCAACCGATCGTGAAAATTGCATCAAAATCCGTTGCATATTTTAGGAGGAATTAGCAGATATATAGCCAAACAGAAATGGAATTCGACTTTAATTTTATTATGCAAGAAAGAAAGAGCAATAAATTTGATTTAATTTTTTAACAACTACAGGAAAACAACTTAAATGTGTGAGTTGTTCAAAATTTAATTCATAGGTATTCGAATTAAAGTAATTGGAAATTCCAGCCGGTTTTCGGGAAAAAATTATGAATGTTTAACATCTGAAAAAGGGTGGATCATCGTCAGAAAAAAAAAGTGATTTTTTTTTCCATAAATGTCTTCTTATAACATTCAAGAATAACGTACGTTAAAAGGATTGGAATAGCTGACTAATGTATTTTCACTGATAAAAATTGAATAAATTGATAATAACATAAAAAAATATCTTAAAAAAACTTTAAATGCGTTTTTCTCAAAATCAACTTTTTAAAACTGGGAGACAAGATTTCACAGAAACTATCCGACGGATTGACTTGAAACTGGAGAGTGTTATAGTTCAACACGTCTTCTTGGTACTGAACCTCTGAAATTGGCCAAATCTCCCCCCCCCCCCCCCCCCCGCTCAAAGTGGGAGAGGGGGAAAGGTCCAAAAAAAGGTCGTTTTTTTTAACTTTTTTTTCAAAGTCGCGCTATTTTGTGAATTTTCAACTTTTTTCGGATTTTCGAGGCTCAGTACTAAGAGGACGCATTACCAAAACCTACATTCTTTGGAAAATCATGATCCAACTTCCGGTGTCTGAGAAAACTTGTCTCCCGTTTACCTCCTCATTTTTGAGGACTCTTTTTCAAAGCGCTGTAAAAGGAGGAGGGGGGGATATCGGTGCAAATAAAAAAAAAAATATTTCAAAACTTCAACTTTTACATGCCCAAGACCGTTTTTTAGTATCTCTAAAAAAAAAAATGTCAGCAGTTTTAAAAAGTAATTTTTTTTACGTTCTGACGGTGATCCACCGTTAAATCTGCACTGATTTTGATAAAAATTAAACCGATTTTTGATAAAAATTAATTCCGAATAAACTTTCACTCACCTCATGGCAAATTTTCTTGCATATTTTCAGTATCCATCCAAAACGCAAAGTTAGAAACATCAAAGATACCAAATGAAACCAAATCACATGGAATTCAATAGCTTTATGTTTGTTACGTTTAAATATATTTGTTAATGAATTACACCATTTAAGAATTAAAAAAAATTGAGATACAAAATAAATAAGAAACAGTGGTGAAATATTTCTTATAACTATTATGGCATCATCTCGCATTTGTCTATGAATATCGATTAATTGTAAAAGATTTTTTCCCCAATTATTAATTCGTATTTTTCGATTAACATTGGAGATTTGATCGGTGAACACAAACAAAATTGAATGCAACAAATTTTCGTGGAATATCATAATCCATTTGGGAAATTCAATCGAGAAAATTGCCATAAATGAAAAGTAGTTTTGTTCTAAAATATACGAAAGTGAGGCGGTGGTACCCGAAAAAGATATTGCCACGAAAACCAAGTAGTGAAAACGTTTATCATTTACCAATTTCCGTGAAAGAAACTTTCGATACTTATTTAAAATCAAAAAAATATTTTCAATAGATTTCATTTTTGTATTGATCACTATAAATGTGGCGACAATAAATGAAAATCCCAGAAGGAATGTAGAAAACCGCAAATAGTGATAAACGTGTCCCAACTTTAAATCTGCATTGGTTTCTTCGCGTTGTGTCCTTTGTAATTTTATAAATAGAAACAATATTAACGCAGCATGAACTAAGACACCGTAAAAGAAATTGATAAATCTTTCACTTAAATGCAATTTTGTTTTGGATATTGAATATGGCGCCAAACCAAGTATTTTTAAAATCCAAAGTTTCTTATTAAAAATTTGGTAAATGTCACTCATTTTTATTAATATGATGATACTTTTCTTGAATCCCACTGCACATATTATTAAACTCTTTGTGTTCAATTGATTGGTGGATAGATTGAAATTATTGTAAAGGATCATTTGGTGAATGATTGAAATTTCTGATATGATCAAATTATACATTTCATGGCTTTTTTTTACGTTGTTTTTGTTTAGATTTAATAGCATTTTATGTTAATGAATTTTTTTCCAAGTACTTATACCACTTATACTATGAATATTTAAAGAAATATAATTTTGTTTTTTTACGTCATAATTTTCAACTTGTATGTATTAGACAGACTATAGCTTGCAATATTACTTTTTCTTGCTCTAAAATATTAATATTAGCATTGGAATAAGCCTGAGGCTTAAAAATAAGCCTTAGCTTGATTTTCTGGACTTTTTGAAATGTATATCCTCTCCCGAAAATAAGTCGTGAAAAATTAAATTTGTTATAAAATTCAAGGGATAAAATGACGAACAGTTGTGTTTCCAATGCATTACGAATAGGCTACTTAAAAAATAATATTAATTTAACAATCGCTATATTGCAATACATAAGAAATTCATACTTCAGGAAATGTATATGGAAAAAAATCAGATCTGAATTCAAATTTTGATACCTTATGACGATGTAGTAAAAGAAGATGGCACGACTGTAATTGAATAAATTTAAATTTCTGTAGGTATATAAAAAATATTAATCAAAAATATAAAAATCTACTTATTGTACTTGAAGTAGGCCCTCTAAAATAAGCTCTAACCAGTATTTTGAACATAAAAGAAAATAAGACAGTCTTTTATTTTCAGAAAAAGACGGTAATAATAGAAAATCGATCCTGGAAAGATATTTTAATGATGCTTTCCAGATCCTGAAAAATTCGGTCCGTTTGTGAAAATTGGTTGGTTGAATTTCTAGTATTTTATTATTTATTTCCTTTATTTTTTTAAAAATTTCAATTGGGAATGTTTTGGTGTCTATTTTAAAGTATTTTCCAATTTAAATCCTTTAATTATTATAGTTTATGTATCGGTAATTAAGCCCCGAATGACGTCACTGCATGAAATGTTCCATTGCGTATACGTATAGATACGTATATGCAGGAAGCATTGGGCTGGGTGGAGCTACTGCTAATTTTAAAAATTTCAATAATTAAAACAAATGAACATCTATAAATCACGCAATTCTATTGGCTTATAGCTTCTTGCATTGTGGATTACATTGCTCAGCGCTTATTTCAATGAAGATAATATATGCAACTTATTGAAGTATTGGAAAAATATTTTTCTGAAATATTTTTAAAAGAAAATAGGGAAAAATAGAATGAAACAACTATCTTTGTACAAACATTGAAAGTTTTTTTCATATTTAAGGAAAATTTTGAATAGTATCGTACGATTTATTGGGTTTGGAATTGTTCCAATGGATTGTTTTTTCGTTCCTACCTAGTTAGAATACAATAAAAAATTGTTGGAATTATTTATTAACAACCGTACATCCCTGGGTTTTATTTTCTACATCATCCAATTTTCTTGGTTCTCAATTATTTTCAGTAATAATGGCAATTGTCCTAAACTCTAGTCCAACTCTTGATGTTATCTTCGTTTTACTAATGGTTCTAAATCTACAACAATTTTTTTCTGTTTTCCTCTATGGACCTTCCCTCGACGGGAAAATTATCTTTCTATGCACTTGAAAATCGTTCACGACAATTTTTAATGATTAATCAGGACCTCACCAAAATCTAAGTCTTAGCTATAAATTTCTTCATATTTTTTTCATAATTAGGTACTTCATTGACCATTAGGATATTGTATCCTACAATCGAATTAGGTGACTTGTATTGGACATATAGTGAAGGAATCTCCATGTATTGTAGTCTTCTTAATTTACTATTGGATCTCTCAATACTTGGATGCAGTTTAAAAATTTGGACCTTAAACTATTATTTTCAATAACTAAATCAGGAATCAACAAGTCGTGACCCTAGGGTTATTGAGAGAAATACAATGACCAAGGGGTTGATTTTGATACGCATCAAAGTAAATTATCAACCCCTGAATGAGATGATTGCACAAATGAGGCACAAATTGGTTGATATGTTACAGGATTTAGTTAAGGGATGTCTAAATTTATTGCATTACAACTTTGATCATTTCATTTTGTCTACTTATTAAGATTGAAGGCCTCTTTACAAAAACAGGGGAAAGAATGTTGTACTTTTCTATTAAACAAGTAGAATCAGCTGTTTACCTTCATTGGTATATTAAGCCCTAGAAGATTATTACAGATGAATTCCTAATGGAATATACTTTAAATTCTGTAGTAAATTAATGCTTTACCTTTATACCTCTACCCTGACCTTTGAAATTTGCATACATTTTAGATTTGATTAGTTTATTGCAAATAAATGACAATTATTTGATTATATTTTGAAATATAAAAATAAGGCGTTGCCACAAAAATTGGAAAGGTTTTTGCCACTTAATCATGCAATTTTCAATTAGCAACGTTTCGTCAACTAATTGTTGACTTGATCAGATTGATTAAGTGCTGTTTTTGTTCCAGCAAATTTTTCCAACTTCACTGTACAATTATGTTCATATTAATACCGTATTTTTCCGAAAATAAGGCATCCCCCGAAAATAAGCCATATCATGATTTTTGAAACTTATTTTAAGTATAGGCCATCCCCCGAAAATAAGCCATAGTTACAATAATGTGCAAAAAAGAAAGGAGCTCAAACGACGGTTCACCACAAGGCTTCCTCGTCAATTTACATTCCTTCCAGTGGTTACGATAGTGCACGTGTTACCTGTATTTTAGTGATTCGTCATTTTTAATCACTAAAGGTAAAAAAGACCAGAATCAAAGCGTTTTAGGAATTTATGTCATTGAATGTAAAAAAGCCTGGTGCCCCCAAGTAGTTATAAGAAAGTGGGTTGATTATATGCTGCCACCATTGTTGAGGGGTCGAAATAGAGGCTTACTAGTTTGGAATTCAGCCAGTACTTGCCCTCCCCCGAAAATAAGCCATGGCGGGTATTTTGAACAAAAAAAGAAAGTAAGACAGTGTCTTATTTTCGGAAAAAGACGGTACTTAAATTTAAAAAAAAAATTAACATCTAATTGGTTCAACTCAATTTTTGAAAATTGAAAATCTTACCTTTTTCAAAAGTGCTAGAAAAGTTATGATCAACGCACAATATCGATATGTAAATATTACGGTCCATGCAATCTCGAAATGAATTCTATATTTCAAAGCACTACTGAACCATTTGCTCGATTTCACAACTTCCATAATCACTTTATAAATGGTACCCAAATTGCAAAAAAATCTAGCAATCATTAGCGTGCTAAAAAAGAAATGAAACATATGGAACACATGTTCTATGTTTTTCAGCATTCTTTCGTATATTTTCAGCAATTGCCACAACTCTGAACCACTGGCCTTTTCAATTCTCGATTGCAACACAACTATTTGGTTCATTATAATTTTTAAAATTATATGAAAAAAAATTTCCAGAGTTGAACCCAGTACGTGTGGATATTGGCAAAGGAAAACATGAATAAAACTAAAATGACCCGCCAGATAAGTGAACATTGATGTATTACAGAATATCGATAAGCTTAAGGTAAACACGCAAAACATATCCAAACAATTAAGGAAATTCTTTGAATTAAATTCCGAAAATGTGTTAAGTTTGCGCAATATTTCACAGATATTTGGATAGTATTTGTGGGTAATAATGAAATTCAGGGGTGTAGATAAAAAATATACGCTTGTGCCAATCATAAACACAACACTTAAAGCTGCAGAAGGACGAAGAGGTCCAGTCATCAATTCATTTTGTAAAACAGTTATACTTTTTCCGAATATGGCAATTATAATGATTGGGTATAGATGGCTTGCGATTTTGGTCCATTTACTTGAAGTGGAAATCGGAAAGTAGCCGAATACTTTCAAGAGAAATAGTGTAATTTTTATTTTGTGTTCTATCATTTTGACTCTAGTATATCTAACTAAAGTAATTTATATCTTTTCCATTTACATTTGTCAGTCTATTTCTTATTAATGATTAATTTATTATAGTCATTGTTTAATAAAAATACATAATTAAGTTTTAAAGTAAAGTAGTTTGAACGAATGTCTTACAACTTTCAATGTTGTTATTGCAAATTGTGTATGGTCATACTTCTTAAGGTTTTTTCATACTTATATTTTTTTATTCGATTCTGTTGGGTAGTATCAACTCGTTTTTACTTACATTAGCTTATTATGTAAAGCAAGTTGACTGTAGTATTCGATAAAACCGAGTAAAATGCATAGGTGTTAAGTAAAAGATATTTAAACTACTAAAACCCTTAACATTGAATAGGAGTTCATAGCAGAGAAAGAAAGATCTACGAGAGGGGAGAGGTGGAAAATTAGAGAAAACTAACAAGAAAAATTTTGGTATCTTTTATTGTTCGGGACTTCTGGTAAAAAATTGGTAAACCGACTCGTAAATGTACCTCTGGTAAAGAATCTGTTTACAAAAGAATTAGATTAAATTAAAGGTATGGCGACCTTTAATGGATACTCTACCAAAATTGTAGACAGAATCCTCAAAAGGGCTCTTTGGAGGAAAAAACTATCAGAAACCACTTTACGAACGATGGAAGGACCAGAAGACCGTTGGTCTGTTTTAACTTACTATCCAGAGATTTCCTAAAAAATCGAAAGGATATGGAAACAGTTTGGAATAAAGGCTGGATATACAACCAAAAAGTTGGGTGGATTTTTCAACGGTTCTAAAGATAAAATTCTGGATATACAAAAATCAGGAATTTATGAAATTCCTTGCACGGGCTGTGATAAAAGCTACGTCGCTCAGACAAGAAGACAAATAGGGGTTAGGTATAAGGAACATCTGGAAAACATAAAATATGCAAGAGTGGAAAAATCATGTGTGGCAGAACATGCACTGAAAACAGGGTATACATTTGCAGAAGATAGATTTCTAAAAAGTGTTCACCGCACAAACCGATTGGATGCACTCGAAAGCATAGAAATTGTTAAAAGAAAGGGAAAGGTACTAAATTGGGAAAATGGACCAATTCAAAATTTGGCACTTTTCGGGTTGCTTACGAAGGATTCGGTGAAAGTTAAGAAATTTGGGACCCCCTCCCTCCATAACCACATCGCAAAAAGAGAAAGGCACGACTTATAAATTGAGGTCAATTTTGTGAATCATAACAAAGCAGTTACGGAGTGATCCAAACTACTTGATGGCCACTGAGGAAGATTGCTTGGCAATCGAAATACGTATCTGGGTAATACGTTTCAAATATTTTTGTTTGAACTTCTGTTCAAATTTATGTTTATGGTATGATTTTTATATATTATTATATTAAATTATACTACATAAATTGGACCGCAATATATCCTATATATTGTATACACACTGTCACTTATATATTTACTAGAGAACCTGTATGTAATGCTAACTTGCCGTTTTGAGATCTCTTTTAAATATGAAAATTTTTGTTCATCTTTAATTAAATCAGTACTTATTTTAATCAGCCGATTAAACAAGGCTTAGAACAGTTCAAATAAGACTTTAGCATACGAGACTAATTTCAAACGGTATATTAGTAGATTGATTGAAAAATTAGTTTATATAAATTGTTGGCTTTCATCGATTTAAAAAAAAAGAAGCTTTTGACTTTGTTGAAAAGTGGGTGATTTTTGCAGCGATGAATAGAGTTCCAATGGAGTCCAAATATTCTATTTTAACTTTATATGTATTATACAGGCTGTCCCATAAGTTTCTTTCCTTTTTCTTATATGATTTGAATACTAGTTTTAGATCATATTTTTAAATAAGAACCTTTTTGCCCTCTTACCTTCCTCCATTTCTCAGGGAACCTCATTATGCCTTCTTTCTAAAACTGTTATGTTTTGGACAAGAAATAATCCAGGAGGTGCACTTTTCTTCATGGTAAAACCAAGTATTACATAAGCAATAAAAAAAAGCTTTACAGGCTAATTGGAATCCATGTTGTTTAAGTCCTTGCCTTTTTAAATATAATAATTAAATTGCGGCCATAAGGACGAAGCTTCTTGTGGAATATTATTTATTTTATCGCCAACGTTTCGTCAGTCATTTCTGACTTCTTCAGAGAACAACAAACGTCAGTCATTTTACAACTTATTTTTATGAGATTTGTGGAGTAATTTTTAATTTTGGTTAGTATTTAAATAATGTTATTGAAATTTAATTATTTTTTGGTTAGATTTCACATTAATTAACTAAGATTTACATCGACTAAAACTTATGAATTGTAATTTATTTATTTATAATTTTGACCATAATATGTTGCTACTTTTTAAATGTTATGTATTTTCATTATAGAGCCCTGAAGAAGTCAGGAATGAATGACGAAACGTTGGCGATAAAATAAATAATATTCCACAAGAAGCTTCGTCCTTATTGCCCACAATTTAATTATTATAGTTAATTGGAATATTTCACTGCGCCCTGAATACTCAATTTTTGCCCTTTTCAGACATAATGAGGCTTCCTGAAAGATAGAAAAGGATAAAAGAGCAATAGAGTTCTTATGTAACGAAATATAAACTATCTTAAACTATAAAAAAAGGTCAACTCCGTTTGAAATTTAAACTTTTGAAAATTTGAGGTATCAGAACCTTAGGACCCAAAGGCCTATAAAAAATAAACTATGGGTATTTTCCTTAACTAATATCAACAGCCAATTTAACCCTTTCAACGCCATAATATGGTGATCCTAAGTAAATCCTAAGTAAAGAATCGTAAATCACATCTCAATGTTTATTTAATATTTGACTCATTTATTTTCAAAGTGGCATATGTCCGTTTCAAGGACGGTCTATATGGTGATTCTTTGTCTTGTAACTAGAACAAAGTATGTTAATTATTTAACTTCTAAGTTTTCAGAAATTACTGATTTAGTTGTTAACAAAAACGTCAATTATTCCCTCTTCCTTAGTATCTTATGTTCCTATGGTTAAAAATGATAATATTATAGGGGTTGTTCTTGAAATGGACTTAACTAACTTTCAAAATAAACGGTTAGACCTACTGATTATAGAAGGTGTAAGTTTCTTCAAATACCACCCCTTTCATCTTTGCATTTAAGCATTTACCACCCCTTGCATTTAATTGTGTTGTGACATGGATATTATAATAGTTATTAATTTCAAGAGATGTCACTGATAGTCTTATATATGAGGAATACTCACAGTTGATTTCCATACTACCATACCAATATAAATATATAATACAGTACGTATAAGTCACGATATCACCGGTGGTATGTTGGCGGCCATTCGGTTAAATATAATACAAAAAATTAAAAAATTCTTACCTTATCTAGAAGCACCATAAAAGACATAACTACCGCATAATATCGGTAGGTAAAAACCAAAGTCCAAATTATTTCAACTTGAATTCTATACGTCAATTCATCATTGGACCATTTACTTGAATTTAATATTTCAATAATCAATTTGTAGGTGATACCCAAATTGCAACAAAATCTGGCAACCATAAACGTATTGAAATAAAAATAAAACACACGAAACACATTTTCCGTATTCTTAAGCATACTACCATAAACCTTTATTAACTTCCCAATATTTAAACTACCACTGGTCATAATTTGCAATTGTAAACAAACAATTTGATCTGTAACAATCTTTAAAATTATGTGGACAAAATTTTCCAGTGCTATTCCCAGTAAATGTGGATATTGACATAGGAAATTGTGAAAAAAATTGAAATGTCCAGCGACATATGTGAATGATAACGTATTGGCAAACACAACTAAACCTATGTGAAATAAATTAATTAAATCCAAATTCTTTTTGGATATAAATCCTTTCGAATTGAATTCTGTGAATTGATTTAATTTTTGCAATATTTTGCAAATGTTTGGATAAAATTTGTGTATGATTATGAAATTGGTTGGGGAAGCAAACATGAATACAAATGAGCCAATAGTTAGCACAGCACTTAGTGCCACAGAGGAATGATGGGAATCGGAGGTTAATTCGGTTTGTAAAACATCTACACTTTTCACAAATATTGCTAGAATTATTATTGGATATAAGTGGCTTGCGATTTTCGCCCAAATATTTGACGTGGAAATTGGGAAGTAGCCGAATAGTTTTAGTAGGAAGAGGGTTATTTTCATTTGGTGTTCTATCATTTTGCCACATTTATTTGAAACTAAAATAAAATAGTCATTAATTTTTCTTGTTATCTACAATCGACTTTGTCTTAATGATGCTTCAATGACAAGTTCAAAACAATACTTGTTTAATAAAAATAATGAAATATCTAAGTGAAGTATTTTAAAGGAATACTTAATGTCTTTGAATAGTGGCTATAAAAATTGCATTATTATAAAGGAGGATAAAGCTTTATAAGACTTATGGGGTTTCTAGGTTTCTATTACTACAGTATGAAAAAGTATGAATTGAAAAACCAAAGTTGCTTTTCTGAAAAACATAAACACAAAATTTCAAAATGAAATTTACTTGGTAAACCACATTCACCGTTTTCCCTATTATCTGTTACTGAACTGGACTATTTTCAAAATATATATTTTTATCAATATCTGAAGTTGCTTATTACATAAGAAGACAATTCAGGTTGTTTAAGATCGGTTTTTTTATTTAATATTTTTTAATATTCAAATTAGCTACGTTTCGTTACGTATTGTAATTTCATCAGGCTTCTTGAATCACAAAAATTATAATATTTTCAATTTAAATTCAATAAATTACTTATTGCAAGAGATGCTTTGCATATTTCCAGAAATATGATCACAAAATCTTTATGGCTGAGTTTAACAGCTCAATTTAGCAAAACCAGAGTTAAAAATTTTTTCTGGATAGTCGAATGATTTGGTTTATAGTTTAATACTGTTCCAAACTTAGCAGGTTTTGAGAATTAGTTTGTCTTTAATATTCTGGTGATCTCATCACTAAAATATCTAGAAAAGCTATCTTATTACCTAACAGATGATAAAATTCAGATCTCAGCTTTTATTTTTTTAAATAAGAATTTACATGTAATGTGTATGGGTAGAGTGTGTAATTTTTTAATTTTTATTTATTTATAGAATTTAAATTGAAAATATTTAATTTTTGTGAATCAAGGTATTTTATTAATTAATTTTATTATTAAATATTTAATTATATTTATAACAATATCTCTTAAAATATTTGTCATATTTTGAAATTTTGAGTTAGTTATTATTATTTAATTACAAATATTTTATATTATCTATATTATATGTATATAATTATAGTTTTGAAATTTATGTATGATTGACATATTTTGTAATTATTTTAATTTTTAAATAGAAGCCTGATGAAGTTACGATAAGTAACGAAACGTAGCTAATTGAATAATAAAAATATTAAAAAAAACAGATCTTAAACAACCTGAATTGTCTTCTTATTTATTACCTAACTTATATTGTGTACTTATAACTTCTATAGTAAGGTAAACTGGATTTTATTATAAAAATTATTGATGTAGCCCAAAAGAATTTTTTTTTCATTTTCTGGCGTAAAAGGCTATAGGTTGTAAGTTTAGACTTTAGTTTATAAATTAACATTATAAAGCTCAAAATAATGATAATAAAAATTCAAAAATTCATCCATACGTTAGTGGAGAGAATCTCTGGACTGGCTAAACTTCGTTTAAGAAAGCATATGTTCTTCTAGCCGTCCATGGGATTTGCCATATTTTCCTACAAATCCACATTTTCAAGGCATCAATTCGTCGCCGATCAGTTGCATAAATAGTTCAAGTCTCCGAAGTGGAGGAAAATACAGGAAAACCCAGCATATTAACCAATCTGATTTTAGTGGCTTTAGTTATGTCGTGATCTTTCCATCATTTGGATAGTTGTGTTAAGGGTTGTCCATTAATTATGTAAAAGTACTGAAGAAGGGGGTGGGTTAAGAAAATCTTTACATGTCCTTATGTTGGAGGTGATGAATTTCATTCTGATGTAATACTTTGTAAACCAAAATTCAATATTAAGAATCTAATTTAATTTTGGATTACAAATGGTTGGGGTCCAAAAACCTTGGACCAGGCTTGTATGCCACGCCTTTAAAAGCCATTTAAATAACTATTAAAAATTTACTCACTAGGAGACAATTTTTCTGATTCTTCATGTTCTCATCAGAGGGAAAACCACCGCTAAAGTTTAAAAGGAATCCTGTCGATAAAAGGCATGGCTTTCTAGTTGGAAGTTTATTAGTTGAAAATATCTATCTATCTATTATTATAAAGAGGAAAGATTTGATTGTTTGTTTGCTTTGAATAGGCTCCAAAACTACTTGACCGATTTGAAAAATTCTTTCACTGTTGGGAAGCTACATTATTTCCGGTGAACATAGGCTATATCAAATTTTCAAAAAAGTTAGGGATTCATACTAAAACTCCAATAATGTAACCCAAGGTCTGAAAAAATTACCAAAAAAAAATTCTTTTATCGCGTGCGCTGCGAAAACTATTGGTTATAGAACAAAATAATGTACTACGATTTTGCAGAATATATCATTATCTACAAAAAATAGAGCGACAGCATATGTCTAACTATTATAGTTATGTCACAATAAGTGTTTTTTCATTTTTAAAATTATATATAAATGCCACCGCTATAAAAGCTCTTTTATTTGTACTTTGGGATTAAGCCTTATCAAAATAAATTACTTCATATTTAAGTTTGCTTCAATACCATTATATAACTTTTTGAGCTATTCAATTTGAACATTCCATTCGAAAGATATCACAAGTTTAAAAATGTAAGTTATTTGAAAAATGTCGCATGGTCACCCCATTTTACTTATCATTAAGACCAACTTTATTAAACTTGGCGATATTTTTTATTTATGTATAGATGCTGATTGATTTACAGATTATTTGGTCTACGGTAGGTATACCTACCGTAGCTATACGTAATAGACATACTGTCTTTAGATATTTATAAATATTTTTTGAAAATTAATTGATTATTACATAGAACAATTTTATTCTTTGCAACAGTTTATTAAATGTGTCTTTTTAAAGTTGACAAAATAGTGTTTTTAAGTATGATTATGTTTTTCGTAAAAGAAATAAGAAAAATAAAAATTTTCATATACCACTACAAATGGCAAATTTGAAAAGAAAATATAATCTACACCTACGTTACGCAGACGAAGTTGCGGGGATCAGCTAGTAAATCTATAAATATCTATAAATTTTGAAAAATAGCAATCCAAAAAATAATGCTTACCTTATTTAAAAGCGATAAAAATGTTGTCGTCATTATACGGTATCGATAGGAAAAAATCACAATCCATAATATTTCAACATGAACTCTATATTTCAAATTATCATTAGACCATTCGCTTGAGTTCACTATTTCAACAATCAGCTTATAAACTATCCCCAAATTACAAAAGAACCTAGCGACCATCATCGAATTGCAAAAGAAACTAAACGTCAAGAATACGTCCTCTATATTCTTCAGCATTTCATCATATACCTTCAACAATCTCCCCATTCCCGAACTACTAGAACTCTCTATTTGGGATTGTACCACAACTATTTGATCTGTAATAATTTTCAAAATTATATGAAAAAAAATTTCCGGCACTATTCCAATTAACAATGGCAACTGGCACGAAAAATAATTCACCATGTTAAATTCACCAGCGAAATATGTTAACGATATTGAACTACCAAAGATCATCAAACTTATTTGTAATGTATTGTACAAATTTAAATTGATTTTCGTCAAAAAAATTTGGGAATGAAATTTGGAAAATTGATCAAACTTTGAAAATATCCTACAAATATTGGGATAGTATTTATGTATAACAATTACATTTGCTGGAGTGCTTATCATAAATATAGTGGTGCCTATTGTTAGCACAGCTTTCAAAGCCACCGAAGAATGATGAGAATCCGCGGTTAGTTGGGTTTGTAAAACTTTTACGCATTTTAAAAAAATTGTCAAAACAATTATTGGGTATAAGTGGCTTCCGATTTTCGTCCATTTGTTCGAAATTGAAATTGGAAAGTAACCGAATAGTTTCATAAGGAAAATTGATATTTTAATTTTATGTTCTATCATTTTGTCACATTTACGTTTAAATGAAAGTCTTTTATCGATAATTTATGTAATATTGTAGTTACTCACTAATGATTGTTTGGTTTTTTTCGTAGTTATGACTTTATAAATTAATGAAGTCATACGGTGAAGAGTTTACAAAGCAATTCCTTATATCTTTAGATGGAGTTCGTAAATATTTTATTATAAGAAATTACTTAATAGAATCGTTTATTTAATTTCAAAGTTCAAAGAAACCTATGTTTAAAATGAAAAATATATAAAGTTCATTTTCCATCTAATAGTTGGGGGATTAAAAGACCATTGATATAATTTCCTGCGGTGTTAAAATTTGGACCAAATAAATTATTAGGAATGGCAATGGAAGAGTAGGGTATCCGTTATTTCCCAAGTTGATATTTTTATAGCGATCGCCCCCTGAAATTTTAGTTTGGGATACAAAAAAAATTATCCAATACAATTAAGCTCTTTATATCTTGATTAAACCGTGCCGGAATCATGTTACTTTTACCATTTAAATAACATGGGATTATTTGACTTTTTACTTTTAATTTTTTTTCTCAGAAACAAATGAATGAAAAGATTTAATATTAAATTATTCTGACGTAAAATTTAAGGCTCTACAAAAAAGGTCTCTTATGAATTTTCGATTAAATCACTCCATTAAAAGTTATTCAACATTTAACTTGAATTAATTTGTTTAATTTGTATTTTGTAATTTATTCAACATTTAATTTGTTGACTACAAGTTCTAAGAAATTTCTCATAGATGGCGTCAGGTAAAATGGTAAAAATTCGAATTTTAATTGAACTTTTGTCGATAGTCTCATTAATTAGTATGAAATTCATTTCTCAGGTACAAAATATTAATTAAAGTTCGAAAATTTATCCTGGATAAATTGAATTTCATGACTATAGCAAATTCGGATCTTATGTCACCTGTTTTAATTGTCAAAAAATGTTTTTTTTTTGTTTAATTTTCAATTCAAGCCTTAAAATTAACACAAATAATCACTGGCGCTCTAATGATAATAATTTTTATCTTCTCTTTCAATGATTTTATAGTTAAAAAAAGCAAAAATGAGCAAAAAACTGAAAATATTGCAAGACTTATATTAGGCAGAAGTTAAATGTTAAATAACTTTTAATGGAGTGATTTAATAGAAAATTCATAAGAGACCTTTTTTGTAGAGCGTTAAATTTTACGTCAGAATAATTTGATCTTAAATCTTTTCATTCATTTGTTTCTGCGAAAAAAAAATTAAAAGTACAAACTCAAATAATCCCATGTTATTTAAATGGTAAATGTAACATGATTCCGGCACGGTTTAATCAAGAAATTAAGAGCTTAATTGTATTGGATAATTTTTTTTATATCTTAAACTAAAAATTCAGGGGGCGATCGCTGTAAAAAAATCAATTTGAGAAATAACGGACACCCTAATGGAAGAGGTGCTGCAGTAGGATTTTTTTTTGAAGGGTTGTAAGAAATAATTCCAAAATGGTCGCTTACCTTATTTAAAAGCTGTAAAAACGTTTTTATTAATGAACAATATCGATAGCCAGAAATAAAAATCCACAATAATTCGAATACAATTCTAGATACCAAATTGTCTTTGGAAGCTTTGGCTGATTTCACTGTTTTAAGAATCAATTTGTAAATGATACCCAAACTGCTTAAAAATTTCGCCACCATATATGTATTGAAGTAAAAATTAAAGACATAGAACAAATTTACAGTGTTCTTCAACATACTATCGTGTATCTTTAATAATACTTTAATTCGTTCCAAGCCATCACTGCTTTGAATCATTGATTGCAAAACAACAATTTGGTTTGTAATAATTTTTAAAAGTATATGAAAAAAATTTTCAATTATTGCTTCCAGTACCAATGGATACTGGAAATAAAAAATATAAAACAAATCAAATGAATCTGAGATAATAGTGTGCGATAACGTAATAAAAGTTATCATAAAACATATATCACACACATGAAACAAGTCCAAATTGGTTTTCGTTAAAAAAACTTTCGAATTAAATACAGAAAATTGATTTAGTTTACGTAGTATTACACAAATGTTAGGATGAAATAATTGCATCACAATGCAGTTCATTGGTGTAGACACCATGAATATAGCCGCAGCAATCAATTGTAAGCTATTTATAGCGACAGATGAATAGTGTGGATCATTAATTAAATGATTAGATAAATCGACTAAACATTTAACGAATATTGCTAAAAGAATCACAAGATATAAGTGGCTCGCGATTTTCGTCCATTTATTTGATATGGAAATCGGAAGGTAGCCGAAAAGTTTGAGCAGAAAAATTGTTACTTTAATTTTCTGTTCTATCATTTTATGACTTTTGTATATAACTGAAATAGTTTGCAGTTATTCCGTTGGTCTTTGATCGATAATTTTTTAATAGCGTTAATGTTATTTACCGTCTTCGGAGTGATTACGTTAATGAATTGTTGTGAAAGATAATTTCAAAAGGAAAATAATAAATATTGGTTTTATATTCCTTATAATTGTACTAGCAATTTGAAATTATTATTAGAGTTGGTTTAAGCCATCTAAATAAACCTGTTCAGATTTCCTTTAATTCCAGATACATTGCAGAAGTAGGAAAGTAAATTATACCTTAATTTTTTGAGGCGAAAATATTCCCTCATGGATGCCAAATAATGACTCGAAAATTAAAGGTTTCCATAAACGACAAAACTTATAGAGACCCTTAAATTAGGGTAATATTTTTGCTTCATTTTATACAAAAGGTATTTGAATTTAAGATCTACTACTATCAAATATTAGCCACGAAAAAAGTCCTTAAAAGACGCAATTTATGAAAGTCCTTGAAACCTAATCTTTACTTAAATGCCTTCCTGGACGTTACTTTGGCGTTTAATAGAGTACAAACTTTCTTTTTACTTTAAAAAAATATTCCTATAAATCAAAATTTGATCTCTTATATTCCTATGTCAGGTGGAAGTCTAAAACGCCCTAAACTCCTAGAAAGTTCTAAGGCTAAGGCTAACTTCTTTCTTCAAACTCTATTTCGTGTTTGCTTAATTAGTTGGTATAGATTAATCTTGAAAATGGAAACTTTATCGTTTTTTATTAGTAATTTTGTAAACATGTTTTTTCAATTGTTATTTACCGTCACTTTACTAGGGTCTTTAGCGACTCTAGGATGAATAAAAATCCGTAATCGAAAAATATTGGAAATTTGTTCGATACGAGGATTGAACCCAAAAGCTACCAATTTTGGAGCGGTTATCTAGACCATCAGACCCTCCTTTCCCAGTGGGTACTTTGGGCAAGTGCCCAGGGCCCCGCGATCGATAGGAGCCCTCTCAGATCAAATACAAAGTTCCTAGTTCCTGTCAGATCACCAAACGATAACCAATATTTATTACCAAAAAACTTATATAATTCGAAGAAATCGAACCTAAATTACTGACTACAATACTAACTTACTAGCTTTTACAATGCTTAACCTTGTTTATTTTTTTCTTTGTATATCCTAACAAAATAGTGTTGTGTCAAAGTCATAGGGACCTCGTTATCGTAATATACCCAGGGCATCCAGTAGGTTAAAGATGACTCTGTAGACCACTCAGTAATCAGCAAATTTCCAATAAAACGCTAGTTTAGTACTGATGATAATTTAATTTTAAAAAATTTGATATCTATTCGGAATATTGAAGATTTTACTTTTTCATAGGCTTCTCATAATAGCTTTTTCCGAGATTTTAGTACTACTACACCTTTCAGGTGTCAACATTATCATAGGACGATAATTCAGCACGTTAAGTATAGCCTTATGAAATCTTTTAAAACAAAATTAACTATGAAACTATTTTGGTATCGTTTTAAAAAATGTTTTCTGTTTTATATATTTTCCACAAGCCCGTTTTTTATCAAATTAAAGTACTTCTTAGGGGTTGATATTTTAAAACGAAAAAAATTTAAGTAAAAACCACTTCGCACTTTAGGGTAATTGCTGTTGTTAAGCTTGATTTTTTACATTGTACGATAGATGGCATTGACTTTGAAAATGGCTATGTTTAAATTTTCAAAATTTTAAAAATCAAAACAAACGAACATCTTTAAATTTCGTAATTCTATTGGTTAACAACCAGGTGCGTTGACTTAACCAAACTTGATTAGTTCCTCATTGATTAATTTAATTTGATTTAAGGCCAAAAAGTGATCCATGCGATAATTTAAGTAGGGTACAATTAATCTAGATATCAATTCTTTTATTTAAATAAGTGATATGATATTAGATTCCTGAAAATCATAAATCATAATGCCAACAATGTTGATTTCGATTCAATAAATCATATAAACATTTTAATTTTATTTTTTTAATCGATAAAGGACATTATTAATATGGAAAAAATATTTTCACTTTTGGAAAATTTATGTTTTAATAGAAAGAAAAAGTTTTAATTTTAATGAAAAAATAAAATCCGGAAATGTTTGGTGCGCTAATAGGTGTTCTGTGACGTCACAGTATACGTATTAGAATCGAGCTTTAAGCACATCATTGAGCGGTTATCATAGAAACAGTAATAATTTACACAATTTTTGACATTTTACACAACTTTTCGCCCAATGAAAAATATTTTTATACCCTTAAAAGTATTATCAATTTTTCCCTTAAAAATATAAGATGTGTTGATGGTAAATAAAACATAACGTTATTAATTAACATAATATAGGAAAACGTCCATAGGATTTTGAAGTTTCTGTATTGTGACGTCATTTAAATGCCGGGCCAATAGGAGTTTGTCTTCTTATTTCTTTTAGTTTCGTCTAAATTTTATCAAATAAAGTTAAAAATTTGAAGTTGAAATTGAAAAATTAATTTTAGATCATGTGTATCAAAATGTGATCATCAAAATTATTTAGTTATTAATTAGTTATTAATTATTAATGAATATAACATAGGAAAACGTCCATGGGATTTTGAAGTTTCTGTATTGTGACGTCATTTTAATGCTGGACTAAGAGTTTGTCTTTTTTTTTCCTTAAGTTTCGTCTAAATTTTGTCAAATAAAGTTAAAAATTTGAAGTTGAAAAATTATTTTTAATTAAGATTCTTGTGAAAAATGTATATTTCCAACCTAAATGATTAACGAAGCTAAAGGCTATAACATTAGTTCTTACCTTAGTTAAAAGTGCTAAAAATGTTACAACCAAACCATAATATCGATACGTAGAAATCGAAGTCCACACTATTTCTATCGGAATTCTATATTTGATGTTGTCTTTAGGCCATTTATTTACATTCACTATTTCAATGATTAATTTATAAATAATCCCCAGATTATAAAAGAATCTACCCATCATCAAAGTAGTGAAATAAAAACTAAACACATTAAAGACATTTTCTGTATTTTCTATCATACTAAAGTATATCTTTAGCAGTTTCCACCTCGTAACATCAACTTGACTTTCAATTTTCGATTGAAGAAAATCGATTTGGTTCAAAATTATTTTCAAGATTATATGGAAAAAGTTTTCCACGGCCATTCCAACCAACGGTGGATACTGGCAAAGTAATAGATAAACAAAATCAATTTTTGTTGATACATAAACGAACGATAATGTATTGGCACAAAGCACTAAGCTTATTTGTCTGATGCTGAATAAATCTAAATTGGTTTTTGTTAAAAAATTGAAAGAATTAAATTTAGAAAAATCATTTAATTGTTTTAATATTTTACTAATGTTACGATGGTTTCTATGTAAGAAAATAAAGTTAATCGGTAAGGTGAAGAGAAACAATGCAGAACCCAGCATAAGAACTGTTCTTATGGCAAACGAGGTGTAATTATGTCCAGAAGTTAATTCTTTTTGTAGAATTTGAAGACTAATTACAAAAGTCGTTATTATTATTATTGGATAGAAGTGGCTTCCAAGTTTGGTCCATTTGTTTGTTGTGGATATAGGAAAATAACCAAATAGTTTAAATATAAACACTGTTAGTTTAATTTTGTGGTCAATCATTTTACGGCTTTTACTTTATACTGAAAAAGTTTTTTTTCTTCTTTGTCTTCGATCAATAGTTTCCCATTAACGACTTGCATTTTAGTTGCATTTGTCATTCTACTTAATTAATGGAACTTAGTTACAAAGAACTTTGAAAACATTGTAAATTTTTAATGGATTTTTTTTAATTGTTATTTTACCATCGTCTTATAACTGCTAAGGTCCTTTAGGGACTCGAAAGTTAATTAAATCCTTTATCAAAAAATTTGCACGAACGAGGATCGAACCCACTACCTACAAATAAACTTTTAAATTGAATTATTTTTTATAACTCAAAATGAATTTTTTTGAAGTTATACTTCTTTAGTGACGTTACAAAAAAGTAATCAGATTGAATTTTGAATAAAATGGGACGTCGTTATGTTGCATTAGGAAGTTGCTTGCAAAAGGTTAGCGAGAAACTTCAGGCGGGTGAAAATTGGCCGATTTTCGGGAGCAATTTGTATAGTACTAAAAAAACGTAATCAAGTCGACCGAGTTGACCCCTAGCACAGGTTTTTTGTTATTCGGTAGGGGAAACCAACTGGAATGATCGATAACAAAGATAAAAAGTGTCAGAAAGAGATAACAGGCATCGTTAGTTGTTATTTTATATTTAAAACATCAATATTGTTGAACTTAATGTTTAAGGTGAAGAAATTAGATCATCTAAGAATCCAATTTGGTTAATCTAAGTTTATTTCAATCTAAGGTTGTTTATAGAGACAAGGAAGTATACATATGGTTTTTTTAAGTTTTCAAAGTTTCATTTGATCATCGGTGTATAAGCATATCTGTTCCTAATATTATAAGTAACTAAACATTTTGAATTTTTAAAATTCATGCATTGTTGCAAAATATCCTGGCACTCCACGAAAGGTGTAATATTGGTGTAAATTAGGTGTAAAACATGCCAGTATTGAAACAATATAATGTTATTATTAGGGTGATTTTTTTTGGGACTATTTTTTTTTGCTCCCATGCTGAAATTTTGTTGGAAATACTTCAAAAAAAATTCCCTGAAAGTTTGAGCTCTTAATATTAATATTAAGTACTCGTTCACAGCGTGTGAATATTTTCCATTTAAAACACACGTAAACTTTGATTTTTTTTTTAAAATTTTTATAGCTCAGCGTCATTTTATGGTATCGCCTCGCTCAAAATCGGGATTTTTTTAACAATTGTATGCTCTACAAAAGTGGCTATTGCGGCAAAATCGTAATTTACACGGACGAGGTAGTACGGGTCACTAAACCTAGATTTTTCATACATTTCTCGTTTTTCTCTCAGTAACTCATGAATTACGAGACCTACAGAAAAAATGTAAATGTCAAATTTATAGGAAATTCAATTTCCTACAAAAAAGTTCCAGAAAACCAAATTGCTAAGATCGATATTTCCTCGAGATATTGAGCCTTGAATTTCTCTTACTATAAAATTTTTACGGATTATTGAGTAAAGTTTAAGAAAATATTGATTTTTTATTCCTTATTAAAAATTATTAAAAATAGGCATTTTTGTAGAGCATACAATTGTAAAAAAATTCCGACTTTGAGCAAGGCTATACCATAAAATGTCGCTGAGCTATAAAAATTGAAAAAAAAAATCAAAGTTTACGTGTATTTTAAATGGAAAATATTCACACGCTGTGAGCGAGTACTTAATATTAATATTAAGAGCTCAAACTTTCAGGGATTTTTTTTTGAAGTATTTCAAACAAAATTTCGGCATGGGAGCAAAAAAAATAATCCCAAAAAAAATCACCCTAGTTATTATCTTACCTCTTGCAAAGTGTTTATAAATACAATCGAAAAATTGTAATATCGAGAAGCATAAAAGAAACACCATATTAAACAAAATACAGTTCTGAACTTTAATTCCAAATGTAAGTTAAATAACGTAGTTGCAGTCATATAAATCATTGTAATATAGCAAAAAAAATGTGATATCAAATAAATATATACAAACGCATAAAATGATTTCAAAAAAATCCGTACATTGTCGGTCATTTGAAAATAAATGGGAAACAATTTATGAAATTCCGTGTCTTTACTGTTACTTAAATTGATATGAAACGTTTTAAATTGGTCGCAAATAATTTTTAAAATATTTCTCAAGAAGTTTTCGATCAATATGTACGGTAAATGTGAACATTGGCCAAGAAATGTGTGGAAAACGCTTGATTTTGAATCAAATTGATAATGCACGGATATTACATTTAGTGCGAAAAGTAAACTGGCGTTTATTACATTAAACAAATCCAAATGTTCATTGAGCAAAAAATTTTCCGAATTAAACTTTGAAAAAGTGTTTAAATTTTTTAAAAATTTATTCAAACTTTTTTCATACTTAAAAGCAACGACCACAATTGCAACCAAAAGGAAATAGACAGTACTGCAAGTTACTACGAAAATAATTCGTACAAATGAAGAAACCACATTTGCATATATTAATTGTTTCATAAAAGATCCATAAAATGTTAAGGCAATGCTATTTGCAATGAAAGCATAGACGTAACTTGCGTTTCTATTCAATTTATTAGAGGTTGATATCAGTAAACATCCAAATAATTTCAATAACCACACTGTTATATGTATTTTTTGTGAAATCATTATATGTAAGGTTTGTAAAACAATAAATGTTATAGGTTTGAAACGGTGTATTCTTTGGACTTATTGAAATAAAATGGAATTTACAAGGGAAACGTAATTTAGTAGTAATTTTCTAATAAATTAATTTAATTCATAAACAATAATTTGTTTGGGAAGTGGTACAATAGGGTGCGAGCTTTGGGGTCTTATGCCCCATAATAACGAGTTAAAGCACCCCTTTTATTAATTCCTTTCGTAAATAAGTATATTAAAGAGGAATACGCCATTTTTTCAAGGAAATAAGAATAAAAAATTTCGTATCGTATGTTTAAGCCGGTTTAATTGAATGGTTCCGTTACCAAAGCTTTATTGGGTATCCTGAGTTGGCCTAAATATGACCCTATTATTTAAACTATGTAGTTATTATATGCATTTTTCATTTTTTTCTTTTGCAAGTATGGTTTCGTTGCAAAGTTTTATTGAGTATCCAGAATTGGCCCAAATGTCACTCTATTTTTAAGCTCAGTATGCTCCTGTATGCATATTTTTTTTTGTAAGAATGGTTTCGTTGCAAAAGCTTTATTGGGATTGACTCAAATATAACCCTATTTTTTTAAGCTTAGTAGTTCTTATATGCATTTTTAGTTTTTTTTTTTTGTAAGAATCGTTCCGTCGCCGAAGCTTTATTGGGTATCCAGCATTGGCCCAAACGTCACTCTACTTTTAAAGCTCAATATGTTCTATATGAATTTAAAATTTTTTTTTTTTTGGAAGAGTGCTTCCGTTGCCGAGGCTTTATTGGGTATCCAGGATTGACCCAAATGTCACTCTATTTTTTGAGATCAATAGTTCCTTTATGCACTTTTAGTTTTTTTTTTGTAAGTATGGACCCGTTCCCAAAGCTTTATTGGGATTGATCCAGGATTGACTCAAATATGACCTTACTTTTTAAGCTTATAATAGTAGTTTTATGCATTTTTAGTTTTTTTTTTTTGTAAGAATGGTTTCGTTGCCAAAACTTTATTGGGTATCCAGAATTGGCCCAAATGTCACTCTATTTTTAAAGCTCAGTATTTCCTATATGTATTTTTAGTTTTTTTTTTGTAAGAATGGTTCCATTGCCGAAGCTTTATTGGATTGACCCAAATAGTACCCTATTTTTTAAACTTAGTAATTCCTATATGATTTTTTTTTATTACAAAGAGTGAAGATAAACTAAACTGGGAAACTACTTCTACAAATTCGAAACTACTACTTTGAAACTCGTGAGATTATAAACTAACGATATGTTAGACTGTAATCTAACGACGTTAGATTATAAACTAAAGAAATTAATAATATTACAGTATATTATTATTGAAAAAACATCGAAAAGAATTGATACATCGTTCATAAACATCGATAATTTTAACATCGTTGATGAACTTTTAAAATATCGATGTTTTTAATGAAGAATTTTGCATGTTCTGCATACTTTAAATTCTCAAAGCATTATATATCGAATATGCACTTTTTGGCTGTCCATTTTAGAGGTTAAGAAAAACAGTTGAATGAAACACGTACCATATAAAACAGTTGACAGACGACTACCGAAATTTTCATCCATTTAGGAAAAACAAACACTAGTTTGTATCGGTGATTTATCAGTAGGTAAATTCGAACAATAAATTCTACCTGGCTACATCGAAAGTTACTTAAGACGCGACCTTATATCAACAAAAATATTTCATCTTTAATAGTTTTACTGAATTTCTTTATTTTCTCCAATTATCTTATTTTATTGTATTAGTATATTTCACATCCTTACCTCCTGCAGGGTGAATGCAAATATTGCAAAAAAATTACAAAACCGCCATAGATAAAACAAAATCAACAGTAAATTACAAATAAATATCGCACTTTTGGTACTATGATTGCTTGTCTCTAAATTAAAAACCACTACAACTATATTAAAGTATGTGGCAATGCTACCGAAAAAATATCGTGCAAAAAATGCATTGAAAAAATAGTAGAAAGTTTTGAGAAAAAAACGTAAATTTTCTAAGACTTCAGAAAAAACAATTAACACCTCTTTAGTTTCTGATTGTTTGCAATTTGCTAGTGTTAATTTTAACACTTTGATTTGATCTAAAATAATCCTAAAAATTATATACACGAAATTTTCTAGAACAACATGGGATGAATGGAATAGTTGACTAATGAAAGTTATAAATAAGCTTGGTTTCGGATTATATTGAAAATAAAACGAAAATGTATGAACTAATAAATTTATGATTACAATACTTATATTTATCATATCTAAATTGGTTTTCAGTATAAAAGATTTGGAATTAAATTGGGAAAATTTATTCAAACGTGTAACAAGTTCAAGTATATATTTGCGGCTCTTATAGACAATGTAAGCGTTGATAATTAATGAAGTGAAATAAGTCATTGAACTTAGAGCAAATATTACTTTTAGGGGTAGTGAATGGTTATTAGATAAAATTAAATCGTTAATAAGTAATGCAAAAAGTATGCAACTACTAATGTTAATGGATATTGAATATAAGCAACTTGCAATTTTGGTGAAAGTATTAGTATCTGATCTAAGCAAACAACCGATTAATTTTAACAGCCTTAATGTGAATTTAATTTTTTGGACAAGCATTTTTATTTTTGTTAAAGACTTAGCACAGTAATAGTTTAGCAATGAATTGTAATTGAAAATTTTAAGTCAACTATTTGAAATTATATTGATTGAATTTAAAGGGTTGAGTTTGTTGTTTTTAATACAGAAAATGGGGTAATTTCTTTGAAGAAAAATAATTTCTTCATCAAATTATGTAAGTGACTATAGTGTTACTATGTAAAGTAAAGGTCTTCACTAATTATCCTGGAATACTATAATTTATTGTTAACTTTTCTATACTGTAGGTTCAGTGCTTGTATTATGATTAATGGAGGAAGAAATATTTCTTTTTAATCCTTATGCTACTATTCATTTTCTTATAGTGGCTACTATTGGTACCTAGTTCGATTTTTATCCTTGCAAGCTTTTTTAAATTGCAAAATAAGTATTATTATTATTTTACTTCCAGTAGGCATTCTACAGAGATGCAAATCATTTGTACATAGAACTGGAATATTACAATTGTAATGTATTGCAATGTACAATTGCATGTATTTACATCAGTTTAACAAAATTAAAAGTAACAAAGTTAAAAGTTACAAAGTTAAAACAGAATTACCAATAGAATAAATAAATACAATTTTAATTTAAAATTAAATAATGTCGGTGTTTAGTCACTAAAGGTACTCATTGTGCTTATTAAGGGTGGATCACCGTCAGAAAAAAAAAATTTTGCATTTTTTTTCCATAAATGTCTTCTTATAACATTCAAGAATAACGTGTTAAAAGGATTTGTCGATATTCGAAATATTTCGAGTTATAGACCTATAAATACATATATACATAAAAATTGAATAAATTGATAATAACATAAAAAAATATCTTAAAAAAACTTTAAATGCGTTTTTCTCGAAATCAACTTTTTAAAACTAGGAGACAAGATTTCTCAGAAACTATCCGACGGATTGACTTGAAACTGGAGAGTGTTATAGTTCAACACGTCTTCTTGGTACTGAATCTCTGAAATTGGTCAAACCTCCCTCCTCAAAGTGGGAGAAGGGGGAAAGGTCCAAAAAAAGGTCGTTTTTTTAAACTTTTTTTTCAAAGTCCCGCCATTTTGTGAATTTTCAACTTTTTTCGGATTTTCGAGGTTCAGTACCAAGAAGACGCATTACCAAAACCTACACTCTTTGGAAAATCATGATCCGACTTCCAGTTTCCGAGAAAACTTGTCTTCCGTTTGTCTCTTCATTTTTAAGGACCCTTTTTTAAAGCGCTGTAAAAGGGGGAGGAGCGACATATCGAGGTAACAAAAAAAAATAGTTCAAAACTTCAACTTTTACATACCGAAGACCGTTTTTTAATATCTCTAAAAAAATGGCAGCAGTTTTAAAAAAGTCATTTTTTTTTTACGTTCTGACTGTGATCCACCCTTAATATTTTCCTCAGTTTCTTTCGACTAAAACTAAGTGTTTTAAGATGGTTGGGCAATTTATTAAATTTTTTTTATTGCAATAAGATATGGATTTTTAGTGCTGATAGTCTTCTTAGTTTTAGGCAGCGTCAACAAATTAGATATAGTTTGTTTATTCTTATTGTTATATTGGACTTTACACGCGCAATGGCTTTAAAACGTCGTACAACTGCCAATCGCTGTCCTCGTCTGACTGGTGATGTTACCTCTATTTTTAATATTTACCATCTTTAGCCGCCAGTAACCCTTATTTGCGGCCAGATTTAATTAGGCAACCGTATATCACAATAATGAGAAAAAAATTAGCTTTAATTTGATATATAAATCATAAATGCACGTTATGAACGTAAAAAGGGCCCAAAATCATGCCTGTTTACACTTGGCTGCAAAGAGGTGCGGCCAAGTGCGCAACGGCAACCCTGACTTTTCAAAGTCTTTATATATATTGCCGTGAAGTGGACGATATTTTATTTTAAAAACAAATCAATTAAATTTTTGCGAAAAATCAATTAAAAATAATTTAATTAAAAATACTAGCGGCCACATTTTGATAGGCAACCTAGTAGATATTTATTATCCTGATGATAAATATGCGTAAAAATTAAGTTTTTAGCATAAACTCGATCACTACAATTTTCTGCAGTGGGATCCTAGACTATTACAAATTGCCATAGTTTTTTTACAACCTTTACAGATTTCATTAGTAAACTTACTTTCATAACTGTTTTTAGCTAGCGAAATCATTTTATTTAGTATTTTACAATAAGACTTATAATCATTTTTTAGTGTAACATTAGTTCTATTCAAATTCCATAGCTTATATAGCGATTCTTTGGTTTGACATGAGATTATAAGACCTTTAGTAATCCAAATACTACGAGGTTTATTAGATTTATTTCGTTTACTTTTATCCACCTTAAAAGTGGACTCATTAATAAGTTTTTTAATCTTATCTATTAATGTACTAATAAAAAGATCAGGCTCTTGTATTTTTTGTAAAGCATTCCAATTAACAGACTTACTACGTTCAGTTAAAAAGTTGTAATTAATCTTAAAAATATCTTTTGTATCTGAAGTAAGTGTATTAGTACTTATAGAGATAAAAATGGGGAAATGATCAGTGAACCCATGCATATATGTCTGTAGAAATTTATATTATTGATATTAGATTTAATAAAAAAATTATCTATGCATGTTCCTCCTGAGTCATTAGGTCTCGTTATTCCATTGAAGTATGGTAAAAAACCATGATCAAGCATGGTACATAAAAATTCATTAGTTATAAGTTTATTAGATGTTAAGATATTTTTTAAGAATAAAATTATGCACTCACCTGTTGTAAAGTGGCAATGAAAGTCTTAATAAAGTTACAATATCGATACACATAAAAGAAAATCCATAATAAATCCCAGAAAAGTTGCGAAATTTTCGAACTCTGATTTGCTGTCCCTTGTTTAAAAAGAACCACGATTGTAAAGCACATTCCAATATTGGCGAAAAATCGAGTTATCAGAAAAGCGTTGAGAAAAGAAGAAAAAATTACAAAAACAAGTTTCAAAACTTTTATCATTCTTGTGTAAATTAGCAATAGCTCTTCGATTTCTTTACAGTGAATATCATCAAATTGAATTTGTAATGTATTGATTTGATCGGAAATTATTCTAAATATGATATAAAGAAAATTTTCCAACAATGTATGTGTTACATTTAGTAATTGATAAATAAAAATTCCAACCAAATTTTCGTTGGACGATTGAAAATATGAAAAAGAAACATTGATAAACAATAGAATTGTAAGTTGACTTATACTATAAAAGTCTAAATAATTTTTTTCTTTAAATTTTTTTGAGTTGAATTTCGAAAAAATTGTAAGATAAAATAAAAGGTCAATTATTTTACTTTGATTATAAAGGAAAGTAAACATTGTTGTTATTGCATAGAAAAAATAACTGCATGCAATAACGTTAATAATAATTTGTAGAGGAAGAGAGGCGAAGTTATGAATTAAAAATTGATAACGAAGAAGCGAAAAATTGAGCATTAGAATGATTGCATTTATAAACGCTGCATAAATATAACTAAAATTTTTTAATGCAGTAGTTGAAGTTGATATATATAAACACCCAAACAATTTTAGCAGCCATAGCGTTAGATTAATCTTTCGAATAATCATTCTGTATGATTTTAAAAGACTAAAGACTTAAACACTTTGTCTATTATTTATTAATAACTTCAACATTACGTTGAAATTATTGATTGAACTTTTCTATCACCTAATGGTTTAGAAGCTTATAAAATTTAATTGCACGAAGAATTAATGCGTAATAGTTATTATTTCCATTAATTTAACACATGAACTTCCTATAAATATTAAATGAATTGCATTAATTGGGTAATACTTCCAAGTATCCAAGTATAGTGCCAGATTTAGGATCAATGAATTTATATTCAAACGAGCTGATATCTGAGATAATGATACTGGGATTCATCAAAATAATGTAGTGAAAAGTTGTAGATTTTAGCAAATCAACGGTGATATTTAGTAGACGACTAAATCTCGAATCCTTATTAATTGCTTAAAAAAATAGTTAATCATTGCTGTAGTATCCTTACCTCTTGAACAGTGGTTATAAATATTCGAAAAAAGTTTCAATATTGAAAAAGATAATATACAATCCATGTTAAATTCCAAAAAGTTTTTCATTTGCTTGCAACCCCCCCGCTTACTTCTGGACTAAAAATGTCCACCACTATCGTAAAACACATGCCAATACTAACAAAAAATCGTGGCATAATAAATAAACATTAAATTAAATAATTAAATTAATAAAAGCATTAAAAAATTCTTAAAAGTTTTTAAGCACAAGCTTTAAGTTCGACATCATATTAAAATTAACAAATACAGTGTAATCTCACTAATCCGGCACTGTTAAAAACCGGAGGGTGCCGGATTATTGGAATGTTCGGATTACTGGATTATAGTGCAAAAGTCAGAGATGGTCAGAGGTCATAGATGGCAGAATTTTTTCGTACTTTTTTGACATTTATCGCTATTTTTTTGGACAATTCACATAATATCTTTATAAATTATAACTTTCATATTACTCTGATGTATAAGTTATATTATTGTAAAGTTTTATTAAAATCCATCCTATATATTTGCGTGAAAGAGTAACAAACATTCATACATCCATACATACAAACTTTCGTGTTTATAATATAAGGAAGTTTATTATGAAACTTCTGAAAACTCTCTATAAAAATCTTTCCTTGTCTATCAATTAGTTTTCGAACAATTGATTTTGAAAATTTTACCAAAAACTCAAAAATTTTCAATGTGTTCTTACCTCTTGAATGGTGGCGATGAAAATTCTAGAAAAGCCACAAAATCGATACAGAAAAAATGCGATCCATATAAAATCCCATAAAATTTTCCTCTGGTTTGAAACTCGACTATTTTCGTCTGCATTTAAAAGCTCTACGACTACCGTAAAACAAATACCAATACTTACAAAAAATCTTGCTACTATAAAGGCATTAAAGAAATACGAAAAAATTTTGAAAAAAAGTTTTACATTTTTTATCATTTTATGATACACAAATAAAATATCTTCAATTTCTGATTTTTTCGCGATTGATATTTGCTTATTGAGAGTAGTAATTTGATTATGAATTATGTTAAATATTATATACAAAAAATTTGCTAATATTTCATGCGAAATATTTGGTAATTGACATATAACAACTTTCAACAAATTTACAGCGGAATATTGATTACTTACAGAAAACATATTAATTAACACCTGAATTAGGATATGAATTATATTAAAACAATCCAAATGAGTTTTAAGTATAAAGTTTTCTGAATTAAAATTTGATAAAGTGTTAAGATTCATCAAAAATTTGACAATACTTTTGTTATAAATTAAGGTAGTTAGAACCGTTGTTATCAAAAGAATAAAATACGAGACTGATGATATGAAAAGAATGACTTTTAGTGGCAAAGAAACGTTGTCCGATAATAACATTTGATCCAAAAGAGCTCCAAAAAGTGCTATACTGAATCCATGAACGCATATGGCATAAATGTAACTAGCAATTTTTGTTGTATCGTTAGAAATTGATATTAGTACACAGCCAAACAATTTTAATAACCACAAAGTTATATTTATTTTATTGGTAATCATTTTCTTTGCAATTAAAAGAACTTTAAAGTAAGTTTAATATTGTTTTGAGACTATAGCTTTTAGTCGACTTTTCCATTAAAGTTATTGATAAAAAATAACGTTAAAGATTGATTGGTTCTTTTCCATTTAACAGAAAAATTAAATTACTATACTTTTTTTCATTTCATAATTATATTTTGAAGTAATTGAAATGAAATAATATTAATTTATTGTTTTTTATAAAAT